>OX346247.1:45781849-46981849 GCA_947049315.1 Epistrophella euchroma
TTCTTATACAGGGTGTTCGGTATAAGGTGCACCAAAAAGCTAGAAAGCTCCCTCGTATGGAAGGGGTTTTTTTTTTTTTAATAATTTTTTTTTTCAAGTTGATTTTTTAGAAAATTGCCCCTCCCGCCTGAACGGGGGGAAATAGACCCTCCCATCCCGTAAAATTTTTTTCTTGTCCTAACCCAACCTACTCGCAGTTGGCAAACTGACATTTTACTTTACTTTTTAAACAAGATATCGGTCGAAAAAAAATTATTTATCTAGGGGAACTGCCATTAAGGGTATTAAGTACTCCTCAATTTGTTCACTTCTATTTTAGTAAAATTATTAAGAAAGATTTTAGGCCTAGGTTTATAGTGAGTTAAACCAGAGTTTTAGTTAGCTCTGGACAAACATTTCTTTTAAATTAGCTCAAGAAGCTATTTTTCAGTACGCTAGTTAATCTTGACCTGACAAACTAGACCTTAGTGTTATTTAAAAATTTTTAAAAATTGCTATAATTATTTAATATTCATTTAAAATTGGGCTGAATATAAAACTTTTTTTTTAAATGTGCAAAACTCGAGATAACAATAAAATTGACATTACGATGATAGGGAAGACGAAAAAAGCGGGTCTCGCAATTCTGTCCGTCTGTCTTTATGTCTGTGGACTCGCCTACAGCCTAAGCCCATGGGCCGATTTTAACTAAACTTCGTATAAAGTGTTTTCGGGACATTACCCCGACACATTTTTTTCCTTTTATTTTTAGGACCAAAAATAACGGTACTTGCCATATAATTTTTTTTAGCATTTTTGGAAAGTCTTATTTTTCTCAAAAATAGATCAACAGATTTTTCTAAAAAAAAATCAATAAATTTTATTAGGTATATATGCTACCTTTTTGTAAAAATTAAAACCATTTTTTTTATTTTCGTTTTTCTAGAAAAGGAATAAACTGATTTTTATAATTTTTTTTATGGAAAATCTTCTGAAAAATTTAAATAGTATTGTATACCAAAATTTTCAAAATTATTTTTAAAAAAAGTTTCAAATTTTTTTTTGAAAACCAAATATTTCGAAAACGACTTTGTTTATTTTTATGAAACTTGGTAACAAGCGGTTTTTTAACATTATTTAAAATATTTTGAACAAAATTTTTTCTTATAGTCAAAATTAACGGTACCTTTCATATAAATGTTAAAAAAAACCGTTACAGGAAATATAAATTTTCTCGAAAACGACTCCTACGATTTTGATTAAAATTGTTTTAAATACTAATATTAGTATGGTCTACGATCTGCTAAAAACAAAATTTACAGTTAGCCATTATTAACAGTACCTCTCCTAGAACCATTTTCTTTATTTAGGACTATCTCATTAAAATTAAATTTTTTATACAAAAGCTTCTTAAAAGTTGAAATAATACTGCATATCAAAATTTTCAAAATAACAAATTTTGGATTTAAAAAAAAAATTCAAATTTTTTTTTTTGAAAATTTGATATTTCAAAAACGGGTAGATAATTTTTTTCGAAATTTAATTTTTAATTCAACATAAATAAATACTAAAAAATTGTGTACCAAGTTTTTTTCTTAAAAATGTTTACAAAATTTTATATATAAAAAATTAATTTAAAAAAAAAACCGCTCCCACGATTTTAATTTTTTTTTCTCTAAAACTAAGATTAGTTAAAGAAATCAGATGGTGTACTTTTTTTTAGCTCTCAAAACAATTTAGGAAGACTTTTTTAATAAATTTAATTCGAATTATGTTGATTTTTAATAATTTTTCAATTTAATCTCTATAATGTATAATAGGTACCTACTAGTTTAAACTTAAGGCTTCCATAAAAAAATTATTTACTTATCACACTCAATCTTTTAAAATTCGTAGAAACTTTTACTACAAGAGCAAGTTTGTGCGATCCAGTCGTGCGTTTTATTTTCTTACAGCAAACCAATACTTGTTCTTTATAGTGAAAGTTGACACAGTTTGGTAGGTAATATACAAAAAATATCTGCCTATAAAAAATTTTTAACTTAAAACCTATAGTACAACATCTCAATCAGGATACGAAAAGGTACAAATATTCAAAAAGTAATTGAACACCATATGAAATTTCCTGATCATCGAACAATTTATTGTTGTCCGATAAAATAAGGTCGATTTTGAGGCTTTATCCGAACATGTTCTTTTTTTCTATAAATAAATAGAAAATCTAGTTCTGCAGTTTGCAAAAAAACATCCACAACCATACATTTTTATAAAATTAAATTTTTTTTAATTAATTTTTGAATACTTTTGCTTGTAGTTGCATTTTATTAATTAACATCTTTCTTAAATGAGCACAATGTTATATAACGAACACGTGTGGTATGTTGTATGTATTTGTACGTATAGTTTTAAAACTGGAGCGGCGCCACAATGAACACAAACATGTTGCAATGTTTTGTTCGTTTTTAAAGTAGGATCTGAACAAAAGACACGCTGAACAGAATCTACATTCAAGTGCGCTCTTTCTTCAATCAATGCAAAATGATGCAACAAACGTCTGTTCGTCACCGCCAGTCGCCAATTTGGGATACAACTATGGTATCATTTGAAATGAAAACTGCGCACACTATAAATAAATAATGCAAACTGAAGTGATGATGGATTTATGATCGCACCTATACAAAACACGCAAATGGATTATTAAATGCAAAACAATCTCCGACACTCAGGCGCTTTTTCATTATTTCACATGACCTTATGCTTAAATTAGACACATTATAACATGCACTCCCGTGCAAGGAATCCAGTAATGTTAACAATAATTTTGTTCTTTGATGAACAACACTATGATCACGCAAATTAAAACAGGTGCATTTAAAAAAATGGCCTAATACCAGGTGGGAGCTTATTCAATTTCAATATAGGTAAGTGAATTTGAATGCTTTCAAGTGATGCAATATTTGAAAATGTATGACAGCTTTTTATTCTTTTAAAAACAAGGCAAGGAGAAAAGGGTCATTCGCCTTCTCCACAGGGTTCCCAGGTCCCCAAAACATTTGTCCCCTTTTTTTTTGACACCTAAAATGGTTTTTTTCCCCTGGTTTTCTAAAAAAAACTCTTTTTTTCCCCTAAGTAAATTACGTATAAAATTGCGATAATACCTATTTCGTAACATAAAATTTTCGCCAAGTTCTCAAAGCTGAGTTTGTTTCTATGGGTTTTCACAGCAAAATTTGAAAGTTTGTGAAAAAACTGTAAGAAATTTGATGTTTCCAATCAGACCTTATTTAGTAAAACAAGTAAAAAAATGAGTGCATTCAGAACAGAACATTTATTTTTTCCCCTTTTTCGGATTTTGTTCCTCTTTTTTAAGACTTGTCCCTTTTTGTTCCCTTTCGCTTCATAAAGTCGGCAAACGTAGTGTTTTTCTCCTCAATCTGGGGACACTGCGCTTCTCCATGGAGTCAGCTATTAATAAAAATTAATTTTGTTTCTGATTTTAAGGAGGGGTATTACGAATAAAATTTCCTCGGGAATGTTTCCCATCATCGAGAATTGGGAACGTAAATAATGGTGATTAGTTTTCCTCCTAATTTATTGATATCGTGAATAAACTTTCTAGCGGGATTCGGGGCTCTGAACCCTTAGCACCCCATACATGGAAAATTCGAAAAAAGTATGCAGTCTAAAAGGTCAGTAATTGGTCATAAAAGGTCAGGTAGTTTAAGAAATTGGTCAGGCTTAGAAAATTTTTAATCCAAGGTTGAAGTTTTTCAAGGTCACCCGCGATTTTTGGCACCTCATTAAGGGGATATTCGAAAAAAAACTATACCACATGAAGGGCCACTGGATAGTGATAAAAGGTCAGATAATTTCAGTAATTGGTCAGGCATAGTTTTTTTTAAATTAATTTTCAAAGTTTTTTTCAAGGTCACAGTATAAGACTTTTAGCACCTCATTGGTTGAATTTTCAAAAAAACTGTATGTCATCTGAAAGTATACTTAATCCTCGTAAAAGGTCAGCTATTTTCAGAAATTGGTCAGGCATAGTTTTTTTTTAATCATTTTTTAAAGTTTTTTCAAGGTCAATACAAGGTCACGTGAACTTTTAGCACCTCATTTGTGGGATATTCGAAAAAAATGTATACCATCCGAAAGGCATCTCAATCCTGATAAAAGGTCAACTAGTTTGAGAAATTGGTCAGTCTTAGGTTTTTGTTTATAATCGTTTGAAGTTTTTTGAAGGTCATGCAAGGTCGTATAGACTGTTAGCACCTCAATTATGGGATATTCGAAAAAATTGTATACCATCCGAAAGGTATCTCAATCCTGATAAAAGGTCAGGTAGTTTCAGAAATTGGTCAGCCATAGTTTTTTTTCTATGAATTTTTAAAGCTTTGTTCAAGGTCATTTCAAGGTCGTATAGACTTTTAGCACCTCAGTTATGGGATATTCGATAAAAATGTATACCATCCGAAAGGTAGCTCAATCTCGGTAAAAGGTCAGCTAATTTCAGAAATTGGTCAGCCTTAGATTTTTTTTAATAAATTTTTTAATTTCATTTTTTTCAAGGTCGTTACAAGGTCGTATAGACTGTTAGCACCTCATTTGTGGAATTTTCAAAAAAATTGTATGTCATCTGAAAGTTTACTTATTCCTCATAAAAGGTCAGCTATTTTCAGAAATTGGTCAGGCATAGATTTTCTGTTATGAATTTTCAAAGTTTATTATTTTTTCAAGGTCATAGAGATTTTTAGCACCTCATTTGTGGAATTTAAAAGAAAAATGTTTACCATCTGAAAGATAACTTAATCCTTATAAAAGGTCAGCTAGATTCAGAAATTGGTCAGGCATAGATTTCTTTTTATGAATGTTTTAAGTTTTTTTCAAGGTCACAGTATAAGACTTTTAGCACCTCATTTGTGGGATATTCGGAAAAAATATATACCATCTGAAAGGTTATTTAATCCTCATTAAAGGTCAGCTAGTTTCAGAAATTGGTCAGGCTTATATTTTTTTTTACGAATTTTTGAAATTGTTTTCAAGGTCACAGTATAAGACTTTTAGCACCTCATTGGTTGAATTTTCAAAAAAAACTGTATGCCATCTGAAAGTTCACTTAATCCTCATAAAAGGTCAGCTAGTTTCAGAAATTGGTCAGGCATAGATTTTTTTTAATGAATTTTTAAAATGTATTATTTTTCAAGGTCATAGAGATTTTTAGCACCCCATTTTAGGAATTTTCAAAAAAAAATTTATGCCATCTGAAAGTTCACTTAATTTTCATAAAAAGTCAGGCTGTTTCAAAAGTCGGTCAGCTATGGCTTTTTTTTTTAATGAATTTAAATTTTTTTTTTCTCGGTCCCAGTATGACTTTTTGCTAGCATCTCATTTAACGAATTTTCCAAAAAAAAAAAAATGCAGAAGTCACGGGACTTTAAAAATTCATTTAAAAAAAAGCCATAGCTGACCGACTTTTGAAACAGCCTGACTTTTTATGAAAATTAAGTGAACTTTCAGATGGCATAAATTTTTTTTTGAAAATTCCTAAAATGGGGTGCTAAAAATCTCTATGACCTTGAAAAATAATACATTTTAAAAATTCATTAAAAAAAATCTATGCCTGACCAATTTCTGAAACTAGCTGACCTTTTATGAGGATTAAGTGAACTTTCAGATGGCATACAGTTTTTTTTGAAAATTCAACCAATGAGGTGCTAAAAGTCTTATACTATGACCTTGAAAACAATTTCAAAAATTCGTAAAAAAAAATATAAGCCTGACCAATTTCTGAAACTAGCTGACCTTTAATGAGGATTAAATAACCTTTCAGATGGTATATATTTTTTCCGAATATCCTACAAATGAGGTGCTAAAAGTCTTATACTGTGACCTTGAAAAAAACTTAAAACATTCATAAAAAGAAATCTATGCCTGACCAATTTCTGAATCTAGCTGACCTTTTATAAGGATTAAGTTATCTTTCAGATGGTAAACATTTTTCTTTTAAATTCCACAAATGAGGTGCTAAAAATCTCTATGACCTTGAAAAAATAATAAACTTTGAAAATTCATAACAGAAAATCTATGCCTGACCAATTTCTGAAAATAGCTGACCTTTTATGAGGAATAAGTAAACTTTCAGATGACATACAATTTTTTTGAAAATTCCACAAATGAGGTGCTAACAGTCTATACGACCTTGTAACGACCTTGAAAAAAATGAAATTAAAAAATTTATTAAAAAAAATCTAAGGCTGACCAATTTCTGAAATTAGCTGACCTTTTACCGAGATTGAGCTACCTTTCGGATGGTATACATTTTTATCGAATATCCCATAACTGAGGTGCTAAAAGTCTATACGACCTTGAAATGACCTTGAACAAAGCTTTAAAAATTCATAGAAAAAAAACTATGGCTGACCAATTTCTGAAACTACCTGACCTTTTATCAGGATTGAGATACCTTTCGGATGGTATACAATTTGTTCGAATATCCCATAATTGAGGTGCTAACAGTCTATACGACCTTGCATGACCTTCAAAAAACTTCAAACGATTATAAACAAAAACCTAAGACTGACCAATTTCTCAAACTAGTTGACCTTTTATCAGGATTGAGATGCCTTTCGGATGGTATACATTTTTTTCGAATATCCCACAAATGAGGTGCTAAAAGTTCACGTGACCTTGTATTGACCTTGTAAAAACTTTAAAAAATGATTAAAAAAAAACTATGCCTGACCAATTTCTGAAAATAGCTGACCTTTTACGAGGATTAAGTATACTTTCAGATGACATACAGTTTTTTTGAAAATTCAACCAATGAGGTGCTAAAAGTCTTATACTGTGACCTTGAAAAAAACTTTGAAAATTAATTAAAAAAAAACTATGCCTGACCAATTACTGAAATTATCTGACCTTTTATCACTATCCAGTGGCCCTTCATGTGGTATACTTTTTTTTCGAATATCCCCTTAATGAGGTGCCAAAAATCGCGGGTGACCTTGAAAAACTTCAACCTTGGATTAAAAATTTTCTAAGCCTGACCAATTTCTTAAACTACCTGACCTTTTATGACCAATTACTGACCTTTTAGACTGCATACTTTTTTTTCGAATTTTCCATGTATGGGGTGCTAAGGGTTCAGAGCCGGGATTCGGGTATCACTTGAATAAGCCAAATTCGATCTAACAAAGTATCAGTTAAAATTTTATTCTAAAATAGCCCTCAAAATAATGGGATGGCTATGAAATGACGCAAATTAAAATCTCGCATTCAAAATCTCTCAATATAAAATCTCGCAACTACAAAATTATTATTAAATTCAGGATTTTATTTTTCAGAGTGTAACTTTTCAGATCGACGAAGACGAGACGTGTTTCTGGCAGATTTTAGTTTGCGAGATTTCGGTTGATATTTGCGAGATTTTTTTATGTGAAAACCAAAACAGTGGAATGTACGCAAAATTATGAAAAAAACCAATTCGAAAAAAATAACAAAAATGTTGACTTTGAAATTTATTTTCTCAAAAACAACAAATAAAAGAATAGAATGTAAGCTTCCAAAAAAGGTGTAGCACATCATTATGCTTTCTTTGATTTTAAATACTTTTTTTTTTTAATTTTAAGTCAATATGTTAAAAATTCCCTCATGTGCGTGAAGTTAGCACCGTTATTCCTGATTTTCATAAAAAAAATGATTGTTCTACGATATGCCCAATTTTTGCCGCCATGTACAAAAAATGCAAGTTCGTTCGTCAAAGCTGTTTTTTTTTTGCAGCCAGGTTCAATGTTAGACAATAAATGTTCCAAATTTTAAGGGACACATTTTTTGTCTAGACATTTTTCTTTGAATAAAAGAAATCGAAATAAAGCAGTTTTTTTTCGAAAAAAGGGAAAAAATGAGGTGTAGTGCTATTTCGAGTGACTGACCTGAGACGGCCCCTGGATACACTTGTACAAATTTTCAGCTTTGAAGAACGAAAGAAAATTCCAACTTATTTTCAAAAAAAAATCAGCTCTGACGAACGGACTTGCATTTTTGAATGCTGGCTCTCCTACTATAAGCATATGGTTTTGTGCTGTATGGCGCTCAACTTGTGCTAATTTGCGCCGTAGATATTTTTCCAATGCGCAAATTCACAAATTTTACGGAAGAAATTTTTTGTAAAAAATTAAGTTTTTTTTAAAAACTTTGTGCTATTTTCTGCTCAAAAAATGACATTAAGAAGCGGAGATAAAAAAAAATTCGGATATTTGCAACTTTTACGACCAAACATAAATGTTGCGAAGCACCTTAGCGTGAACTCATCACCGCCATTTTTTAATTTGTATGCGTGAAACAGATTAAACCAGCAACAGCAACAGCAACAGCAACAGCAACAGCAACAGCAACAGCAACAGCAACAGCAACAGCAACAGCAACAGCAACAGCAACAGCAACAGCAACAGCAACAGCAACAGCAACAGCAACAGCAACAGCAACAGCAACAGCAACAGCAACAGCAACAGCAACAGCAACAGCAACAGCAACAGCAACAGCAACAGCAACAGCAACAGCAACAGCAACAGCAACAGCAACAGCAACAGCAACAGCAACAGCAACAGCAACAGCAACAGCACCAGCACCAGCACCGTCAACAGCAAACAGCACGCTGGCCAGCAAAAATTTCTCAAACACATTGCCACCTTCAACAACACCTACATCAATATCTGTTTGACATATCAAATCAAAGCATTTTCTATGTGGTCCGACACCTAGGGGTTGTTGACGGTGTTGTTGCTGGTCTAATCTGTTTCTCGCTGTGCTGTATTGTGCCCAGCTTGTGCTGCTTGTGTCGCAAAGTTTTTTTTTTTTTTTTTTTTTTCAAATTCGTGAATTTGCAAATTTTACGGATGACATTTTTTGTGAAACTAGATTTTTAAAAAAATCAAAAATAAAACAGCTTTGTGCTCAGTTTGTGCAGCCAATTTCCGAAGAGATAAAGATCGAATAGTAACATTTTATTCGCATAGTTTGGCAATATTAATGCAAATTATACTGACCTCTACCTAACTCGACTATGGTCTTCTTTTTTTCTAATAAAAAATAAATATTAATTGCTCACGTAATTAATCAAAACACATCAACTTAAAAAACATTTTATAACATTCTTGAAGTTTGCGTTTTTGTTGTTCTCATTATAATCAAATTACACAATGTAAAACATGGAAAACTTATAAAAAAAAAATTGTTAAATATACTTTTCAATTTACTTGTCATTTTGAACATTTGAATAAAAAAAAATAGTAACGATACCTTTGAAAGTAGGTTTCAAATATATTTACTTGTCCCTTACTATTTCCATTAATTAAAATTTTTTCGAAAAGAAAAATTATATCCACAGTCACTTTTCTGCGATCTAGTTTCCATCCGTTTCTCTTTTTCATAAAAAAAAAAAAAGGCATTTGCTGAACAAAAAAAAAAAAAAAACTGATGGAAAATGTGAAAACGTGTCAACATGAAAATATAATTATAGTTCAGCAAGAGAGAAAAAAAAATCTATATTTAATGACTAAAGTAGTTAACCGAACGGAACAACAATAATACCATTTAATTTGTATTTAGATACATTTATTCGTTGTTAACTTATTTTTCGTGTTGTTATTACCACATTGGTTTTTTTTTTGTTGTTGTGTCTTTAATTTGACGTCATTAGGACGTAATCCAGGTAAGTTAACAGAGCACATAAATGCATTTCTGTCACACACTCTACCTATGTACCTACATTGACAAGGAACACCAAGTATATAATCCTTTACAAGGATTTCCAGAACTAAATATTTATTATAGCTGCACTTTGATGGCTAATGGTTTGATGACATGAAATATAAAACAATTTTTTGCTATAGAAAAGCAAATCGAGTCAGGTAATTTCTATATAATTAAATTTATCGCGACAATGTTTGGGTTTTTTTTTTCTATGGAATATTTTATTTATGTGTTTATTTAAAATGCAAGTTCTTTTAAATTTTTAATACCTAAATGAGGTTGGCGACAATATCTTTGAATAAAACATAATGGTAGAGTAAAAAACTATGTTGTTAATATTGAAAAAAAAAAAAAAAGCTTTTGGTACAAACAATTTAATCGATAGTTTGTAGACAGGGTACAACATATTATACCGTTGGCTTTCTGTTATAACATCTCTTTTAGGGTACAAAACAAAAAACAACAAAAGCACTGAACTTATTATTCCCTCGATATTTTATTATGATTTCTTTTGCTTCTATTAACCAGTTTTAAAACATTCTCAGGTTCTTAAAAATTAATTTTATTATTTTTTAAATCGACTCCTGTGGCTCTTGGACAATTTTTTAACAACAGGCCAACAATTGATCTGAGTGTAACAGTTTTTTACGCGCACTAACGCGCGACCACTTTTAGTAGCGAGAAACTTTTATAATAACTGTTATAAATTGGTATTTCTCTCTCGTCCTATCAAAATACTCTCTTTACTTAATAAAGTACCTAAGATGAGCGGAGTAAAGGGCTAAGAAGGTGATGAGTTAAGAATGGCATAGTTTAGAGCGGTCTTACTATTTATACTGGAGGTTGAAGGTATTTAAGTTGTACGCTTTACTGGCTGAACAAAATAGTGACGCAGACGGAACCGGAGCCGGAGCTGGAATAGCTGTCAAAATATTGAATACACGCAAATTCAATGTTGCGAACACAAAGGAACGTAGACGCAGACGGAAGAGTTCACCAACTTTTAACTTTTCACGTACGGCACTTTTGACGTTTCAATTTGTATGAAGTAAAAAAACAACTTTTTGGGTCGGAAAAAAATTATTTATTAAAAGGAAAATTATTGGAAACAAAAAATGTGAATTCTGAGCTTGTACACAAGAATATTCTTTTGTTTTTTCTTCAAAATACATTCAAAGCTGTACAACTGCATTGTGGACATGTAAAAAAAATAACGTACTACATTTTTTGACAGTAGCTCTTCCAGCTCCGTCTGCGGCTTCAGTTCCGTCATTCTATTCTGTTCAGCCAGTTACTTTGCACTTGAGTCAGGTCAGGATTCGTTTAGGCCATAATCACTAATCAGTAATCAGGTAGTTGATAAGGAAGAAAGGCACATATATATAAACTGGGGAGGGTTCAAAGACAGAGAGGTTTTTTTGAAGCAGATATAAAGAAATTCTATGATGCCAATAATTGGTGAATAAAGAGTATATCGGAAATATCACGGTGCAGATTGAGGGTTTGAATTCAGTAAAGGCTGATTTCCAATTCCGCGTTGGGCGTCGCCGTCGCTTTGACAGATTTTTCTTTCAACGCGAAAGCTCACACATAGCAATTTAAGCAAATTGTTTACAATGACACGTTGGGTATTACGTTACGATTTGGCAACATTAGCATGTACACAAACCAACGTAACATAAGCTACCTCAACGTTAAAGTTGAAAAAACTCAACTTCAGCGTGCGTTTTGACAGTTAAACTAATGTTCGAATTCCTTTCAACAATAAAATCGTTTTTTCTGGACAAATTCCTTTTATTGAAAGAAAAAAAATCGATTTTGTTTAAAAAATAATGGAACAGTTTGTTGAAAGGAATTCGAAATTACAGTTATGTAGGTTCATTTTGATTTTCAGGTTCTCTTCAAGTCGTCTGTCATGTCGACGCGTTCGTAAAGCTTGTAAACATATACGTAAGCGTCTCTAACGCGAACGCGCCATTGGAAATCAGCCTTAAGGGTAGTGATTGTTGATCTCCGTTTCAAGAATCCGTATTGTTTAGCGAAAAAAATTGATTGAAATTAAAGAAATAATGTATAATAAAGTACCTATGCTTTAAAAAAGGTAGGGAATGCAGGGAAGAGAGTCTGGCAATGGGTCTATAATTGGGTATAAATTATTTTTTTTTTTTTAATAAGGATGGTAAAGAAATCTTTCCATAGTTTGGGGAAACGATTTATACAAGAAGCCTTGGGCTTTCGAAATGTAATCGAGTAGGTAATTACAATCGGCATCAAGGCAAAATTTAAAAACACTATAAGCTGAGAGAAAGGTGACTCAACCAAGGGAAGAATTCTGCGATCTTTTCGTATAAAGTACGACGACGTTCAGATTATTCATTGTGACTTCAACGCCAAATTCAGAATGGACGACACAAAGCTGCTCAGGCTGATAGTGGCGGCGCGGGTAGAGATGTCAACATAGTAAGCACTCGGTTCCAACACCGCAATAAACACGATACTAGGCGTTATCCGATCAACCAACTTCATCCAAATTGATCGATTGATGACAGGCACGATTCCAGTATCCTGAGCTCCCGAACATTCCAAGGCGCCAAAGATAAACGCCAGACCTCAAGTATGGATCTGGAAATGGTTATCCATGGATAAAATTTACAACCGCGAAGCAACCATCGCAAGATATATCGCCAGAACGTTAATCAATCAAAGCGCATTTAGCCAATATTGAGTCTGGCCAATTAATGCTGCAGACTTAGAAGAGAGCTTATGAGGGAGTAGCTTGGCAGTTTTATTGGCAAAGAAAAAAGGAGCGACTTCCCAGTAAGAAAATGAAACTGCAATACAAGTAAAAAATAATTAAATAAATTTGATGGCACAGCAGCTCATGAAGAACAAAGGCCTAGTGACTTACAACTCTCAACCATTTCTGTGTCCGTGTCTGCAGGAATGGAGGGGACCTACAGTTTATTGCCGAATCCGAACAGTAGCCGTTTTTTCTTTTAAATAAATAGGTGGCGGGGCAGGGGATCGAACCTTAGACCTCCGGCATGACAGTCCATCGCACTAACCGGCGATGACAATACAGAAATCTCACTGGTCCGTGAGAGTTGGCAAGAAGACTACTAAACTCTAAAGGTCTAAGGCAAGAGCAACACAACTTACAAGTCAACAACAATGGTAGATAAAATTTTTCAAAATGAGTGTCTATTTTTTTTAAACAAATTTCATCAAAACCTATTTCGTGTTTTATCGAATTCCACAAAATTGACCAGAATTGAAAGAATATTTAATTAGAATATCATTTATGTTCCAATTCATCCACTTTCAAATACAAAATGTGCTACTGTCCAATAAGTTAGCGCATGTGGTTTAAACTAAACGTCGCGTCGCGTCGCACGTCGTTCGATAAAAGTAGTATCCTGTACATCCGTTAGCTAATCTACTGACCAATAAATGTTCAATAGATTTCAGTGAGCACGTAGGCTAAAAGCAAGACAGAGGATATAAAATAACGATCAAAGCGGTCCTTCTAAATTGTACAACCCACACGCACCCCAATATATTCGTGATTCGCTTCCAACTTCGATATTATGCAAATCGAGCCACGGAATAACCTCAGCACTAAAATCGTTAATAGTCCAACGAGCAAGGGAGCTCAGCTCATTCATGTCTCGAGGGATTTGTGTGGGGTCTCGTCCCATGGACATGGAACTCGTGCTCCTTGATACGCTCTGCCTTGAATGTTGATAACGAACAAAAAAAAAAAAAATCAATAGGCAAGCGGCAATGTGGCGGCGGCGAGGCAGTGGCGATGGCGGCTGCCACTGATGACTAAGTAAAGAGATCTTATTCTAATCACGTAAATTACCGAATTAAAATCTGATTCTGGTCGGCTGCGGCTGGAAGAGTACATCACGTCTAAACATTGATGAGAGTTCCCACATTAGATTTATTCGACAACAAGCTGTTGCCAATTTACACGGAGCAGAAAGAAGTTAGTGCGTAGTAAAAACTATATTGGCATGGGAAAACTACGACGAGGACGACGAAGACGATGACAACGCAAGGTGACTAAATCCTAAAGTAAACACTTTGGAGACGGTGAAATTTATGTCCAAACGTGGACTGGCAAAGGACGAGGAAGACAAAACAAACTAAAAAATGTGTGGTGTCTTCTGGAAGCTAAATGCCATACATTTTTTTAACAAAATCCACACAATTCCTGCAGCCACTCCGGAGCTGAAGAAGAACAAAAAACATTTCACTTTCTGACCATGAAATGGAATTCAGACTCTGCGCTGGCCAAAACAAAACAATCGTCTTCTCTGGCTGCTTGATGATACCTATATATAAGCAATTCTAAGGGAAAAAGTTATCTCCGAGAATTGAGAGAAACAAACCAAAAATAATAATACTAACTGGCACCTTGTGAAAATTCCACAACTTGAAATCCGTGACCAAATATAGTCCCTGAATCTGGAAGCCATGTACTCACATGGGTATAGGAAGATTTCAAATTGCACCAGCAGGTTATACTCGAATATATACATATCTGCCTGAACCGCCACCGCACTGCAGTCGATATGCAATGATGGTAGAGGCACGGCTGACGATGGAATGCTCCCAAATTGTGACCAAATGTTCATGGTTATTTGCATAAAATGGTGTTGACTACTTAAGCGCTCTCCTTGCGTTCTCTGATGCTGAAGGTGCTGCCACAGAGTATAATGGAACATTTTTGTTAATTCACAGCTTTGGAATTTAGAGTGTCCCAGAATTGGCAGGCAGATTTATTGCCAAATATTTGGGGTTTCTATGCAAACTGATTGCAGATTTTGGACTTGATGTTGCCAAAAGCAAAGTTTATAATCATGAATATTTTAAAAATGTGCCACAGAACCAAATATAGTTAGATATATTTTCTAAAGATGTGTCTTAAGTTTTGTTTCTGCAGTAGGATTTCTTGGTGGGAAATTTTTTTTTAAAGGCAACTCTGTGCCTATTCAGTCGATTGATAAAAATCTAGAAGACGAATTTGGGTGTTTTTTTCGAGTAAGAATTCTTTTTTTCAAGTTTTCAATAATTTTTCTTTTTTTAGATTTAATTTCTCCAAACCCAAAAGTTTAAAAGTTGAAAACCTTTTCTCTTCGCGAAAATATTTTAACAATCGACGATGTTTTTAAGTGCGACAAGTATTTTAAAAAAAAAATTTCAATTGCACTTACACTGCGCATCAACCGAATAAGCACAACAATTTTCTAGGCTACGTTCGTTGTCGAGTTTTTCAGAATTTTGGGCTTAAATGTATCATCTGATGATGCTTACAGTTGGCTTATGATGCTAATAAAAGAAATTAGAAAGAATAATTCGAAAAGTACCGCTATATTTTCTCTCGCACTCTTGCAAAGCGTGAATAGACACAAATATTGAAATTGTGAATAAAAGTAAATGGAATGAAATGAAACAAGTTTTTCGTAAATATGTTTTTTATGAGTTATTTCTAGTAGTGGGTACTGCTGCCTTTATTCATAAGGACTTCATAAATTCGGTCCGGCAAGGAATCGTACCAGCCTCTTTATGTAGTCCAGCGAAATTCCACTCCAGACTAATTTAATGGCTACAATAAAAGATTCTGTGTCATAAAACTGACGGCCAGACTCATAAGCTTTTCGTGCTAACCATTCCCAAACATTTTCAATAAGAATCAGGTACGGAGGCCATTGAAGCAATTCCACATTCTGCTCCTCTATTTAATTTTTAACAATGCGTGTCATTTGGATGGGGGCGTTATCCTAATGAAAAGTCCAGTTTATGGGTCCAGTTTTTCCCAAAATTTTGGAAAATTTCTTTTCAAGATTCCCTAGTAAGTATAATTGTAGTCATTTTTGATGATTGGAACTCAAGCTCAATACATAGTGCCATCATAGTAGCTAACTGCTCCCCATACCATAACACCGCCTTCTCGACTATTATGTCGCGTCAAAAAACGTTCTTCTTCTCACATCGTGAAAGTAATAGTTAAAGCCATCAGGGCCATCAAAATTAAATTTTTTCTCATCCGAAAAAACCACGTGAAGCCATTAATTTTGCCAACTCATATGCAGTCTAGAAAATTCGAAACGCATGCATTTCCTTTCCTCGTTTAGAAGTGGTTTCTTTTGGAGTTTCAATCGTTTTAGATGATTTGCTCTATTAATAACTCTAAGGACTGTTGAAAATTTTGAACTTACACTAGCTTTTTGTTTTGTTTTTGTCCCAGAGTCACACGAATTGGAAGCACATCTTAAAATTGCTCTTCGATCGACTGCTGTTGTTGCCGTTTTTTTAAATCCTTTGATGTTTTTTCCGTACGAATCGTGATTTGTTAAGTGGGAATAGATCACACTAAAACTTCGTTCAATTTTGTAAGCTATAGCATGCCTGGTTATTCCTTGTTCTCTTAATAAAACGATTTTAGCTTTTTCAACACTATTTAGAGATTTTAACGTACCCATCTTTATTTAAATTTCAATTAAACGATGAAATTTCACTTAGAATACTTAAACTGTTGAAAAACTCAGAACGCTCATAAATAATGAAGATAATGATTTTGTGTCTATCCAGTTGACGCAAAAAAAAAAAATCTGCATTTTTCCATATGGAACGCTTTGCCAGAGTGCGAGAGAAAATATAGCGGTACTTTTTGAATTCTTCTTTCTGATTTCTTTTCTCAACATCATTAACCAAGAATTAGTATCATAAGATGATGCATTAACGCACAAGGTTTGGAAAAAATGGAAAACGAACCATAGAAAATTTTTGTGCTTATTCAGGTAAAGCGAAGTGTAGCATTTATTGTGAAAAATTTGTCGAAATAATAAAAACAAATATGAAAAATGGATTGCACGAAACAAGCTACATTTTAACGAAAACATTAAAAAAAATTCCAATCTCTATATCAGTTACTATTGACTTAGAACTCTCAAGCATTCCTGTGTGCGTGTCTGCAGGAAATGGTGGGTATCTACAGTTTATTTTCGAATCCGAATGGCTAAGGTGAGCGGCACTTTTCTATTATGAGAGATACTCTTGGAGGATTTGTCACTTCTTCGCAAAAGGCATGTAGCCCAGAAAAAAAAGTCCGTCAAGCTGGGTCCACCACAACGGAAATTCAAAAATATAGCTATGCAGGGATTAGGGGCTAATGTGGAGCTAATTTAGTACTCCAAATTCCCTTCACCCTAAAACCTGTGGTGGACTCAGCTTGACGTCAAGCTGGGTCCACCACACCTCCCAATACACATTTTCAAAAATCGAATGATGCTGGAATAAGGGGCTAATTTGGGGCTAATTTAGTACCCCAATCCCAAAGGAGCCCCAAATTCTCTTCACCCTTTAGAAGGCAAAAACTTATTTGACGACGTCATTAAATCAGTTTTTGCCCTCTACGGGGTGAAGGGAATTTAGGGCTCCTTCGGAATTGGGGTACTAAATTTGCCCCTAATTTCTGCATCATTAGATTTTTGAATTAACGTTGTGGTGGACCCAGCTTGACGGACCTCAGAAAAAAACTTAAGGTGAAATCGGCTGGTATTGAACCTAGACCTCCGGCATGACAGTCCAACGCACTAACCATTACGCCACGCGTTACTGCAGTTTGACATTTTACGAATGCAAAAAATGACGTTTTTTTGTCATTTTTTTGTTACTCTCTTTCTTTTGTTATTTACTCTCAAAATAAATTAGTCTGGAACTCAAACACATAGCATAAATTTTATGTTTCATCAAAATTATTGTTAGTACGACGCCATCTTTCTTGAAACGTACATTAACATTTAAAAATCGAACATATGGGAGTTTCCCTTTTTTTTAGAATGCTTCTAACTTATTTCAGCCAATATTCATTTAAAAATTGAATAAGTCTTCAAAAAAAAAATTGACACTTCCTCATACTTGTCATTCAACTTCAATAAAGTGGAGGTTGTATTTTTTAAGTTGTTGTCCCTCACATTATACTATCTTCTTTCTTTGTATTTTGACACAGTTAAAATTCACCTGTTGCAAACCTTTTGTACTTAACATTTTAAGGTCTATTATAGGACCCACAGACCAATTTCAGAACCCTTTTACATCGGTAACCAGGAACAAACTATAATTCGTGTATAAATTTAATCAACTTAATCAAATGAAATGCACTTTTATAGTTCGCAAGCTACACATAGCAATTAACAAGTCGCAGGTCTGTTATTAGCATGCAGCAGTCGAAACACTGACTTAGCTTCTCTGTAATTTGCCAACTACTATATTGCTGTGAGGCTGAAACCGCCATAAAAGCCAATTTCGAGGGAGGCTCGTTGCAGTCATTGTTGATATGAAATAAAAAGAAATTAACACGCGAATTAAAGTCGTCTTTACTAGAGCGGCAATATAATATTATATGGCACATCAAATGCATTTGGCTATATAGTAGTGCAATTTGTATGCCATTGGGAAATAATGAAAATAAAAAAAGACCGTCGTCGGTCGTATAAAAATGTTGAACAAATCACCGACTGCTGTTTTTGGATTTCATTATAATTCGCAGATGAAATTAAAACATGGTTTCCGACGATGATTGGCATCTGAATACACGATCGTATAACAAGATGTTAATTGAGTTATGAAAACTGATTGTTTCCGACACATTAATAGCTAAGCGTATCATCATGTTGGAAAAGTTTGGTTATTACGGAGTTTGTAAGAGGTGCTATAATAAATAACATGATTCCTTACTTCGATTTCCTGATAATTTAATTATCATAAAATTTTAATGTTATTCGTAATTCGTCCGATTGTTTCACTTAAAAAAAAAAAATTTCAACTAAACTTTTGCTATTTTCAGAGTTACATGCGTATTTTTTTTTAATCTTATCAATTTAATATTAATACACTTAAGTCTTGATTTATTTATTGAATTATTTGAATGCGGTAAATACTAACGTTGCATTTATGCTTAAAATTATATAATTTATAAAATTAAATATTAATATTGCGAAAAAAAAAGATTGGTAAAATTTATCAGATTTGATATTGTCATTAACAGAGTTTTAAAAGGAAGTTAATTTTATTAAAAACATTTATTAAGTAATTAAGAGGGCTATAAATACCATAGTTAGACCTGCTAAAAATAGTTCGAATTGATAGTAACCCGGCCTACATTAAAATTTAATCGTCCTAAAACTGAAGAAGATGATATGAATCCACTTATTATGTAAAACACATTGTTTTACACATGTTAATATTCAATAACAAACAATTAGTATTTCACCATTCCCAAAATGTTTGCAGATCTTTTTGCAGCATTTCGAAATCTTCTAAGGAGCTTAATGTTCGAAATATTTTCACGTCATCGGCGTAAATCAACGCCCTGGAATTTTGTAAAATTGAAGGGAGATCATTTATAAATAAGACGAACAGCAATGGACCAAGGTGACTGCCCTGAGGTACACCAGAATAAACTTTAAACAAACTAGAACGGTTATTTTTGAATAGAACACTGTAATATCTATCGCTTAAGTAAGAAGAAATCCACGTTATAAAACAATAATTAAGGCCAATTTTCTTTAATTTCTTTAAAAGTACTTGATGACTTAACTTATCGAAGGCCTTACTAAAGTCTGTAAATATACAATCTACTTGCTGTTTTTTTTTCAAAGGCATCTATGCAAAATGTTGTAAATTCTAATACATTAGTGACAGTCGTCTTTTTCTTAACAAAACCACAATTAAAAGAGAGAACATCACAGACTAGAGACGCAAATAGTTTTGGGATAACAGACAATTTAGCTATTTTTATGTGTTGGTTTAAGGAACGCACATTTCCATATATCAGGAAACTTTGAAGTCCAGTCTATCAGTGCAAGGTAATAGTTAAAGCCGAGTTATATTGAACAAAAATTTAGCTTTAAGTTTGATGAGTTAGAACACTGAAATAACTGATCATCAGATGTTGCATGCACAGAAATCTTTAAAGTTAAGTCTAGTTTATAGAGATCGAAGCGAAGTTAAAATTTAATATAAGAAAGAAGCTTTTTTCCCAGGCGTGAATAATACAATAAAATTAAATGGAATTATTTAAGCGACAAGGACGAAAAAAATTTGTTTCGAAGTATGTAAATATAATTCAACGGACTTATATAAACCAAAAAAAACTAAAATTATTTTCTCTGTAAACCTTTCGACGCGAGAATTATTAATGTTTTATTTCGATTTGAATTTCACTTCGATTTGATGTATAAACTATGCTTTTGGTAATAAAACGAAGAAGGAAAATAACAAAAACAATAGAAAATTATTGTTGTTTTCGTTTTAGTGGTCTATATTGAATTAAATTTAGTCCGATGCGTTTCGCCCAGGCACGATAGTTGAGCTCATCAGTTAGATGCTGTATAGTAACTTTCTAGTTAGGTAATAAATCCAAGAGTCAGGAATAGGCTTCCAAAAAAGATTTTAATGTCATGCACAAAGAAAACCACAGCAAAAACAAAAAAACAAACTTACAAAAAGCACAAAAAAAAACGATATTGCAATGAAAACAACAACAAATACAAACACGACTTAAGCTCAAATGTCACTTTTTCGTACACTAATGGTACGGGCAACTAATTCTGTGCGAAAAAAGCGTGGAGACCTCTCCAAATAATCTGCTACAATTATCAATTTTGCGGTACCTTCCATGCAACTGTTTATAAACAGTTAGGGAAAATTTTATTTTGTTCGAAAGCAACTCCTACGATTTTGATTTAAAAAAAATTACTGTGAGCTTATATGTATGTGTAAATGTACAATTAAGTTGTCCTTGGCGTAATGGTTAGGGCATTGGACTGTAACAGCAAAGGTCGTTTACTCGTGGTATCGAATTTCAGCATCCGCCACTTTAAAACAGACATTTTTTCACAGGAACTGCCTCTTGGGCGAGGAATTGATAAAAACTGCAAAAGTATCTAAGTATCTCTTATCATGAAAAAGCGTATCTCACCTTTAGTCGTTCGGATTGGAATGGTTTAGAGTTGTAAGTCATTACTGAGGCCCTGGTTTTTCACGAGCTTGTTCGCCACCAAAAATTATTTTTATTTATAATATTAGTTTTTGATCTCACATTATCTGTTTGACCGACTCAAATTTTTTTATAAAAGATTCTAATAACTTTTAAAAATATTGCATATCAAAATTTTCAACTTCAACATTTGAATTAAAAAAAAAATAAATATACAGGGTGATCGATATAAGATGCACCAAACTACTGGAGCGAGTAAGTTGGGTTAAGACATAAAAAAAATCGTATGGGAGGGGGGTCTATTTCCCCCCGTTTAGGCGTGAGGGGCAATTTAAAAAAAAAAATTGACTTAAAACAGAAAAAAAAATATTTAAAAACAACGGTACAATTTAAAATGCCATGCTATACCTTTTTGGAAAGCTAGAAATCTCTTCTTTGATTTAAATTAAGTTGTGTTAGTGAAAAGTTTTTAAAAAATTATTTCCAAAATCGAAATTTTGAAAAAAAAGAAATGAAAAAAAAAGTATTGAAACTATTTTTTTTTTAAATTTTATGTAATTAAGTATAATTTTTGTTTTTAAAATTCAATGCTCTTATTAGTTTTCAGTCAAAAACAGAAAACCGGATGCCAAAAATGTCTTTTAGTTTTTGAAAAAATTGAAATTAAAAGGAGGAGCAATTTTCTAAAATAATTGACTTAATACAGACAAAAAATTATTAAAAAGCATCGGTAACGGCTAAAACGACTTGCTATACTTTTTGGTTAAGCCAGAAATGTGTGCTTCCATTTTGTTTATAAATTAAGTTCTTTTAGTGAACAGTTTTTTAAAACATAATTTTGAAACTTAGAATTTTGAAAAAAAAAAAATTTAAAATTGTGTTCAAACTGATTTTGTTAAAAATTTTACGTTATTTAGTAGTATTTTTATTTTTAATATTCAATATTCCCATCAATTTTTAGTCAAACATTGAAAACCAGATGTCAAAATGTAGTCTAGTTTTTGAGAAAATTGATAGTAACAAAACTAAGTTTTCCTTAAATTCGACTTCCATCCGTTATTTTGTTTTTCAAAAGATCCTATTTCTACAAAATGTGTAGTAAAGTAGATTTCGTTTTCAATTTTATCAAAAACTAAAAGACATTTCAGCATCCGGCTTTGTGTTTTTTATTGAAAATTAACAAGAGCATTGAATTTTGAAAACAAAAATTATACTTAATTACATAAAATTTTGAAAAATTTTTTTTTTTTCAAAATTTCGAGTTTGGAAATTAATTTTTCAAAAACTATTCACTATGTCTCTTTTTCTCTCTTTAGGCTTTAGGTCGAGGTGCAGAAAGACATACAGACAGACAGACAAACGGAACTGCGGGACCCACTTTTTCCGTGCTTTCTATCATCGTATTCTCAGGTTCGATTGAAATCTCGAGTTCGATTTTTTGCAGGAATCCAAAACTTGACCTTATGTATGTACCTTGTATGTATTTGTATCGCAAGTAAAAATATTTGCATATTTAATTCTTGTTTGAATATTTCCAAAAAAGTAGCGACGAACGTCCCTTATTTCAACTACATACATACATCGTTCTAAAAAACTGACTTAATAAAATCAGTTTCAAAATTAAAACGCTTTTCAAAATCATTTCATCATTAAATGTATGTAAGTTGAAGTTAGTACCTACCGAGCCAAACCATTAAAAACAAAAACAACAATGATAAATAATTCTTTATGTTTTCCTTCATGACTTCAAATGTAAGTGCGTTGCTGTCGCAAAACTATAAACACAAAAACCTACAATAAGCATTCATGTAAGCCTTTTATGTCTCCATCATCCGATTCAATGACCAATAAAATACACACTTTATGTTCTATTAACGTCGCCGAGGTGTGAATAATAGATTCTTTTATGTTTACATGTGGTAATAACAAATCGAATAAGAAATACCCACACGGCAGAAGACCCACCGACCCGACTTCGAGTATATATTCTTCCTTAGCCCTAAACCAACCCTTTCCCCTCACTGTGCTCCGCAACGACACGAATCTTACAGAGACAAGAAATGGCAGAAGAAAAATCCCAAACTGTTGGTATTATTTGTCCAACTGTTGACATTTTTATTATTCCCATTCTGAATCGGAAAATTCTCTCCACAATCGATTCGAATTGAAATCGACCACGCAGTGATATGTATGTATGTATGTGCCTAGTAGAAGCTTTGTTCGTTGGCAAACATCTGGAAATAAATCCTCGGAACTTGCACTCCTCAAACCCTCCGATTTCCTCAGTTCCGTTGCCACAACTATCTGCTCCTTTTTGAGAATCCTCTACAAAGTTTTGGTGCGCACACACATCGCTATCAGCATCGCATCTGTATTCGTATCGCAAGTAGCGAAAATAAATAAATTGCTTCATATAAGTGAATTCTTGTTTCAATTATTTCCATGTTAACATAATAATTTAGTGAAACATAATCGACTCGCTTCCCACAGTATTAATATGCCGAATGTTGATGCTGCTGCAGCAAACACACTGA
Source organism: Epistrophella euchroma (assembly GCA_947049315.1). Classification (NCBI taxonomy): domain Eukaryota; kingdom Metazoa; phylum Arthropoda; class Insecta; order Diptera; family Syrphidae; genus Epistrophella; species Epistrophella euchroma. Next base: position 45,805,124 of record OX346247.1, read on the forward strand.
TACCTCCTTCGCCTTCGGGGGACGACAAATATTCCCGCACTCCCAATCTCAATCAGAGTCTCTATACACTGGCGGCAGATTCAAGTCTCAGTATCGGCATCCACTTTCCAGCCGATGAGCGCAGGCAGCCTGGCACCTGTATCTTTTGATCTTTTGTTGCCGGGATTTAATCCGATCCTATTGTCCTTTCCATCGAAGTAGTGCTGATGCTGGTGTGTTAGTGCGGATTCCAAAAAGCAGGGCATCAGCACCGTCCAGCCAGCTCGCCAATGATGCAACTAAATCTGCTAGTGCGACCACAAAGCATAAATACAAGATAGTTTTGTATCTAATCTGATTATACTACCGAGTTGGAAATCTTTTTCATGCTTGCCGCCACCGGCACCGGCGCACCACCGCCGCCGGCCGCCAGCTACCCCACCGCTAAAAACAACAACGTGAACCAAGACGAAGACGACTACGTTATTCTGCACGATGAAGCAGGAACACTTCTAAACTTATGATTCCCTCTGAGACTTTGTAAAATGTGCAATCGCGAGGAACATCCGCCATCAGAGCAGCAGTCAGTGGCCTATTTAAGCTTCAGGAAGGAATCTTTGATTCTCTTTCCAAAATCGAATGAGTCGTTTTGGGTATATGAGCCCACTACCATCACTACAACAACTAAAACAGCCCTAGAGCTCCCGCATGGATTTCGAACAATGGACGTGTGCTCGAAAATATTTGTTTGTTGACAGGAATTTATTGGTCTGGACATAATCTTCATATGAAAACCATGTGGGATTCTTTTCGGATATTTCGGTGACCTTATAACCATAAAAGAAATCTACCTACCAACCGATAAATAAAACGACCAATATTTGACTCGAACTGTGATTCTTTAAGGAAAAAAAAAAAATTTGACTGAAATTGAGCTGAAACCTTATTTGTTTATGAGAAATAGAGAATTTATGTTTAACAATCTCTGAAAGTCATTTTCACTTTGAAAAATTAGAAAGTTCATTATGGCTCTGGTGACTCCAGTTAGTGACGTGACGATGATGAGATAACATGACATTTTGAGAAAAGATCTGTTTTCGATAGAGCTCTATTGTTAATAACAAGGGAAACAAAATTAATCGTGGTTTTGGTTTGCGAGAAAATATGTGTCCTGCTATAAGTTGACGTCAACTTAGCAAAACAGGATCGATGTATCTTTTATTTTGGGAAGTTTTCAACTTAGCAGGACACCCATTTTTTTCATAAGCCAACAGAGCAATTATTTTTTTAATTTTGCGTAACTAACGCCTCAAGTAGCACAAAAGTCTAAAATACACCAAATTATTTTTTGTATTTTTTGCACTTTCGTTATATACATTTTAAATATAAAAAATATACCATTTTCCTGTGCAGTTTTTGTACAATTAATTTCGATTAAGTGTATATAATACCGCCTTCTTGTTTATAATTTACCCCGGCTGTACAAAAATTAAACCGATTTACGGTATATATATTGTGCTCGTTGTATAAAAAATGTTCCGGTTACTAGGATATATTATACTCCATATATAGGTATACATTATATACATTTTGGTAGAAAATTATTCCCGCAGAATTTATTTTGAATTAAAATTTACACCGATTGTTTATTTTCTGTTCGAAAATGTATCTCTAAGAATTTTGAATTCTTTCTATGATTCTAAGTATTTACCTTCATAATATGAACACAAGAAAACCGTGAAAAATGTGAATTTGAGTCCATAATTTAACAACGAAACACATTTTGTCGATTGATTTTCGGTCCTACCCCGTCTAAAATTTGAGCGCCTCGAAAATTTTAATTATTTGAAGATTTCTAAGTCGATACGTGAAAATTCATTTTTCGAAATTTATAATTTTTTGGTTGTTTTTTAATTTTTTTAGAGATGTATTGTAAAAACCAATCAAAAATACCAAAAATGCGAGATAATCAGGTCGATATACCTACATATGTATGTAATAAAATAATTAATTATTGTTTTCTTTCTAAATATGGCGGCTACCATTTTTAACTTATAGTACGGGGAATTTGTTCGGACTGACATTTTGAGCTCAAAAGTTGAAAGAACATTAAGGGCCATTTGCTGAAACGAAACTTAAATATTTATGTTAAACTTAAATGCTTATGTTCTACTTTTTCCTCAGCGTAAACTGTCACATAAGCTCTTATGTTGAACTTAAATACTTAAGTTTCGTTTCAGCAAATGGGCCTAATACACTATAGTCGAAAACCTCATTTAGCATAATTGCACCTGTTATTATTTTGTTTGTAAGGGGTTTTTGACTTTTGCTTATATAACTCGCGTAGTTTTCATTTTAGAAAAAAAAAATTCTGAGCCAAATTAATAAAATTTTCTAAAAAAAGTGTTATGTAACTTTTTTCGCTCATTGCTTTAAGTTATAGTACATTTTGTAAAGCAAGATTAAAGTGATTTTTTTATATTCGTCGTAAGTTAAACACAGCAAATTAACGTATCCAGGAACTAGGATTCTGCAATGTACTAATTAAAAAAAAAGTAGTTTTTGTTTTTTTTTTCAAAAACTAATAAGTTTTTGTGCCCCATACTATTAATATTCCTTAAAAAAAAATATGTAAAATGTGTGTCTAGTGTACTTGTGTACTCAATGGTGCATATTCAACCAATGAGCGTATTAAGTACAGTAAACTCTCCGTGTGGTGTATTGATTTGTGCATATTCAACCAATGAGTGTATAAAGTACACCAAACTCCCTGTGTGGTGTATTCAATGGTGCATATATCAACTTATGAGTGTATTAATTACTCCAAACTTTATGTATAAATTTTTTTAGCTGACAAACATCTACGATACCACTTCCAATAATTATTAATTATTAAATAAAAACGCAGTGACCTCGTTAACAATGAAATGGCGACTAAATTTAATAACATTTTGTTGTTTATTTTTCACACTATATAGTTTGGTGTATTTAATTTCCACATGATTTAAATCTTACACCAAAATATAGTTGCCCATTTAAAATAGTGTATTTTATGTACAAATATGTCATGTTGGTTAGTTCCAAAATCGATAAATTTAATGCACCATTAATGGTATATTATAAAAATAGCTGAAAATCGGTTTATTTTTTACACTGAATTTCAAAAGAAATGATGATATTTTACACAGAAAATACAATGGTGTTATTTTTAAACCTGTATATTTTGACAATACACCAAAATGTTAAATTTTTTTTCAGTTTTCTCAATTTTGCACCAAAATTTATGAAATTACACCAATCTATACACCAGTGTGCTACTTGAGGCCACACGACTGCTAGGCGTGGATGATTTCAAATGATAAGTCGAAGAAAAATTAGTCACCCGAAAACGTAGGTATAACTAAATTATGAATTTCAACCTTAAATTGCTTATATCGCGTATTGCAGATATGTTTTCCACGCCATGATATAAGTAGGTATTTGCTTTGCAAATTTTGTAGGTATAGAAAAGCCGCGAGTTCGTAAAAGTAAACATGCTCAATCACTGCTAAAAACAATTGCAAAAAAAAAAATGGTAGTAGTTATGTACATTTTGGGCAAAATTTTATTTTAATGCTTCAGCGCTTCTAAAACAGAGTAAACACAATTTGAAACGGACTCCATTTGCCTGCAGAAATGCGACTTCAATGTGGCAGTGTTGCCGTAATATAATAAAATAAAATAAAATAAAATAAAATAAAATAAAATAAAATAAAATAAAATAAAATAAAATAAAATGAAATAAAATAAAATAAAATAAAATAAAATAAAATAAAATACAATAAAATAAAATAAAATAAAATAAAATAAAATAAAATAAAATAAAATAAAATAAAATAAAATAAAATAAAATAAAATAAAATAAAATAAAATAAAATAAAATAAAATAAAATAAAATAAAATAAAATAAAATAAAATAAAATAAAATAAAATAAAATAAAATAAAATAAATTGGTACATAAAATAAATTTTTCAAAGAAAAACCTACATGATTTGCTCAAGACTTCACACAGCAGCGCAGCGAGACATTATTAAAAAAAAAGACGAAGAAAAGCGAGTTATTTTTTCGAATTAAAATTAATTTTTCAAACTGAAACCTACATATGCAAAATGTGATGGGATTCGGGGGTTAAGATATTTTTCCTCTCCTACTTTGCTATGGAGGATAATGATACGGCTTCCTCAAGCCAAAATAGTGATGGCTAAAAAGCCGATCTGTCAATGAAGCTGAAAAAGAACGATTCAGATTGACTTTCGTCCAGAAAGTGATTCTATTAATTTATTCTTAGCCTATTTATACAAAAACAATATCTTACAAACTATGAGAACTTTAATATATGTATAGTCTATGTACAATGATAAAATTGCTTACTAAATGAAAAAGGCATAAGCAGAATATGAACCTACGATTTAGTGTAGCCTATTTTTGAGTGGAAACGTGTGAATTTATTTTTAATGTGTCATCAAATTTGCGACAGATAACTGTAGCCTGTTTGATGACACACAAATATATATGACAAAATTTCAGACACCTTGAAATGATGCATCGCACCAAGAATACTCTGAACCCAGTAATTTGAGACTTTATGTGGTATTGAAAATTCTATCTAGAGCAGAGTGCATTAGGAAAATATGATAGCTTGTGCTGTGTTTGAGTAAGGTTGGTGTTAATGACCAGGAAATAATATTGATGTTGTGGCTTATGTAGCTTGGTAGTATATATGCACTACAAAAATTTCAAAAGGTAACTCGACAGGAATCCATATAACAGGACGCCACGTCACTGCTAACTAGCAACTAAGTAGCAGCTAATTTACCATATATTTTCTAATTTGCAGCAGAAAAAGTGATCTGCTAAGTTGATACATAGAAAAATGATAAATTTTCGAGTCATTCGCGTATAGCTTCTGAATTGGTAAATCGATTTTGTTATCTGGTACTTATGAGTATATGTTTGCGTTAAAGATAATCATAACATTATAGCTTTTAACTACAAAAGCAAGTAAGTGCGGTTTATAGTCGTGCATTCATGGAACAATATCTGAAAGCCCATAAGTCGCACACTTTTTGAGATGTGGACATGTATGAACATTTTCAAATTCCTTCTAAACCTTCAGACAATTTATTTTTTTTATGCTAGCAAATAAATTTGCATTCCTAAAATTCGACAATAAAAATTTCAATTTCACATGTTTTTAAAATGTCTGGAAACAATGTTTGGAAAAATTTGATCAGCATCATGTTCATGTTCTTTGTATCTAATGAATTAAGTTACCTAGGTGTGACCCAGACTGCTAACTTCCCATTGGTACCCTTTGAAACTCGATGTTAATATTTATAAGTCGATAGCATTACTTGTGCTCGAAATATTCGATACGACGATACGTGATATATTTCCTAATCGATGGTTTTACCGCTATTTGATTTTTTTTGTATGTTATGGCTTTATTATCTCTAAAGTAAAATTTTTTTGAAGTCGATATCTTTATTCGTTCTCGAGAACGTATGTACCTACCTACACACACCAGACAGACATCTCTCTAAGAATTCGGATTCCAGAGACTGCGAAACGTGGAGAAATATCAAAATTTTTGATTTGATAAATCGGACCAATTACTGTTAGAAGTTCATAATATTTTTTAAAATTAAATTAAAAAAAAATATATTTTACAACGTGCACCGCTCCGTTTGCAGCAAAAGATTTTGAGAAGATAGCCCTTCTTTATATAGCCATTAGAAAATACCGACATAGGAAAAACAATTGTGAACAATTATGCGTTATTTATAAGCCATTACGTTAGTTTTTTTTTTTTTTAAACAATATACATATAGCCCAGAAAAATTCGGCAAAAAAAATGCCCGATTATAAAAAAAACTCCGACAAAGCTGAATTTTGGTGGAACAGGGCTAAGATTTTTACGGGGGTGAAACGGGTTGAAAATAACTTTCATCCTGGTAAGCGGCTATTCAAGGTTTGGAGTCTTTAAATTAAACCAGAATATCAGGCTACATTGTTGCATACAAATTTTTGAGGAGAGGTTAAAAATTTCGTACTAAAGGGGTGTTTGAATCCGCCATCAATGTGATTTTTGATTTCTTAAAATGTAAAAGTTGATGAAAAATTTAAAAATTTTGAAAAATAATTTTTGACAAAGATATTTCACCGAACTCTCCTCTACAAAGTTTTCATAGGTTTTGGTGCAGTAAATGCCACAGGAGAGGCAGAAGGCTTGCCTTAAAGCTAAACATTCCATTCAACCACATTAGGTACAGGTGAACTTTGACAAGCTATAACTTAAAGATGAAAAAAGTCAAAGAGATCGTTAATACATCATTTTGTAGGTATTTTGATTTTCTTAAAGTTTTTCATTTGCCATTTTGTTACAAAATAAAATCCAGGGGAGTTATTACATGAAAACAAAATGACCAGCAGATGTTTCAATATGGCGGCTTTTTCCTAACCCCTACCACCCCTATTTTTTTTTTATATTGTGGAGATGTACGCAAACACAAACGATAAAATAATATTTTCCCGTCGAAACATGCGACTTCAATTAATTTTTCTGACTAAATCCAGTACACTATGAAGTTTGTGCACGCTTTTCTGAAAACCTATTGATTGTACGAAAAAAATGTTAAGCGTGAAACAGATTACACCAGCACCGTCAACAGCAAACAGCACGCTGACCAGCAAAAATTTCTCAAACAAATTGCCACCAGCAACAGCACCTACATTTGTATCTGTTTGACGTTTTAAATCAAAGCATTTTCTTTGTGGTACCACACCAGCAACAGCAAATTTAGGACTTAGGCCTAACCGCGCCGTTGACGTTGCTGTTCTTATCTGTGTTGCACAATTGAAATAAATTGGTTCTAAATTAATGGCGGCCGCTGTTGCTGTTGACGATGCTGTTGCAATCTGTTTCTCGCTTTATAACATTTTTAATGTAAAATTACATAGGCTATAACTTTTGCCTTCACATTTTTTTAAAAATACTGATATAGTTTTTCAGAAATTAGCAAAAAACTAAAATTCAATCTATTTCACCCTCGTAAAAATTTTAGCTCCATGTCAAAATTTAGGGTACTTTTTAGAAAATGCGTAAGATACGAAAATAAACACCTCCACCAAAATTCAGCTTTGTCGGAATTTTTTCGAAGTGAAAATCTAATTTTATTGGGCTAATAATTATTTTTTTTTAGGTTTTTCTTAAGTTCATTCTAAAATCTATACCGAATTTCTATATTAGTGTCAAGTTAGCGAAACAATATTCACCGATCGAAAAATTATTTATTGGATAGTAAGCCGTTAGTTAGCCGTGAATTATAGTTATGATAGTTTCGAATTTGTCGTTCGATGTTTTTCTAAGTGGTACAAATACAAACGTCTTATATCGAATAGTTTATTGCTTAATAATTAGCCATTCAGCAGTTCTGAATTAGTTGTGACAGTTTTTGTTTTGTCGTGGCATGTTTTCTATATTTATTTTTTTGTACAAAATTGTCAAATTGGTACCAGCGAGAACCCCTGAAAAAAAATAATAAAAACTGCTGAAATTGAATGGTTTATTGCTAAATAATTTGCCGTTGGTCAGTCCTGAATTATTTGTGACAGTTTCAATTTTGTCGTGCGATGTTTTCTATGTTTTTTTTTTTTTTAAACATAGGAAAGCATTGCCAAAAAAACTAACAGGTAATTGTGTCGCAATACAAATTTCGATATAACAAGTTTTCACCCCTTTCGACGGGTGTTTTAAAACTTTATATGAAATTAAAAAAAAAAATAATATAAAACAAACCTGGAAAACATCGCACGACAAAATTGAAATTTTCAAAAATAATTAAGGACTTACGAACAGCAATAAAACATTCAATAAAAGAAATTTACCCCTTTTCCAGCAGTTCCTCACTTAATTGATAAAATTTGACAATTTTGCAAAAAAAAAAAAACATAGAAAACAATGCACGACAAAATTGAAATTGTCACAACTAATTCACGACTAATAAACGGATAATTATTCAATTATTTTCGATCGCTAACTTGGCAACCATAGTTTCTATCAATATTGAACAATAAGGTACATTATTTAGTTAAGACTGTCAGATGGAAAAAAAAATTAACTTCCAAATTTATATAAAAAAAATAAGAAAGCTAAATTAAGACTAACTTTTACGAAATAAGTTATTTACATTGTTTTTTTTTTACATGATTATACTTACATACTGTTACGCCATGAAGATGAAGTCGTTGAGCAGACATCAGTTTATTTTTTTTATGTTATCAAACCAGGTCAGCAGCGCGGACATGAAATAAAAAGAAAAGGAAAACACAATTAGCAAAGAGGAATTGTAAAATAATTATTTAAATTTTATTATTTTTATATATGAGAAGAGTAATTAATTTTTGTCGCTGCATCTCCTTGAAGCGCCTGGCTTTGCAGGACTTCCCATATAAAACGCAAATTGCGTCCGTTTTCAAAGGACTATATATCATACCCATCTACTACCTACTATCGAATAAAGAGCAGGTGTTATGTTGTTGACGTGGACAAATGAAACACTTCTTGATATAACCCCTGACGAGTGAAATTATGAAATACGTCAAATTTCTGGACACAGTGCCTCAAGTTTCTGCCCACATCGCGTCGCTGCCTACGTTGCGTTGCGATTAAGAGACGGAAGAGTGGTTATATGTTTTCACACTACGAGACCCTGTGGCACCGCACAATGCGGTAAGAGTATACGAGCACCAAAATATCATGTTGCCAACCATCAATTGTGCAGCTTTACGATGGCAATCTTGAGCCAGTCGGTCGCTGTGTTGCAGCCAGAGCCCCCCAGATGCATCACATATATGGAACCGGGCAGGGACAGCACTTATTTGTATGTTTATAAGAAATGCATGTTTGACAAGGAGTTTACTATGTGAGGACTATCGATCAACTATCATCCTCCATATCAGGCGGAAGGAAAAGACTGAGAGAGAGAGGGAGTTGGCAAACGAGCGAGGTGGAAAGGTGGCAAAATAATCCATAGGACGCGCTTATCACTTAAATATCAAGTTTCAATCTAAATAAAAGCCCTCGAGGACGTGCGCACTGCGCGCAGTGGCTGGGCCGCCTTTATATGGATGGACTGCTCCTGCTCATCGTCATCATCGAACGCATAACCAAAGGCAGCACGTCGACTCATATGGCCCTCATTATCGTTATTGGGATCATTAAAGCAATTTATTTTGTATTTAATGTTTGACCAAAGTGAATGAAATATCGAGGACATGCTAGTTGAAACAGAGAGTAAAAGAATATTATTCATCGTATATGTGAAGGACTGATGTATAGATTGAATGAAAGGAGTTGTTTGGGCTTATTTATTAAACGCAAAAATATCCAGCAGTCAGGTGCTGCATAAATAAACAATCGCTGGTTCCTTTACTTAGTGATTGAAAATTGTACAACTGCGTTCTTCGGTATCCAATTTCAATAAAATCACTTTTGATCTTCAGTTCCTGAGAAATAACAAAAATGAGATAAAGTTAGAACATGTATTAAACTGCGTGATTTGCTTTTTCAAGATATTCAGCCAGCGATGAAAATTTCTTATTGACCAAAAAGTTTATTAACAATGCTCTGCTCAATGCTTGTTTTCTGTGCTCCAGGACACTTAAAACAGACACTTAAAACAAAATGTTTTCTTCTTTTTTTTTTTTACATCTCTTGCGAGGAAGTAACAAATCCTGTTACAATTAGAGTATTATTTATTGACATCAAAAACTGCCTCTCATTTTAGCGGTTCGTTCGGAATCGGCAGAAGCAGGTCCCCTTCATTTCCTAGCGACTATGAAGTTGGATTTTGGGAGTGTTACATTCCTATCGAATGTGGAAAATTTGGAATAGAAGTTGTGAACAAAATTTCCATACCCATATTCACCTTCCAAAATGCAATCGAATACAACAAAGCAAACAAGCACACATACATATGCCTTAGTTCTCTATGAGCTGTGGTGTAACCAATTTTTTATAATTGAACTTATGGCTAAAACAGATGGGCTTCTCTTGTTATGCAGCGAAGTTGAATAACACAAGTTTATCAGACGTACTCAAAGGTCTTTTCGCAAGCTAGACCACGGGCTTTATTTTTCTAGGTGCAAGAATTTGGACTTGCACTTAAGATTTAACTGCCTAAACAGAATAGAATGCTGGAACTGGAAGAGCTGTCAAAAAGTGTCGTACGTTATTTTTTTATACGTGCCCACAATGCAGCTGTACAGCTCTGAAAGTATTTTAAAGAAAAACAAAAGAATATTCTTGTGTACAAGCTCAGAATTCACACATTTTTTGTTTCCAATAATTTTCCTTTTAATAAATAATTTTTTTCGCGATACAAATAACCGACCCAAAAAGTTGATTTTTTTTTTCTTCATACAAATTGAAACGTCAAAAGTGTCGTACGTTGAAAGTTGGTTAGCTCTACCGTCTGCGGCTGCAGCCCCGTATGCGGCTACGTTCTGTTGTGTTTGCGTACCTGCTTTCACCAGCCAGCGTTTCTCTATCCCATTTCACTGTTTTTTAGAAAGATACGATTTATTTCTATTCTTTTTGGTTAAGAGATAAAATATTTCGGTTAGAATAGTTGAGCTTTAAATTCTGAATATTACTCGTCTGCGTATCAGGTAAAACTTTATCTAGAAAGTATGATAGATAGGTATATAGAACAGCAAAATGTGAAAAAATCAGTTTTTTTATGCTGTGACCTAAAACAAATTGAAAACTGGAACTTAATTGCCCTCTATCTCATGGGCATTAACCACAGAGGGTTTGAATAAGCACCTACATAACATTTTAAGAAATTCAAGTTTTACATAACTTTTAAAATCTGGTATCGATATGAAATAGTTTTGCATTGCATAATGCTTAAGTTGTGGTTCCATTGGAAATATTTGAAGCAATGCCAATTTCAATGGCGATGGAAGTTTATTGCCATCTTATTCACTAATTTGTTCATATATTTTTACTTTTTGTTTCAAAATGAAGGAGACATCATTCAAAATCGTGGAGAAACCCTTTTATAAAAGACGAAACGTCAAAATTTATTGCCTCGTTGTTGGAGATCAAAAATTGCCTTTCATCTTTCGGGCAATATTGCTATTGCCAAAGCGTCTCCATTGGCAATATTCAAGGCAATGTCAATAAGAGAAGCAAATTATTGCCTCGAAAATTGTCAATGGAACCGCTGGGTTACCATAATTTAATATTTTTTAATCAGACAGTAAGCCTTAATATCTTAATAAGTATTTCAAATATCATTTACCTTTTAAAAGATCAAAAAATTAAAGAAACCTGTTGACAAAAATTTTAAAGTCAGAAAAAAACGTAGCTACTATTTTTTCTTGTAATTATCTAGCTTCAAATTTTAGACGATTAAGTTAAATGCTAAACATTTTACCAAAGTTAAAATCGCTAAATGTCTATTTTATTTTTTTAGTATTATTACAAATGTGAAAATAGTGTGAACTGCCACTGTTTTAGGTGTGCTCGGCTGGGGTTTATTAGTGAATTAGGTTAAGTATGATACTAGTTTAAAAATGTTTAAAACTAAGAACATTTTAGTACCTTAGAATCAGGCTGTTTAAAATTTTGCTAAATTTTCTCTAGATACCAATCAATTCGAAAGAATCTTTGGAAGTAAGAAAGAAAATAATTTTTTTTTTAAGTGAGGCCTATTAAGAATTTTTTTTTACTGAAAAAAAGTATACAATTTGTTCCCACAGTTTTCGACAAAATTTAAACATTTCCTTTTAATCTCTCAAATATACCTAAACCAACCTTAAAGGTATATACCCTGCTTACACAAATAAAAAAAAAAAAATAAGCGTGTTAAGAAATCTCAACTTCAATCATCTTAATCATAAATTTCATCGCGAGACACCATAACATGGACTTCTCTAAGTCCTTTATGAATCGAACGCATCATTAATAATCGCATAATCAGACAAGTCATACGCAAAACACCAAGCGAGACAGCCCGGATGACCCGCGAGTATGGGGCATATACTACACCACATCCTAGTCCCAGCCGTACTCCACCGCGAGCCGCCGGCCGCCACCGGCCGAAGGGAAGGGTTCATTATGCACAGGATGCGAGCATTAATTCACTTCCAGAGTTTCATTCGCCCAAACGCATATCATAACCTATAGACACAACTCTGGCAATGGCGCACACAAAACACAGCCTTTAGGATGCCCATAGCTTCAAGAAGACGCTTTTTCTTCGTCACCATGAATCTGAGAAAGTCAGATCAGTGATTTCATCCTTCCTCCACGTTTCCATGATGAGTATAAATATATATGGCAAGCTAGGGCTTACAAAGACGTGTACTACTGCTACGCGCAAGGAATATTGAACCACCAGCCAGCCACCACCTCCTCAAGCATAACCACCAGCACTAGCAGCAGCAGCGATACCCATGACCACAAGACAAGCCCCAGCCATTTAAAATCTATAAATCCTAATGTGGAGAGGTGGGCGTATAGAGCTGTACGCCATAATTAAAAATTTAAATCAAATGGACTTGTCATTTGTTTTTGCCTCGTCCGCTCCAAGGCAGCCTTATCATGGCCACCGCTGGTGCGCCTGGCATGCCTCAACGGTGAGCGCTCACATTTGACTGGCCGAACACAGGACCGAATAAATGTTCCACAAATGACCAAAAGGATCTCTGCGGCTGCAGCCCGACTCTGAATGCGATTGACTCGAGAGATTTGCATGATTTTGTTGTGGAAAGCTGATGCAAAAAATTACACCAAAACACACATACACACACACACAGATACAAATTCTGGGCAAGTTGCAGTCTCATCACGGGATACTATCGTGCCAACGCGCCCCATGGTGGCTCCAAAATGGAACCCCGCCACGATTATGACTTCGTATAAGTCAAATTAATTTTGCCGATTTATTTCAATAAAAACGTATTCTCTCGGGATTTCAATGGAAACCCCTCTCGGAGCACTAATTCAAGTGCTCACGAATTAGGTGTTGAAAATAATATTACGTGTATAAGTTGTGTTTGTTCTTTTATATTCATCGTTTGGGCAACGAGAAATAATACGGGACTGACGCACATTGAATGGAGAGGCGCGTGTTTCACGGCCATGATTAGGAAGATTTACGCTATGGAATGCTTGAGGTGTAATGAAGGAAATTGCGGTGTTTGAATGTCAGACTTTGCTTTTTTTTTCTCTTCCTGATATACACTCAGAAAAAATAGAGAGATTTTAATTAAAAGAAAATACAATCGCAAACTCTAGGTTTTGTTTTATATTTTCGGGAAGTAACTGTACGGTGGGCGTTTGGCTTAGCTGCTAACTGTTAGAGGTTTGGTTTTTAGTTTTAAACAAGGCAGCATTCTTTTCTTTATACCCCCATCAGCCTCATAAAATATAATAAATACATTGTTTTGCAATCCACTGTGTGAGCGAAAATTCTTTGCTATATCTCTTTCATATACCAAACTATGTATAATGCCGTGGAGCTTATAATAATTGTTTTGGTTTAACGTGAGCACCTGTCAGTTAAGACCCTAGGCCACGGGAGGCCTACCTCCATAACGGAGTTAACAATGTCAACCACCATCCTGGTTTTTACACCAGTTGCAATTGAGAATATGTTTTAGGGATATCCTCACCCTTGCTAAAGATCAAGTTCTATCGGCAACTCTTGCATTCAAGATCCGAAGATCCTGAATACCTTAAGTTAAGCTTTCCGAATGAAATTAAACCACAACCCGACGATGCTCCCACTACGAAGGCCAACCTCAAGTGTGATCTACTGGGCTATTAGCGAGGGGATCACACCCCGCCGCGTCGTACCCAATTCGGGTTATTTTGGAAGTATTGATCAAATAAGCATCCGAAGACGCATGAAAACGCTCAAACTTCCAGTTCTTTTTTCCCTCCCCACAGGGTTAGGAAAACTCCAACTCCGTTCCCGAGCTTAAAGATTAGAGCCGTAATTTCATTTAGTCGGGTATCACCCAGGTTTGCCAGACAAGCCTGGTCACATTTTATTTACATGATTTTTAGAAGTCATGCTTTAATTTTGGAAAGGCGGGTGTCGTCCATTCCAAGTCTTCGCTGCCCCTCAAACAGCAAGGATAAGACACTCCTTTACAATCCGTGGATCACCATAGATTGTCTGAGCCTTTTTAGGGGATCTTTATCAGAACTTATGTCCCGGTTAGATCCTTACTTCATCTGACACTTCTTGTCTCCGTCTTCCCTGGCATTTGGGTTGTACCAGTTTCAACCCTTTTATCAACGTCTTCCCAGTAGCACTGGTTCCAACCAACCACCGTATTTTCTGGTACTCGTGTTGCCATGAACACTTGTCCAACCTTTTCTTCGTTTTCTTGCTCTTTAGCACTCTTGTTGCACTATTCTCAACCATTTATTTGATATTTCATACTTCTCCCAGTAGCACTGGGTTCGACCACCTGCGTCAGACTTCACCTGACACCTCTTCCGTGTGTCTAGTACAAAGTTGCACCTGTGCAGACGCCTCAGTCTTCCATAATATTCGTGAGAACTAGGGAAGAATGCTCCTGACACCTCTTCTTTTTTCCAGAAGTGACTTATACATTTAAGACTGCGGATTCGACAGTGCAGCCTGAAATATACCAGTCACAACTGCACTTCTCACTCTTCGCTCTTCTCTCTCCTCGAAGTGACCAACATATTCCACACTATGACAAAGCATAGCCGTACTAATGTTAGTCACAGCACTCCTCCTCCTGAAGAAAATTAGCTTCACTATCTGTGGGGCAGTGTACAGATATCTACAAGACCCCTAAGCCACGCTGAGGCTTGTCACTCCTTGGGGGCAGTACAACTTATATGTAGGTTTCATTTAAAAGGGGTTCATATACTCTTCTTTTTTCCAAAGAGAGTGACTGCCTACAATCCCCAATGACAAAAAAACTCCGCCGATTTAAGATAGGGTTGTCGTATGTCTGAAGAGAATACCCGCGAACTCGATATCGCAACCACTTTTTTTTAAATGGTGAAAAACAGTTCAACAAAATAGTATTTTCAATCGACATAAGCCAACACAATGTTCAAAAATAAAAATTGGAGTAAAATTTGTTAACTATTCAATAACATAAAAAAAGGTAAGTATACGCCCGAGTGTACCACTTGAATGAATTTCATCTCCTTTTATAGAGCATCTCGTGTTTAAATAAATCTCATAGTCTTTTGGTCGACGCTTTCTAGAAGGCGAACTCTCTTTCTTTAAAATAAAAAAAAAAATTGTTAATAATAATTAAATTAATACATAAAACCTTTTTTAGTTTTATTTTCAAGTATTTATTTCATACTTTAAAACAGCTAACAAAAAAATGTTTAAGCCTTGTGCATGAATATACTTTCTTTTCATTAAACACAGCCATTGCAGAAGAATTAATTCATTGCAATAAATGAAGCCATCCAATTTTTAAGTATTTAGTAACAGAGCTTAGAAACCAAAAAAATACTGACGCGCCACAAAAATTGCTCCCATTACAACATATTAAGGCGGTGGCGTGGCGACGAGCACAGTAATTTTTGGCATATTCTGGAAATTATTTTATTCTTCAGGGTGTCCCCTAATTCGTGCATGATATTTTGGAAGATTGTTCTAATAAAATATTGTACGGCCAATGATGTCTTATAACGTTTTTAAAAGAAAATATTTCATTCTTTTAATTTCTTTTTAAATCAAGTTCTTTAAATTAACAGTTTTTAAGAAATTAAATTTCAAAGTCAAATTTTTTAGCGAACTTTTCTTTTCAGTTGTTTGCTTTATACATTTTCCAACGAAGCCCTTATGGTTCCCTTGTAAAACTTATATCTTGGGTTCTATTCATCGGATGGTCAAGGTTGAGGTTTTAAGGATTAGGCAAAATGACAGAGCATCGTTTAGTTTTTTTAATGTTTAAATATAAGTGCTTATAATTCTGACAAAATAATTGGAAAAATCGCCATTTGTAACCCCTCATAACCATAGCAAGCTGAGAAAAAAATCTGCCTACCTGGCTGTATTCGATATCATAAAACCAGTACCTATTAACACACGTACTAACATTTTGGTTATACTTTACCTCCCCAAATTTGCTGTCACCTCTTTGAAACTAAGCACATTAAGAAATTTCAAAATATCGATCATTAAAAGTTCGGCAATTTTGAGTTCTTTTTTTTTATAATTTGCGCGCACACAAGGGGTTTCTCGGCACCCTTAATATGTCAGAGACACAAGACACAGTGCAGCATTAGGTATGGAGAAGGGGATTTAAAAGGAGATGTCGGTGTACATTGATCTTGAATTTCTGAATATCGCAATGAGAGGGAAAAACAGAGCTTGGAAGAGCATTCCACATTCGCGTAATACGGCTAAAGAACGAATCTATGTATTTGAGCCCGAAATTGGGCTCAATGGTAAACTGATGGGCATTTCTCGAAGCGCGAGTATTACGGTTGGATTGTTTAAGGAGGGGAATGCAACTGGCTATTTCACTAGAGCATTGTCCATAGAAATAACGATAAAAAAGAGAGAGAAACAGGAAACGTTACGACGTTGTTCGAGGGACGTAAATGAATCTATAATGTTCTTATCACTAGTCAATTTGAAGGCTCTTTTTTGAATACTGTCCAAAAGGCTTAAATAAGTTGCTGGAGCACCAGACTATAGATGGGAGTTATACTCAAGCTTTTGACGTATATAACTTTTATAGATAATAGCCAGATCAGAAGGGGAACAAAATTTCTTGCATCTCCGAAGGAAACCTAGACATCTTGCGGAATTTTTGGCAACTTCGTTCCACAAGGGGTGGTTTGTGATGCACATCCCAAGGATCGCAAGCTGTTTGGTTTCTTCGACGCAAGTGTAAGTCTCGCTTTAACGACAGAAGACAGCATTGAGTTTTCGAAGCATTAAATTCTACGCGGTTTTTTATTCCCCATTGTTCAATGCTATCTAAGTGCCGTTGCTGTTCCACATCCGAAGAGCAGGGATGTGAATCAGGAAACGAATATGAAAAGCTAAGGGTACTATCGTCAGCGAAACAGTTTATTGGATTAGAAGTTACAGACAGCAGATCATTAATAAATATGAGAAAGAGGGTCGGGGACAAAACGGAGCCCTGGGGCACACCAGCATTTATGTTGTGGGTTTCAGACTTGAATCCGTCCAATACAATTTATATAGAACGGTTCGAAAGAAAGTTTCTAATCCAACGAAGAAGGGATTCATCGATTCCGAAAGCACGCATTTTCGATAAGAGAGCAAGATGCCAAACTTTATCAAATGCCTTTGAAAATCAAGTGCAATAATCTTAATTTCTCCAAAACGATGTAAAGATTTGTTCCACTGACTGTTCGGTGAGATAAGTCATCAGATCACCAGTGGACCTATTGCTGCGAAAGCCGTACAGCCGGTCATTAAGAAGCTTTCGGTCTTCGAGATATTTCTTAAGCTGATAATTTATCAGCGTTTCTATGACATTGGAAAGAAGGGACGTAAGTGCAATCGATCGGTAGTTAGAGGGTGAAGAAGATTCGCCTTTTTTGGGGATTGGCTGGACAAATGCTGTTTTCCAACTGCTCGGAACAAGCCCACAAGAATAGGATAGATGGAAAAGCTTACGCATAGGTTTTTCCAGCGTGGAAGAACACCTCTTCAGAATGATGGCGGCGGCGATACCATCCGGACCGGCGGATTTATGTGTATTGAGATCTTTCAGGACTCTCGCCACAGCACGAGTGCGAAAGTAGATTTGTCCCATTAAATCGTTTACGCGCTCAATAACTGGGGGAGTCATGACACTATCTGGCAGCGTAGAATTGGTGGCGAACTGCCTAACAAATACGTTAGCTTTCTCCAGAGAGCTAACAAAAGGAGTGTCATTAACAACGAGCGTTGGAACCGAGGAAGACAATGTATTCCGAATGTTTTGTACAACGTTTTTGACAACAATATAACATTATCGTACTCACTATAAATGTATTAATGTAAATAGAAAAAAATTGAAAACTTACAAAAATCTCTTAAAAAAGTAGTTTTTCTAATTTTTAATTTTCTCAAAAACTAGAAAACATTTTTTTTTTGTGTTCGATTTAGAAATTATACTTATACGAATTTACTACAGAAAGCCAATTCAGATATTTGCTTGCCACAAATTATGCTGCCATATTTAGTCATTACCAGCTGTACTCTGACTACTATTTAAAATTCCAACCACCGTATAAAATCCATTCTGGATGGACCAGCGCAAACAGCCTACCATAACTTAACCAACAGAGACATCTCAATTCCGTCCTAAATTAACCCCAACTGATTTAACTGATTACCAAAAGCCAAACAATAGCATCTCATGGAGAATTTGGCTTCGCCACTTGAACGAACAAACACAGAGCCCGCAGCAGCCAGCGAAAAAGAGTTACGATGGAACTTTCATCCAAGCTATATCGTTTCGCATCGTCGAAAAGTTCAAGTCGAGGACGACAACAACGGACGACGGGAACCGACCAAGAACACTAACGAAGAGGCAGGACGAACGATGAAGAAGAGCAGTAATCGATTGAAGGGCAATTTATTTGTCGCCATATTTGAAACAAATGAGAATACCCAATTTCCAGACTTAATCTCGAAGGCCCATCGGACAAGAGCTCTTCGCTCGTAGGTATACCATATCCGCAGGGCACGACTGCGCAAGAATCTTTTGCAGCTTCATCTTCTATATATAGGTACCTATCACCGATCTGATCATCATCTGCAGATTGGAAAGGTGTATACCATCACCGCGTTCTCAGATTCACTTTAATGATCAGAAAGTCCCCAGTTCCCGGCACATTGTCAAACTGATATTAGCTTCAAATTAGTTGGCCGAATTTATGCCCTTAAATGAGAACTTGGACTCAATTGACAACAATGAAATGGTCGGCTGCATAGATGAAGATCTATGATGGGGAGTCGCAACTCGCAAGGTCTAATTATCACCACCGCACCGACACAGGCGATCCCATCAATCACCGGCTTTGACACATGAGTTTGCCACCACCCGCCATTGTTGGTTTTGTTAATGATCCCAATGACAGTTCCTAGATGCATGTAACACCCACCCATTTAAACAAGTGCACTCCAAGATATATACTTACACCCTGTAGTTGCCGCAGGATCGTGTTGTGTGTCGCAACCCATTATCACATTTTTTTATTCCCGTTTTAATTAAATGTTTCCAGCGGGTACGGGCACGGCGGCGGACAACAAGGAGGGGGCATTTTAATTTCCAGTTCGATTCGGAGATGCAGCCGGTTACCATTTGTCATTGACCACGATTATGATGAGTGAGGATGTGTTGACGGTGTCGGTGACGGCCACCATACCACGATGATCAGCATTCACCAGCGGCAGCAGTTGTCAGTCAACGAAGAGCGCACCGTCCGCGTCCGTCCAGTGCAGCAGAATTGAGAAGACACGGTGATGCGTAGTGGCGTCGTAGTCGTTATTAATGATGGACGAACGATGATGGTGTTGCAATTATGGGAAGCAACGAGTGTGGCAGAGTGCAGTTTGCCCGACCACACAATGGAATTCAATAATTGGCATTTTCGTGAGCGATGCCATGAGTGACAGGTATGTTTTTTTTTGTTTTGTAGTGAGTCCAAAAGGCCAAGCCATCAAGGGTGCATGAAAAGAGATAGAAATGAAAACGTGTGATTAGTTTTGGGCGTATGCTAATTATATAGGTAGATATAGGAAAATAGGACAGTGGGACAAAACCGGGAACAATAACAACAACTGTCTTTGTTCACAGTCGCAGGCTAACGGAAGGATCTGAAATCAATTAAAAGATTCTATAAAGATAATCGCCCTCGAACTACATTTGAGGTTATTTGTTAAATAGATAGTCTAATTGACTCTTTTGTGCAGGGGCGGATTAACGAGTTCACCAAACTAACATGAATGTCAACTCAGTGAAGCAACTTTTGCCGATCGAAAAGGAGTTAGGTGGATTTGTCGTTCAATGTTTTCTACGTTGTTTGCCTTTTGTTTTCCTTAAAAATTAAAAAAAAATTAAAAATTAGACAAAATTATCAGAACTAATTATCCACCTAACCACCTTTTTGATGTTCAACACACATACAGACGCAATATATTTTTAACATTCAAACTTGCTCTAAATGAAGCAAAACTTTTGACGACGTCATTTAAAAAACTCAATTTGACGACACGCGACGACGGTCATTTTAAAAATTACGCGATTAGAGTCCAGGTTTGACCATATGAATATTGTCAAATTTAGAGAAATAATATTCGCCGATCGAAAAACTATTAGGTGGACAATAATAAGCCCTAAATTAGTTGTGATAATTTCCAATTTGTTATTCGATGTTTTCTATGTTTTTTCTTGCTGCTTTGATAAGCTGATATCAACTATGCGAAGCAGCACCTCAAAAAGGGGTAAAAACGTCTTATATCAAATAGTTTATTGCTTAATAATTAGCCATTAATAGTGAATTAGTTCTGACAATTTTAATTTTGTCGTGCAGTCTTTTCTTAGTTTTGTGTCAACTTAGCGAAGCAGCATCTGAAAAAGGTATAAACAATTCTTGGTTATTTGCAATTTTCTCAAAAACTAGAAAACATTTAGACATCTAGTTTTTAGTGTTCAATAGGAGCATTGAATATTAAAAACAAAAATAGTACTTACTAACGTAAAATTTTGAAAAAAAAATAGTTTTAACACAATTTTTTCATTATTTTTTCAAAATTTTGAGTTTGAAAATAGTTTTTTCAAAAACTATTCTCTAAAATAATTTGAATTAAAAACAATATAAAAGAACAGATTTTCAGCTTTGAAAAAAAAGTATAATGTGGCATTGTAAGTGTTGCCGTTGTCTTTTGATGATCTTTTTTCTATTTCCAGTCGATTGTTTAGAATTTTGTTTACAATTTTTTTTGGTTTGACTTAACCTAGTCGTCAATAATTTTTACTGGATTCGTAAAAAAATGAGCTCGAGATTTTGATGAAACTTGACATTACGATTCATAGCCGGAAGCGATTTTCTTAAAACTTAAGGGTTTGTTTTGTGATGCCCTAAAGGCAAAATTAAAATTTGTTTTAGCTTCACAAATAGCGGTCCCTACAAACGGTAGGAACATTTTAGTACTGGAAAGTTACTTAAAAAGCTCCCATTTTGTTAAAATAAATACAGGCTAGATTGTTCATACTTCAAATATTGACGGTGTAGAAATTTGAAATTTTTATCAACGCGAATTTATCTATATCTCCGAAGGATGGCTACGAAATTTCAGAAATTAAAATATCGCGATAAAAAATCCCTCATAAGTAAAAAGTAGCACGCATTAAAATAAAAATGCAGTCGATCCAATTCTGCGGCGCGGCGACATCGGTCCGTTCTTCGTCGAAAATGGCAATGGAATTGTCATCAGCACTAACGGGGAGTGCTACGATTATAACCAATTTCTTTTGATCCGAGTTAGATGAAATTGATTTGAACGATATGTGTGGTTCTAACAGGACGGCTGGCACTGTGCCATTTCATCCTACAGTGCGGCGCAGCGGTATACGTACCACGTACCACACAACTGATTCCACAAAGGACATACTGCACGAATGATTTGAAAGCCAAGTGAAATCCTTGAGATTTTTTCTGATTGATAAGGTTTCCCTATAAGTCGAAGTGCTTTTTCCATTGCCAATAAGCAAAGACAACATAACTACATATTCATGCGCCTGACTCATCGAAAATTAGACCTCTCGCACCCGCACCACCAATAAAAATAAAAATAGTAAAGTACTATCAGGCAAGGCGCTCACGGAAGTGTTGACGAAGTGGAGTGGTAAAGGAGTAGCGAGTGGTGTACAAGTGGCTTGGCAATGGAGTGGTGGCGAAGTGATATGACAGTGATTTAACGCGAACTACTATCATAATCACAAGCATACTCGTATACAGAACAAAAACCCACTTCGTCACCCCTCACTTGTCACTTGAAAATTAGAGGCAAGGCGCTCACTGAAGTGGTGACGAAGTGGAGTAGTACTGGCGTATGGTGACTAAGTACCAGGTGGAATTGGTAAAACCTAAGTAATTAATTGAAGACGCGCTCAGCAGTGGAGTGGCGGTGGCATGATATTTTGCAGGTGGTGTGATGCCAGTCTGCTGCCACATATATCGAAGATGTTTAATTTTCAAGTGGCAAGCGAGTGGTGAAGAAGTGGATTTTTGTACTGTATACGAGTATGCTTGTGATCATATTGACTTATACACCGAGAGCAGGTGAACGTATTTTGCCACGGATGTGCGCGTTAAATCACTTTCATATCACTTCGCCGCCACTCCATTGCCAAGCCACTTGTTCACCACTCCACTGCCAATCGCTGCTCCTTTACCACTCCACTTCGTCACCACTTCAGTGAGTGCCTTGCCTCAGAATCAAACATTTAGGCGCCCTTAAATGTATCGCCTTACAGACGTCATAAATCCGCTTTTGTATAAATAGTACAATATCCTAATTGACGTGTTTGGGTATATATTATTTTGATCCCATTGTCAGGATATATTATTATCAAAATAATTACGATGAATTAGAAAAAGAAAACCCAAAAGAAAAACACACTGATTGCCATTTGATGTGTATACGAAGTATTGTGTGTCTAGTGTCCACTTGAAGGAACCACACAATAGAATCTCTTTATCCTCGGCAAATATAATCGGAAAGAGGGTCTCACATTCAAACTGTTTATCAAACGCAAACAATCTTAATGACATAAATACATATACAGGAGCTGCGCTGCCGTTGGGTTAGTTACTCGAGGAACTGTTGAAACCCCAAATTACGCGGATTATTAATTTAAGTGGCCCGTTAAGGGTTTGCACCCACCCCTTGGAATGAGCACTTAAACGATGACGTTGAGGAAAAACAATGACATTGTTTGTTTTGAGGGAATTTTATTTTGTTTTTTTTTTTTTTTTTTCTTTATTTTGAGCTGCGCTTGTTGACTTTTCGATGGGCGACAAATAATAATGATGGAAACGTAAGCAGGTGGAAATGTGCCAGTTACTCCCATTTATTGTAATTGTAAGGGATAACAAGGTTGTGTACGAATAAAGAACTTTTATGTATCGACGAAAAAGGATACTTTATTTGCCTTTGGGTGATTTTTTGAATTGTGTTGTTACCTGAAAGTGGATTGTAAGGACATCGAAGAAGCAATGCGGGAGCCAATTTGAATATAATCGAAGTGGAAGAAGTGAAGTGGGAGTGAAGCGAGGAGTTAATTAGGTTTGCAGGCTGTTTTAGAGATGATTTAGTACTGACTTCTCTCATAGTCGTATAGGGTATGTAAACCTTAAACCTATTGTTTAGACTTTTATTTTGGATTTCAGAAACAGGGTTTCATTGTTTAGACGAAAAGCCTAGTTTGGAGGGAGAAATTCTTTCAGTTGTTTGGGAAAATACTCTTTATTTGCACTCAAGATTTATTCTAAAAAAAATTGATGTCAGTTGGTAGTGCTATATTTTGGAAGTACCTACAAATATAAAAGACGAAACTTTGTACCGAAAAACCAAATTAAGACAGTTTGTGTAGCTTCATAATCTCACGCCAACCGCGCCGCCGTAGTTGGTTTAGAGCTGTGTCAATTGTTCATTTTCAAAGATTGAATCAATCAATGATTGATTGCTTAAAAGATTCGGTCAATCATTATTTCAATCATTACGGTCGAAGATTGAATCGTTCAATATGTCAATCAGATAGATTCGGTCTTTGTGAATGCAATACGTTACTTCCACCAATGGATCCCAATTTTAATCGTTCAAATGAACGATAAACGTTTCGTTCTTTCTAGGCATTCTCAATCAAATCATTTTACAAGGCAGACACTGAACATTGCCCATGTCCTACCCATATATAGATAGACAGAAGAGAGTCAAATAAAGACAAATCATAAAATAAGAAGAAACACAAATACATAGATATGTATGTACCTACATTATAATGAGAAACCCTTATACTGGGATCAAAAGTCGATATCTCAGAATCGGTTTGTGCTAGAAATTTTACTGCACAATCATGAAGTTGAGGCAATTTCCCACAAAAATTATTTATAAAATTTTTTTCGTTGCATTACCCGTTCAAAAGTTACACCACATTTTCATGAACTTTGGCTCCTTTACAAAGATTTTTTGACTTTTCGATGTGCTGTAACTTTTTAACAGTTGATGCTACGAAAAAATTTTATATACCATTTTTGTGGGAAATTTCCACAGCTACAAGGTTGTGGAATACAATTTTTCTCAAGCACAAACCGTTTCTGAGATATTTGCAAAAAACTCATTTTTATAACTTTTGACCCCTTATACTGACCCAGCGGTCATGCGTTCAGTTAGGAACTCTCTCATTGTTTTTCGTTTATGTTTATTTTTTATTTCTTTGTGCGATGTGATTGAGTATGAGTAAAATGAACGAAACATAAATGCGTGCGTTGGTCGTTTATTCAAAAATTGAAATGATTGACGTTGGGATTGATTGTGTCGGTTTACTGTGATTGGCCTACATTAAAACTGTTAAGTTTTATGAATATATTGTTCATTTTCCTGTCTGTGAAGTTGGTATTGCAGATGGATCTTAGAGATATGATGATTTTTATATACATGCAAAATATCAACACGTCAAATTGTTACCGAAGCATAAAATGAGTCGAGTATTGTTCACGAACATCGAATATTTAATCGAAAAAAGCGAGTTCAAGCAAACAGAGTCAACCAAAAGAAGATGTTCACGAGTTTTCCTGTTCACGAGTATGATTCACGACAATTACCGAACGGGTACAAACGAGTATACCTTGCAAACGAGTTGAATGCTGGTTCGAATAAAAACGAGTTAAGCGATTTGTGAGTAAAATGTTCACGATTAATGTGCTCGGATGTATTCTACTCGACTCGTTAGATGTGTTTCACAGGTATCTTCGGTTTGCGCATTAGGAATTTTTAAATTTTATTGGGAAGCAAAGGAATATTAAATAAAACTTTTTTTTTGATTTTAACAAATCAAGAGCGCTGTTCTCCCATATTAAAACAAAATAGTCATCTTTTTTAATACAATTGCCCGTAAACCCCACCTAATCAACGCACTTACAGATATTGATCATTTGCATAGTTACATCTTCTTCTTTTTTCAACAAAATAGCAAAAAAAATACAGAATCCAGTTTAATTCTTGCGACTTAAGCCACCAACACTACAAGAGATACATACACAAAAAAACCTAAAATCTACCTACCTTACAACGACAAACGACCATATAGGTGCCCGAGAACACTTTGTTCACGATCACCCATTTTCGTTGGAGTATACTCGCTTTGCTTCGAGTACCCGAAAATAGTTCCAACTGTTCACGAGCATTTTGCTTGTGGGTATGGAACAGTGCTGGGGGGCATTCTGAACAGAATTCCCTTCACGCAGTCGGTAAATTCCCTTTTTGTCCCACAAATATTTTTGTTTCCCTTTTTATTTCCCACAGAAAAAAAAGTTGAAAAGTTGACTTACAATGGAAAAAAAAATATTACAAACCAATGAAAGGACATATAATGTTGTGTAATAGTCTTTTGAAGGCTATTTTTTTTTATTTCAAAGGGTTTTTTTTTTATGATAACCATAATGTTTCCCACTGTTGTCAGTGCCAATATTTCTTTTTTATATTCAATGCTGTGTTTCTTAGTTAATTCTGAAAACTAGATGTTAAAATCTTTTTTAATTTTTGAGAAATTAAAAAAAAAAAAGAAATTTTTGAAAAACTTAAAAAACTCGATTTTAAAAATTATTAAAGGAATGAAATATTAGCCTTCAAAAAATCAATTGATTTTTAATAATTTTTTCCACTTTAAGTTGACTTTTCAGAAAATACAAACCCCAGCCTGAGGGATGGGGGGAGATAAAATGTTTCCCCCGTACAATTTTTTCCTAGAATCATCCCAGGAATCTTCCCCCTAAAATATATTACACGAATAAGAACACCTGTATATTTTTAAGTGCATTACAAGTACCAAAGCAAATCGGTCCAAGCGTTTATGCTCTATACGTCGAAGTGAAGAAGCAATTTATCTTTGGATATATGATGTTTCTTCCAAACATTGTATTGACGATCGGAATTTGTACCTATTGTGTAATTTTTCAGGCCTTATAAAATTTTCTAAGAAATAATACTGATATTTCTTGATTTTTATTTTGACTTGTTTCGAATTAATCTAAAAAAATTTATTATAACTTTGTTGATGTTTTCTTTTCCGGGTAAAATTTCAAAAATCAAAGAATTCTCACAAAATGGGTCGGTTTTCCCTTTATCCCTTTAGATGTTAAAATTCCCACGAAAGGGATTTTTCCCACGATCCCCCAACACTGGTATGGAAGTCGAATGATGGGACTCACGTGTTCCAGCAATTTGTTTGACCTAACTTGTGAATATTTTAACTAGTGAATAAAATGACTCGCGAGCAGCGGTGACACTTTGCTGCAATTGCAGTAGATCTACTGCATTTTCCGCAAAAACTAAATCTACTGCCACAAAATCAAATCTACTGCACTTTTTTTTTTATAAAACTATGTAGATTCAGTAAATGTCAACATTGACTTAAATGATTTTTCCTTGTATATCACTATCAAATACATATCCGTTTCAAGAATATTTAAATGAAAATGATTTGCCTTTAAGTAAAATTAATGAATTAAAAAGAGATATTTTACAATCGTTTAAATTTACCGATTGCAACAAAGAACATTTAAATATTCAAAGGAGATCTTTATTGGGGAACAAAAACCTTTTATTAAAACACTATGATTGTTTGGGTGGATCAAAATTTTAGTTTATTTTACTCGATATAAAAACTGCTCTGGGGAAAAAAATATAAGGTTTGTTCGTTGAGCCCTGAAGTCGTCCCAAAGCGTTTTTTGACAACCCTGAACTTACCCTGACAAATTTTGTTGAAGATTCGTGATTGTTAGTTTTAAAAATGGAAATAAAATAAAATATGTAGTTCACTAACTGCCTTATTCATAAACAAAAAATGGATATTTCAGCTCTTGTGTTCACGAAAACTTCACCATGGAATAAGAATATTCCGGACTCAAATGGAATAGTTAGCAATTGCCTTTAGTTTAAGTCCGGAAAATTCCTATTCCATGGGTGTAGTTACCCTGAACAGAAGAGCTGAAATTACCATTTTTTTTTTTAATGAATAAGGCAGTAATTAAATAAAATTAAATAGGAAAAGAAAGTGGAATCTTTTAAAGTTGTTTTTATTGATTTTTTAATCTTATTTTAAGTTTTAATTATTCGAGGACAGAAATTCTTTCTTGCTTAAAATGTCAACAATACAATTATTGAGAGTTCTAAAGTGTTTTTTGAAAATTGAAAAATTGAATTGTAAACTAAGCTAAAAACAAACTATGCAATAAACTTAGTGTCAATAGTCTTGAAAATGTTATCCTTTGTAAGGAAATTAATAGTCAGCAACGGTTATTGGATAGCTTTATATTCACCCCGGGCTATTGGAGTAAGTACTTTAATAACTATAAATTTACAGATGGCGAGTTCATGAAGTAGTAGTGGCGTGATGGTTAGTGCGATGGACTGTCATGCCGGAGGTCTAAGGTTCGATCCCAAGCCTCACCACCTATTTATTTGAAAGAAAAAACGGCTATACTGCCTCTTGCGAGGAATTGACAAATCCTCCAAGAGTATCTCCTGTCACAGAAAAGTGCCGCTCGTTACCCGTTCGGATTCGGCAATAAACTGTAGGTCCCTTCCATTCCTGCAGACACGCACACAAGAATGGTTGAGAGTTGTAAGTCACTAGGCCCTAGTTCTTCATGAGCTGTTGTGCCATCAAATTTATTTATTTTTATTTTTTGAGTTCATGAAGGAAAATTAAATGGCTTATTTAAGATTTATTTTTAAAAAACATTTTAAATATTGATCAAATCGATAAATTTTGTATTTCTTTTTTAAATAAAAAACTACTGCGAAAAGTTTAAATATACTGCATTTTTTTTTACTGATCTACTCGCGAGTATATAGAAGCAGAACGATCGAGTATGAACGAACATAAGGAAAAAGTAAAATTGTTC
Source organism: Epistrophella euchroma (assembly GCA_947049315.1). Lineage (NCBI taxonomy): Eukaryota > Metazoa > Arthropoda > Insecta > Diptera > Syrphidae > Epistrophella > Epistrophella euchroma. The sequence continues at coordinate 45,833,326 of OX346247.1, forward strand.
GAACATATTCGAACATACTCAAAACGTAGGTATAACTGTATTTGTTATCAAATGAAAGGTGACTTCAATATCATACATTCGTATCTGACCCAGCAAAAAGTTTTTCAAACAAAATTGAACATACATAGAAGAAGCACACCACTAAAGGAGTCTGATGATCGGCCTGGCGACAGTGAAATAGCTATAACTCCATCAGTCTATAAAACTTGGTGAAAGCTCACTCAAGTTGTTGTTGTTTCATTCAAACCTTTAATATTAATATGATGATGCGAAAGATTTGCAGCCTACACTGCACGTTTGTTTTTACACAAAACCCTTCCTATTATAATTTTTCATTTGAATAATTTCTCTGCTTATACCGTTTTACGCTAACCAAAAAATTTCACACAGCCATTGCATCAGAGTCAGGCTCACAAACAAGTTTTCGCATTTAAATACGTTTATAAAATTTTCAAAAGATGACACTCGCTCATTAGTCATTAAAAACATCGAAGATTATACAGCGAGAGGACGACACAGCAATCCATCAGATTATCAGAAAATTGGCCATTGCCACCTTGTTATGGGCTTATTGGACTGAATACAAAAAGAACAAACAAACCAAAAAAAAAACAAGTTCCAGACAGGAGTGATGATGCGGAGTGCTATCCTCGTTAATAACTTAATAATAATAATAATCCATCTGAATCACCTGTTGTACCGGCTCATATCAATATTACCTCTCACAATAATATGCAACCCTCATCACGTCGTCCGCACGCTCAAAGAAACACACACCTGTCGAAATGTGTATCATCCTATCAGTGGATGTTTTGAAAGGAGTCTGACAAAAATGCCGACACATTAAAGTAGGAAAAAAAAAAGAAAGTATTTTTGTTTGTCTGGGTAAAGGACATTATAGGGATAGTAAGGAGAGAAAGAGTGATTGCCGTGCAATTTTTAAGAGCTCATTCATTACGTCTGCTTGGATAGTAATTGCAAGCTAACAAGGCTAATGTGGGTCTTAAGATAGCTGATAGTTCTAACAATGTGAATTGAGATCTCTACCAAATTGTCAGTTTCAATTGACAGCTAAAAACTTGGCACACTGACAGATGAAATTGGAAAGAAAATCAAAAAGGCGGGCTAATTTTAATTACAAGAATCTAGCTATTTTGTGCCCTAAAAAAAGAATAAAATATCTTATATAAAGTATAAAAAACCTATTTGACTTGCAAGTTTTCTATAAAAAAAGGAAAAAACAATTCCATATATTTATTTGCTTCCAAAATAAAAAAAACAAATGGCTGCCACTTAAATAATAATTTTGCAAAAAACAAAGTAGGATCACCCTCTTATAACTAAAAGTAAGAGGGCTTCGCAGTAAAACTGCTGATATTTTCATTAACTCTCAAGCGCTTTCTCATGATGTTTTTTTTTTGACGGAAACTTGGCTTAATTCAAGTTAATTGGACATGGAACTTTTTAATCAAGAGTTCATAGTTTATAGGAAAGATCGTCATGATGACAAACTAAAAGAAGTGGGAGGAGGAGTCTGATCGCTGTTCGCAATACACTTATATCTTCATCTGTTGTATTCCCATTTAGTCTCTCTATCGAATTAATTTGTATAAAATTAACATTTCAGTCAAAATTAGTTTATATACTTAAAATGCATATATTTCACCGAAAAGCTCAGATGTAGTTTTTTCCGAACTTTCTATGGCCTTAGATTTCGTAATTGATTTGTCTTGCTCCAATAGCAACATATTACTTCTAGGTGATTTCAATCTATCGCATATTGAATAAGTTCCTTCTGAAGATGAATCCTGCCAAGAACTTCATTACAATCTAAGTTACGTTTACTTGACAAAATTAACTCTATTAGAAACTCAAAAAATCGAATCCTCGATTGAGTATTTTCCTTAGACGCTATTAGTACCCTCGTTCTAGAATCTAGTTCTGGAATTTCTAATATAGATAGTTACCATCCTCCTTTAGATATATTTCTCAACTTGAGCAGTCATATCGCTGAAAAAAGCAACGCTTTTGATTGCTCTTATACGTTTGACTCCAAAAAAGCAAATTTTTTAGTTTGTCTCTGAAGAACTATCTAGATATGGTATTGATAATATATCAATGTCTAGTAATATTGATGAAGCAGTTACAAAATGTTATTCCATTAATAACACTATCTCTTTAAAAATATCGAACAATTCAAATTTTTGCCACTCTTGGTATACGAAAGAGCTATAAAAGCCATCCGTAATAAAAGAAATAAATCATTGAAATTATACCTGAGAACTCATTCACCTATTGACCGCAACTCCTACATTGCCCTTTTTGAAGAATTTAAAAGCCTTTCTGCCAATACTTTTGAAAAAATGTAGATATATCCTTGCTCAGTTACTTCAATTTTTATTTGAGTTATCTATTAAATCAGGTCGATTTCCGTGCGTATGGAAAAACTCTTTTCTCACTCCAACTGATATTAAGAACTATAGGCCTAAATCCAAATTATCCTGTATTTCAAAGCTCTTTCAGCAAATCGTATGCGAGACTTTAACATTCCATACTAAGAATATAATCTGTTGACAACAGCATGGGCTTATGAGAAAAAAAAAATCATCTTTGACAAACCTCTTAACCATTTTACATAAATGTTCTAATGCATTAGAAAATGGAAGTGAAGTGAACTGCGTTTATACTGACTTTTCTAAGGTCTTCGATCAACTTAGTCACAACATAATTGTATACAAACTAAAATCGAATGGATAAGATCATACCTTGAAAATAGATCCTATCAGGTAAAATTCCGAAATTCTCTTTCAAACCCTTTCATTCCCCGCTCAGGTGTTCCTCGAGGAAGTCACTTGGGCCCATTCTTATTTATCCTAGCTATAAATAATGTAATATCATGTGTATACGTTTTAGTGAGATTCTTATTTTTGCTGATGATATGAAGATTTTTAAAAAAATAAAGGCTAGCCATGACCACGTTTTTCTGCAAGCAGATATTGATAGTTTTACTAATTGGTGCGCTAAAAATGGACTCTCTCTTAACGCTTCCAAGTGCCAAACAATTACGTTCTCAAGAAAACGTGTTGCTAGTGCTTTTGAATATTCCATTTTGGACCACAAACTTAGTCGTGTATTTAGTTTTAAGGACTTATAGGTGTTACCGTTAGCTCCAATTTGGAATTCACTGAACGGATTTGTAAAACGTTGGGAAAGGAATTCAACGATCCGTATGTTACTCTTTCTTTATACAATTGTTATGTACGACCCCACCTCGAGTACGCCTCACAAGTATGGATTCCTTTATATGAAATTCACATAAGTCGAATTGAATCAATACAACATAAATTCATTCGTTGAATTTGTGAACAACAACAACAACAACTTAAAGGCGCTGCCACCAATTGCTTACGAATTAATTTTTTCGGTATTTTTAATTCGTTTTATTTTTGTTTGGCTGGAGATATAGTTATTTCAAGGGGTGCCGAGCCCTATCATAAATAAATAACGAATAAAATAAAAAACGAATTAAAAATACAAAAAAAAAAAAAAAAATTAATTCGTAAGCAATTGGTGGTAGCGCCTTTAAGTTGTTGTTCACAAAATTCAATGAAAAAGGATTTTTTTGTCGCATGCTATTTTTTATGATTGCGAAATTTTAAAGAACTGCTTAAACAACTTAGAAGTTTAGGATGTTTTTAGGTTCACCTCAACCGTTTTTAACGATTTTTGCAATCATACGACCAGACGCTTCCTTGAATCATGCGGCTATGTCAAAGTTGAATATCTACTTTTTAAAATAAAAAAATTTGGCATTGAGAAAGAAGCCTAATTTGACTTAAAGAAACATTATGCACTTAGATACATTCGCTTCAATTCTTCTCGTAGTAAAGGCTCTCGCAAACCACCGCGAAACATTCGGTATGACGCGATAAAACTTTCGCCTGTCAAAATTAATTTACATGGCAGTAAATGAGATTGCCCACACTGACGCGATGAAAATGAATGACGATAACGAAAGTAGGTACACCGAATCTTTCGTTGTTGACAACGTTTTTATCGTCGGGTCGTCGAGCTCATTTTTTTTTCATTCCGTTTGTCAAATTTAATGTTTTATCTTTGTTTGGAAAATGGTTAATTGAAAATTTGATAAGACTCATACCAAATTATCCAATTTTATGATTTCATCTCATGTTGAGTATACACATATAAGAAAAAAAGACAAATTGTTGACTAGATGAGGGCGAAAACTGTCGCTTTGGTGTGGGTAGACTCGCGAATTATACTTTCAGTTCGGCAACGATGCTTTCGTCGTGTCTTCGAATCGAATATTCAGCGCGACGAACGGAAATAACATACAACACATGGTTGTAAAACAAAACAACACGTTGTTATTATTGTTTTCGTTCGTCGCGCGGAATATTCGTGTTGGTTTGGGTGATCCTTAAAGGGTTCAACAATTGCAGTGGATCTACTGCATTTTTTTCTCAAAATAAATCTACTGCCTTTATATCAAATCTACTGAATTTTCGGTTTTACAAAAAATTGCACATAAACAAATAACCCACAAATAATTTTTCAATTTTGTCATTGATTGCAATCATTTTAATTCTTCAGGAAATACTCACATCCTACTAAATTAATATCTACTGCTTTCGACTATATCGGCTCTGTTTTGACGGAAATCTTGTTTTAACATTGAAAATGTTTATAGGATCGTTTTGACAGAGTTGTGGTGTTACTAAAATGATTCAATAAATCAGAAATGAACTCGAGCGTATAGGGCCATCACAACGAAATTTTTGGTTGGTGTTACTAAAGAAATGAACGAAATGATTGAAATGAACACATGAACTTAGAATATGAAAAATGAACTCCAGCGTATAGGGGGACAACTATTAAATTTTTGGTTGGTGTTACTAAAACATTACTAGAATGATGAAAATAAACAAACAAACACAAGCAATGAATTACGGCAGGCGTAGGCAATAGGTATACGGGGAAAAAACGAAGACAAGTCGTCGTCAACAGACAAGCTTCAGTGGAAGAATATTCAATGAAGAATATTCAAAAGGAGAAAAAAACAACAAGAACAACGCAACAAACAAATACATATGTAAATGCTATGCATCAACATAATTATGGAGGTAGGTAGGTTGTGATTTTTGAAATTGAAAATGATAGGTATTTATTTTTATTCGATACAGAATACAATTCGGTCCTATAAGAAAGGCCAGTGATGCAGTTGAGTGTGAAAGCCGGAATTAAGCTTGCTTGATATCGATTTATGTAGGTACGTAATATGTAGGACAACCAAAAAAATGCTACAGCATATTTTTTTTAGTAGCACTATTAAGACGAGACTAGATTAGAAATCCGTTTTATAAGTAAATGCATATTTTTGTATATTTATGATTTACGTGCATATTTTGGCATGCCAATTTTTGTAGGTATGTATATTTTTCATAAAAAAAACATAGTTTGTTCAGTTATTATTATAATTTATTGTATTGTTCATACTAAAATGTCAGTTTATTAGACTTGACCATTCTTTATTGCGTCAATTTCATTGAATTTTTAAAAAACAAACAACTACAACTTAAAGGCGCTACCACCAATCGTTTGGCTGGAGATATAGCTGTTACTGCATTTGGAGCATCAGCATTTCTATAATTTGTTCAGTATCTTCTAATGTTTATAAAATAAATAATAAAGCTCTATAGGGCAGCATTACGAGCATTATAGCATAGCCAAAAAATTAAAACCTAACTTCAGGTTATGTCGAAAAAATTCGCATTACGGAAATTTGGGTTGGATTTTTTCTTCTTCTAAATAAATTAAATTTAATTCGAAATAAAATTTTGAAGTTTCTGCGTATACAGATTCACCCCACTATCGTCAAAAATTAATCTTCGGATAAAATTTAACGCGATTTTAACCCAATTTGCACACGGCCTAAACAATAATATGTATAGATAGGTTTTGAAAATTTATAAAATATTGACCCAAAATAAAAAAAAAAAAAACATGTAGGTACCCAGTACCAAAATTTTTGTTAGCCACGAGAACAAACTTGTGGGGCCCACTCGTGTAAATTTTGTTTTTTTTATTTTTGATGCAATTAATGTCTTAAATAAATCCATGTGAATGAATTTAAACGATTCACCATCTTAAAAAAACATGCATGTACTTGTACCTATTTCAAATAGGTTTTAATGGCTTTTAGCGATAAAGCAAAATTTGTTCGACAATCTTGCTTGTACACTACCTATTTTTTTTGTTTTTAGATTTGTGTCGTTCTTTTTAGTGCAGTTTTTAAACATACAAAGGTATACAAACCTACTTAGAATATATTTTTACAAGCAAAATTAAGCATACTATTATCGTCCCGTGGCCGAGCATAATATAATAATTTATTAAGGGCATATAATGTATGTAATTGATTTTTAAGGGCATAATTATAAGCGCTTAAAACTGTTTTTAGGGCATATTTGTGTTTGCACTAATAGGTACATATATATGAGTTTTGATATCAGATCTTAAAAAAACGATTTTTTTAGGTGAACAGGAAAGTTGATATGGGTTAGTTAAAGAAAATTAACAAGATTTATTTTTTGCGAAATGGAAAGTGACATTAAATACATAATGTGCATAAAGGTACCTAGAAACTTCAGAACCTTTAATAGTGTCTGAAACAGCTTATTACGTTTTAATTAATTTAAATTGAAAAGATTAGTCAGGTGTCATTTTCAATGTCCCCATGGTTACTCTATGAGTGAAATTTGTAAATTTTTGTAATTTTGCGTTTTTTTTAAATGTTGCAAATTGTGATCAATTGACAAGTTTTTAATAAAATCTGCACACAAAGTTTAAAATTCCTATTAAGTAAATGCAATTGTACTTTATATGCATTTCCTAAGTAGTGATGCATAGTGTTGGTAAAGGCCAAAGTCATGAAAGTCTTAGCAGCGACAGGGAATTTAAAATTAGGAAATAGTTATACCTTATTTTGTTTGAGATAACTTATAGCCTGATATTTAACAAATAGGTATGTATTTTTAACAAAACTTTTTATTTTTGATGAAAAATATGTTGATTATTTTTCTTAGTTTACCTGTAATATTTTTTTTTTTTTAATTTTAATCTTCATTTTTTTTAAGGAAAATAATAATAAAACAGATCTACTGCAAAAAAATTCAATCTACTGCATTTTTTTTGTGAATCTACTGCGGAAAGTTTGCCGGAAAGTGGCAACCCTGACTTAACACGTAGTTTTGTGATTTTTCGAAAACTGATGTAATTTTTGACCACCGGTAAGTAAGTGATTTGTTACTTAAATGAAAGCGTTTGTTTAAATGTGAAATAATATAATTGTAGTAGGTACTTCTCTTAAATTGTTAAGTCAGTCTTATAAAAGTATAACATTAGAAATACAAAAAAAAGAAATTAGTTTTATAACGAACCTTCGGGGAACATTTGACTTTTGCAAATGGGGCACATTTGACCTATGTTAAATGAACTAATATGTGTTAAATATCTCAATACATCAAGCCTGAGTCCTATAAATAAATAAATAAATTTGGTGGCACAAACGGCTCATGAAGAACCAGGGCCTTGCGACTTACAACTCTCATCCATTCCTGTGTGCGTGTCTGCAGGAATGGAGGGGACCTACAATTTATTGCCGAACCCGAACGGTCAAGGTGAACGGCACTTTTCAATGACAAGAGGGGCACTTTCGATAAAATGACTTGTTTTAGAAATTATTTTTAAGATAAAGTTGGTAGAAAAACACATCTCTGGGTATTATCTGGGACAATCAATGTATCAAATACAACAAAAAAAAATTAAATCCATCAATAATCTTCGGAAATACAGCCATTTTAAAATTAAGTGTCAAATGCACCCCAGTTTACCCTATAAATAATAAAGCAAAATCTAATGTGTTCAAAAGCCGAATGCTGGATTTTCTATTTTTGCACAGGCTAAGAGTTTGGTCCCACTGAAATATTTATTTAAAAAATTTTTAAATCCACAACATTTCCTAGAGACTTTGTCCAACCGTATAAGATCCACCTCCAGTACATCTTTTACTTACCGTAGTAGGATCCTGAAAAAGAAAAAAAAAAAAAGAATTAATTTGATTTGGCATTTGTTTAATTGGTTTCATTTAAAATATTCAAAACAAAGGAAAAGGCTAAAGCAAAACAACAATCCCTTGGGTTATCTTGTTTTTTTTTTTTTTTTTTTTTTTTAATTTTTATGATGTGAATTCATGAGATAAATCAAAGATACATTTTTAAACCACCAAACAATAAAGTATCTTTCTAAAGGTTCTAAATCAATAACTGTCGATTTAATTTCGCTTTGTCGCCTACCTCCTGCTTAGCCAAGTCCCAACAATTCATCTTCGGCCAACGTCACCGGATTATTTACGATTCAAATCAATGGATAAAAAGAATGAGCCAAATGACGTCTGTTGACGGCTGTAAACCTCCCAAGTCCCGACCATAAGACAATTTCATTAATGAATCCCGGATTCAGCTCATTATCTCTATATATTTATATAGTATATTGTGGGTCGGGCATAATTTCACTTCACCACATCAAGCACCAGCCACCAACAAGTGGTATCAAGTGGTGTTTCCTCTGATGCAGACTCTGTGATTCAGACAAGGCTCTCTTAATCACCACTTAAGATGACCATAAATTGCCATAAACATTCCCTAACCGAGTCTCAACAATAAATCAATAAACCAACCGAAATAATAATAAAAAATAAATTAATCATTTTAAATATTTTTATTCCTATTGCTCTGGAGTGAGTCCGAGTCCGGAGGAGAGCTGGATTGGTCGGATGGTCAACGTTTATGTAGGTGAAGTAACATCACTTAGTCGCAGCTCCCAAGGGCTTTTTTTTAGAGAAGTTCCGAGGACTCACAATCACAATATAAGACTGGGGCGACTATGGAACGAATGTCCAAGCGCCATTAGATGCTGACTCCTTCGAACAGGTATAATCAGCTGGCTGTTGAGGCTTTACGATAGCGTTGCAGCAGCAAGTGGCACGAAGCACTGCCGCGAACGGATGCATCAGGGACGGGAGCCATCATCAACCGCCCAAGAGTAGTAATCCTTATTTCTGTTGTTGTTGTTGTTGTTATGTGCGCTCGCGCATTTAAATACGCCATAAAAGTTATCCTTATAGAAGAATTAATAAGCCAAATTGGCTATAAACAGTGAACAACGGGAGGACCAAGTTTTTGGGGGGCCATTTGGCAGAGTAAACAAGGAACTTTACATTCAGGCCGAGCGAGGCCAAATACAAAATCGCCATAAAATAAAATCCAATTAGTCAACTTAGAACGATGCGATGCAACCACAAGGCAGGTAGATTCAAATCAAAAAAAAAAAGGAACCAACCATCATCCTCCAGTTTTGATGGTTATTGCTATCGTTTTACAAAAATGAGATTAATAGAGGGTTTGACTTGACGGCAGCCGTCAGGGATGGCTGGGTAATGTTTTTTTTTTTTGTTTAGCGAACGAATGCGCAATGCTTCCTTAAGTTGGTTTATAATTTCATGTTCGACATGATTATATGAGGTTTGTTGTTCCTGTTTAATGCTTTTATTGTTTTTCTGTTTGTTGGTTAGGTACAGTGCAATTATGATGTGAGAAACTATACATTTCTGCGGGGAATTCAAAGCCCTGGACTTAAGCAAGGGTATCTGAATCCTGCTGTAGGTACCCTTGTTATAATTTGAAAATAAAATACTATTAAACAACTTGCATTAAATTATTTTTTTTCTGAATAATACACAGTATAACGAAATTTTAGCTTCAAACTCGATGTGAACTTTTGCCAAAACATAAATTTATCGATGGATCTTGTTATTAGTAATACCGTAATACATAGTTGATTGAAATAAAAAAAAAAAAAAACAAATTGGTCGAACCTTGAATTCAGTATAAGGAACAATGTTTTTTATTAGTATTGTAACGAAGCGTTACACTTTCGCCCTCACCTACCAGAATATTATAAAGCTACTCACCGACAACCGAAATTTATTCAAAATGAACAAGCACCCTACGTCAGCAAAAAAACCAAACACCAGCACCCTACTACCATCCAACCAACATAGTACCAACCGATCATTCAAATCAAGGACTCATCATTACCGCAACAACAAACACCAGCCACTCCACCACCCACTGAATCATCATCAAAGTCATCATGCAGAATACAAATATTTCATTTGTGAGTTTTAGAATTCACACTTCCTCTTGCCACGAAACATGACAAGAGGACGTATGAAAAGCCGAATAATTGGATTGGAAGCTATTTGACTCGTTGTAGTTCCTAATTTGCGAATTGGAAATACTTAGGCATAAGGTTCCGGCGAATATAAGGTTGTAGCAGGTCGCCTCAGGTTGCTTTACTTGATAAATTCGTGTATCATTTAGAGATAATCTTTTTGGTATCAAAATCTCCGTAGTATATTTTTCCCTCTGATTAGCCCTGGGCTGGAATCAGATTCCTACCGTGGTTTTTATTAAATCTTTGCCGTATATGAAGTACTATGTTATCTAGTTTAAGTTTAAAACAAATTGTAAGACTGTGTAAACCTCTTCTTATTGAAATAAAATTTATTGATAAAACTCGGAGTTCTACTTTCTTAACCCGAGTTTTATTTGCTTTCTTCGGGAATACTCTGGACACCGATTAAATAGACCAATATTTATGAAAAAAATAATATCTTTAATGAAAAAAAAACTCAGTATTTTTACTTGCTCTTAGGGTTGTTTCTGGTAAAAAAAAGTTTCGAAGTTTTAAGCAAAATTGACACTGAGAAAAAGGAGAGGTCCAGAAAAGTAGGTTTCGTAATTTCGTCCTTCGTAATATTTATTTATTTAATTTATTTAATTTAATCTACAGCCTAAACGGGTCGACTAAATTGCTTCAAATTTGGTACAGAACATATTTATGTGATTCCCTTTGAATTTTTTATTTATGTAGCTCATCTAGAACAGGTATCTGCCATAAAACGACTTCGATTTTTCAAAAACGATTTTCATTAAACTTCATACCTGTATTGACTAAAGTGGTTTAGGTTTTTTCTTCGTACGCACATAACTCGGCTGAACATCATCTGAAGTGGATGGAGATTTTTTTGTTGGATTTGTATTGAACAAGATAAACATTGTGGATATAAAAAATTGGAAAATTGGATAATAATTGGAGCTTTCTCCACATTCGAAAGGAACATTAATAATTTAATCAATTATAGGTGGAACGAAGTTCGCCGGGTCAGCTAGTTTTTTCCTAAATAACATTCAGTTAGCTACATTGTGCATTATAGATTTTAAGCATATAAACATTAGCCAGTTATGCGTTTGTTTGGATAGTCATTCGCAAGCGTATAGGTTAATAAATTTTTAATTTTGTTTCACCAAGATGCAGACCATTATCTTCTACTGGGCAACAAAATAAAATTAAAATGTAATGCAAAATTAAGTTTTTTATTTTTTCTTTTGTTACAAAAACAAAGCTATAATTTTCCCAAGGTTTTTGATGTGCTGAACTCGAATCCAAAGTTAGAAATACTTCAAATTCAATAAGTCAGAAGTATTCTATCACATCACGTTGTTCAGATATTAGTGTTTGAAAATTAAAAAAAAAAGCGCTTTTTCGCTGTTTCTGAGGTTACGTTATAACGTGAGGTAATTTGTTTTAACATGATGTTTAACGGTTTCTTTAAGCACTAAATTTCTTCTTTTAAATTCCGTTTAGATCTCTCCGATTCTCCGAGAAATCTTACTTTGCCTCAAAAAAAAAATCAATAATTCGTAAAAAAAATTAATTTATTGAGTTGTGTCGCTTTTCTTCAGAACCAACGATATGTGAATATGAATGAATTGTAATTGCAAGTAAAAACCGAAATTTCAAAAGCGGAATTTTCGTAAGAGGAGACAGAATTTGAAGAGCAGAATTTTCAAAAGCAGAGTACAATATTAAAAAATAACTTTTTCCTGGATAATTTATTTTGGATGTTCTGTAGCTTATGTGCTTTATGTTTTATCACCTTGATGAGTTAAACTTAAATAATTTTATGTCCAGACTAAACTAACTCCCGTATAACTCACCACTGAAAGAATGGGCATTAGGCTACAAAAGGTGGAAAGCCCCAATGCCCTAAGGAGGAATAACAAAACAATAGAAAACGCATTATTTTTGTTGTTGTTTTATGGACTGTCGTTTGTTTTCTTGTTTTTTATGAACTGTTAATTTTTTTTTCAATTTAATTTCAGTTTTAGATATAACTTAGCCCCTGCCCAGGGACGGATTAAGACATGTAGGGGCCCTTAGGCAATTCTAGCCTAGGGGCCCCCTCTCTAAAAAAATCAATTTATTTCTATTTAAAATTGTCAATTTAATGTAAGTTTTTGAAAAAAATCAACACTTTTTTTTTTAACTTATTTCTTCCGTCATTTTATTTTTTCCGGTTCGAACGCTATTATGTATTTACGTTTCTTTCATTTATTTATTTGCTTAGTCATTGAGCTATATTTCTTTTTATTCTCTTCCTATGATTTGTATTTTTCAGTGTTTCATTTTAAATTTATTGACGTTGGTTTTGGAAAAAGAACTTTTTCACTAATTTTAATAATTAAAATTGTCATTGTAACACCATTTTTTGGTTTTGGGCGTTTAGACATAGATGTAGGAAATATTATCTCCAGCCAAACAAAAATAAAAAAACGAATTAAAATACCTAAAATTAATTCGTGCATTCAGTTCTGACAAAGTTAATATCAAAAAAAAAAAATGTAAATAAAAATAAAATTCGAGCATATGCAGACTGTCCCAAAAGGGTGTTCAGACGATATGCAATATACGTAAAAATGACGTCAGAGTCGCAAACGTATGCGACTTTTATATGCCGTCTGCTCGTATCTTAAGATAGTTTAGCGAATAGGTTTCGAATAAATATTCAGCAACTGATTATTTGGTGTGTTTGATATCTTTTTCCAGTGAAATGCGTAAAACCTGTCAAATCTTAAAATAATGGAAAATTCTCTCAGAAACGGGAAAACTTCCCAGAATGTTATAACAAACGCACAGAACCACTTTTTTTTTACAAAACCTCACTTTTGTGTGTATGGTGCCACACGTCTACATGAATCATTTTTATTTGTGACTTTAAATTTTTGATTACATTATTATTTCGTATGTTCTCAAAAATTTCTAAAAAAAAAAATAGCGAAATAATGCCGTTATAGTCCGAAAGCGAAGACCAAGATACATTTGTTTAGTCGCTGTCAAGTGGCATTCACTGACAGTAAGGGTTTTGACAGCATAGTTAACACTACTTGCACGCAGGAGTTGCAACTTTTTCGAGTTCACAAACAGGAATATTTGTTTATTTATGCAAATTTTTAAGAAATTTCAAGTTATCAAACACAGCAATTCGTTGGTAATTGCTATAAGCGTTTACTCGATGTCATAAACCTTTTTCTCGTCACGAAACCATTTGCTGGAGATTTTTTTTGACATTTTCTTTTGATTCTTTTAAAAATCTCTTGTTCATTTAGCACAAGAAATCTGAATCAGAAAAGCTTAGGTGAACGCCCACAGAACAATAGGTCAAGTTCTAAATAATAGAAGACGAATTTAAATAAAACATTTATACAATAGGAAAACAAACAAAGAAAAAAGGGGATTAACTCTGTATTTTTTTTTTCAACCTCACAAATTTTGTCTACCCCCGCCACTACTCGCCAATGTGCTTAAAAATCGCTAGGAAATAGCATCGTTTAAAAATAGTCTAACGTGGAAACAAAACAATCCAATTTCAACTCGACAAAAGTATTCAAATGGGAAAAAGCGTAGTTCAAACGCGCTTCAACTGCGCATTGAAACAAGAAATTTCTCAAGTTATTTTAATCTGTTTTAGTTCACAATAACGAACTTTTTGAAATTGAGTAACAATAGCCTAGTTACTTTACTTTGAAACTCTGGGATTTTTTTGTAAATTTGTGTGAATTTCAGTCCAACGTTCTGTCAAAGTTCATAAAAAAAAATAAAACTGCATTTAAATGCACAGAAAATCACAGAGTTTCAAAGTAAAGGAACAGACCCAATAATTAAAAAAATTCAATTTATAATTTATGTCGAATTCCTTTTAACAAAAAAATCGATTTGTTTAGAAGAAAAAAAATCGATTTTTCTGGATAAATTCCTCCTACTGATAGAAAAAAAATGAATTCTGTTTAGAAAAATTCTCGAATTTTTTGTTGACAGGAATTCGGCATTAAAAAAAATAAGAAGCAATACACCTATGAAATTTTTTATTTTTTTTTCAAGACGAGCGGGGCCCCAATGCAAGGCCAGGCCCCTAGGCATTTGCCTTTCTTGCCTAAGGCGCTTAATCCGCCCTTGCCCCTGCCTGAATTTTTTTCCAACTAACCTAAAAATTAACTAATAATAACCCATCACTATATTCAGCGGGTGCGGAATCCGATTGAAGCTGTAAGCGGGCCATGAATCCGCAAAGTTTTACTATCGGAAAGTCAGCAATTTTCCGTTTGCATATCAAATTCACGAAGTTTTTTTTTTTTTTTTTCAACAGAAAATAATTAATGTTCTGGCTTGCCTCATTTTTGAATAAGAAATATGGACCGCGATGATTGCATTAGCTTAAACCATTCCAAACCATTTTGACTGGATGCAATGGCGGCTTTTTTTTTATTTAAAAAAAAAAAAAAACTAAATCTAATTAAATCACCTATTATGTTTCTAATCGGATTTTAGTCTTGAATAATTTTTAATTTTTTTTTGAAGGACGAATATATACATGAACACATGCCTATGAATAATTGTTAAACAAAAAAATAAAATACAATTTTGAGCCACCCTATTTGTGATATGAAGTATCCGTGCAGTGTGTCAAAAACGAATATTTTTCCCAAAATAAAAGGCACTTCAATTATAAACACCCTTTCTGACTCTGACTACTTGAATGGCAAAGCATGATGCTTCCATCCCAAAACAGCAATCTTGTGCAATTTGTATTTTCATCTTATGGATGATAATAGGGTGGTCTTGAGTGCGCACGTCGTACGTGCCGAATGACCATCCACTTTAACTTAAATTAAATCGCCCATCAGACAAATTATATGGAATGTAATATCCGAGATATTATATATTATATACTTTTTCGGTCTTGGTAATCTCCTTTTTAAATGAATTTAAAATTGCAATAAACTCGTGTAAAGGAAGCTGCACAACATTAAAGCTAATTTGTTACCCCATTTTGTTGTCCCGAACTTAAATAGTTATTTTGAGCATGTTTTATGACGTCACTTAAAACCGTGAGATACTCTGTGTTAAAGGGACATCAACATTTAATTGTGAAACTTTGAAAGGCTAGATAATGATAAAGCGATGAAGTAATTTTGGACGATAACTTCTCTTTTGGAATACCAAATGTATACCTAAATGAATTAATCAAGACAACCGATTCCCATGGGTGAAGCTTCCTTAATAGGTAAGCCTCGCAAATTACTTCAAGACCATACCGTCTCAGCTCAATGCTGAACGCAGCGCACTAATCAGAATAATTCGCCAGCCAACCTTGAGAGCTGAGGAATCCGATGTTGTTGCGTGTCACTTAAATGCTAACTCAGGTTTCGCTTCCCTGTTGCCAATAGTTGCGGAGATGTAGATGGACGACGACGACGACGCTTGCAGCTCACTATCGCACATGCCAGCCAGGGCAGATACCGTCGCGTCGACGTCCGTCGTCGTCGTTGATCTTCTGCTGCCCCGCGCCATAACCACGAAGATGAATGGGAACTGAGGCTGTGCTTGGCTCATCATTAAGCCAAGAAGTAGTAGCATCAGCAACTACAACTGACTAAACGATCTTCCTTAATTAATTAATTGCCAGGATTCAGGTTGCAGATAGCACTCGGACCTTTTTTAAATTGGGGACGTGGCGGCGCGTTATATAATACCGGCCGCAGATAGAGTGACTGAATAACAATCTCGGCTCGGCGCTCCTGGTTTTGCCTTTAGTGTGCTTGGCCTATTTTTGCAGCGGCCGGCCCACGAAGATGATGATGATCGCTGATGGGGTTTTCTCTGGTCAATGAATTACCAACTCATTTAGCAAATCCTTAGTTTTTTCCTGCATTTTGAACTTTTTTTTTTTTTAAGTTCGTATAGCTATGCTTCTCAGGTACTCAAGTTTTATCAACCTGGGATGCTGTCTGTGTGTCCTCGGGTTATAATGACAAACAATCGGGGACTTCTTGTGAGGTTTGCCTCCCTAATTAATTCTAAAGTTTTTCTTACTATCCCGATCTGTGCGGTGCCCGCAGACAGTGATGCTGTTTGTTGTTGTGCTTTATTTATATTTTTTTTCCTTAAATATTCCCATCTCGTGCATTTTATGTTAAATAGTTTGGAGTTGAATTTGCACGAAAATCCACCCAAAGACGAGGCTCCATTTTCTGGAACAATATCGCAAGGAACGATACTCGCTGGGAGGTGGCACCACCATCTATATATGTACAACTGCGCATAGCTCAGCAAAGGGAATTAAAATTCAGTAAAAAGTTGGAAATCTCTCAATTAGTTAAGCAATTAAGTTGGACTTATTTAGAGACATCTTGCTTTGGATGCTATTGGTATTGGACTGATTGGATTTGGTGGTTTAGTTTAAAATTCAATTCGTGATCGATGTCATGGTGAAACCACCCGCAGAAGGAAACCACCCTGCTGAGTAAACATCGCTCTGAGTGAAACTTTGATTTATGTTTTGGTTGTCAGTTGTTCTTGCCACCAGCGTCAAAGCCTTGAAATAATTAATTCGAAGATTGGCTTCATTGAATAAATAGTAGTATAGTCAGACGATGTTGGCTTCATATGTTTCTTTTTTTTTTTTTATTTTCTTTATTGGATTAATGGTGATTATATATACTCCCCAAAACATTATTCTTCACTCAATATTTACTTCTTATTTAATAAGACAACAAGCAGGCGATATTAAAGTTTTAAATTTCAAATTTGTATGTATTTGTATTGTAACTAACGCAAAACTGTGAAAAAAGTGGGCAGAAATTGTTGTTTTCGTTTCAATTTTGATGACAATTTCACAATGTTTATGAACCACCCAATTTGTTCCTTTAATTGGTTTGTACGACTTTGATCATTCGGTACATGAAAACGGTTCAATGGATTAACTTGAAATTTTACAGAAATATTGGTGGTCTATAGCTCTTTAAAATGTCATACCAAATTAAGTCCTGCAGTCAATATTTTTAAATCAGTAAAAAATTTACAAAAAGTCTTTAAGAAGTCGTTTTTTTGACCTTTTCTGAATGTTACGATGAGGAGCCAAAAAAAAATAATCGTTATAAAGTTTTGGAAAAATCTTGCAGAATATTAATTCCGGTTTTTAAAACCACCCTTTAATTTTCAGTGTCGTCATTTCTTGCGAAGATATTGGAAGCAAAAGTCAAAAGTCTGCTTTTTCATTCAAAGCCAGATATTCTTCTGAAAAAAAAATTGTGTAGAATGACTAAAAAAGAAAAACTTAAAGCTGAATAAACAATTTATCGAAAAAAAACATTAAATTGGATCAAAACAAAAATTTCAAAAAAAATGTCAATGTTCAAAAAAAGAAAATTTTTGGGTCTAGCTGCTTCTTATGATTGCGCAATAACGGTACATTAAAAATATCATTTGCTAAAATGTCTCTATATAAAAAATATAAAGCTTCAGAAGACTTTTTGTTTCATCTCAATATGACCACTTCTCACAGAGATACAGCTCTTCAAAAAACACAAAAAAAAAGTGATATTCCTAATTTTTTTTTTGGTTTTCCTATTTTTATGCTGAAAATATTTGAATGCGGATTGGACGGTTCGCAGAATAAAGGATTCATAAAGCAAGTCTTACTTCGGCGGCGCTTCTGCGGTTGCTCCTGGATTGGGTAATGGTGGGTGAATATTTTTTTGGGTTGGGTAGAATAAACTTCAGCCGCACGTATCTTAAATTTTTTTTACTGCTTAAGGCAGTACCGTAGCATTGGTTTTGGTCAAAGAAGTGTATGCAAAGGGAATTGCCCATTTCTGGTAAAGAGTGTACACAAACGAGTTTGGTATTAAATGAAAGGTGACGATAGGCTGGTTGAGAGAAATATTTAAAAAATCGTCCATGGGAAAGCCGAGATATTTGAGCTTGAAGTTGCCGATTGCAAACTTAAGATTTTAGCTTTTTTTCCAATTAATTGTTCATAATGTGCGAAGTAAATGACATAGAAAAATAATTCAAGTATCAAATAAAAGGTATTTTGCTTGTCTTTGTGTGCAATAAATTGGTTTTTATTATTGCTTAATAAGGTACTTATTAATATATCAAGGGAAATATTGTATTTAACGCGCATCTAAACATTCGTACTACTTTAGGCTTATTAAGTGCATTTGTCAAAAATCTTTTATTTATTATAAGGTATTCAATTGATTAAGAACACTTAATTTTATATAGAATTAAATATGACTAATTAAGCTTTGCACTGGTTCTAAAAAAAGTAAATGTCATCACTGAATTTTTTGATATGTCGGTGTGTAAAAGGCCGCATTAAAATAGTTGCTTCATATGAAGTTAAAACTTAATATCTCAAAATGTATGTATTTAAAATAGAAAAAATATTACTTTTTCAACTACAAGCTCAATACCTTTCATTTGATACTTGAATTATTTTTCTACGTCATTAATTTCGCACGTTACAATAATTTATTTGGAAAAAAGTTAAAATCTTCATTTTACAATCGGCAAATTCAAGCTCAAATATCTCGGCTTTCCCATGGACAATTTTGAAAATATTTACCTCATATAACCAACTCAGCGTCACCTTTCATTTGATACTAAACTCGTTCGTGTACACTCTTGGCCATAGTAAAACGGACATTCCTTTTAAAATTCATAAAAATAAGAAAATACGGCCGAAAACTCAAACTAAGGTTTGCCAGTACCTTCTCTGTATCAGTACTCTCATACGAATAGAAATTATAAAAGTTTGAAAAAAATATGTAATCTCATATCTATATTTCCGAAATACCAATTACCTATCCATGACGGGATCTAACACACTCTTGTGGTTGAAATCAAGGCCGTAGCCAAGTTAGACAAATATTTCAAGGGGGATATGATTTTTCAACAAAAAAAAAAAAAGCTGTACTAATTTGAGCAATGTGATACATAATAAAATAATCTACAGCTCAAATTTAAATTATTATAAAAATATTATCAATCAAATACAAAAAGAATTCTTGAAAATGCATATCCCTTTTTTTGTTTGTATCCCATTTAACCCTAGTTGGGGATCATTTTAAGTTACTAGATTACTGATTACTGGGGTTGTAATTAGTGAAGTCGATTTTGTTATTTTTGGTTATTTCCAAAACTAGAAGACATTTAAGCATTTGGCTTTTAGTGTTTGACTAAAAATTAATAAGGACATTGAATATTTAAAAACGTAAATAAAAAAAAAAATAATAATTAAACCAACAAAAAATATGTTTTTATCCTAATTTTTGAGTTTGAAATGGAATTGTTCAAAAGCTGTTGACTTAAACAACTTTATTTAAAAAGAAAAGTTACGAATGGATTCCTGGAAAATTATAAATGGATTCCTGGATTTTATTCTAAAAAATTTCGTTGGATTTTTATGAGTCGTTTTCTACTTCAAGTCAGTATTTTCAAAAATTGCCCCTCCCAATTAAACGGGGGGATATAGACTACCCTCTCCAGGGGATTTTTTTCTTCTTTTGACCCAACTTATACGCTCTAGTATTTTTATGCCCCTTGTGCCAAGAACTATCTTTTTTTTTATTATACTAAAAATTATACTTTACTTGTTGTTACAAATTTATTAATTCTAAGTTTTGAATATCTGTAATTTCGAAACTGTTGGGCCTACATAGATGGTTCATGGCTCGAATTGAAGAAAATTTAATTACTTTGAAATCGTAGAGCGAAGTTATAATCGAAAAAATAATCCTTAGGGGTTAAAATTGTCAATAACTGAAAAAAGCTCGAAAATTTCGCATTATTTTTTTTTAATTTTTATCCTGATGCGTTCGGCGCTCGAGTTCGAAAACTTGGAGTTTTCATGAGACCAATATCATAAACGACTCAGCAAAAAATTAGAACTACCGGATCTAACGCAAACGCTGATGTATAAAGTTACTGGACTCAAACTTATTTTATTCCAAATTTTATTGTTAATTATTATGAAGTAGTATTTTTTGCTTCAAATGATCCTATCAATTTTTAGTCAAACACTAAAAATCAGTTGCTTAAATGTCTTCGAGCTTTTTAGTCAAGGAAATCTATAATTAGACCCTGGACAAATAGTTATAAAAGCAAATCTAGTGCGACGGTCTCAGAATCTTTGCAACTTAAAACACATCAACAATTCGAAAAAAGCCCCACGAGCACTTTTAATTGATTAATTAATTGAACACGTGAAAACCGTAACACTTTTAACATAAGCGACGAGCACACACCTTATTGTTTTCACAAAATTGTTTTGTAATTGTTCTTAACAAAAATTGAACGAATTGACACGACACTTACGTACGACAATCAAAACGCACAAACTTTATATTGAACGATTAAAAACACGTACCTGAATGCATTTCGGACTGCTTACAGTCCATCATCAGCATCACGACTAATCCAATTGGTGAAGTCTTGCATAGAATACACTACACAAGGTTACAATTTTGATTAAACTACAACATTCCGACGATCGACTTAGGTCGATTAGGCATTTAGTTTTTGTTTTAAAATAAATAAAGACAACACTTTAACTGATGGACCAATCAATCGTACCGGAGTGTATTAACACTTAAGTTCTTGTATTTGACTTGTATTTGACTTCACCAATTGGATTAGTCGTGATGCTGATGATGGACTGTAAGCAGTCCGAAATGCATTCAGGTACGTGTTTTTAATCGTTCAATATAAAGTTTGTGCGTTTTGATTGTCGTACGTAAGTGTCGTGTCAATTCGTTCAATTTTTGTTAAGAACAATTACAAAACAATTTTGTGAAAACAATAAGGTGTGTGCTCGTCGCTTATGTTAAAAGCCCCACGAGCACATTGGTATTTTACTATTTACACAATGTATTCCGTTATAAACGTGGCAGGTGATACATCTATTTATAATGACTTGTACGCTGAAGCTGATTCCAACTTTGATATCAGTTTTTACCAAAAACGAATCTACAGCACTTTTGTGTGTCAATTCCTCGCAATAGGCGGTAGCCGTTTTATTTTAAAAATTATTAAGAGGCGAGGCTGGGGATCGAACCAGGACCTCCGGCTTGACAGTCCATCGCACTAGCCATGACGCCACGGATACTACTAATGTATAAGTTATTGATTGTTTGATTGGAGTATAAGACTTAAGTTTTTGTATTTGCCGGTCATGGTTAGGTTAGGTTAAAAATTTAATTCAAAAATGTATTTAAAAAAAATCCTATTGCTGACCAATTACTGAAACTAGTTGACTTTACTTAATAACGTAAAATTTTGAACAAAATTGTTTAAAAAAAAAATCTGGTGCTCCAGCCAAAGGATAAGCTATAAATTGGCTAGATTAAGAGTGCGGAAATTGGCTTTGCAAGGGCTCCTGACCTTATATTATTGAATTTTTTTTGTATATGGATACAAAATTGAAAGACCTTGTGTATTCAATTGAAATATTCTCGAAGCGTCATCAAAAGTAAGGCAGCAGTTTGAACCAATTTAAACAGGCTCTAGCTTAGCTTGCATAGAATACACTACACAAGGTTACAATTTTGATTAAACTACAACATTCCGACGATCGACTTAGGTCGATTAGGCATTTAGTTTTTGTTTTAAAATAAATAAAGACAACACTTTAACTGATGGACCAATCAATCGTACCGGAGTGTATTAACACTTAAGTTCTTGTATTTGACAGTCATAGGTCTTCCATTAATCAAATTTTTATCTTTTTTCCTAGTTTTTGATGCAATTGGTAAAAAATGTTACTTGAAAAACTTTAAAAATCCTATTGCTGACCAATTACTAAAACTAGTCGACTATCACGATTCGGTCTTTGGTCTATCAAGAGCTATACTTTTTTAGCGAATACCCCATAAATAAAGTGCTAAAAATTGCAATAGTGATCTTGAAAAACTTTGACCATGGATTACAAATTTTTCAAGCCCGATTTCTGACCAATTTTTGACTATTTACTGACCTTTTTTTGCATAAGATCCTAACATCACACAGCCAAAAATAATGTGTCGAGAAAATGTCCAAGAAAATAAACCCAGCTGCTTTAGCTGTATCCAAGAAGAAAGACATCTACGTCTGAATTACGGGACCACCTTTTTGCATAGCTTTCCATGCGTACCTATATTGCGGATCAAAATATTTTGTATAAGCAGTTTGTAATAGTTCCATGAAAATTGTACACAGCAGAACTCGTTTAACTTTATATTATAAAAAAGATTTCTCCAACAGAAAATACGAAAAATAATTTAATAATTGACCCAAATCATTGATATTAATTAATCAAAATCAAACTTGTGCGTTTAAAACTTGCAAAGAACGTATACATGTTCAAAGAACTGATAGCAACACCCAGTTTTTGGCCATCCCTAAATTTGTTTTTTTTTTTTTTTTTTTAATCTATTTTTGTTGGTGGAGAAATTCTATTTTATTTAATTAGTTCCTAGAGGCTTTTAGTTGTCCAACTAATTGCCTCATTTTTTGTTCCAATTGACATATAAATGAATTTCTTATGCCGCCCACTATGCTCGAGGACACACGACAATACCTATTAATTCTAAAAATTCCTTTTTTTTTTTATCACGAAGACATCTTAGCTTTTGTTATGCGCTAGCAGAAAACAAACAGTCACACTGATCAAAGGAGCGCAGTTTCTAATTAGCTGTTCCGTTTTTAATTAACTTATCCTTTTGATTTGCTCCTGCCGCATATACGCATAGCAATTGGATGAAACACTTGCTTTTGAGAAGAGATGTAGTGCAGTTTGCAGCACACTGTCACTTGCACTACTTTAAAATAATAACAACAACAACAATGAAGAAGAAGATGACATTGTTTTGTGGCAGAAGCAGGAGTTGGAGCAGGAGAACCACCGAGTGCTAAGCTTAACGAAAAAGGACTGCAGATTGAGACACAATTTGCAGTGATGTTCGCAAATTCTTGTTCCTGCCAGTTTACTCGGGAGCCTTCTTATTCTGGTTGGATAGATTGTCTTTTGCTTCCCCAATATAAATTACTCACTTAAGGATACATCCTTGATTGCAAATAAGAAATTCTCACATGACTGTCGTCGTTGTCGTTGTCGTCATCGACTCTCGGTCTCGAAGTCTTGACTACCCATAGGGGTAGTGGCAAGTAGCAAAGTGGCAATATATATAGTATACATAGTAGTAGTGTCGGTTTCATGCTTCTTGGCTGTGAATTGTTGCTCCATACTGCTGGAGAAGACAGTGGGACTACTCAAGCTCATCGCTTATATCCATTTGACATGTTATCATTGTGTACGTATCTTTTGGTATTAATTG
This sequence comes from Epistrophella euchroma, assembly GCA_947049315.1. Lineage (NCBI taxonomy): Eukaryota > Metazoa > Arthropoda > Insecta > Diptera > Syrphidae > Epistrophella > Epistrophella euchroma. Next base: position 45,856,968 of record OX346247.1, read on the forward strand.
TTGTTAGTTAAATGTATCTAGATGTTCCTATACTGCTGGATGCTCCTGCTCCTGCTCCTGTTGTTCGTACGTACGGATGGGTTTAATTTCATCGGCTCTTCTGGCGCACTGCTCGGTGTTTCTCACATTTTCTTATCGAGCGTCTTCTGCTTCTGCTTCTGCTGCGTTTGCCATAAAGTGATATCGGAGAGCTGTTGCCTTGTTAAGGATAGAGACAATGTGTCTCTGCCATTCTTAGGCATTTCAGCTGACACAAGGATTTTCGGTACATGACAACTAAGTAATTTATACGATTTCGACTGCTTCGAATGCACTCAACCTCCACATCATCCAGCAACTATACACTCAGAGTGTACATAGTAGTGCTCATCCCACTTCTGGTTCAGTGGAACAGAAATAAGTGTATGGAATCAGCCCATCGTATCATCATAGCATCAGGAAGAAGGAACTAGGAATTGGGAGAATTTATTATTTTCCCATCATCAACCGGGAAACACCATATCAGGGGGAATAGGAATAGCGATGAGAAATTCCCAAATTGGAAGAGGCGTGTGCAAGATTATTTGCTTTCCTGATGGAAACTCGATGACGGCATTTAATTTGTAAAGAACACTCTTTGGATCCCTTAATAAAACTCCATGAGGAAATTAAATTAATCAAAGAAAATTACTTACTTGCTATATAAGTTATTGTTTTTCTTTTTTATTTGTATTGTTAGTATACATACCTATTTCAGCCGCTTTCCGCCTGCTTAGGTATATTGGAATTAAAATGATTGTCGCACGTTTATGTTATTATTTTCTTTTTTTTAGCCGCATATTTTGCAGACTTCTTTTTATATGGACAGACAAGTGGACATTATTGCGTACAATTTGTTTTTATCTTCCATTGCATTTCCTAGGAATGTTTTTTACAATTTTATAATGTGGGTTCGTCAAGTAGTCTCACTCAACTCATATGGATGCTACAAAGGAGGTGTCTGGTTTCGAAATCGTTTAATACTACAGACTTGTTTTATATTTTAAAGTTGTGATTTTAATTCGTTTTCACTTCTGATATTTGTGTAGGAACCTTCTACAAGACAGATTTGCATTACTGAAACAAAAATAAAATTTTAATTCAAACTTCAATGTTTAAAAACTGCACTTACTTTGGCGGAATCAAAAAAATTTGACATCTGAGTTTGTAGGTAGTTAAATGCTAATTTTTAGCGAAAATCAAAATTTTGTAGTTCGCTTAATAATTTTATAGTTAACTAGCTGGCCCGTCCCGGCTTCGCACGGGTAGACAATAATCGAAATTGCTTATGTGTTATATGCTATTCTGCCGTGTTGAGAGAAAATGACGTATCTGACATTTGTCGATTTTTTGAGTTAAGGCAAAGTTTGAAATATTTGGGATCGTTTTTATTAATAACTAAAGCCGTATCTCGATTTTTGAGCAGTAAAACAATCGAAACACATCCTCTTTTTATTAAAAATAGTCTTATAACCAGGCCTAGGATTTCTATGTTAATACATATTTTTCTGTTGGTTAACGTAGAAGCAAACGAATAAAATAGTTTTACGAATCAGGAAATTTCAATAAAAATGGCATTACATTTTTAGAGCACATTTTTGCATATTTTTGATATTTTTTTAAAAAATGCATATTTTTCGTGCATATTTTCAAAATATTAAACAAATTAAAAAAATTAAATTTATTATTTTGACGAAAGTGCATACAAATGTATGTATTCAAAATTTTAATTAAAACTTAGGTACATGGTAGAGTTTCTGTCAGACCTAGTTCCCTTTCTAGTTCTCGTGTGAGAGGGGCACGAAGTGGGTGAAAAATCTCCTCGTTGGACGATTTGAGGAGATTTTTTTTACAGTCCGTAAGTTGCGTTCAACTAAGATACTCTTAAAAGAAACTAAAGAATATATCTTACTTGTTGTTGTTCAACATTCAATATCTTACTATTTCGTTTTTTTGAGTAAAATGTACAAGAGATTTTAAAGATATTAAAAGAAAATGTCAAAAAATCTCCCGCAACTTATTTTCTTGTGTTAAAGGTGACATGATAGACCAAGTTTTCTTTTTGATAATTAAAAAAAAAATTATGGCCTGTAAAAGGGATTTGGAAAATTCATATAAAGTTCATATATAACAACTTAAAACAGATTTTAAATATATTTTTTTCATTTTATTTTTAACTCAAAGTAATAAACTTTATTTATTTTAATAATTAATTTTGTTTTTTATTTTTTAAAAAAAGAATGATTTATTTTTTAATTTTCATGTATTTCATCTTTTCTTAATAAATTTTTTAAAGCATTATTTCATTTTTTAAGCGAATATTTTCTCATTTTATGTGCATATTTTATGCGCATATTTTGTATTTTGTAGCACATAAAAATCCGAGCCCTGCTTATAACTATTAAAAAAATGACAAAGTAAGCTCCTATAAACATAATAAAAACGATCTAGATACGTCATTTTCAGTTAACACTGCAGTATTGTGTTTAGCCATGCAATATGTGTATAACTCTATTGTTATTAGTTTTTATTGAGAGAATCTCAGTTTTATACTAGTGTATGTGTTTTTTTGAACAATCTTTTATGATTAAGGAATAATTGCTTGTAAAACTTTGAAATGTGAAAAAAAACTGAATTTTTCAGCATTATTGGCAAAAGTACGAAACATTTTATATTATTGAAAAAATTTTTTTTTGCAGAAGTTTCGTTTTGCTCAAGCTTCGTTTGATTGTTTATATAAAAAAATTTCCACTATAGTAATTGATGGATAGTATGAACTAAACTCTATTATAATAAAAGTGGGCGTAGCAGTAGGCCGACTTTACTCGAACAACTTGCTAAACCTTCCCACCGCCAGTAAAGACAAACATTGAAAATTTCAGCGAAATCTGTTAAGTAGTTTTGGAGTCTATTGAGAGCAAACAAATTCGAGTTTTCTCTCTTTTTATATGTATAGAATAGAAGATAAAGTTTCCGTTATAATAAGTCTGAAGTTAGCGGACAAAAGTACCCATATAAAAATAATAAATCAGACCCTGCTTAGATTGGGAAGATTGAAGCCGGTATCACGGCAGTTTGTTGGAAAGAAGGGTTTTTTGAAGCGCGAAGAAAAAATGAAAAACTGGACTAATTTGGTGGTATAACAACTCATGGAAAATTAGGCCTTAGTCACTAACAACTCTCAAAAATTCCTGTGTCTGCAGGAATGGAGAGGAACCTACAGTTTATTGCTGAATTTGAATGGCTAAAGTGAGCGGCATTTTTCTATGACAGGAAATACTCTTAGAGGATCTGTCACTTCCTCGCAAGAGGATGTATCCCCGAAAAATATTTTTTTTTGTTTTTAGGTGGCAGAGGCTGGGAATCGAACCCAGACCTCTGGCACGCACTAACCATTTCGCGACGGGCTACTACAGCGTTTATGGTTAATTTTTCATTTAAATTTGAAGTTAAAAAGGGACACTTTCGTTTTGTTAAAATAAAATGGAAGTTGGCGGACATAATCTAAAAAATTAAGTTTTCTTTTTTTGCAATATAAGTATCTTAGCTTTTAAATTTTTATTTAATACCAGCAACACGAAATTTTTAGCTCAAACGGTATTTTTGATATTTAAGTTTTCAAGTTAGCTAATTATCTAAAAAAAAAACAGAAAATCCATGGATTTTGAAGTTAGTCTTAACTTAATTAAGCCTGCAAACTCCGATTGCGTAGCTCGCATAGTTTTTTTTACTATCCGGAAGTCCGCCAAAATAAGGCCTTATACCTATAAATTTTGAATGTATGTCTGGGTAATCCTGGTATAACAAGGTTCAATATTATTTCAATACATATTTTTGTTTCAAAGAAGAGAATAAACAAAAATAAAAGAAAATAATTTTTGTTATTGTTTTAGTGGACTGTATTGAATTAAATTAAAATGAAAGATTTTTTTTTTTTTTTTTACAGTGCCTATGCGCTGTAGATTTTATTAAGAGTCGGTATTCATCGACAAAAAATTGCGTCTTAGAAGGGTACGACAGCATCTAACTGATGAGCCCAACTGTCGTGCCTGGGCGAAACGCATATTTTTGTTTCATTTTGATTTAAAAAGTTACTAAAGCTTAAATTGTAAGTGTCCTAAATGTTTATGGCTGAATATCAAATTCTGTATTAGTATTAAGTATTTTAAAATTCAAAACCACGAAAACATAAGTAAATTATGCTTTTTAGAAAGTTTTGAAATTGTTTTTGTTAAAAATCTAGCTTTTTATTCACAAAAAATCTTATTAAAGGCCAAATAAATAGTTTAAAAAAGTACTGTTAATCCAACATTCCTACGTTATAGAGGGCAAATTAAGCTATCATTCAAACTAATGTAATATTAATTTGTCAACCATACAATTATTTTTTGATTTCTTAAATTAAATAAAAAAAAAAAAAACCTATTTTTCTTAAAAGTGGTCGGGCTGCAATATTAACCAATTCCCCATGAGATATGTAGGTTCTCATCAGAAAAACGGTTTTTTGAGATGGTCGGGCAAGCATTTATTCCCTATTTTTTTTTCGCCCGACCAATAGTTTTGAAATCTGCATGTAAAACTCCTCCTATTGGTAATTAATGTTTTCACCTATTCACCTATGGGATAGGTACTCATCAAAAATCGGTACCGGAAGAGACCGTCTGACGTTCCCTGAAAATGTTTGCTCGACCTTTATTGTTTCGCGAATGCTTTAACAATTAAGTTCTATCGATTGGTACCCAACATTTTCATTCTCTCCCGATGATTTATTGTGCTTTATTTTAGGTTTTAGCCCCATGTGATGATAATAGCTTTTTGTTTTTATCAAGCCATGTAATTAAAAAACTGACCGAAAAAAAATCCAATACCGTTTCATATAAACAGCAAAAAAAACTTTGTAACACAGTTGTAAGAGACAATTTATTAGAAAATCGCAGTTCACATACAATTTAGCCAACACCTAAAACATCTTAATTTACCATTAGCACCATCGGGCTCAAGTTATTTTGCATGTATTTACAACGCACCTTATATCATTGCTGTGTGCCCTGATGTTTACGCGGCGAATTACTGCACATCAGAGTCATTAACCATTAAGATTATAAATTTTCATTTAATGCCACAAATTGATGCCACTGCATGCAAACAAAGTGTTGCCATTGAGCATATTTACGAAAAATTTTATAGTGAATTGTGGCTTAAAGTAAAAAATGTTTAAGGAAATATAAAAAAAAAATGAAATTTGGGTAAAACTCTTATAGCAATTCTTCGGTATACCAATTGCATTACGTCTCTGAAGTTGGTAGAAGAATTTTCACTTATTATTATGTTAGAGTAATTGGACCCACAATAGGAATTTCCAGTTTTTTGTTTGCATTACTATTTCGGCCTTTGCAGTTCAACAAATCCTATGAGGACTTCAAAATTTGGTTTTAGGCTTTTCTTGAACTGCAAAAAGAACTGCAAATTTGGAGCCTTATTTTTATGTGAAAGATTTTCCGGTTGCTGAGAAATCGGCATGACCTGATAACTTCACTGAAAAGTTAGCATAAGGACACGCGATTACACCTACTATTTGTTGAACATCAAAAAATATGAAAAAAAAACTGCAAAGTCCCGTTGTGGTCCCATTACACTAAGTGAAAATTATCCTGCGAATTTGGTATTTTTTGGAAAGCTAATAACAACGTTAATATAATGTTTGACTATAATAATGAACGAATAACTCAAGCTTATCAAAAGTTACCCGAAATTCTTTTGTTCCTATATCTACTAAATTATATTAATACATACAGGGTGGCCCAGTAAGAATGGTCCAAACTTAATATGGTGATAGATCAGGTCATGACCTCTCAAAATTTAGTAATTTGTTCTTACCGAATCATAACGGGTTCCGAGTAGTGGCTCTTTGTTTGAGAAACAAGAAGAACAGGGTAATTTCTTAAGCCTAGTACATACTTGTGAACCATGTCGTGAACCCATACAAATTTGCATTTTTGTTCACCTCGTGAACGTGTTCGTGAAGACGCGTGGAGGAAAACAGTCGAGGGCTAATACAGGATAGATTGGCAGTTCCGCTAATCTACCACGTCGGCCGTAGAACTGTAGACAGGCGACTCCTTTACAACCGAGACATCCTCGCACAAGGCGGCGCTGAGCGCCTTCGGTTCAGTAGGACTGTGTCCGATCGGGACCGAAGAGATAGGGTAAGGCAGGAGAACCAGTTTTGGTGGCTAACTGAAAATTTTACGGATACTTATTTAAAAGTTGACTAAGTCGTTCTGTCTTGGCCGACTTAGTGTATTAGTTTTAAGTAGGGACAGTCGGGGTGGCACCAAAAAAATAAATAAAAAAAAAAAAAAAAATTAAAAAAAAAAAAAAAAAAAAAAAAATTAAAATGAAAATGAAAATGAAAATGCTGCTGTGGCTTTTCTAGTTTTAAGTAATTTTAGGTAGTTTTAATTAGTTTTAAGTAGTTTAAGTACCTCGTCATAATTAGCTTTAGTTAAGTTTTATTTGGTTTGTAAGTTTTATATAAAATAAAAAAATGATACGGAACCAAGTTTTTTCCAATTCTTTTTGGTGAAAAATAAAACCAATAAGAATTTTAGCCTTAATTTAGTTCATAGGCCGAAAGGCATTAGAATTAAGTTATTATAGTTTATCTTTAAGCGCCCGCATAGGGCCAGTAAGTTAGTTTTAAGTTATTGATAAGTAGGCTAGTTTTTATGAATTTTTGTCTAGCTTTAAGTTAGTTATAAAATTAATGAAAAATAAAAATGAATTAAAAAAACAAAAAAAAACGCGTGGAGGAAAGAGTGGAGAGTTTCCGTTAATGAGCAGTGAACCAATTCCCGTGCAAAATGTACGGAAACGCTTTGATTTGGTTTTAAACGTCAAACGTTCACAACGAATTCACATGTCTGTGCCAGCGATAATAAATATTCACTATCTCCACTGTCAAATTGTTCACTTCACGAGCATGTATGTACATATGTACTAGGCTTTAAAAGTTAGAACCAATATTGAGTCATACGAATTTTTTTCAAGATGCTCTTTCAAAGATTGGAGTAAAAAAAATTAATTTTAATCAACCTACGAGTTTATCTAGTAATTTTAAGAATAAGGGCTTAAAAAAATTATTTTAATGCACAAAACAGGTATATTTTTATGGCCCAATTTTTCAGTTCAAAAATAAACAAAAAAAAAAAATCAATTATGGACGGGGTGAACAAAAAACTCATTCAAGGTAGGGGTTTGTACAAATTTCAAACAAACAGCCACTACTCGAAAACCGTTTCGATTCGGTAAGAACAGTTACTAAATTTTGAGAGGTCATGATCTGTCTTATATTAATAAGGTAAGACTTTAACAGGCTATTTCAAAACTTCACTTATGACCAACCGAGGCTAACAATAGATATTTGAAGAAGAAAAAAAAACCCTTGGGAAGATTAAAAATTCTTTTTTTTTTTGCACTTCCATTGAAAACATCGGAAAGGCATTTGTCTAAGTCTGGTTCTGACGGCATAAGTTTTTTAGATTTTGTTGATCTATAAAACCTATCAAAAAAATAATCAAATGATGGTTTGAGTTAAAGACTTCAATTGAGCAATATGGCAACACTTATTTCAATGTAAAATAGGTACATTATAGCAACAAAAGACTGCAGGGAGAAAAGAAACTTGTATCTTTCTTTTTTGTTTTTATAATTGCTGAATGCCAAACTAACCCTTCAATGCAACCCTATTACGATGTGCATGCAAAAGAGGGTCTTCTTTTATGTTTTTATGTATATGTAGCAGCAAAGCTTAATAGACAGTGTTTTTTTGTGTTTCTTTAGCTGCCTTCACCTTCGAACAAAATTCCTCGTGTCTCGTCTCTCGCGTCGTTCACCAGCCCCACAGGGGTGACCGAATGCACATTTTATGAGAAAATAATTTAAATTTCTATAAAAATAATTAAAACATGTCGGACATTGTGTTTTTCGCATACAACATTGCAAAAGCGATTTTATTCTTTATCTGGGATCGTCTATAAATGAATGGAAAAGGAACTCGAGCTGTGCGGGGCTTGATAACCAAAAGCGAGCTGTGTTTTTGAACGAAGTTTTTTTTTTTCGTGGTCGTTGTTGTTGTTGCTGGTTTATGGTCTTGTTTTATAATGTTTTTCTTGCAAAATGAGTGCATTTAATGAATTGCATTATAAGACCCGTTTACGATAGCAAGCCTATAGGTTTATCAATATAGAACCTTATAAGACAATGTGACAGTAGGCGTGTGAGTATGAGTATACGGACACCGTGAAGGACAAACGTCTTAACATGTCCAAAGCATGTGTAAAAAATTAAACAAGGAGCTCTGGAGGGGTAATTAAAAGTCTTGAGCTGTAAATAGCTATATATTTTCTCAAATCGGACTTGGAAGGAAGGTGAGGTATTAGTTAAGTAGGTATACGTAATGTACCTACCAACTTGTGAATTGAATGGATATTTCATAGCTGCGTTTGGATTGATGTAGTAATTAATTGTTTTATGTCGCTCTGTGTTGTTTGCACGAGTTATTTTGTACTTAAAGAGTGTCACTGCTAATTGAGAAATAGAGAGACAAAGAACAATGAATAATAAAAAATTAATGTTTTTTTTTTTTTTTTTTAACTCGAAAGGAGCTCAAGTCGAAAAAGGCTATAAGCAGCAGCATCAGTGTGTTTAGTTTTTATAAATTAGATGATTGATAAAAAATGTTTAGAATTGTGAATTAAGATCTCAATATAAAAGTACATCGTACAACACATCAATACATCGACGCATACGCACATACATAGAATGAGTTGAGATTTTGAATTATTTTAAATTGGAATCACACCTATTGGCTGATATAGGTAACCATTAAATTCCTTAAAAACTTATTTAAATTAATCTGAATCACAGATTTGGAGCCATACTCATTTTTTGAATTTTTTAGTAGAAAACAGAGTATTTTAAAAATTATTTGAGTAGTATTTTAATTCTTTTATTAAAATGGAAACTCTTATTCGTATAGGTAATATGGATATCTCTGTTTTAAAATGACACCCTTTCGTTTAGAAAAAAAATAAAAAAAAAATTGAAAATATTAATTGAGTTGCTTTGAATGAGTTTTTTGTTCACCCTGTCCATAATTGATTTTTTATTTTTACATTCAAATATTTTCCAATAAAAAAAGACCTATTTTGTGCATTAAAATAATTTTAATTTTATAGGCCCTTATTTTTAAAATTACTAGATAAACTCATAGCTTGATCAAAATTAATTTTATACTTAAATCTTTGAAAGAGCATCCTGAAAAAAATTCGTATGACTTAATATTCGTTCTTGCTTTAAAAAAACTACCTTGTTCTTAAATTTTTTCAAAATGTACAAACTTACTAAAGATTCAAAATAGCTTTTAAAGGCCTTTAGTCCAAAAAATTGGCGATTCGTCCCGGCGATCTCACTTGGACTCATCAGTTGACTAGTGAGGGCCTTGTCAATACGTTCAGTTCATCTTATTGTTGAATTATTGATTCAAAATAGCTTTTAACGGCTTTTAGTCCATAAGGCTAAAGGCCATTAAAAGCTATTTTGAATCAATAATTCAACAAGTCCAATTAAATAGTGCTAAGTCTTCTACTTGGCTGATTTATTTCAGTAGTATATAGAACTTGTATTATTAAAAAATCTTAGTATAAAAACTTACTAAAGCTAGCCTTAGATCGAAAATTATAGCCATGTAAATCCAAAAAAACATGGTTCGAAAATAAATAAAAATAAAATGCTGTTTTTAAATCGCGTTTTATTTCTAAATTAAATTCGTTTTTTTTTTGCTGCTAGCGACATCTTGTTTGTGTCTTGCATATTTATTTAATGCGATTGTATAATGTTTAAAGTATGCATACCTACTTAGATCATAAAAACAAACTGGTTATTGTTTACCAAGGCATTTAAACATTGTCTTGACTTGACCTAACTGACCGGCTAGGATATAGAATGCAATGTAAGTCTACCTTCTCATGGTGCATCATAGAAAAGTAGTTTTAGTAAGGGAAAGATGCCGGCCGCACCATACCAGACATATATACAAAAAAAGCATAAGTTGAAAAAAATCACTTGAGCCACTTTAAATAAGACCACTCATTCACCAAAAATGCTCACTTCCAACAAAACAGGGGCCAAATCATCGCATCAGTGAGCTCTTTAGGTCACAGAATTATTTCAATTGGCACTACTCTTTACAATGTATTTCAAATGGAGCAGTAATGCCAATGTAAAATATTTCAGTGACGTATGATGGCCCACTCGTCGATGTGGGAATCCGGCCCCAGGTTTTGACATCCTTACGCACCAATTGATTGCGCTAAGCTGAAAAATTTCCACTTAAAAAAAGAGAACATAAAACTAAACAAATTGCAATAACTCCCGTTAACTTCTATAATTTACCAATTTTGTTCTGTCGTTTGTATTTGAAAACCTAATGAACAAAAAATAAAACAAACGGTTTAACACGGCTGACTAAAAATCTGACTTTTAAGGCATGCGGCAACACTCCCGACTCGTCATCACTACCGTAATTACCCTATAGTACTTCATTTTAAGTGTTGCCGTTGTTTTTAATAATTTTGACTTCATTTTAAGTAATTTTTAACTTCGTGTTGGAAGTTATTGTAATCGGTCCGATTTGTGAAATTGAAAATTTTGACATTTCTCGACGTTTCGATGTCTCTGGAGTGTACCATGTACGTTCGTACGTTTTTACCTTTGGAAGCTTTTTTTCGTTCACGATATCTCGAGAACGCGTAGAGATATTGACGTAGTGAAAAATAGGTAGTACTTAAAAAAAAAATCAACCCACAGTTTTTTTTTTAAATTAGAAAAACCATTACAAATTTGTTAAAAAATATCGATTATCTTGAGAACACGCAAAGATATTAAGTTCGGGTTAATTTTATTTAATACACAAAGTTATAGTTGATAATCGATAGAGTTTGTAAAAAAATTCAATTACGCGTTTTTTTTTGGCCAAAAACACTGCAAAAAAAACTGCTAAAAATTGTTAAAAAATGTTTTTGGCTCGAATATCTCGAGAACAACCTTCGATATAAACTCCCGAATAATTTTATTTTACAGACAATACCATAATTAGTCATTGGTAAAGTTTTTAAACACAAGGGTATATGGTGATTCGCATGAGGTGTGACAAAAAGGTTGGTTTGAGGTAAGAAAAAAATGAATGGGCAATTTTCTAAAAAAATCGACTTGTAATGGAAAAAAAATAAAAATGAACAATAATACCATTAAGAGAATATAAGTAAAATAGATAGATATCGTTTTTTTCAAGTTTCCCAAAAGTTTCTGAATAACTTGCATGAAAAACTTGCATGCAACTTGCATGAAAAACTGGCATGCTACTTGCATAAAAAACTTGCATGAAAAACTTGCATGCAACTTGCAAGAAAAACTTGCATGCAACTTGCATAGAAAACTTGCATGCAGCTTGCACGAAAAACTTGCATGCAACTTGCATGAAAAACTTGCATGGAAAACTTGCATGCAACTTGCACGAAAAACTTGCATGCAACTTGCATGAAAAACTTGCATGAAAAACTTGCATGCAACTTGCATGGAAAACTTACATGCAACTTGCACGAAAAACTTGCATGCAACTTGCATGAAAAACTTGCATGGAAAACTTGCATGCAACTTGCACGAAAAACTTGCATGCAACTTGCATGAAAAACTTGCATGAAAAACTTGCATGCAACTTGCATGGAAAACTTACATGCAACTTGCACGAAAAACTTGCATGCAACTTGCATGGAAAACTTGCATGCAACTTGCACGAAAAACTTGCATGCAACTTGCATGAAAAACTTGCATGCAACTTGCACGAAAAACTTGCATGCAACTTGCATGAAAAACTTGCATGCAAGTTTTTCATGCAAGTTGCATGCAAGTTGCATGCAAGTTTTTCATGCAAGTTGCATGCAAGTTTTTCATGCAAGTTGCATGCAAGTTTTTCATGCAAGTTGCATGCAAGTGGCATGCAAGTTTTTCATGCAAGTTTTTTATGCAAGTTACATGCAAGTTTTTCGTGCAAGTTGCATGCAAGTTTTTCATGCAAGTTTTTCATACAAGATGCATGCAAGTTTTTCATGCAAGTTGCATGCAAGTTTTCCATGCAAGTTGCATGCAAGTTGCATGCAAGTTTATAATGCAAGTTGCATGCAACATTTTCATGCAAGTTGCACGCAAGTTTTTCATGCAAGTTGCATGCAAGTTTTTCTTGCAAGTTGCATGCAAGTTTTTCGTGCAAGTTGCATGCAAGTTTTCCATGCAAGTTGCATGCAAGTTGCATGCAAGTTTTTCATGCAAGTTGCATGCAAGTTTTTCATGCAAGTTGCATGCAAGTTTTTCGTGCAAGTTGCATGCAAGTTTTCCATGCAAGTTGCATGCAAGTTTTTCATGCAAGTTGCATGCAAGTTTTTCATGCAAGTTGCATGCAAGTTTTCCATGCAAGTTGCATGCAAGTTTTCCATGCAAGTTGCATGCAAGTTTTTCGTGTCGTTGCGTCGTCGATGCTAACCGGCGACACCCACGAGACAGACAACAACAATGCAGGTATGCACTTCAAGTCACAGTCAGGCGTTTTTTGGTGTCGCGGGCTTGCGGATGTCGCCTGTTTGATCCGACGCCTCACCGAAATCCTGCGTAAACTCTAAAAGTCGCCTTTACTTTCATGTTTTTTACATTTTTATGATACGTAACGCGTACGCCGAAATAATTCTTCGGTTTCATTTGAAATTTTGGGCGTTGCGTTGTCTGTTAAGCCTATACACGTACGACAAAACAGAGTTTAACCAAAAATATACCAAAAATACATGGATATTTTGTCGTATATGCCAATACGATAAAATGCATACTGAGTATCTCGGTAACAGTAATTGATAGGCGAAATCTGATCACAGAAATGGAAAGAGGACCTTCGAAAACATAGTACTGCACTTTAAAAAAGTGCATTTTGGCGTTTACGACAAATTCTCGGGCGACGATATGTAGGTATTACTCTTCTTTTAAAGACCGTAAATACATATGTATATTATGAAATACATATTAGGAAATATGTTCGAGTCTAAAATTGTTGAATGCGGTTTTTTAACAATAAATTGAGATTTTGAGGGTATATAGAAAGTTTTTAAATATACAGGGTGATCGGTATTAGATGCACCAAACTGCTGGAGCGAGTAGGTTGGGTTAAGACATGAAAAAAAATCGTATGGGAGGGGGGGGGGGTCTATTTCCCCCCGTTTATGCAGGAGGGGCAATTTTCTTAAAAATCGACTTAAAACAGAAAAAAAAAATATTCAAAAACAACGGTACAATTTAAAATGCCATGCTATACCTTTTTTGGAAAGCCAGAAATCTCTTCTTTGATTTTCATTTTCAATTAAGTTGTTTAAGTGAATAGTTTTTGAAAAATTTATTTCCAAACTCGAAATTTTGAAAAAAAAATGAAAAAAAAAGTTTCAAACTATTTTTTTTTTCAAAATTCAATGCTCTTGTTAGTTTTCAGTCAAAAAAAGAAAATCGGATTCTAAAATGTCTTTTAGTTTTTAAGAAAATTGAAAATGACAAAATTGACAAATCTTATTCTATGACAAAAACAAATCAAAATCGTAGGAGCGGTTTTATATAAAAAATAATTTTTTTAAAATTTTCGCCAATATTTTTAAGAAAAATATGATAGGTACACTATTTTTAGTATTTATTAATTTGGAATTAAAATGTTAATTACGAAAAATTCATCTACCCGTTTTTGAAATGTCGAATTTCAAAAAAAAAAAAAAATGAAAATCCAAAACTTTTATCTTGTCTTCTTAAAAAATTTGATATGCAATATGATTTCACTAGGTCCTAGTTCTTCATGAGCTGTTGTTCCACTTAATTGAATTATATTATTTTTACAATACTGTTTGAAATAAGCATTCTCCATTTTTCAATCAACTCTAGCTCGGACCTTGATCCACCAGCTCAGAATAAATTGGCCGAGAAAACGGAGCAGAAAGCTGATCGCAGCCAACTCATACAATTTTCATGTGATTTAATGACAATTCAGTGCTCAGACGTGTTTCATAATTAAATCTGAGAGCTCTGATCATACTCTGCTCCAGAGCTTACTCCGATGGCTCAGGCCCTGCTCAGTGATCTGCTCAGAGCTAAAAAAGAAAAATAAATTTTCGGAAACTTTATTTTTACCAAAAGGTATCTTATATCCTTTAAGATTAATTGATTTTTTTAGAAACATCTGTGGAGCCATTTTTGAGAAAAGTAATCTTTTTCAAAATGCTAAGCAAAAAATAATATGGCAGGTACCGTCATTTTTGATCCTAAAAAAAAATGTGTCGGGGGAATGTCCATAAAACGCTATATACCAAGTAGCCTGATCAATCTAGGATTTTTATCGAAAAAAAAATGAAGTACAGATTTTTTTTAAGCAGTTAGGCTCCAATGATGGAGTAGAATATGAAATCACAGTTTTCCACCAAAATTTGATATGGCGTGTGTCCGAAATTTTGACTTTTGCGTTTTTTTGAGTTGCGGGCGTATTTTGCATTTCTCGCTAAAAAATGGTTATAATCAAATTTATAGAAAATTAAATTTTCTTTCTTTTTTACTCAGACAATTTTGTTGTACAATAATTATTTATTGCTAATAATAGGCAAAAAGTGTGAAAAATTAGGAAATTGTCTCAGTTTTTTTTAAATTTAGGACTATTTTTATTGAAAATAAGCGACACATTTAGATCGCAAAGTTGTAGAGGAATAAATTTCCTTAAACTTTTAGAAACATTTTTCGAAAGACAAATAAATCACGGCCAGGAACATGCTAAACACAGCGGTCTGGGGGGAACTCGAAGATATGGGTATCTGGAATCAGAGATGCCAGATTAGTGTTATTTAGATTTTCTGCCGATTGACTTTCCAATTCGCAACGACGCTTTTTCAAGCGCGTGCGCGCGATTTTTTTCTCTTAGCACGCCTTTCAACGGTAATCGTTCGGTTGGGGTTTCTACAAATGTTCGCTTCTCCTCAATATATCGAGCCCTTTCCGCCAAATTATCGTAAGCGACAAAAAATAAATGTATCGTAAGCGACATTTTGTTTTCTTTTTGCTCAGCAACGAAACCAATTATACCAAATTTCAGCATTGAACATTATTAACAATACTGTTGCTGACAGCTAACAAAATGTCCGATTGCTTTTAATGCACAGGAAAAAATTAAATAATTAGCTTTATGTGACAGTATGAAAATGTCGCTTACGATAATTTGGCGGAAAGGAGTCGATATAGCTCGACTTAAATGCACACTTATTTGTGAAATATGTAGAGTGTTAATTCGTGCAAAAATGCCCCGAACAACCAAATCGACGCGGAAAATGACGATGAAAGAAAAAGTGCGCCGAAGAAAACGAAACCGAAATCGAAGACCAAACTATAGAGGCGCTATCTTCAGTCAAAACTGAAGTTGTATGTCCGCGAAAAAGATTAAGATTGCAGTAGAGTAAGAATAAAAATAGTTGTCTGTGGATTATGCCCACTAAGGAAACCACGTTCAAAAAAAAAACGTTCAAGAAAAAACTCTCCCTTTACGGTGGTGAGGAAACGAGTTTAGCTTACTACCGGCCGTGATCTATTCGTCGTACGAAAGACTTTTGTATACGTGAATTGTAGTAGGAAACGTGTCACCTATTTTCAATAAAAATGGTCCAACATTTAGAAAAACTGGGCCATTATCGTAATTTTTCACACTTTTTGCCTATTATTAGCAATAAATAATTATTGTACAAAAAAATTGTCTGAGTAAAAAAGTTAGAAAATTTAATTCTCTATGAATTTGATTATTACCATTTTTAGCCAGAATTCAAAATACGCCCGCAAATCGACAAACACAAAAGTCAACATTTCGGACACACGCCATATCAAATTTTGGTGTAAAATTGTGATTTCATATTCTACTCGATCATTAGAGCCTAACTGCGTGAAAAAATTCTATACTTCCTTTCTAGGATATGATCGGGCTAAAGTTTAAATAAAATCGACCAATCCGATGAGTAGTTTAACAGATGGACAGAATTGCGAGACCCAATTTGTACGTCTTTCATATCATCGTACTGTCAAGTTTTATTAAAATCTCGAGTTACGTATCCAAAACTTGCCATATAGTACATATACCAATATATCGCAAGTAAAAAGGGGGAGGGATATACAGTGCAATATTTTTAAATACTATATCTAACAAAGATTCTCAAAATGCCCTTCTGAACTTATTGATCCAGTGACCCAAGTGATGTGAATATCAAATGGCATATATCGCCAATACGGACTGCGCAGTGCGTATAAATTCCTCGGTGTGCTTGGCTTGGCGATTGAGTTCAATAGGTTACATCTTAAAATGGTTTGGCATGTTAAAGTAAATTTCAATTATTACTAAAACCCTTTCCCTCTAAGCGTTGTGGCCTGGTTCAAACGATCTATACCAAGTAAGGCAAGTAAATTTATTTCAACGCGACTTGTAGCGGCTTCGGCTGATGAAGAATGAAATAAAACATGCAAAACAGACCAAGGTTTATATTGGCAGATGCTTGGCACACTGCAGAACCATTCGGCAAGCCATTACCTGCATTTGGATTCGACACTCTATACTCCAAGTGTGGAATGCACCTATGGCTTATGACGAGAAGGAACACAACTAATGTTTCCGCCGCTGAAGCAGAAGAATTTGTTGGATCTCTATTATGTCGGATGCTTCAGTTGCATCCATATGAAACGGAACGGTGTGGTGTTGGTGTTACCTGTGACGAAGGTCCACCTTACAAGCAAATGCACTCAAGAGGAACCACATCGGGCACCGGACAAGGTTCTGGTTCACTACGGCTTTTAATTTATTTGTGTTCTCCAACTTGTTTGAATCTCATCTCTGCTTTTATTCTCTGTCGAATTTATTTTTAGCCCCTAATTTAAATTCAAAGTTGTTATATGGAAAGGCTTTGCAAAATTTTAGAAACACTTTTTTTTTTTTCTTATTAATTTTATTTTTGTTTTTGAAGGTATCTTATGCTCCCATATCGAAGGACGGCAGCAGCTGTATATAGTTAAGGCATTGTCTAGTTTTCACGCTGACTTGTTGTAAGTATTTCCGGATGCCGCTGGGTAGTATAGTTGTGTTAGTAAGAGGAACTATACTATAAGCAGGCTTTGCCAAAGTTTTGATGTAAATTGTGGTTTCTCCCAGGATGAATATTCTAATTCTCGAAAAGAGAGATGGGGTTGCATAATTAAGAATTCGGTTGTGTAAGTACACCTGTTGTTCGAAAGTTTCTAATCAATTGTTGACATATTTGCATATTGCGTAGAAGTAGTTTTTTTTTTGTAGCAGGTAATGTTTAAGGAGAATAAATAGGAAATTATAAGAAAGGTTTAGAAATAAAGAAAAATTAGGAAAAGGGTATAACAAGATTATTATTATGAACGCAAGAGAGAACACATTGAATTCAAAACATAACCTTGGTATAGGTATTCATCAAAACATATTTTTTCAACCAAGGAAAAATGAAAGTTTTTAGACAAATGTGTTCTAAGAAATTATGATAAACAGCATTTATCATAATTTCGGTTTTTTATAATTGAAAATGTTAATAGGATCGTTTTGAGAGAGTTATGGTGTTACCAAAATGATTAAATAAAATATATTCTATAAATCAAAAATTAACTCCAGCGTATAGGGGGATAACTACGAAATTTTTGGTTGGTTTTATGTCGAATTCCTTTACAAAAAAAAATCGATTTGTTCAGAAGAAAAAATCGACTTTTCTGAACAAATTCCTTGTATTGAAAGAAAAAAATGGATACTGTTTAGAAAAAAAATCGAATTTTTTCGGTAAAAGGAATTCGACATTAGTCAGGAAATGACCGAAATTATTGAAATGAACACATGAATTTGGAATTCGGAATTTGAAAATGAACTCCATCGTTTAGGGGGACAACTATCAAATGTTTGGTTGATGTTAGCAAAAAATTACTAGAATGATAAAAATAAACAAACGAACACAAGCGATGAATTTCAGCAGGCGGGAAAAAATAGGTAAAGTAAAGTTGTTCGTCATCAACAGACAAGCGTCAGTAATGAATGGTCATGAATGAATATTCAAAAAAAAAAAACACAACAACGAGTACAAGTATTTAAACGATTCACCATTTTAAATGGCTTTTAGCCCAAGCAAATTTACGTGCAGTAAATGGAGCAGTAAGCAATTGCCTTTATTTTGAGTCCGGAAAATTCTTATTACATGGTGTAGTTTCCCTGAACTAATAACTAATAACTAATTTTTGTTTATGAATAAGGTAGTATGTATTTTTTTTTATTTTTAAGGGCATAATTATGAGCGCTTAAACTTGTTTTTTTATAGGGCATATTTTTGGTTGCCTAATATACGAGTCTTGATATATAAACTTACCTACTTCAGAGCCTAGAATGGTGTCTGAAACAGCTTATTACGTTTGAAAATTGTAAACAAAATCAGTATTCAATTTTTTGTTTTTTAACATTTTTAAGTTGCAACTAATTTTTTCGAAAACTATAAACAGAAATATAAGTAAGTTGATTTAAAAAAGGAATGAAAGAAGAGACTTCTGGCTTTCATAAAAGGTATAACACTTTATAAAAAAAGTGTTGCAATTTTTTTTTTTTATAAAGTATATTTAAATTTTGAATACGTTTTTTTTATAAAATGCGCAAAAACACCATTTTCGCGCTCGATTTCAATGAAGCCGGCATATAATAAAATAAAGTAATCTTTATTAGCTTTCATATGACATAAGTTTTATCACTGTTGAGCAATGTTAAAAGTGGGCCCAAAGTCCACACAAAAGTGCCCATGGTCCTTTTCAAACAAAAATATTCTGAACGGATCACTTGAATTGAATTGAAAGGGCATCGTTAAAAGCGTAAGCGTTGGGGACTTTTGAGTAGCAACGGAGCAGTGGAGGGGAGTGGATATAACAGCGCTTTTGTCATCGAGGCTTGCATTTGGAGTGCTCTTTCGCCGTCTGAAGCACTCCGTGACCGTTACGAAATCAACTTTACAGGGAGTAGATGAGAACCAAAAGTTGGTAGGTACCTATATAAAAAAAATCATTTATTGTGAAAATCGCGAAAAGCTTACCATGATGGCTAAATCAGAATACTTAGGAAACATTTTGTAACTATAGATTTTGGAATCTTATTTTATTATTTAAAGAAAAAAAAATATTTTAAGTTCAGATTAGATTAAATTTGAATGAAAGAGTTTGGATGAAAGAGTTTCCTTGTTTTTTTTGAAGAATATCAATCAGGTCGGTATAGGAATAAAAATCCCCAGATTTCTCCCTCAACATTTCGTTCCTTCAGATTCCCACCCAACGATTAATAAAAACCTAAAGGGAAATTCCCCGAACTGACAAGCTCTGGTTTGAGTAATATTTGTGTAAACATTTAAAATTATTCTATTTATGAATACCTGGGGCCCATGGTTGGAAAAGGGCTTACTATTGTACTGAATTTTGTACTATTTAATTTTCCCAGTACGCAAGTACCACTTTTCAACTTACAGTACTATTTCAAATTCAAAAATGTAGGTACCTTTCGAATGTAGATGTTTGCTGCGGTAGGAACTTGCATCAGTTTTGCATACATAATAAAAAAATATTTTTTCGTATCTAGAAAATTAAGGAAAATAATCAATTTTTAAATCTTTTTTAAACAAGCTGAGTCAGTTTGTATGAAAGTCGAAAACAAATTTTCAAGAACCAAATATGAAATCTAATATTTCATGTTGTTTAAATGAATGTTTTTAAGAAATTAAATTTCAAAGTCAAAATTAAAAAAAAATAAAAAATGGTAAAAAAAACGGAAAAAAGGGTTTTATGTAATTGTGAACATTTTTTTACGTCAAAACAAAACAAAAAAACAAACAACTAAAATAAAAACCATTGTAGGTATTGGTCTCCAAGTTGTGTTAATATATGAAACAAAAGATAAATACTTTTATAAATTATAAATAAATATAAATATTTATTTATTCAAACTATATCACAACTTTTGTTTTTTAATATTCAGCCCTGAGGTATTCTTTACTTAACGCATTGTGTTGCGATGAAGTGGCAAGTGCGTTTAATTTTTTCGGAAGATTTGATGTGTCAATCGAAACGGATACCTCGATTGAAAATTCTCCGATTTCGAACAAATCGGAGAAAATTTTCTTCCGAACGGATACCTCGATAAGGCTGATTATTTTTAACGCGTTTCGGAAGTCAAAGTTCCATCGTCAGGTTCGATTTAATATCATAAAAAGTTCCATCTTCAGGTTCAATTTTATATCATAAAATCGAACCTGAAAATGGAATTTTGACTTCCGAAACGCGTCGAAATTAATATTAAAAAGCAAAAGTTGTGACATAGTTTAATAAATAAATATTTATATTTGTAATTTATAAAATTTTTAATCTTTTATTTCATAAAATAAAAAGTTTGTTTTTAATTTCTTAAGAACTAAAAAAGAGGGAAGTTAGAACTTTCCTCCATGCATTTTTTTTTCTTAAAATGATCCCAGGGACCATTCCTGTCCTAAAAACATGTGAACGTTTTATGAAATTTGAATTTTCAGTCAATAATTCCAAATATGAAAAAAAAAATATGTAGGTATATATAAAAAAAAACTGTAAAAACTTTCTTCCGAAAAAATATGTTTTAAGAAAAATTCTATCCTCGAAAAAATAAGTAAACCAAATATTCCTCAAACATGGGTCAAATATTCTATTATCTTTCCAAAAATATTCAACAATATACCTACTATGATTCCGATGTATCTCAAATTATTTATTAAACGTTACATTTTTCAGAATTTGTTGACATAAACATTTAAAATGTACTAGCGGCGAGCCTGGCGAACTTTGTATCGCCCTCAAATAAAATTGTCAAAAATATTAATTAGAAATTAAACTTATTTTTCGATTTGAAATGTATCTGGCCCATGCATGCGCTGTTGCACCTCGTTTGCAGAATGCTAGACCAATTTTTACCAAAGATACACTTCAGATTTTCTTGAATTTTTAACAAAATATAAACTTGTTTTCCGACATACATAAGTACGAAAAAGCATGCGATGCTGCATTGTTGATCTCCGAATCGAGATGGTTGCAAGGGGTCGATGGCTGAATACTTAAACCACATCTTCCTCTAACGATGATAACGTCCAATAAAATATTAAATTCCTGTAGAATTCACGATTGTAAAAACTTCGGTACTATTTGTTCATTTTCAGTTCTATTTTCTTTCTGCTTTTAGTACTATTGGCAAAAGTCGATTTCCATCACTGCCTGGGGCCTATAACACAACGTGACAAGTTGACAAGTCTTAATCCACTTGTCCGAAGGATACGATCTTTCATAGACTTGACGCTTTGTGTTACAGGATTTAGGACAAGTTTGTCGCTTTTCACTTGTCCTACAAGTACTTGTCACGTTGTGTTACAGGCCCCTGATGGTATTTTTTTTAACTATCAGGTATAGCTTTTACGAAAGATTTTCTATTTCTATCAGTAGGTTTTTGTAAAACAAAATTGGAGAAAAAGAGTTGTTAAAAATGAACCTACACTATTTTTTTAATTATGGGAAATAATAAGGTATTGCATTAACTTTCAGTATAAACAGCTCTTTTTACTTGCGATATATACGTAGGGGAGAGAAGGGCACCTTAGGACACTTCTTACAAAAATCGCTCTAGATCCTTTAAAAAGCGCAGTATCCCTTCGAATCTTGAAAATTATTTTTACTTGTTGTTTTACCTTTTAATATGATATCCAAATGAATATGTATAATTATGATTTACATACTTTTTTCTCATTTCAATAAACTCTTAAAAGTGTCCCAATCTGCCCCCCTGGGGCACCTTTGGATAGCCATGGGGCAGTTTTGGAACGTCTAAAAGGAAACGCATCCAAGTAGTTTTTATGGATTTATTTAACAAAAAATAAATTATTTATAAACATAACATCATATAAAAATAAATAAAATATTGGACTCTGAGTTTTATATGTAATTCAATGTTTGAAGTCTCACTTTCATTAAAAAAAAAAAAGAAATTAATGACATTAGTATTCATATGCAAATGAATAAATAATTAAATGAAGCTCAGTCACCCTAGTTTAAAGGTCGAAAAATCTAAATTAAACGTGAACACACAGCTGGAACTGGCCACTTATCTTCTTTCTAAGGAAAATAAAATTTGTTAAGCCCGGGCTTCTTTTTTAAAAATGTTACGTTAAAAAAATCATCATATTTCTCAAGAATTTTGCCACAAAATTGGTTGACAAGTTTTTATTTTCCGAAGAACATTTGACTAAACAAACCCCAAAAGAATCCGCAGCTTTTCTCAGTGTCATCGTTTTATCCAAAACAAGTTTCATGACTTTTAGCAAATCGGCTTCATTAGGAGCGGTTTCCTTCTTTTTTTTATAATTTCTGATCATTATCGTAGAGATAAATCTAAAGAAATAATACGGAAAACAATCATTTTACACAAATTACCGAAATGGATTATTGAAAGCGATAAAAAGGGGCAGTTTAGAACATGTCCAAAAGTGCCCCACGTGCATTGTCCAAAATGTACCCCGAGAGGGATAAAAAACTAAAAACTGCATATTTTTTTTTAAAACAATTTAAATTGTTTATATTTTGGTAGAAAAACATCACAGCACAGATAAACATTCTAGTTAAACACTTTTAACTTGTAAATTGAGCATAATTTTAGAAAAATATGCTTACGTGTGGAAATAAAAAAAATTACAACCGTCGTCTGGAAACACAATTTTTTTTTTATTTTTTTTTTTTAAGTTTGTATCGTTTCAATATCGAACAGATGTTTCTCTGAAGTGGAGTTGCCACTGGAAAATTTTATTAAAGTGTTAAAAAGTTTTTATTTTAGTACTTTTTTTGAAGTTGTCTTAAACTGCCCCCGTGCTAAACTGCCCCCCTCTCCACTACTTTATCTACATGGCATGTTTTGGATTCGTAAAAAAAATCGAACTCGGGATTTTGAACCAACTTTACTTGAAAATAAAATTTCCATACCTACCTACCAAAGAACCATTTTTTTATTTTCGTTTTACTCGAAAAGGAATTAGCTTTTTTTGATATTTTTTATGGAGAATATTCTGAAAAATTCAAATTTTCAAACAATTTTGTTTTTTGGATTTAATAAAAGACTTCAATATGTTTTTGAAAACCAAATATGTACTTCGAAAACCCCTGTGTTGATTTTTACGAAACTTTGGAACCGATCGTTTTTTTTAACATTATCTAAAATATTTTGAACACAAATTTTTCTTATAGCCAAAATGAATGGTACCTTCGATATAAATGTTAAACATTGTAAAAGAAAATCCAATTTTTTTCGAAAACGACTCCTACGATTTTGTTCTGAATTCTAATATTAGTACAATAGACCGTACTAATATTGATATTATTAGTATATATCAAAAACAAAATTTACAGTTATGTATTTATTACCTCTCATAGGAACATTTTTTTTTGGACTGTCTCATTATCTGTACAACCGATTAAAATTAAATTTTTTGTACAAAAGCTAAAATCATGCTGCATATTAAATTTTCGAAAAAAAACAACAAATTTTGGATATAAAAAACACATTTTTTTTGACAATTCTAAACATATTTCTAAAACCGGGAAGATGATTTTTTTCGAAATTTAATTTTTAATTAGGTAAACATTAATAAATACTTTTCTTCAAAATTTTTTTGCAAAATTGTATGTATAAGAAAATCAATTTTCAAAAAAGCCGCTCATGCGATCCAGTCGTGCATATTATTTAGTTTTGGTGCAAAAATGTTTCGTATACCTACATAATGTAGGTACACCAAGAATTTTCTAAATAAAAATGTATGAAGTCATAGAAATCAATAAAAGTTCAATTAGATTGTGCTAAAGTGCATGCAATCGCCTATATTAAAGTCCTTGGTGTTCCACATTCTGCGTACAACAGCAAGCTGTGTCCATTCTTTCAAGTTTTTAAATAAAATAATGTTTCCAATAAAACTAAATTCCATTGCGAAACAATTATTCACTTGTCGTTATCTAAAACAAAGTAATTAATTAGCAGCTTAACAAGCCTCTACCATGCACAACCACACAGACACACTCTTGCTGCAGAGCATCACGCATGCAAATAACGAGCGAAACGCGACAAAAATCAACTTAAAATATTCCGAAAAAAAAAAAACGTTCAACTCGAAATGCTTTTTCTTAAACTTAAATCAATGAATTTATACAAAAAGTAAAAAAATAACAATCTCATCAGTGATTCTTAATTATTGCAGGAAAATTTAAAACATGCGCTTGCAGATATCGCGCACGCTGCATACAAACAGTACCAACTGCAGACTTCCAGCAAAGATGTCGTTCGACTTTTTCTCGTCCTGAAACTGGTAGGTAAGAATCGTTTCCCCGCACTCTTGGCTGGGATAATTCCCGACTGCAGCGTTGCATCGCGTCGACTTCGTCGAATCTAATTTGACTCCCGGCAGCCGAAGAGATCAGTTCGGATGCATGATTACCACGAGCAGACAAGATCATCAGAGGGACGTGCGGCAGGTAAATCGGCAATCTAGACGACGACGGTTGTTAATCTAAGTTGGAAGCGGCATTTGAGGATAAATATTCGCAAATTTCGGTGTGGGGGAGATGCCCATTTGCGATTTGCGAGCATTATGATTGTCAAGAGCCTGTGCGGCCAGCCAAGGATGGCAGTTTCGCACGCCATGGCGACGACAATATTCGTGCTGACAACCCATGATGTCATACTAATGTAGAGGGACATTTCTACTCTGGCCACGATGGATGGCACTGAATGCGAATCTGGTTCTTCCATTGTTATAGACTTATGGGTGTTAACCGATTACCCAGATCGAAAAATTCTCATCGAAGATGCGGAGATGGTAATCTATCTGATTCGCCTCCTATTAGTATGGATCAATTAAAAAGGCAACAATATAGTCGAGCTCAAGCAAGCGAGGGCTACTGCTCCCTGGGAGATGTGTTATGTTTTTGTGTGCGATTAAAATCTGTCCCCGTAGTTTCTTTGAAGAGCTCATTATCAGATCAGCTCCTGTTGCTGGACCATCAGGTTACGCGTCGCATCGCGCCGCGGCCGCACTGCGGCCCGGATAATACATTGCCACGTATTACTCATTACCATTGACACACTGTTAATATTTTTCAAGCTTCCCGTAGAGCCAAGCCTCGGACCACACACAGCGTTTGTAATGCAACAGATTATCATTAATAATGTGGACCGGCCAGAGTAGCGCAGCGACCGGCGGCGGAGGCAGCGTGGAGCTGCCACGTTATTATTTGTCCCCGCTTAGAATATTTTATTCACTCTCAAGTTCCATTCCAACAGGTATTTATGAACCCAACTGAAGTAACTTCCTAGGAATGATGCGGTCGCGAGCGAGTATAGTTTATTTGGA
This sequence comes from Epistrophella euchroma, assembly GCA_947049315.1. NCBI lineage: Eukaryota > Metazoa > Arthropoda > Insecta > Diptera > Syrphidae > Epistrophella > Epistrophella euchroma. The sequence continues at coordinate 45,882,581 of OX346247.1, forward strand.
AAGGTATCGCTGCGTTTGACCCTTTTGGACGTTTGGTTGGTGTTTCCTAATGGGATGATTGCTGGATATTAATTGCCACTGTCAGTTGCTACTAGAAGTACGTGATAAGTGCTACCTATATCCTCTTGTGCAGTGCGTATATCTTCGTGTAAACTGATAACGTGAAATTAATTCCGAGAAGTTGTTTTCACAGCAAGAAAGCAACTCACATCATGAATATTATATGGGGATTAGCCATTAGGTATATACATATATAAAAGCGTAGGTAATTCAAATAAAAAGGTTTAATTATTATTATATGACATTTGTTGTGGAGGCATTTGCACATCATATGGTTTTTTACAACACAAAAAGTGTTTAAAGGAAAATTATTGCGGGAAAGTCTGCTTATTAAAACACATTTTGAAGTTTTTAAAAAGTTGAATTTTTAAGTCTATTACAGAAATTGTGATTTTAATTTATCCATCCAAATTTTAAGGGAAAATTTAAGAAATATAGACGCCTTTAAATAAATACATATATCTGAAATTAATTAATCTAATATGTTAAATCGATTTTAAAAATTGAAAACTTCTGAATTAAAATATAAAATCTTTTCAGAGCTTAAGACATGAAGATTTTTAGTTAATTTTTTAATTAAATTGCACCACAAGTCTATAACTTTGACAAAAAAAAAATAGAAAATTCAAAATTCTGAAAATTATTTTTATTTGAAATTTTCCCTCCCATAAAGTTTTTGTCTTAGAATGATCCATCTCAAGAATCATCCTCCAAAATGAGGGCTGGCAACGAGACGAGACCAGGCGAGACTTTTGTTAGTCTCGTCTCGGTCTCGTCAAAATCGAAAAATTTCAGTCTCGTCTCGGTCTCGGTCTTGCTCTCGCCTAACCAAGTCTCGTCTCGATCTCGGTCTCGTCAAAATCGAAAAATTTCAGTCTCGTCTCGGTCTCGATCTTGCTCTCGCCTAACCAAGTCTCGTCTCGATCTCGGTCTCGCCTTTTTCTCGTGAAAATTTTAATATGACAGTCTCATCTCGGTCTCGGTCTCGGTCTCGGTCTCGGTCTTGGTCTCATTCTTAGCCTTGGTTTCTTTCGTGTTTAGATTGAAAAGATAGAGTATATACGACATCTCGGCAGTTTGTTGGTAAGAAAAATGCGGGGTGTGGAGTCTTGTGTGAAGCACGAAGAAAATGTATAAAACAGAGTCATGAGGGTTAAATGGCGGAGACCATCATGGAGAAATTAATATTAAATGTCACCAAAAAGAGCGATTTCTATTCCAACGACATGCATACGTATTTTTCTCTGGATTTTCGCAGTGCACCTGAGTATAAAACTATGTACATTATGTGGTTCGATATTTTAACGCGCATATAGAATATTTTATGTTTCGCAAAAAAAACTTGTGAATATTATAAAAATTTAACATGAGTACCTACTAAAAAATAATTAAGTAAAAAATATTTCTTTTACCGAAAACCGAAACCAAACCACCGAGACCGGCGAGACCACCGAGACCAGCGAGACTCTTGGCGAATTTCGGTACCAAAAATACGGTCTCGTCTCGATCTCATCTCGGGTGCTTTTTAAGTAGTCTCGGTCTTGTTGCCAGCCAGTGATGGAAATCGACCTTTGTCAATAGTACTGAAAGCAGAAAAAAAATAGTACTAAATATGACCAAATAGTACCGAAATTTTTCCAATTTTGAATTCTATAGGAATTTAATATTTTATTGGATGTTACCATCGTTAGACGAAAATTTGGTTTGAGTATTCAGCCATCGACCCCTTACAACCATCTGGATTTGGTGATCAATACCGGTCACTATTTTTTGAACGAGAAGATGTAGAAGTTCTTTTTGTGATCGGTATCTATCTATATAGTATAAAAATGGATATCTGTTTGTATGTTTCTATGGACTCCGAAACTACGAATGGTACCGATTGGGATTGGGTCCAAATTTTCGGAAAATCTTACTTGAAAGTCCAAGGGTGTCACTGTGCATGTTTGGTCAACGTGTCGGTCTAGCAGTATGACAAAAAAAAAATGCATGGGGGAAGTTCTATCTTCCCTCTTTTTTAGTTCTTAAGAAATTAAAAACAAACTTTTTATTTTGGTTGTTTGTTTTGTTTAGTTCATGACGCAAAAAAATTATAACCCTTTTATCGGTTTTTTTTTTACCATTTACAATTTCTTTTAATTTTGACTGAAATTTAATTTCTTAAAAACATTCAGTTAAGCAACATGAAATATTGGATTTCACAAAAGGTATGTACCTACATACATATGTATATAGCACATAATTTGGTTTTTAAATATTTTTTTTTTCCATTTTAATACAATTTTTCAGAATCTGCCTCCGCTTGTTTAAAAAAAGTTTTAAAAATTGATTGTTTTCCTAAATTTTTTAGATACGAAAAATTTTGTATTTATTATGTATGCAAAACTGTGGCAAGTTCCCACCGCACCAAAAATCTACTTTCGAAATTTGTTTAATTTTTCGATTATCTTTATTGCAACTTGCATGAAAATCTCGATTTTTTTGCACGAAATCAACATAATACATTTCGTCAGAGTTAAACCAAACTAGCACATGAGTGATGTGTTAAACTCAGTTACTGAAAATTTCAGAATTGGTCTTTTGCCAGTAATTGAAATAGTACTGAAAGTCGTAAAGTGGTACTTGCGTACTGGGAAAATTAAGTAGTACAAAATTCAGTACAATAGAAAGCCTTTTTCCAACCGTGTTGCCAGCCTTATCCAAAATATCGTGCACGAATAAGGGTAATGCTTAATGCGAATGAATTTAATCGATTCAAAAAAATCAAAAAAAATCTGATACAGTGGAACTTCCATAAGTCGAACTCTCAAAATGAAAGAAAAAAAAATCGACTTATAGAAACTTCGATTTAAAGAAATAACAAAACTTTTAAATTTATTGTTTTATTTAATTATAAGGAAATTCTGAGAGACAACAATTGTAATCAACGCAATAAGCTTAAAAAAAACTCAGTGTAATCATTCGTTAACTTATTTTATTGCATTTTGATTTGAAAAATGTTTCAATTTCGTGAATTGCATTGAACAAAATATTTTTAAGGCTTCATACACTTAAGCTTGCTTTGGGGTGGCTGTAAGTAAGTCTTCATTCGGATCTACATTAGCATAATCTAAACTATCACTTATGGTTTCCACTTCAAAAGCTATATCGATACCGAAAGCAAAATCTCTTCATTAGGCTTCATATGACAATGAATAATTTATTTGTCCTAGTTAATGTATTCTTAAAGGCTTCACCTCACCTCTTGTGTATTGTGTAGGTATTAGTGGAAAATTCTTGCATTTCGCTGAACTCAGGTATTGGCACGCCAAATTATGCGTAAATTTGATCATAAGATCACTCTTAAATTCACTTATGACGTTCAGTTTTTGATCAAAAGTAAGATGCTTTAATTTTCTTCTTGACATTTCTTTTTTCAATTAGAAATTTTAATATCTACCCATAAAAACTTAACTCGTAAAAAACTGAAGTTTGAGTGAAAGATATAAAAATCATACAAAGATTACATATGTACCTACATACCTCCTCAAAGGACTTCCAAAATATAAAATCACAGTAAACTAAGGAAAATAAAAAAAAAAAACTTGAAACAAAAGAGGGTTCCCCGAGTTAGAGAAAAAATCGCGTTGATTTAAAAGTGTATTTACCAAACAAACTTCCAAAATAATCACATTGGACTACAGTTAATTTGGAAAAAAAAAAATAAAATAAAAGGAATTTTTCCCAAAAAAGAAACAAAAATCCGAGTTAGAGAGACTTTTTGCCACCAAACGCAGTCTAAAAATTTCGAAATATAGAGAAATTTGAGTTACAGAAGTTCGAATTACGGAGGGCAAAATTCATGAAAATGAAGTTGAAAATACAAAGTTCTCAATAAAACTTTTGAGTTATAGAGAAATTCGAATTATGGAAATTCGAGTTATGGAAGTTCCACTGTACTAATCAATTTATCAATAATTGAAAGTTGTCAACTTTAATCAGATCAGACATGTCAAAATGTATGGTGAGTTGTTGAAATTAATTAAAAAATTTCAGAATCTTGGGAATTTAATTAATTTCATAAAGAAAACGTAGAATAAGAATATTTTATGATGGGTAAGAAATCATCAAATGGGGAGGTGTGGGAACAAAAGCCAATTTGTTTATACTGCCATCCTCTTTTTGGGACTCTTTAAGTTCTCATCTATATTAGGGTGGAGCGTTAATGTTACAAAAAAAGTTGTTGAATCAGTTTCGAATACCTCTAGTTTGTTGCATTTAAATAAGAATAATTTGACATCAAAAAAATATTGTTTGGTTAAAATCTTTCGCCCTAACTCAAATCCCATTCCTCCACCACACCCTCTTTCAAAACTTTGAGTTGAGGTAGAGGGCTAAAAATATTATATCCAAACAATTATTTTTTGTATGTGTAATCATTATTTTAAGTGCAACAAACAGGAGGTATTCGAACTGATTTTTTTTCTCCATACATACGCTCTACCGTAATTATACAGTCCTACACAATTTTTTATCAAAATTAATTTTTAACTATACATAAGAAACATCAACTACGGATGGATCAAAAAATAATTACAAAGTTGCCTGTGCAATAGTTGACAAAAAAACTGTGCAATGCTGCAGATTATATAATTAGCCAGTTCACGTTTCTAAGATCTCACTGAGATCTTACTGAGCCATCTCCGTCAGCTCCACTGAGCAGAAGGAGAAACCTGAACAAATTTTCTACGCTAGAAGTCAAAACCAATTTCAATCTCTTTTTTATTATTTAATCAACTTCGACAAAAAATAATTGAGCAAGCGAATCCAAAAAATATCAGTCTCAGTTTTTTGACAGCAAAAGTGAGGAATCTCACTGAGAAATTACGTTCAGATTTCTGAGATTGCTGAGATTTCAGTGAGCTTGAGAAACCTGAACTGGCTAAACAAAAAAAAAAAAAACATTTTCACGTCGACGTGCGTTGAACTCAGTGCATTTCAATTGTCTTGTGCACTTTTATTACCCAATTGGTATCATCTTAGGTCAATCAAATTCATTTATGATGAATTTTGTAAACTTATTAACGCCCAATTTCTTCACATTGGTATACTAAGCTAGCATAGAACCCGGTCTAGCTGGACCAGGTACTATAGCTCTGGTACTGGGTCCTAACGAAAAGTTAGTACCTGAGCATTTCTTCACATCCCTAGTACCCGATCTAAGTTCACACAGCGGTACTAGGAACTTAATACGTCTAATACTGATCTAATACTGATTTTGACAACATTTTGGCATTTAAAAAATTATTTTGATATTTATTTAACATTTATGTCAGTTTTTGTTTTTAATTAATTGTTTTTAATTAATTTTCAACAGAATTTCCCTGTCTTTGATTTATTTATTTTGTTTTCTGTTTGTTTAAGAATATGAATATAATAATTATAATATTGTCGTGTGTTGCATTGAATTTCTTCTTATTCAAAATATGTGAATATCTATTTTGTGTTTGTGGTAATGATTTCGCCGAATTTGTGACTTTTTGTAGTGTTTTTAATTAAGTTTTGCGTGTTCGCGTTTGACCATGGACCTACTAATGGGATATAACAAAATTCGCCGACTTCAAAATTTGTGCACCTAATTCAAAAATTTGGTGAAATATTTGACCGAGCATCAATTCCGGTCCATTTTTTAACAACGTTTAGTCCTCCAATATTTTCCGGTTACGTCGAGGGTCAAGGAATCGGTAAAAGCAGCCACTTCAAACTCTGAAAATGTTGCTGGCTTTTATCCAAAGTTGAAAATCTAAAAACCAATAAAATTTAAAAAAAACGCTCATATGTTATATTTATTTAAATAAAAAAAGAAATGGTCAAGAAGTTATCAAAACTGAGCAATATCTCTCGGACTAACAAATTGTCACCACCAAAAACTGAATACATTTTCTACACAAGAACATCACCGATTACACAAAATTGAAAAAATAAAAACTAGAATTAACAATGTTAACAAAAAAACGCAATATTACCTATTTCTTCAGAAAAAAGAGGCAAGAAATGGTCAAACTAAATGAAATTAATTGCTCTGATTTGAGTATTAACCTGCTAGACTGTCGATTTCGAGGTCCTAGCTTAAACCAAGCCCTAACTAGTACTCGGTACTAATTTGACAGGACTAGGGCTTAGTACTTGTATGAAGAAATGAGTTGATACCGATTTGAGTACTAACTTTAGGGCTAGTACCGGCACTAGCGTTAGGACTCTGTGAAGAAATTAGCTGTATGTATTATATTATTCAAATATTTATAATGAGGGCATCATCAAATCTTACCCCAAATTCTGAAGAAAAAAAACGCTATCGCCATTCAACATCCAGAAGCTAGAAAGCACTTCACCTGTTTTGCTTAAAACAGGACGATGATGGAACTTTCCACCTGTTGCAGCACGAAGTATCAGTCATCTCTTCAAATTAAGAGAAGCTGAGTAGGCATATAGCAGAGCTCGAAGCTAAAATGGTGAACGTAACAACAGGATTAAAAATGTTTAACAAACTACATCGCGCAAAAACGCTGAAAAACTTCACAAGCGAATTTGCACTTTTGCAGACTTAATCAGACATAAGTGCTATCATGTCCCAGTTAACATCTAAATAATTAACTGAGCTTTCAAATCTGAACGACCTCTATCAAAATAGGCTTAACCCCTTTATTTTGGACGCTAAAAATACCAAAATACTCCAAAATTGAGCTTTTAATGATATAGCCATTTTTGGAGACTCCTTCATATTACATCCGACAGCAAAAACGTGTGAAAAAACTAAGTCAACATTTTCTGCAGCAACCCAAAAAACAAAAAAAAATTACCGTAGAACAAAACTCCTCTTAAATGCTTGTCTGAACTTCCAACTATAGCTGATCACAGAATAAACCGTAGATATTGTCCTAAACACGAAAATCTTTTTAAAAAAAATCCTTGAATTCTTAAAAAAATTATGTACATATAAAAGTACTTGTTTTATTGATTTAAAGAACGTACTTCATGCTTTTTTTTTTCATATTCAAATTTCCATTCTTCAATTTATTAAATGGATAAAGACATATTTAATTATTAATAATTAAAGACATATTTAATTATTAATAATTAAATATGTCTTTATCCATTTAATAAATTGAAGAATGGAAATTTGAATATAAAAAAAAAAGCATGAAGTACGTTCTTTAAATCGATAAAACAAGTACTTTAATATTATTATTTTATATTACACTTAATCTAAGAGCAAGTTCGTGCGATCCAGTCGTGCATTTTATTTTTTTTTATCACTTCGGTCCTTTGAACACAAAACAGCACAACTTTAGGTTTTTAGAAAAAATTATTTTTAAAAAAATTTCATCCGTAAAAATTGCGAATTTGAAAAAAAAATTATCGGCAAAACGCAGCACAAGTTGAGCACAATACAGCACCAAGCTTTGTTATTTTTTTGGAAATCGAAAATGGTGGTGTTAAATTCACGCACATAAAATTCTTTGTGGAGCTTTACCCACATATTAGTCTTAATAAATAGCATAATTAGATTTTTCCTAAATATGAAAGGTTACGGAGATATCATTAAAAGTTTATTGAAAAAAAAAAAAAAAAAAAAAAAAAACTACAAGTACATTTAAACGAATAAAACAGTGTATATTAAAGAAGAAAATTCACTAACCCGTTTTCAACTTATATTTTTTAATCCAAAAAATATTGCTTCGAAAATTGATCACAATGGGTTAAGCTGTTGGCGAAAAACTTAAAAAAAAAAAGATTTTATATCAGTTTTTGGTATAAAATGATTTTAACCAAAATGTAGACTATACCTACAATTATTGTAGGTACCTACACACAACATTTTTTATCAAAATCGTTAGAGACACTTCCGATATAAATTATTTTTTTTTCATAACAAATTATGGAACGTAGGTAACTGATATTTTTGTGGAGACCACAAATTCAATTTTACTTCTAGAGAATCATTAAAAACATCATTATCAACAGGTCCCCGGTTTTTTCGTCTATGTATCAAGATTGATCAAAATCTCGAGTTCAATTTTATTTTACAAATTCAAAACATTTGCTATTCTACCTATATCGGAAATTAAATTAATTCTATAAGCATCATCTAATACTCAAGAAACTAAATAAACTAACTATGCAGGAACGTATATGATTCATCAAAATTTAATTGTTACTCAATAACTTAAGAGTCAAGTTTCATATAAGCTGATACCTATAAACACTTTAATATGAACTAGTATCACCCAGCGGCCGAAATTCAGCCAACAAAAAATGAAAATAAAAAGAAATTATAAGGGCAAACTAATTCTTCAAAATTCGTACCATTTTGTTTACTTAAAATATACATATGTTTTACATTTACATTTAAAGTCTGGTGGCGGTCATACGCTACCATGAAAGTGCCTAAATTTTGTTAATTTGGTATTTGAATTTATGAATTTTTTACCAATGGTTGAAATTCGACCACATACAACAAACAAAATTAAATAATCGTTACTAATCTTAAAAGCTTTACACACAGGAGATTTGTACTAAGTTTTAGGTGTATCATTCGGATTCGGTTATACCCCAAAGGAAAGAAGTTGATTTTCTGCAAACTTTAGAGCCGTCAGCTATAACGTCTATCAGTTTAATTGAAATCGCTCAAGGAACAACGAAGATATAATTTTTCGAATACGACTCCGTACTTTTATAAACACATTCCCCACCCATTCTCTTTAAACTCTCTCCAACAAACGTTGTCAGTACAGGCCTTAGAAGAAAGCTTTTTTCAAATCAGTAAAGGGCACAATACCGAATTACCGAGTGCCTTGGTAAAATATTACCGAGTGCCTGGAAAAAAATTTCACTTCCCTAACCATAGACTTCTCACAGCATTGTGTTTGTAATTTCTTTTTCACGATCTATCTAGCCCACAACCAACCAACCACCAAATTAGAGTTACCATTGCTAAGATTCCTACATCAACCACTCCTTTTTCTATAGTTTATGTTCAAGAGCTTACAGAATGAATGCTACGCTACGCTGCAACCAAACTAAGATACAAACGTCCTATTTTCCCTGTACTGACAATTTTTTTTGGACAGAGTATAAAAGGATAGAACCTACAACGCACCGCTGCAACCTGTGTAGCAAAAATCGATCATAACATCTCTTAGACAGTTTCCTACTGACCACGCTCAATGAAACACTTGTATTAAAACGTTCGGTCGGGGGGAGTACTGTATACGCTGCTATCCGAAAACTATAAAATGTCAAACCTAATTTTGTTTTAATTATTATTATTAGGCAAAGTATACTATACTATGATGATAATATTTCTCATATGAGTGATTTTTGCGAAAAAATATATAAAACTGTAACTTTCTCCGCTTTACGGCAAGTTTGCAATTTAATTTTTTCATAAAAAATTCACCATATCTATAATAGTCATCATCTCTCAAAATTTTAGGCTTCTTAACGCACCTATTAAAGAGATAAAAATCAATAATCTCAAAAAAATTCAAATTACCCTTACCTGCTCCCAATGACTTCATATGCACATAATTTTTGATTTGTGCACATCTGTGGGACAAAACCTTTCTAACGGTATATCACTGATGCCCAAGCATTAATATATAGATTTCCTGTGATTTGCGATGCGTGCGGAAACATATTTTACACTAAAAAACTAAAAAAATGACATACCCAAAAAAAAAAAAACTCAAATCGTTGCCTATGTGGATTTTGGTTACAAGGGATCAACCTTATCACTGAAATAAAAAAAGTTGTTGGAAACTCAGTTCCTTAGTTTACAATAAAAAAGAAAAAAACAACCGTGGAAATATCACTAAATAAACCGGCAATAAGTTATCGTTGGATAATAAATTATAACATTATTTAATATTAGTTAGAGTAGCTCTATGAACAAACAAAAGAGCTGACGTGCGAACTTTAAAAAAAAAATAGAATTTTTTGTTATCGAAATGTTTGGATAAGTTCAAAACAATAGAACATTAATGCTTGAATTTAATTTAAATCTGCATTTAATTTTAATTAGTGAATTTTAAATTTCGATTGAAAAAGCTTAATCTTATCTAAAAGATTTTAGTCTTATACTCCGTTTTCATTTAAGCAAATGAGGTAATTTCGTTTAAAATTTGCAAATTCAATTCGAAATCATCTCATTTCCCATACAAATTTACAAATAAAGTAATTTTAACCAAATTTGCACAAAATTCTGTAGGAAATTACGTAAAACTTTTATGAACACCCCCAAATGCTATCCATTCAAAGTGGATCCCATTTAAAATGACAGAATTCAATGTAAAAACAACAAAAACAGGCGATTGACAATCTGACCGTCAAACAAAATTAGGAAATTTGAAATGTGAACACTTTTTTGTAATTTGCCAAATTATCTCATTTCAGCTCTAATGAAAACGCAGTATTAACATTTCCTTAGTAAATTATAAAAATGCTCAAATAAAGGTCTTGAATTCAGGAGAAACATAAAAAGTATTTTCAATTAAGGAAGCTCAGACAAAGTTTTTTTTTTTTTTGGAAAAACAGAGTCTATTTTTTGAAGAGATTTTTGAAAAAAAGTTTTGTTGTTTCACCAATAAATTTAGAAATGTTGAAATTAAATAATTCGTATTCATTGAAAATAAACGAGACAGTGTATAAGACGTTGATAAATATTCAACTTAAGTCTTGCAAAAAAAAAAAGATAAATTTAACAGTGTGTGGTACTCTGCTGCCTAAAATCACAGTAATCCTAAAGCCAAAGCACACATTCCTAAAAACTTCTGCCATCAGATTCACTACCGTCATGTATCTCGTATTTGCATAAATCATGTAATCTTCATCAAAACAAAATCTGCAGGAGCTCATAATTACCTGTGCTGGTTTAATGCACACGAATCTTAAAAATGACCAAAAAAAAACAAAAACAAAAAGAAACAATCTGCACAGTGAATAAGTCTGCGCAACGATTAAAACTCCAGAATCCATCTAAATCTATATATACATATGTACATGACGTTGGTTAGCCTTAACTCATTTCCCAAGAAAATAAGCCGCTAGTAGTATCTTTTTCTTTTTCAACCATGGTTAACATCAACCACCGCGGTAATAATTTACTTATCCGCATCTCAGCATCTATTCGTGGATGTTTTGTTTTTGGAGTTTGCTTTGCAAGTCTATAAGCCAACATCATCACACAGCCTGAGTCTGATTTTGAAAAAAAAAAAAAAAAAAAACTGAGGACGCTTGAGCTAAGCCACAATCTCAATGTAACGTTTAAGCCATAAAGGTCTATATAGCCAGCCAAAAACAACAACAAATATCAACAAAATTATAAATTAATAAAATTTATGCACAATAAAATTGAGGGGGAATTATTAATGTTGGCGTTCACGCTTTATAATCGCCATAAATCAATGGAATTATTGATATGGCACCGAATCACGGCATTTTGTGCAGTGAGTGCGGGGAAAGTCGACGCCACTCAGAAACGTGCGTTTTTTTTCTCAACATTTCATTGTGGTTCGCTCGGGGAAGAGTTATGGAAAAATGTTTTTCGTTTGCCGATTTTTAACTGACAACATTTTAGTTAGCAGAAGTTGTTAAGATTGCTTCACTCATTGACTCCTTTCGAGATGTGTGTTTCGATTGAACGCACATTTTCTTTTATTTGCAAGGGCAAGCTATGATTTCATTAAGGAATATAAAATATAAAATTTTGAGCAAAATTTGTTGGAACACAATTTTTTTTATTTGCTGTTTTTTTGTTTTTTTAATTCTAAATGAAAATTCCCGGGGAATAAACTATTTTTTTTTTACAGTTTGATTCATGTACATATATATGTCAAATTATACCAGATCAATGCCAAGTCGGTAAAAATAACAATATGAATTTTGTTAACAAATAACAACAATGTTATTGTACAAATTTAATTAAAGCCTCGATTAAGTTTATTAGTAGTATTATACAGGGTGTCCCGAAACTCAACGTAAAGCATGTTCTCATGTTCTTGGACTGTGTACAAATACGCTATTCGCAAAAGGTTTTAAGTACCTTACTAGATAATAACTAACATAATTTTCACAACACTAGTCGAGGCCAGGGTATTACAAAGGCGCACAATTACGAAGTTGCGAGTAAAAGCAGGAACGTAGCGTATCGGACGTAGATCGTAGCGTACCGTATGTAATGTACATCTGTCTCACTCTAATTTACGGCAAACAGTGTTTTGTTCAATTGCCTCTGTTTATCTTACATACACTTCGGTAAAACCGAGATTTGAGCACAAAAAAAGCAGTATTCACTTAAAAGTGATATAAAGTGAACTGAGGTCCTTTTCCAAAAAAAAAGTAATCATATTTTGTACGAATAAGTAGGTGGCAAGTGTTTTACCAATTTGAAATTTTGATGAAATGGGCCATTTTTTTTTAAATAAAATGCCGAGGGTAGTGTAGTACATTTTTGTTTTTAAATATGAAGTGTCAAAGTTAATTTACAAAATTTTTTTGAACCATGACTCAGTCAAACTTTTTTTTTTTTACGAAACTGACAATATTTATTCTTGGATTTGTGATTGCGACCAATAGCATGATTATTAATGATTACGAAAAAAAAGCACCGCAAAATTTAAAAAAATTGTGACCACTGTATCCACAAATGTATCGATTTTCATTATTTTTCTTAATATTGCATAACCAAAGCGAGATGGACTTTTTTTCTTACTTTTCCCAGAACGGGTACAACCTCCCCTATCACCCAGTACCCGCTTGACGTTGAGTTTCGGGACACCCTGTATACATGTCAAATATGTAATACAAAAAAGCCGTTTCGAACATTCAGAACTCTGATTTCTGCTTTCGAAGATAAAATATTCTACCCGGGAAATTAGAATAGATTTTTTCTACTCCCGAAAAAAATATGCGTCCCGCGGAGTTTTTTCCTGTGGAATATTCGGAATTGGGCTGAATTATTTCAAAAACTATTCACTTGATAAATTTGAATTAAAACATAATAAAAGAGTGGCTATGAAAAATGTAATCGCACGAACTGGTAATGCTTTTTTATTTTGCAAAGTTTGATTAAAATTCTGATTCGAACCAAATACGATTGACGTCCTCCTTATTCCAAATAATTTTTTTTTGCGTTTTTTTGATTATTTTACATCTTTTTGGGTTTTCCACAACTTTTTGCAAGTTTTACTTAAAAAAAACTTAAAGGGTATATTTACAATACCTGAAAACACGAAAAATGTTAGATTCGACTATAATTCAAAGAAAGTTATATTCTACTAATCCACACAAAGCACGCGTTTTTGTTTGTATTTTTAGTCCAAAAGTTGATTTAAAAAAATGTCTTTAAAAAGTCCTTCTTGAGAGTCCTTTTTCAAAGAAAAGTAGCCTTAACTTAACTTGCCAACCAAACTTTTAAGTAAAATAATTTCAAATTATTTCAAATTATTATTTTAATTTAAAAATTATATGTATTTGTTTTTGGGAAAAAAAAATTGATTTAAAAGAGCTAAGGGGTGGTTAGAAAAGAAGTTTGTTTAACTTTTTTTGAATTTTAAATGCCTTAAAAATTCCATCCATGGTGGTGATGAATAACTCTAAAATAATGCATTTTTCTCAAAAACCATCAAAATCCTATTTCCGCAATGAGAAACTTTTGCTAAAACCTGAAACGCAATTTTCTAATAACCATACTATGGTGAGTTACGAAGTTTATTCAAAATCATTAGAGTCGTTTTTGAGAATATTTTATGGAAATACCTAAACATTTGAATATCACTTTTACTCTTTTACACTTTTAATTGAGTTTTGATCAAACTTGAGATAACGATAAAAGTAAATACCAAAATGGGTCACGCAATTCTGTTAGACTGTGTACTTTGGTGGGCAGAAATATTTTACTTAATCGAAATCCTCAGTCCTCACTACCTTAAGTCGGCTGCCAGAATCTTAATGAGTGTCAACTTAGCGAAACAACATTCACCGATCGAAAAAATTTTAATTGGGCAATCAGCCGTTAATTAGTCGTGAATTAGTTGTGATGATTTCGAATTTGTCGTTCGATGTTTTCTATGTTTTTTTTTTTGCTGCTTCGCTAAGTTGATATCAACTTAAAAAGGGGTAAAAACGCCTTATATTGAATAGTTTATTGCTTAATAATTAGCCGTTCAGCAGTTCTAAACTAGTTGTGACAATTTTAATTTTGTCGTGCAATGTTTTCTACGTTTTTTTTTTTTTTTGCTGCTTTGCTAACTTCGTGTCAACTTAGGAAGCAGCATCTGAAAAACGTATACAAACTTCTTATTGTGAATGTTTTACTACTCTATAATAGTCGTGAATTAGTTGTGAAAATTTTGAATTTGTCGCTCTATGTTTTCTATGGTTTTTTTTTTTTGCAAAATTGTCAAATTTGTATCAAATTACACAGGAACGTAGTAAAACATTCACATTAAGAAGTTTTTAAACGTTTTCGAGATGCTGCTTCGCTAAGTTGACACGAATTTCACATTTTTGCAAAAAAAAAAAAAAACATAGAAAACATCGAACGACAAATTCGAAATTATCACAACTAATTCACGACTAATTAACGGCTAATTACCCAAATAAAATTTTTTCGATCGGTGAATGTTGTTTCGCTAAGTTGACACTCATTTTTTTCCAAGCAAATTCGTTGGATATTCTGATATTCTTTTGGACAGTTTTTATGATATTGATTTTTGGATTCCTTTTCTTGTGTGTGGCTGGCAGAGATGTAAAAACTTAAGTCAATTGATGACTTAAGTAAATCGACTTAAAAAACTTATTTTATAAGACTTTTGATTTTCAAAACGACTTTAACTTTAAATTTACAGTCAGCAGTCATGTACAATATTCCTACTTATAAATCAATTAGGGCAGTCACTTAAAAGTCAGTAATTCATTTAACTGCAGTCTTTTAACTTAAGTCAATTTATTCTTTTTATTGCCTTAAGCGTTTTGAAAAATTAAAGCTATTTACATATTTTTGTGTAGTGTAGTAGTAACAATTATTTCATTACAGTCCAGTTGTTTTAAGTCAAAAGACTGCAGTCAAATGACTTACTGGCTTTTAAGTGACTTAAAGACTGCAAACAGTCAAAAAGTAATGCAGTCAATTAACTGTTATTTAATTGACTGCCCTAATTGACTTATAGGTAAGTCAGAATATTGTACGTGACTGCTAACTCTAGTTTCAAAGTCACAGTCAAAGATCAAAGTTTTGACTTGTATTCAAATATTTAATTGACTTAAACTCTGACTTAACCGACTGCAGTCTTTAATTGAATGCAATCTTTACAACTCTGGTGGCTGGTATAAATGTGATCTTCTGTAGCGCAGTGCGTAGTGCACTTGGCCCGAAGACGCTTGGTCTATTGTTCGAGCTTCAGTGACGGCAAAAAGTTTTTCAAATCGAATTGAAGGAGTCTGATGATTATCAATTTAATTTTATATTTTTAATTAAGTTAACATGTGGGCAGCTTGATGGCTGGGTATAGTCAAATCAAAATTCGTAAACAATCTTCTTTCAGTTTCCTGTAAATTCGTTTTAATATGTTTCTATAATTCATAATTAAGTTTTGGCATTTCAAAGTCATTTTAAAATTAAAATCCAATTTGTCTATATAATCCAAACAAACAAATACAATAAAAACGAATGATTTCCGAGCTGCTTATAAACAATGCTTTAAATATAAAAAATAAATAATTTATTCATTGCCTTTCATCGATGGCAGAGCGCAGTTGCAATTGTATTTCAATTAAATCACGACAAATTCGCCAGCCATTTCTGCAAGCAGGCAGGTAGGTAGGTAGGTTGTAGGTAGAGGTATATACCAATTCTTGGTCCAAGTTCTTTTATTTTTTATATCACGACAATCGTCGACTTTAATTCTTTTTTAATTTTTGTCTCTTTATATATTTGGTAACGAAAAAATTAAAGCAATTCAAACGTTCAAAAAAGTCCATAAGCGACCAAATCCCGCACAGCAGTGAAAAATTTGAATGAATTACAGAGTTCACATACAAATTGGGAACAGTCTTTTGGTTCTATTGGTTACAAATCTGTCTGTCTGAGTCGTGTCTGGCGGTTGGCGGACCAGAAAAAAACATTGGATTATTTGTTTCGGTTGCAGGCGAGCAGCGTCTCCGTTGCCACAGCACCGCTACGCCGCCGCGGCCGTCGCTACCAACCGTGCTCCACAAAACTCAAGTCGGCGCGTCATGATTTGCAAAATTTAAACCGGCAATGAAATAAATAAAGACAATCGAACTGAATTGTAAAACTTGGCAAAATACATTACAAAGTCGTGATGCAAATATAAAGAGAGTAGTCGGCCATTACAGAGTTGAAATTGTTATAGGTAAGGTATGCCGGATCCGGTCCATCTTTCCTAAAGCACCATCTGCAGGCGCAGAAGCACTCATCAAGCCGCGAGGGAATATTTTCATTCGACTTCATTTTTCCACACGACATTAAGATGATCTAGATGAGCAAAAGGAGCTTCAACGAAGAAGCTGTATAGAAATAATATTTTAATACAATATTGCAAATGACAGTGCTGTCTACATTCGATTGTATGGTACATTTTTTTTAGTGTTTGTTGTAAGACTTATTTTTCATTTAATTTATTAAAATTACAGTGCATATACATGATTTATTACTTTTAAAATATTTAGTGCATAAAAATGAGAATATTATAAAAGCCTAGTACGCTGCTGATACGAAACGAAATTTTTAGTTGGTCTCCAACATGACAACGAAATGCTTACGAAAACCATAACGAAAGATTACCACTTGAAAGTGTCACCATTTGCAAAAACAAAACCCAAACACAAACGCATATAAATCACAGAAAGCAATGTCGTGATGAAAGAATAAACAAATACAAACAAGAATAGAGAGCAAATGTCACTTATCCGCACACAATTATTTGCGAAAGCAGAGGGGATATCACTCCAAATAATCTGCTACAATTATCGATTTCGTTCATCGAACAGCGTACCGCAGAACGAAATTTTTCGTTTATGATTTCGTTGTGTCATTTTTGTATGGGATTTTTCGTTTCGCATCAGCAGCATACTAGGCTATACTCTTAGCAACTAAAGAAATGGAGGAATAATAAGATAGTGGCGTTTGTTTAGAGAAAGACGTTTTAAAGTCTTAGGGCCACTTGCACAAAAGTTTTCTGACAGAAGTAACCTCTGGTTTATAAATAATTGAGAGCTATCTGACTGCTTCGATTCAAATCACGTTGTAGCAAAATATTTTTTCTCTATTTACGAGGAAGTCAAAGCGTTAGAATTTGTTTATTTTTCAATTTGTGGTGTTGGTGAATCTGAAAAAATATTCGTATCCGCTTGTTATTTATTTTCCGTTCGTGCAATTAAAACGATAAGTTCTTATTTATTTCTTTAAACTGGAGTAGTTATCCTGAGTTTTATATATCCGTTCGTTTGGAGCAAGTGGCCCTTATTGGATATTTTTATTAAGACCTTAAAACTAACATAAATAATTACATAACTTTTTAGCAATATTTTGTAATAATTCGTTTCGATTTAATGGACATTTGTTAATGAAGTTATACCTATTATGAATTTGCATAGAAAGCATGGCAAGAAATAACACAACGCTATATATAGGGTGTCCTAATTGGTACATAATATTTTGGGAGATGATTCCTGGGATCATTCTAAGAAACAAAATGTATGGGGGGAACATTTTATTCCTTTTTTCATGGTCATTGCGGTCAAGGCATTTGTATGTATTTAAAGTAGTCAGGGAATTTTTTAAGCAGAGTGGCAACATTCCAAGTAGAAGTAATGATATATACAATTTAAGAATGAATTATATGGCTTTTGTAAACATTCCAATTGCACGAAGAACCCATTATAAAAACTTTTACACAGTTACAGCCCCATCGTATTTTAATAAATTGCCATATTCCATTCGTTTAATGCAAAATTTTAATAAGAAATGGTTTTCACTATCGAATTAAATAATATTGAATCCTTATTATGAAATAATGTTTGAAGACGGCATAGTAAGGCTATATTTTTTAACTTCTTACTTTTTTTTCGTTATTTATACTTTTTTTTTTATATGAATTACATGAATAAATTATGAAAAAATTTATGTTACTGATGTTACCCAACATCAACAGTCAGTCAGACTCTTGGCTTTGTAATAGGCTTCCGATTCACCCATAAAAATACGCCATTCGGAAAATTCTGTGGTCTGGGATAGAAGTCGACTTTAAAGTTCTTACTTTTTCTGACCATTTCCATGGTCTCTCGAGAATATAAGGGCTTACCGGATCTTTAACCTATAATGGTGTTGTCCGCCATATTGCTGCCAAGAATTTAAGACGTCTTTACCTGGTTGAGGTGGGACCAGAACA
Source organism: Epistrophella euchroma (assembly GCA_947049315.1). Lineage (NCBI taxonomy): Eukaryota > Metazoa > Arthropoda > Insecta > Diptera > Syrphidae > Epistrophella > Epistrophella euchroma. The sequence goes on from OX346247.1 coordinate 45,901,093, forward strand.
AGGAGTTACTGGAAAGTCGGCTTCAACCCCAGGCTCAACAATTTTTTCAAAATGGAGAACCCTATTTTTTTTTATGTGTGAATTGGCATCTTGTCGCAAAGCCAAGAGTGTGACTCCTTTGCTGAAGGAAAAAGCAATCCAAATTTTATCTTAAACTCTTGCATTCAGTTGAAATTCAAAAACATGAAAAATAATTTTGTCTCTATTAATATGGCAACCCACTGCACATTGTTATCTTAGTTTTAAGTTAAAGTGAATAAAATAAAATAAATAACAAAATTTTTTTATGAACCACCCACTTTGTTCCAATAATTGTTTTTTTACGACTTACGGTTCAATGGATTAACTTTAAATTTTACAGAAATATTTGTGGTCTAACAGTTCTTTAAAGTGTCTTACCAAATAAAGTCCTGCAGTGAATATTTTTAAAACAGTAAAAGATTTACAAAAAGTCTTTAAAATGTCGTTTTTTTACCTTTTATGAATGTAACGGTAAGGAGACAAAAAAATAATCGTTATAAAGTTTTGAAAAAATCTTATAGAAATTTAATACAAATTTTTGAATCTACCCTTAAGTTTTCCGTGTTGTCATTTCTTGCGAAGATATTGGTAGTCAAAGTCAAAAGTCTGTTTTTTTTTTCATTCAAAGCCAAAATGAAAAAAAATTGTAGAATGACGGAAAAAGACGACCTTAAAGCTGAATAAACAAGTTATCGGAACAAAACATTAAATTGGCTCAAAAAAAAAAAATTTCAAAGAAAATGACAATGTCCAAAAAAAAAAAAAATTAAAATTAAAATGTTTGCTTCTTATGATTGCGGAATAACGGTACCTTAAAAATATCATTTGCTTAAATTTTTCAATACAAAAAATATAAAGCTTTAGAATGCTTTTTATTTCATCTCAATACAACCACTTTTTACAGAGATACAGCTCTTCAAAAAAAACTAAAGAAGTGATTTTGTTTTGTTCCCTTAATTTTTTTACAAGTGTATAAAATTGTTAAAATTGATAAAATTGAAATTTTAACAACTAAATAAAGACTAACTAACGGCAGATTATCATGCAAGAAATATTCAGTATAAAATGTTTACCTCTTTTTGAGAGAGTGCTTACTTGGAATTTAGTAAATCAGCAAGAAAAAAAACATAGAAAACATAGAATGACAAATTTTAAATTTTTACAACTAATTAAAGGCAAGTTGTCCACCTAAACATACTGTTTTGAATGATGCTTGTCATCCTTGGTTATTAATTATGAGGTTATTTCATTGTAGATTTATGACCCTGTCCCAATATTAATGGGTCGAGGATCAGAACTGTTCTCAAACATTGCGAAACAGTCTCTTATGTATAAATAATTCCCATCTTGATATCTATGTTTCTAAGGGGCTGGTTATAGCGATCAGGAAAATGCATCAGGAAAAATTTTCTTTTTGATAATTGAATGTTTTATCATTCAATTTTTCTCCTGATGCGTTTTCCTTATCGCTATAACCGACCCTTATTGTACTTTTGTAGATTTCATATGAAGACCAACATTTTCTGAAAGTTCGAAAAATCCTTTCGATTTCATAAAAATTGTTAGAAAATTATGGATAATTCTAAGTAAGTAGCTTCATTGCATTAAATTTGAAATACTTCTTCGCCAGCACTGAACTGATCAGGATTAATTTAAGACATTTGTTATGATCTCATTCGCTCAATCGAATAGCTTATTCGGTTTCATCATGAATTCACCTGGGTCTATGATGGATTCCTGCAAATTCCATTTTTGTTGTCGACCCACCGATGGCGCGCGCACTCATACATTTGCGCAATAGTTGAATTGCAACATATATAGCAATGTTATGTGCGATTTTCCAGAAGCCATGAAGTCACGCAAACATGAAATCCTAGAAGTTAAACGGTTTGGTTTGGTTCGTTCGGCGCGGCCGGCGCACAATATAGGATTTGCGCTGGGAATTGCTGGTCTCGCAACGTCATCAACATAACGATGAGGGAGAAACGGAACGCGACAACGCGGCGGGGAGGACGTAGATTACGATTACAACAACTTGAATGGGGCAAGCCAGTTGCGAGGGGCATGGCTTCAGTGATTCAGTGCTGAGACTGAAGACTGTGTGGTGTGTGTCGAACGATTAAATACGAAAGGTGGTTCTACCTGTCAGTCTGGTAATAGGAGGAGTTTGGCTTTATCGCTGGAATAGACGTAGACATGGGTATTTGTTTTGTTCCGCGATTAGGGAGGCGATAGGTGTGCCCATTTGGCTATCAGCCAGTGTAAGTGTTTCCAATTGATATTTTTTGAATTTATGTGATAGGTCCCGTAGTCCCAGCAGCCATGGTATCGATTCGTTTTCAATTTAGCCCCGATAAGTATAGAAGCTGTAGTAGATACATATATCGCCACAATAAAGTTAAAGTTTGTATGTGCGACGTGCTTTACATGTAAGGTGTTTTTTAAATACGTCGTTTAGGTTTCTTTTATCAAAGTGAGTAGAAATGATTTGAGTGTCGTTATCTTTTTATTGGTTTTGTTTTCAGAGGTTTATTTATGATTAGGTTTTTAGTTTTCGATTTATTGGTAAAACTGAGAATTTAGTTTGGGGAGGTGTTAAACAGGTGGTAATTTATTGAAATAATGTGATTCTTATCTCTTGGGTTTCGGTAACAATATTTTAAGTCTTTTTTCTCAGAATGCATGGGTAATATTTATGCAGAGTAAGAACGTATCGAGACTGTATCGGTATCGGCACTATAGTGTGAATCAAGCTTAAAAATGAGCTTAGTTTCTCATTGATCCCGCTATTTAAATTGCAACCATTTCGTCAGTTAATCTGTGCAAAGTGGAATCTTTTAGAGAGCACGTGCAGTACCAATTTTGGTAGCGATAACAAGTGGCTTTACTTGTTTTTATTTTTTATGTGAATTTTTATAAAATTTTTTTATAAATCTGTTGCTAATGGTAAGTAGTATAGTATGTTATAATTTTTTTTTTTTTAATATTTCAAGTGTAGGGTAGATTTTTTATTTGTCAAAAAATGACTTTTGGGACTGTTAGAAAAAAATCGTACTTTTTTGTTTCATAAAGTAAACTTTTGACTTCTGGGCATTGCTGAGCAATGAAATTAGGCTTTAAACTTACGAATCAATCAAAAACCATTGCGACTTTTTAATCCATTTCCGGCTAAAAAAAATATTTGCATTAGTTGTGTTTTTAAATCAGAATGATTGTTTTTTTTTCTCAGAATATTGTGTGTTTATGTTTATAATGTACCTACCAATAAAAAAAAATACACATATTTTTAAATTGAACAAAAGGATGCATATTTTCGTTCTGAGAGAAAAAAAAAAACAAGCCATATAAGAATGCTATGTTGGAAAAACCCTTTACTTTTGAATTTATTCTATGAAATAATTAGCCTTCTGCTTGTTATTGATGAGTCCAAGTTTTGATGAGAAGACGAAATAAATTTCGAACAAATGTTATAATTTTGCCCCCAAAAAATGATGATGTGAGTGACAATGAGGAAATTGTTAATACCTAGTGTGCACCTTTTGGAAGATGGAAACATGTTGTTAAATGAACTAGCTGGTGAAATTGAGCTAAAATTGAGATTTGATGATTTAAATTCTCAAAGGCCTCGTGAAAAATACGACGAACCGGAAATAAATAAATAAATTAAATTTGATGGCACAACAGCTCATGAAGAACTAGGGCCTAGTGGCTTACAACTCTCAACCATTTCTGTGTGCGTGTCTGCAGGAATGGAATCCGAACGGCTAACGAGCGGCACTTTTCTGTGACAGGAGATACTCTTGGAGGATTTGTCAATTCCTCGCAAGAGGCAGTAGCCGTTTTTTCTTTTAAATAAATAGGTGGCGTGGCTGGGGATCGAACCTTAGACCTCCGGCATGACAGTCCATCGCACTAACCATCACGCCACGGGTACTACACGACGAACCTAAAGTCGATCAAAAAAAAACAACACAACACAAACATATGCCAGTAAGACCTAGAGTCTTATGCAATGTTAGAAGGATTTTTGTTAGCACAGTGGATTGAGAAATAAGGTTTTGATTATCTCATTGAATCCCAGGGTTGGCATTCAGTTGAGAGAATATAGAAATGAATGCTTGGCAGACTGGGGCTCGAACCCACACATCCAGGTTAGCAGTCAAGCACTACTTCCACTGCGCCAGGGCCACCCCCATTAACATCCGAAAACGTCACTTCAATATCTAAAACGAATCAACATGTCTTCATTATGAGTTATACCGAAGTGCTCAAAAGAGAAAACACGTCAACATTCCAATGCCAATTGTGAGTAAAAAATATCGATGGGTGGAGTTGATTTGTTTGGTAATGTTCAAGCAAATATCGCATTCGAATCGGAGGAAAGTGGTACTAGCCACTTTTATCAAATGCACCGGATGCATTTAGAACATTTGTTTCAGATTCCTTGTTGCGATCGGAAACAAATATTCAACCGGTAATTCAAACGGAAGGTAACCCCAGTGAAGAAGTTCGTTTTGATAACATCAATCTTTTCATTACCCAGTGTATATTTACATCATTTTTCATAAAAGTATTCAGATAAAGTTGATTCATATTCCATGTAAGAATAATTTTTTTTTCCTTAATTTTGATACCCCTCTTGGCGAGCGTTGCGAAAACGCAACGTCAATTTTCTAGAAAACCAAATGCTTTTCCAATTTTTTTTTTTAAGATTTGCTCTAATTACACAAAAAATAGACAGTATGTGAAATTTCAAGTTTCTAAGTCAACTGGAACTGGTAGCCGCCGGAAGTGGGTTAAGACAATGGAAATTAAAGATATTAGGAATACTGAAAATTAAAGTGTGTCCCATAAATTTTAAACTTTTTTTCTATACAATTTTTGATAAAAAGAACTATTTTGGTTTTAAGTATTAAATCCGTGTCGGGTGGCAGCCCATTAGGCGGTGCCTTGTGTAATGTGCGAAATTACTGCTTTGCACATTACACAAAATAAAAACACAAATAAAACAGTAAATTTGTTTCCCAAATACCTACCTACATTATATGAGCGCAAGAGCAACAACCAAGCATTCAAGAAAGCCGCGCAGTCCTGTGTTCTGTTCGTTTTTTCTTTAGTGTTATGAGTATTTTTCTTTGTTTCGTTTTCAAATAATTCAGGGTTCGTACTTCACTTCGAAGTAGATTTACTTCGGTTTTGAGGAAAAAATAGAATCTACTTCTTTTTTTTTTTTATTTAAAAAAATCTTTAATCAATTATACCGTTTTAGCTAAAAAAGCACTATTGTTTCCAACAAATACCAAATGTCCCAAATTTTGTTCTGAACGAATTCTTTTTTTTTAATCTTCGTTTTCATTCTCTTTCGCTATTAATTGGTCAAATGTATACTTATTTTTTATTTTTATTTCAACAAAATTATCGAATAAATTTGCTTAAATTTTGTACCTAAACTAAAAGCGATAACCAAAAAGAAATGTATGAGCCACTTTTTGAGTTCATAAAGTTTATAAAACACAAAAATCTCAATTGCAAAACTTATTAAAAAAAAAGCTTAAATTATTATTTAAACTTAAATTATTATTTAAGTAAGCAATTATATAGGTCTGAATTGTACACAATAATTATTATTTAATTTAACAATTTTCTTTTGTTGAAAAACATAATTTTTGTTAAATAAATTTTCTTTAAGAAATATTTTTTGAAAGTTTGTTTCGGAAATTTTGGATTTACTTTGATTTTTTTACTTATGTCGTTTTCCGTTGGTCACTCCTAGCACTCTTTTTTCACTCCATCCACACTCCCAACACTCCAAAAACCTTCCATTTGCTGTTCGGAGTGATGATTTAGGAGTGTTTTTTCACTCCGGATTTTATTAAGGAGTGCTAGGAGTGCACTCTGAAAACACACATACTTTTAAAAGTATGTGTTGGATTAATTGTCAAAATAGTAAATGCTTGTTCTTGGGATGTTCTGGAATTAAAATTATTGAAGAATTCATTTTATTTTTAACTTCTACATAGATACACATATTACGAAAGAGAGTTTTTCATATTCCATTGGAATCAAAAAGGAGTGAAACACTCTGAAAATCCAATCGAAAACGACATTAACTACATCTGCTTCGAAATTTTAAATCTCAAGTTTGAACCCTGATAACGGTAAGCGGTTTTTATCACATATCCAACGGCGCGCGACGTAGATACACAAGTTTGTTTGTACATATCTGTTATAATTGGACAGGCAGGAGGAGTATAAGACCAATATAAATTTTAGTAATATAATCACAGTGCAATAAAAGCTGGAAAGCACCTTTAAATAAAATCTTTTTTCGTGTATTTTTCTTAAATTTTTTAAGGGGTGCAATCTTACTTTACCGCCCCGTGTGCCACTGGCTCTTAGTCCACCCCTGTACCTACATACACGTAATACAAATTAAGAACTTACAAATGATCGAAATATGTACAATAAGAATCATAGCGCTTGAAAGATACTTAGGTAATCTCGGATGGTAAATGATATCTTTTTTGACCATTAAATGTTTTCATACCTGGAAAGAAAAAGAAAGATACTGTTATAAGTTTTAAATTATTTTTGGCATTATGAATTAAATATTTAAATTTGTGTAAATTTAATGTTAGTTTTAAATTGAGTATTTTCAGCTATTTATTAGAAAAAAAAACTTATCAAAATGGTATAATAGAAAGGGTTTCTTAAGAAAATAAACTCGTTCGTTGAGTTTTGTTCAAAAAAGTGTATAAACGTGTTGAAGCGTTCATTGAACCTTAGATACATTGTTAAAAATTTGTATGACTAAAAAGAAAGTTGCGATGAGTATTGTTCGTTTTTTTGTTTTAATTTTTTTTTTTTTTTTTCAAAATCACTATCAACAGGAAAAACATCAACTGCATATAAGACCGCGCCGATATCATTCATCAATCTCAAATGCATTAATTTGTCGAAACTCTTGCGCTTGTTATCGATCCTTGTGAGACGAACGTGTATGTACCCTCCTATAGTATGCTGTGTTGAATGAATTTCCCAATTCAATTTTAGAGATACCACAACACAATATTCCACTGGGAAAAAAAATAACTCCAGAAAAAAAGAGACCAAACGACAGACAATGATTCGAAAAGAAATTCGCCGTTTTTTTTCCGTCTTCGAATGATGATCGTGAGGCATGTACAGATCTTCGCCATTGTGGCATACATCAAAGCAAAATTCCTTTTCTCTCGTTTGCACCGCACATTTCCTCCATAAATAAGGCTTCATATACCAACGATCCCCAGACGAACAATCATCATCATCATCATCATCATCATGGGCCGATTGAATTAAGGCAACAAAAACTTGTCACTTTGGAAGATGTACCCAAAGCAGGAGCAGTCTGAATGCTTGCCCGCCTGCCTGCCCGTTTCAACATCTGTGCACAAAAACCATGTCAAGCGTATTTGCCTCATTTCAATTGTTCACCATCAGCCACCACCACCGTCACCATCGATCGGCACTCTGAATCTGCGATTCTTAAAGTAGATCAAGCTCAATCCGTTCCTCCATGGCAATCAGCTTTTCGATGGATCTGCCACCAGCCAGCACAGTAAAACGAGTTGAATGATTCGATGACAAGATCGACGACGATGCCCATCGTTCCTACATGGCGCCTTCGTTTCGGCTCAGAAGTGGACGTCAATTTCGGTCATGGGACATCAATCAAGCGATCGTCAAATATGTGAGGGCTCATCGTGAAAGGTTTGCGCCAGAGCGGGAGCAGAAAACACACAGCACTGGGAATTCCTTTTGGGCGCGCCAAACAATTCAATCGGACATGTGAATAAATCACTTGACCTCCTCCTTGCAGCCCAGAGTGACGAAGATGAGACACTGAGCCCCTCTGAGCCCCTCCTCTGGCTGAGTATCTGTTTCTGGAACTTGATGAAGTGCGTATAATACGATACGTTGATGGTTCGAACTGAGTTTGGGCTTTCACAGAGTCCTTTTGCCTACAAAAGTACTACCAGCCACTGGAGGGTACACGTTGATTGTCGTTCGTCAGTCAGTCCAGAGGAGCCTATTTGAAATGCAGAAACTCGCCAGGCCAAACTGTCTTTTCGGTCGATAAAGCATTTAACGAGTTTCTTCGGGAGCTGGACGTTGAATGGTTGAATGGATCTTGTGCTACGCAATTTGCGCACGTTTAAATAAATGTCAAGAATAATGACTGTCGGAAATTCCGGTGTGGTTGATGTAGTCACGGGAGAACTATAAAATCGTGGAACGTGCAACCTGTTGGCGCCAATAGCGCCACCCGAAAAGTGTTGCTATAGGAGCCATCTATATGAGACACGGCGCATATCTCTTCAATTCCATCTGTGATGTGCATCACATTTCGGCATGGGGGGGGGGGTTCTGGTGGTTTGGGGTATTTTTAATCAAGAGGCAATTTTTATTTCTGTGGTAGCATTTGACCTCACGAACGTTTCGCGTCGTAGTCGAAGTGAGCAGCGATAATGGCGACGGACGTCATGAACACGTTAAATTCAGCCAAAGGTATATTGGTCATGTGATTTCTTATTATTTATTTTTTTTTTTTCATTGGCTAGTTTTGAGCTTCGTGGTGGTTTGAATTGAGCATAAACACAAACTGTGACATTTTTTTTTTATTAAATTAAGAACATACAAACCGATTTCTTGAATCTTGGACAAAGACTTTTAATTGGGTTAAGAATTAAAGGAGGTCTAACATTCTATTTTGATAGGTATATTAAGATCAAACTTTTCCAGTAAGGCAAGATTTAATTCTTCTAATTAACTTTTTAAGATTTTTCCAAAAACACATTTTCGATCTGTTTTGTGAAGTGTGCAGTCAATGTCACATTAACCCATGAAAAGATATACAAACTTAAACTAAAATTATTGTTGTTGCAGTAAAAAATTTATTTTTATTTTTGTCTAATACTTGTAAAGCTATCTCAGACACCATTCTAAATTCTTAAATACATACAATGGGGTTAGTAAACTGCATTGATTGTTGGTTTGTGATATAAAAATGAAAAAATCAAATGTTTGCAATTTTTTCCCATTTTAATTGAACAATTTTATTATTTGACACAAAAACCATGGAACTTTATCCATCAAAACAAAAAAAATTCAAAAAATTAAAGTTAATTCAAAATTTTAATGTGAAAAACTAACCGGATTTTATTTTTTTGCAATTAGCTTTTATTATTTATTCAATATTTTGTCCAGTAACCCCTGTTTTTTAACACAGCTCGGCATCGACGAGGCATTGACTGGATTAAATTCTCGAAAACAGAAGCAGGAATATTCTCCCATTCATTTTTCAAAGCTGCAAAAAGAGAAGTTGTTGACGTGTGCTTTTTTTTCCCAACCCGCCTTTTTAAAATGGCCCACAAGTTTTCTATTGGGCTTAAATCGGGTGACTAAGATGGCCATTCTAAGACACGAATATTTTTAGTTGCAAACCACTCTTTTAGCAGCTTTGAAGAATGTTTGGGGTCATTATCCTGCTGAAAAACCCAACGCAGAGGCATTTATTCCTCTGCGTATGGAAGCATTACTGACTCCAAAATGTCCCTATATTGGAAACGGTCCATAATTCCTGTGATTTGGTGTATAGGACCGCAGCCTGCTCCTGAAAAACCAGCCCCAAACCATCACCGAGGCTCCACCGTGCTTTACTGTAGGGAGTACATTTGCAGGCTTTAATCGTGTACCTTTTGAGCGCCTCACTGACCTTGCACCATCGGAGTAAAATAAGTTGAATTTGCTTTCATCACTGAAAAGCACACTCCTCCATTTGCTTAAAGACCGGTTAAGATGATTTTTTGCAAATTCAACCCTGGTTTAAATGTTTTGATTAGGAATTTTAAGTCTTTCCCAAATACCTTTTACGGATTACCTTTTTTTACGATGTTTAGCAGTAAGAAGAGGTTTTTTAGCTGGTCGAAATCCAAAAAGACCGGAATCTCTTAAACGCTTCCTGACCGTACTTGGCCCTATGGGTAGATTAAGTTCATCACAAATTGTCTTTGAAGTCGCAAAAAGGTCTTTAAGCACGAAATTCTTTATGCGCCTATCAGTTTTAATTGTTGTTTTGCGAGGGCGTCCCCCAAAATGATCTGCTTCTACTGATTTTCTACTTTTAAATTTTTTAATGATGTCGCAAACCGTTACGTTGGAATTTTTAAGATTTCAGCGATTACTTTTCGTTTTATACCGGCTTGGAACTTTTCTATTATTTCGTATTGAAACGCGTTGCTATAACGTGTTTTAGCCATTTTATACACTATATAATTTCAACTTACACAGCTCTCAACTTGTAAAAACGTTTTTATCTACGGCTTGAGTCAAAAGACTCGAAAAAACCGTTACTTTAACACCGAGACTAGCAATCTTCTTTAAATCCGGTTAGTTTTGCACAGGCATGTTACTGAGTAACTTTATAAAATAATTTTTTTTATTGTTCTTGTCATCGTAGCATTACATTTTTAAGGTTATTATTAACTTGTCCCATACTCTTTACAAATTATTAAAAAACTTATGGAAAGTTGTTAGTTTTCTACTTGGTATTAAGAAAATCATTACTATGGGAAAAAATCCGGAATGTTTTTGGCAGCACTGTATCTAAGCTTTCTAAAGGCCCTCCCAAGCCAGCCTGAAACATTCAGAGCGATTATGCGACGACCGAAGACTTTTCAAGATTCGGAAGGCGAAAGTTTCGTCGTCGCTCAGAATTTTTGGTTTGGCAGTCTTAAAAACATCAAATAAGATATATTGATAAGCTAAAAAAGATGTGTATCAACTTAGAGGGACAGTTTTTCCAATGCAAATTAAAAAGTATATGATAATTAACTACTAACTTAGTTGCTAATAAGTTACGCAAGGTATAAGCAGTCGCTGTTTTAGTTTTTGAAAAAAATGTGTTTCCTGCTAACTTCTCAAAATCAAAAGATAAAGAAAACTACTCAATTACTAATTATGCAGGCAAGCAAACAAAATTTGTATCACACTTTTTTTCGGTTTCGATTAAATATGTAGGATTTCCTGCTAAGATGACATCATAATAGCAGTACACTTTTTACGGCAGACACGGTGGAGCTTCAAAGTTGACTCTCCAAAATATTGAAGCTCAAGTTCAAATAGTTCGGTAAGAAATCTTTCAACACATGTTTGTATGTACGTCAAAGGAACTCCAGAACTGCCGAGATCTTCACCGTTGTCCGTGAAAGTGTGCATCATCAGGATAACCCGAGGCAGTCAATTTGGCCCGCACCAGAACAAGATCTAACTAACCAACTGAGCTTAAAGTTAATGACTATAGAGAGAAAGCTGTTTGTGCGGCTCACTTCGGCTTCAGAGCTTTTTTAAGAGGATCCTTATTTTGGCCGAAAAATCATCTTTAGCGACGAAGACCTATTTTGAATTAAGGCTCTCCCAAACCAACGCGATTAATCGCCGCGACAATAGAAAACAATAACAACAACGTGTTATTTTGTTTGACAACCACGTGTTGTTATTGTTGTTTTCTTTTGTCGCAGCGATTAATCGCGTTGGTTTCAGAGAGCCTTTAATTGAGTAGTTTTTAACAGTACAAACTAAAAATTGTTGTATAATGCTTATTCTTTATAGGCTGAGGAAAGCCCGTCGTAGTCAAGGGTATCCTCTAAGAATTCCAGTAGAACATGGGTTGGGAAAGTAAGTACTCTAAATAGCTGGAACTTATGCAAATTCTGCTTTTCTTAACCGAAAACAACAAAATTACGAGTCAATAAGTTTAGAATTGATGAAATTTTGTACGTCCATTTTTTCTGTTTGCGGCGAAGACGCACTGTAAATTATAAAGTTGATGACGAAGTGAATATAATTATTTTGAAAGATGACGTCGAGTTTGTTAAATTGGTTGCCTGATGCAGAATGGTATCGGTGTGTGGTGGGAGGTTGGCGTATGTGGGTTTGATGTTGATTTAGGGTGCTGGTAACGTAGATAGCTTTTATTCAATCGGATGCTGATGTAGGGTGCTGGATGGCAGTTCAGCCGGCCAAACCTCGGGGTTTAAGTAACGCTTCGTTACAATATAGGACGATGCTAACCCGCAAGAGGTGCCCTAGTTGGCAATTCATCCATAAAAAGTAGCTGAGAGCAGTGTTGCCAGACGAAAAAAAAATCTCCCCCCAGAAAAATTTTAAAACCCCCCAGATTACCACATTTCAATTAAAAAAAACCCTAAGTTTTTTTTTTTCAACTGTTTTGTTTTTATTTTTTATTCACAGCTAATACTCTGTCTACATGTAGGTAATTTTTACGAACAAAAATTGATTTTATTTAAAATTTATTAGATATTCTTTGATTATAATTCATTCTGAGAGGGAAATTCAGGTAATGGAATAATTTAACTTTAAAATGAATCCCCCCAGATTTTCCCCAAACATCTTGTTCCCCCAGATTTCCCCCTGACGATGAAAAAAAACCCTAAATCTGGGGGGAAAACCCCCAAACTGGCAACCCTGGCTGAGAGCGTAATCAAAATTGACGTTACGATGATGAAGAACTTCGAAAATGTGGGTTATGTCATACTGCCTAAAAGTCTGTGCGTCTGCTGAGCGTCCGTACGTCCACTGCTATTTGACCTAGAGCCTAAACGTGTGGACCGATCAACTACAAATTTAGAACAGATCATTTTTACGTGATTTTCTAGAAAATAAATTAGAATTTTTCCTTTACTGAATCCCATACCAAAAAAGCCATTTGCCGAATTTCAAGCAAATGCCTCAAATCATTTAGGCTCTAGTCTAGATGGATGATCACCTCACGGACTATCCAGACGCATCACAGACACATCGACAGATGAAGAACGGGATGCCGAAATCCATGCACTTTTTGGAATTTCTCTCATCGTAACTTTATAGTTTTATAGCTCTAGAGCAGGCTAAGAGGGACCAAAATGAAGGAAGCGGAATTGGAAATGGAGGACGAGGAAATTTTTTTTTTTAATCAAAATGGCAATTTTAATCGATTTAATACTAAAAATCTAATTTTATGTTTTCGTAATTTACAATTTAATCAAAAACAACAATTTTCAGTTTTTAGCATTGGTAAAATTGGTAGGTCTAAACATTTAAAACTTAAAGCAAAATAAGTAATATATGTAATTAATTACGAATACGAGAAATTTTACCAAATGCACACGAACTTGTATAACCACCGTTCTCAAAAAAATAATAAATATTGTTGACCGTTAATAACAATTTTTATTAATTGCGAATAAAATTTACAGATTTCACTCATAGAGTAACCATGGGGACATTGAAAATGACACCTGGCTAATCTTTTCAATTTAAATTAATTAAAACGTAATAAGCTGTTTCAGACATCATTATAGGTTCTGAAGTTTTATGCACATTATGTATTTAATGTCACTTTCCATTTGGCAAAAAATAAATCTTGTTAATTTTCTTTAACTAACCCATCAACTTTCCTTACTTACTTTACTTTTACTTTAGATGGCGCTCACAGCCCAGGATGGACTACGGCCTCAACCAACAAGCCCCTCCAGCCAGCTCGGTCCCTAGCTAGCTGCCTCCAGTTACGCACTCCAAGTTGGTTGAGGTCGTTCTCCACTTGTGTGCGCCACCTAAGGTGGGGTCTTCCTCTGCTGCGCAGACCGTCAGGGGTAGATTCGAAGACGCGCCGGGCTGGTGCGTTGGTGTCCATACGCTCCACGTGTCCCAGCCATCTTAGCTGCTGTATTTTAAGCTTTTTGACCAGATCGACGTCGCTGTAAAGCCCGTAAAGCTCGTTGTTGAATCTTCTCCTCCATACTCCATCGATACATACTGGACCGAAGATAACCCGAAGAATCTTCCTTTCAAAGCACCCAAGTAGATTCTCATCCGTTTTTGTCAGGGTCCATGCTTCTGCCCCATACAGCAGGACCGGGATGATAAGGGTCTTATATAAGGTCTCCTTGGTTCTTTGAGAGAGGGCTTTATTACTCAAATGCCTTCTTAGCCCGAAGAAACAGCGATTGGCAAGAGTAATTCTTCGTTTGATCTCTGCACTGATGTCATTTTGCGATGTTATAGTGGAGCCCAGGTAGACAAAGTCTTTGACAACTTCGAAGTTGTACCTATCCATCGTGACGTTTTGCCCGAGTCGACGATGTTGAGATTCCTTTCTCGATGATAGCATATACTTCGTCTTGTCCTCATTAACAGCCAAACCCATATGGTGGTAGACACACAGTCGGTGCTGAGGATCTGGAAACAACACTTTTCTAGACTGCTAAACGGCGAAGATGGCCAAAATTCCGCTGTAAGACAGAACACTCCATTCAACCTGGACGATGATGGTCAAAACTTCCGTCCACCCGACCTAAATGAAGTGCGGTTAGCGATAGCCAAGCTTAAAACGTACAAGGCTGCTGGTGCGGATGGCCTGCCAGCCGAGCTATTCAAAGCAGGGGGAGATGACTTGGTAGGGAGTATACACCAGCTTATCTCCAAAATTTGGTCGGAGGAAAGTATGCCCGATGAATGGAACCTCGGTATAGTGTGCCCTATCAACAAGAAAGGAGATGCTCTTACCTGTTCCAACTACAGAGGTATAAGTCTCCTAAACGTCGCATACAAAATCTCGTCATCTGTACTGTGTGATCGCTTAAAACCGTTTGTCAACGATCTGATCGGCCCCTATTAGTGTGGTTTTAGGCCCGGCAAATCAACCGTCGATCAAATGTTCACACTCCGACAGATTTTGGAAAAAACCCAGGAGTTTCAAATCGATACACACCACCTCTTTATCGATTTTAAAGTCGCATCAACTTTCCTGTTCAACCAAAAAAATCGTTTTTTTAAGATCTGATATTAGAACTATATGTACCTATTAGGACAAACACAAATATGCCCTAAAAAACTGTTTTAAGCGCTTATAATTATGCCCTTAAAAATAAATTGCATAAATATATGCCCTTAATAAATTATTATATTATGCGAAAAAAAAATGATTATAATGCCCTAAAACTAGTGCTTAATAAATAGGCTAAAATAAATTTTGTGGTTCCATTTTCTCAAAAAGTATTTGACCGATTTCGATAAATTTTATATGTATAAAACTTTAAACTATTCTTTTCGCGGACATAATTCATTTTAACTTTAAAGATTTTTTTCGGAATTTACCACGTTAAATATAAGAAATAATATATATAACGCGTGTAGTAGCCGTGGCGTGATGGTTAGTGCGATGGACAGTCATGCTGGAGGTCTAAGGTTCGATCCCCAGCCTCGCCACCTATATATTTAAAAGAAAAAAACGGCTACTGCCTCTTGCGAGGAATTGACAAATCCTCCAAGAGTATCTCCTGTCACAGAAAAGTGCCGCTCGTTAAACTGTAGGTCCCCTCCATTCCTGCAGACACGCACACAGGAATGGTTGAGAGTTGTAAGTCACTAGGCCCTAGTTCTTCATGAGCTGTTGTGCCATCAAATTTATTTATTTATTTTTATTTATTATATTTAACGCGGTAGGTTCCGAAAAAATCTTTAAAGTTAAAATTTTATATGGTTGGAAATCCACAATTGCGAAGATGTTCAGAATCTACTTGAAACACGCATTTACACACTGTGGGTCATTTTTGTTTTTTAACTGTCGAACACTGCATATTAAAAAAAAATATGTTTTTTTCCTTCAATATTTTAAAACAAATTTAAATTTTTCTGGATTTATTTAAGACATTGATTGATCAAAAATAAAAAAATATACACAAGTGAGCTCTACTAGTTTGCTCTCGTGGCTAACAAACATTTTGGTACCTTTCAACGAAAGAAATGTTAAAAAGACAGAATTACTGGGAACATGATTTTTTTTATTTTGGGTCAATATTTTCTAAATTTTCAAAAGCTATCTACCTATACATATTGTTTAGGCCGTGTGCGAATTGGGTTAACATCGCGTTAAATTTTATCAGAAGATAAATTCTTGACGATAGTGGGGTGAATCTGTATACGTAGAAACTTCAAAATTTTATTTGGAAATTAAATTTAATCGAAATTTTAATTCAATTCACTCACGGCCTTAAATATTTAGAAGCACTAGATTGCAAAATTGAAATAAAATCGTTCGAGTCGATTTAAGCAACTCAAAAAAAGGTTAATTTTCTCAAAAAAAAGAAAAAAAACTCTAACCCAAATTTCCGTAATGCGAATTTTTTCGACATAACCTGAAGTTAGGTTTAATGCTGGTAATGCTTCCCTATAGACCTTTATTATTTGTTGAATAAACAATAAAAGATACTGAACAAATTATAAAAATGCTGATGCTCCAAATGCATTTGATAAACAAACAGCACATCTCGACCAGTGACGTCAGTGGTCATAAGTAGTGGAATGCGTAGTGCATACGACTTCGAAGACTGGGCAATGGGTTCAAACCTCATGGTGTGCATGTAGAAAGTTTTTCACAATAAAATTGGATTAAAGCTCAGCATCACTAAAAGTAGACTGATGATAGGACTTGGCACCCCCTGAAATAGCTATATCTCCAGTCAAACAAAAATAAAACAAATTAAAATACCTAAAATGAGTTCCTAAACAATTGGTGGCAGCGCTTTTAAGTTGTTGTTGTTTGTTTTTCAAAAATTCAATGAAATTGACGCAATAAAGAATGGTCAAGTCTCATAAACTGACATTCTAGTATGAACAATACAATAAATAATAATAATAACTGAACAAACTATGTTTTTTTTTATGAAAAATATACATACCTAAATAAATTTGCATGCCAAAATATGCACGAAAATCATAAATATACAAAAATATGCATTTACTTATAAAACGGATTTCTAATCTAGTCTCGTCTTGTTAGTGTTACTAAAAAAAATATGCTGTAGCATATTTTTGGTTGTCCTACGTATTACATACCTACATAAATCGATTTCAAGCAAGCTTAACTCCGGCTTTCACACTCAACTGCATCACTGGCCTTTCTTATAGGACCGAATTGTATTCTGCATCGAATAAAAATAAATACCTATCATTTTCAATTTCAAAAAATCACAACCTACATACCTACCTCCATAATAATTATGTTGATGCATAGCATTTACATATAACATATATACCTACACTTCATACAAAAAGCTGACAGAGTACCTATAGATACACTTTTTTTGTTTTGTTCTCTTTTTGAATTATTATTCTTCATTGAATATTCTTCCACTGAAGATTGTCTGTTGACGACGACTTTTCTTCGTTTTTTTCCCCGTATACCTATTGCCTACGCCTGCTGTAATTCATCGCTTGTGTTCGTTTGTTTATTTTCATCATTCTAGTAATGTTTTAGTAACACCAACCAAAAATTTGATAGTTGTCCTCCTATACGCTGGAGTTCATTTTTTATAATCTACGTTCATGTGTTCATTTCAATCATTTCGGTCATTTCTTTAGTAACACCAACCAAAAATTTCGTTGTGATGCCCTATACGCTGGAGTTCATTTCTGATTTATTGAATTTATTTCATTTAATCATTTTAGTAACACCACAACTCTGTCAAAACGATCCTATAAACATTTTCAATGTTAAAACACTTATGTATGATTTTATATTTACAGAAGCAGCCGTTTGGTAACAATAACAAATCGCTCGCTCTCCATAATTTGGTACAGGTACACATCAGTACACTCCATCATAAGCTTAAAGAAAAAAAAAAACACCACAAAATTTCCATGTCTAATGTCCAAAAATTAAGGTCTCTAAGATAATGCTAAACGCTACCATTAAATTTGTTCTGCGCTATTCTCACTCCGTCATAATCTCCATTTGTCGTTTCGATAGTGTATTATATGCATGCAGTATGCTCCAGCGAGAATGTTATATGCCCCAACTAACGACTCTTCGGTCGCTGCTTTCCCAAAATTTGTCATTGTATAAATGCAGATGGTTAATCATTGAAAATGAGGAGAGGCACCTTCAAAAGTCCGTCCAACCAGGTCGTCGTCGTCGTCGTCACCGAGTGTTTTCGTACCCCTTGACACCTTATCTCGTGATATCTCATGAAAAATTACGACTCTTGATAAGAGTGATTCGTCTCTTTCAGAGCTGTCCGAAGGTGAACACATATATTTAAGTGCGGGCTTACCACCTGGACCGATCCATGGCTGCTATATGGCTTGTTTGGGTTCTTTATGAAAATTCTATACTATGGGACGGCCATAAGACGATGTCGCTGCAGGTATTTATTCACCAACAACCGAAACGTATAATACGGCTGAATACACTCCGCATCAATTGATTGATGTCGAAAATATATTTGAACCATATTTTGTGAGACATTTAAATGAGAAAGAGTATAAATTCCAGCAATAAGTTTCGATTTGAAAAGTAAAAAAGGAAAGTTTTCAAAGAGTTTTGTGACGTTGTTAATTTAAGTAAATTTTTTTAAACTAAATACCTACTATCGGCACTTACTAGGCTCGCGCTTTCTATTTGACGAACAAAAACGTTTTCTAATTAAAAATAACTTAGGTTGGTACTAGATTAAGCACCATTAACCACCATGATCGGGTTGGTCCTTTAGAAAAATCGCTATACCTAACTCAAGTCTGTAAACTTAGTGGTAGCACACTTAATTTGTTATTTTATTCAAATTATTTATTTTCCCAAACGAAATACCAACCGTAAATGACAAATTTTCAAGTTGTTTGGTCAATAACCTCAACGTTAGGTAGATTATGTGTACCTATAAGAAAAATCAATCTCAATCAAGTGACCCAGAGTGTATATGATCGCTGCTTTGCTAACCGATTTCTTTTTTGTTTAAATCTTTCTTGCGGTCGTTCCGAAGCCCGAAAACACTTATGCCAGGCTCGCGTTGATGGGTTTCTTATCAAAGCAAACCTGTTGGAGAACGAGCATCTATTAATTTTCGATGCTGATAAGAAAGTGGGTATTTGGGAGTTTGTCTTTCCTTGGAAAAAAAAAAGAATTCAACCTTCGGCGGACCACACTTTAGCCGAGATCGACGAGACAAACTACAAAAAAGAAAAAAAAACAAATATTTTAACCCACCTCTTTGTTGAGAAATGGACAGCGACGAAAAATGGGCTCCTCGCAGTCTAAGCCGAACCGATCCCGATTTTGAAATTCCAATTCCAAGCGTCCGCGTCTATCCATTGAAATGGAAATTTATTTATTGTTTCTCGATTCGATTAATAGTGGGTTTTATGGCAGGCCCAGAATCCGACGACATTAATTGTCCGCCGTGATAGGTCCTTAGCGGTTATCAGAAACAAAAAAAAAAAAAAAAAAATAGTTCGAATTAAATTAAAAACCATCCCAGACTATCTGACGCTGGACCGTGCACTAATTTAAAGAACTATCCCCACACTATATATGGAAAACCAAGCTGCATAAATATATACTGCTCATCTAGCATATAGCCCGCGGGTTCATCTTTTGTTTTTATGGTTTTCTAAATGAGGGTATAGATGCATCTTGTGACATCTGCGGGATAAAAATCTTGCATTTGGATTATTAGACCGCGCAAGCATATAAAATGTCGGCCAGGTGATTTTTGTTGTTTTTCTTTTTATTGAAGTCTCGAACTGGTACAAACATGCCATAGGTATATAATGGTGCGTACCGTGAGACCATTTTCTAAGAGAAAGGGTTTAAATTCTGAATACATATGCTTGAATTATGTAAAATGTCGGCTAGTTAGAGCATCTTTGAAATTAAGCTAGAATGAAGATTAATGCTTGATTCGAATGCTTTGATGAGAAAGTCGTGGGGGAATTAATTTACAAGTTTAACACATATATTTTTTTTTCTTTTGGTGAATTCCGTATATGTATCTTGGAAATCATAGAGAATTTATTAGTTCGGTTTTATGCCTGTTAATTAAGAAAAGGGACAACTGTAGACATGTTTTCTGGTTTTTTTGATTTTATTCTTAAAATTTTATGGTCTTCAAAACAATTGAGTAGGTTATAGCAATTGCGGGGCATTTACCTACGCATGCAACATTTTTAAATAGATGGAAATTTCATTGACATTAAAGCTTTTGGTACTACCGACAAAAGACCCGAAGGGTCATGGGTCTGGCAGCGAAACCGAGGCCTAAACACCTCCATAATTTACTTTCAAAATGCAACCAAAAAACAAAATGGATTTTATACCGCTCCAAAATTTGTACATAGTACCTAACTCTCCAAACTAAATTGCATCAACCTGGCAGCAATACCGCGGACCTAACATCTGCATAATGCGCTTTTAAAATGCTGAATAAAAATTAAAGGTTTCTTAACCGTTTTAAATTTTTGAACAAGTTGATGGATTTTGAAAATTATGGAGCGGTATAAAACCATTTTTATTTTTTTGGTTGCATTTTGAAAGAAAATTATGGACGTGTTTGGGCCTCGGTAACGCTTCCAGATAGATGGAGTTTACTTTGAATACATATAAATATTAGGTAGATATGCTCAGAAAATTTGGAGCGGTATAAAACAATTTAATTGAATTTTGAACAACAACAACAACAACTTTAAGGTGCTACCACCAACAATTTAAATTTATAAATAAATAAATTTGGTGGCACAAACGTCTCACGAAGAACCAGGGCCTAGCGACTTACAACTCTCAAACATTCCTGTGTGCGTGTCTGCAGGAATGGAAGGGACCTACAGTTCATTGCCGAATCCGAATGGCTAAGGTGAGTGGCACTTTTCTATGACAAGAGATACTCTTGAAGGATTTGTCACTTCCTCGCAAGAGGTAGTAGCTCCGAAAAAAACTTTAGGTGAAAGCGGCTGGTATTGAACCCCAGACCTCTGGCATTACAGTCCAACGCACTAACCATTACGCCACGGGCTACTACAACAACAATTAACTTTGCTCACTTTTATTTTAGGGCAAGGAAGTCGCTGTAAGATCATGGGCCATGGCATGTACAAATGCTATACTAAGAAAATCTGGAGCGGTATCAATCACTGATCAACATTTCTCGGTCTATTAATTTGAGTTTCAAAATTTTAACTACGTAGCATAAGAAGCTAGGGCGTGTAGGTTGGTTTGAGGCAAGAAAAAAAATTGTATGGGAGGGGCAATTTTCTAAAAAATCGACTTGTAATTGAAAAAAATAAATATTTAAAAGCATAGACAACACTATCAATGTCTTGCTGTACCATTTTTTAAACTTAGAATTTTAGTCTTTTATTCTATTTTTAAATAAAACTGTTTAAGTGAACAATCTGAAAAATTACTTTCTAAACTCAAATCTATGAAAAAAAGATTACAAAATTTTCTTCAAACTAATTTTGTTCAAAAGTTTACATATTTTTTAGAATTCAATGCTTTAATCAATTTTTAGACAAACACCAAAATCAAATGATTAAATGACTTGTATTTTTTTTTTAAATTTGAAAACAACACGTGGAAGTAAGATATTTGGAGCAAAAAAATAAAAGATCAAGTCGAATTTAAGCAAAACTTTTTTTTGTTATTTTCATTTTTTTTGCTAACCTGAAGACATTTTTGTTCAGACAGAATTTTCAATTCATTTACGGAATTTCGGCCGTACAAGGTGTCCCCTATTTCATGCACTATATACTTTCTAAAAAACTATAGAAGATTTTTTCATCTGATTTGACTGAGGTAAAATCATTGAATATTAAAAAAACAAAATTCTGAAAAAATCAACTTGAAAAGAAATTCAATATTTTTTCAAATATTTTGGCTTTTGTATTTTAATTACTTAAAATTATTAACTTAAGCAACTTGATTTGAAAAAAAAAAAAAAAAGATAAAAGAATGAAATGTATGCTTTCAAAAAAGTTGTATTGTACGTGGTTTCGTTGATTCTTAATATTTTTTTTTTTCATTTAAAGTCAATTTTCCAGAAATTGCTTCCCCGCCCCAGTAATTTTGTATGCAATCTTTTTTTCTTACAACCATCCCAAGAATGAGTCCCTAAGATATAGTGAGTCCTAATATATAGTCCGTTCGCAAAACTTATTTATACTTTGTTGTTGAAAATAATTAAAAAATCAAAAGCACATAAAAACGTTTGGTAAAATTTTAAAATTACAGTACAAACAAAAAATTTCCAACTCGACCATATAAATTCTTACATTGTAAAAAGAGTTAAAACACCCAGGCACTCCACTATGGGTCTTGTGAATAAAAAAAAAGTAAAAGCTTTTTTTGTAAGTAGATAAAGCTAACTAGTCATAGCTTTTACAAGTAGCTAAAACTAGCTAAAGCTTTATTTCATCTGAATAAAAAAAAGATTTCGCTAAATAGCTTCAGCTAGAAAATTCTAGCTTTAGCTTTATAATTTTAGCTTTTGTTTGTTTATTCACATGTTTTAATTAAATAGCTTTAGCTTAAAATGTTTTATATATACTAGAGTGCAATGCAACGTGTTTTTGATTTTTTTTTTTTTTAATCTGCTCTTTGGAAAATATTGGTTGCGTGCAAAAAATGTTTTAATCATATTGTTTATCGTCCGTCAGCATCTGCATCTGTATGTCCCCTGTATTCCTGTATCGTACATCGAGCTCTAGATAAAAGGGGTGGTCCGATTTGGTTAAATGTTTTGTATTTAACTGTGCTATAGTTCATGTAGACTGGGTAGCTCCAATAAAGTGGTTTGAGTATTTTTTAATGTTCGCAAAACGGATCTTATGATTTTGATTAATCTTCGTTTTTTTCTAATATTTATTTTTTTTAAAACCAAGTTTAAGCTTTGTGGCAAAAATTCAAATGTTAAATTTTTAAAGAAAATTATCTCATTTTTGGGATTTTCCCGTACATTTAATCAACAATATCCCAATTTGTATCCAAAATAAAAACGAAATTAAACTCAGATATCTTAAAGATATCTGCATCCTCTGCTCAGAGGTAAATGCACCTCCTCTACGCTCTGTTGAATCCCCTTATAGTTAATTAGAAGGCCACTGCACATTTTCTTTTGAAAACCGAAACATACTATGAAAGTCATCATCACTGATTTCCGACCGTTTTCTATAGAATTTGCGCGTATAAACTCGGCCATGTTCGCACTAAAACTGAATAGAATAATAAAAATACGAACTTTTCAAAGCTTTCTAGACAGGAATGAAAGAATCTTGAAATTTTTATAGCTTTTACTATATTATTATAGCTTAAGCTATTTTTTTTCACAAAAATTGAAATTTAAGCTGGAAAAACAAGCTAAAATTAAATGAATTTAGCTTTGGCTATTTTAAAATAGCTATTAATAGAAAGGATCTTTAACTAGATAGCCAAAGCTATTTTTTATTCACGCAAAACTCAGCTTTTACTTAAGAATTCAAGTTTTAGCTTTAACTTTTTTTTCTCATTTTATTTTATTCACATTTTATGTATAAACTAAGCTAAAACCTTAAAAATGCAAAGTAAAATTTAAGAAAATAAAGTGAAACTACCGAAAAAGAGTGTCAACCGTAGGTACTTATTTGTATGAAGCTAAATAAACAAAAGTCGACGCATTTCCATCATCAGAATATAAAATGAATAAACAGATGCTTCTGATATAAAGAACATAATAATTGCATACTAATGCACTATTGAATATTTATAAATTATAATTCTTTTTTAATTTATTAGTTTTATTTAATTGCTTGAAAAAAAGTACGAGAAAATAAAAGCAACACAAAATAAATTAACACTCTTAGGTTTATTTTGTTACGTGATAACCTCTTGTAGATCAGTCTTCATGTTAACTTTAATTGCTTTTATGTACCTTTTATAAAAAAAAATAGAAAAATAACACAGAAAACCAATTTTAAAACCATTAATTATTTATTTTATTTATTCCTAAGAACTGTGCTTCGTTAGAAATTTATGAATTAATATTTCAGTGAAATTAGTTTTTTTTTGTGAATTTGGACGATGAAAGTAGAAAATGTTTTATCATTACAATTACAAGTAGTAGCCGTGGCGTCATGGTTAGTGCGGTGGACTGTAATGCCGGAAGTCTAGGTTCGATCCCTAGCCACGCCACCTATTATAATTTTTAAAAATAAAACGGCTACTGCCTCTTGCGAGGAATTGACAAAACCTCCTAGAGTATCTCTTGTAATAGAAAAGTTCTTCTCACATAGTCGTTCGTATTCGGCAATAAACTGTAGGTTCCCTTCATTCCTGCAGCCACGCACACAGAAATGGTTGAGAGTTAAGCCATACTAGGCCGTAGTTCTTCATGAGCTGTTGTGCCATCAAATTTATTTATTTATCTTAGACTCAGTTGAATTTCACGAAACTTGGTACCAAGCGGTTTTTAACATTATCTATATATGTTTTGAACAAAATTTTTATTTTAATACTGCATATCGTCGTCGTTCTATGAAAACTCCCTAAGTCCATTTTTTTAAATTTTGCAACATTGACATTTGTTATGGAATTTTACTAACAATAACTTGAAAATTTTTGAGTTTGATAAATTTTATATTTAGAATAAATGTAGCAAAAGAGTTGTGTACTTTTTACAAAAGTTAAATTTTGGTATTTAATTAACTATGCCGTGTTTATGAAAGGTTCTTCAGTTTCTTAAGAAATGGACTTAGGGAGTTTTCAAAGAACGACAACGATATCAAAATTTTCAAAAAAAAAAAAAAAAACAAATTTTGGATTAAAAAAAAAAAATTCAACTTTTTTTGAAAATTAGATATTTCGATATTTTCAACACCACTGCGACAAGGAATATCTAAGCCATCGCGCTGTGGCCCTTCAGCTCCATCTAACCCAATGCTGTGACTCAAAGCTTTACAAAACGTTCAGGGAAACTGAAGAGTTTGTGCGAAGGACTATAAGAGAGTCTGGACGTCCCCAGTGTACCACTTAGGGCCAGTTTTACAATCGTGGTTCAGGAACTTTATGAACCGATTTTGTCGGATTAACTGAGGTTCAACGATGGTTCAAGTATGTGATATTTCAAGCTCATCCCTGAACCATCGCTAAATTTCAGTTAATCCGCCGAAATCGGTGAATTAAAAGTCCTGAATCACCGATCAACATTTAAGCCATTGTACAACTGGCACTTGTTCCAGTGCCAGGTAGGACCTTTTTCCCTGAAACGGCCTACTACTGCACTGAAATCGACTGCGAATCATCGACAAGCTTGTCTTCGATTTTCTCTAACGCACTACGATTTGGAAGTTGAGCAATGGAGGGGGAGGCGAGTTATATTCTCAGATGAGTGCAGTTTGAATGAGTCTGCATGGAAGCGATCGTAGGAGCAGAATACACAAACGACCTGGCAAGCGATCTGTACCATGCCATTATTTCGAAACCGTGACTTACGGGGAAGGGTCTTGTATGATACAGGACTGCATTTTAATTGAAGGAAAAGTAGGCTGGTTTTTATGACTGGTGGTGGTCGAGGAGAGGTTGAACTTCGAATCGGTACATCTCCGATATTCTGTTGCATCACGTCATTCCATTTCGTACTAATGCATGATAAAGCTCGATGCAACACTGATGCGCGGGGAACAGTCGGATTCCTTAGGGAAGTTGGTATTGCCACGATGGACTGGTTAGCGCTAAGTCTAGACTTAAACCCTATCGAGCATTTGTGAGACGAGGTAAAGCAAAGGGTTTAGAGCCAAACACCCAGCTCCCGAAACAATATTATAATGAACTGAAAGGGGCACTGTTAGACAAATGGGAAAGAATACTTCAAGAAACAGTCAAGAAACTCATCCAGGTCAATGAAAAATCATTTAGAAGCTGTAATTAGAGAACACAAGATACTGAAACAATAAATTACGCTTAATTTTGTTGGTTTAATTTTTGACTTTTAAACTTGATCACTTAAAATCTATTTAACTTAAAAAATTTTTTTTGGTTTAACTCAGTGAGAAACCTTAATTTTGATTTTTTTTAGGTTTTAGTCAACCACTGACCACTTATCTCTGAGAGAAAAAAAAATAAATCTCTTTTAAAGATTTATCGTCTTTTCGGTCCGTTAGAAATCTCTGCCATTGGAATTTCAGATAACTGTTTAGTTAAGCAAAGTTCGGTAAAAGTGTAAAGCGATAGTGCGTGGCATTAGTGAAAGTGACGATGGGGCGAAGGGAAAACTGTAATGTAAGGAACTATTTTGAATATAGGGTGATTCACCTAAGGTGTGAACAAAAACTAAAGCGTGTAGGTTGTGTTAAGACAAGAAAAAAATCGTATGGAAGGGGGGTCTATTTCCCCCGTTTAGGCGAGAGGGGAAATTTTCGACTTAATTTTAATCGACTTATAGTTTTTTACAATATCCCGTAAATGAGGTATCAAAAATCGCGGGTGACCTGGAAAAATTTCAACCCTGGATTAAAAATTTTCTAAGCGTGACTAATTTCTGAAACTGCCTGACCTTTTATGACCAATTACTGACCTTTTAGACTGCATATTTTTTTTTTCTAAAATCGCATATATGGGGTGCTAAGATCCCACAGCCGGGATGTTATTTTTTTTTTAAGGGGTTTGGTTGGTTAAGTTGGTTGAGTTGTGATCTTGGCCACGCAGCTCTGGACAGTTTACCACCGCCCGGTATACTTCGAGAGCAGGCCAGGTAGTGTATAATTTTGAAACTACCTTCCCTGTTTTGTAGATTTGACAGCAAGAATTTATTTATTTATTTTTTTTTTTTTGAAAGTTTTGGAAAAAACTTTTTATAGTAACCTTTTTTTTTTGATTTTTTAGAACTGGCACTTCCTAGATCTTGAGTATGCATTTTTGAAGTCGCTAAGCACGTCTCGTCTAGTTAAGCCGCAATTCGTGTCGTGTTTAAAGATAAAAGTATCGGCACTTTCTAGATTCTAAGAGTAAATTTTTCTTTTTAAACTTTTTAACGAGACTTTTTTCAGCATTTCCAGAATTTTTTTTTTGCTTAAAATGCGTTTTAAGCTTTTTGGCATTTTTTCCGTGGCTCTGCCCATTTCTTTGGATTGGTCAAAAATATTTTCAAACCTCTAGAACTTCATAAAAACGCTTAAAATGTTATTTAATGCCAAAACGTTCAAAATACGTTTTCTTGAAATTTTGAATAATTAAAAATTAATTCAATAAAATTATATACTTTGTCAAAAAATATTAATTTAGAAATATTTTTTAAAAAAGTAGGTACAAAATAATAATTTAAAAAGAGTAGTAAAAATCCCGTCAAATATTTATACAAAAATCTTACGGAGGGATTTTTATACTTTATTTTTTTTTGGCGGGATTTCGTGACTCGGGATTTTGTAATTAAGGATTTCGTTACGCTCCCATTTGTACATACATTACAAAATTCGCTGTCCGCTAATAAACATATGTACATATATCATCTTTATTTTCCTTTTTTTGTGAATTAATACATTTATTTTATTTTTTTATTTGAAAATCAAAGAAAATAATATAATGTACCATATTAACCATTTTTGATTAATTTTCTATGAAGAGGTTGATCGTTTCCCTTTATTTTTTATAAAAAAAAGTCAGCAGATAAGAGTTATTTTTCAAATTAAATGATAAATCTCACCCAAAGACCTAAAAAAATATTTTTTAAAAATAAATCTCTGACCAAGACTGAAAAAGAATTGGCGAATTAAATATCTCACAGACATAAACTTATTGAAAATAAATGGTTGACGGTTATTTTCGATCTCTAGTTCCAACTTTTTAACGATTCTATGATCAGATATGCGATTAGCAGAATAACAGAAATAAATTCTATTTAAAAGAAATATACAAAGTTCCGCTTAATGCTCGGAAATGTTTTTACTTAGTCCCTCTTCTCTTTTCTGTATTAGGAACTTGATAGCAACCATCTATCAAAAACAATATTTTGATGAGTTAATGACAGTTGAAGAAGTAATTAACCTATTTGAAGTGGCACTTTCTTGTTCCTATACATATATGTTGTCATTCATCATAATCATTTAACATTCATCGCATCACATCCATCAAAACTTAAAAATGCTTATTTGCTCTTGAAACCCTTATAGCCATCCTGCAAAGCCTTAATTATCATCTCAATTATCCTTAAGTATCTGTTTCGTGATTCTGTATCTGTAGTTAAACTTCAATTTAGACAAACACTCTCACTCGACCATGCACTCATCCATCGCCTAAAAGAATCAATGTTGACACTTGAATGCATTTCGTCACTTAAGAAAACACCGATTGCTCAAGTCGCAAGTACAAATGCTCAACAGCTGCATGATGAAGTATAGTCTTATTTTGGCACATAGACGACACAGCATGTCATTGAAGTTGAAGGAGTACCCTTTTCGATACTTTAAATACTCTCCATCACACACACACACACACTCGAATAGTTGATGATCGTATATAGACAAATAAACGATGTCTTATGAATCTTATGATCACCACAGCTGCCAGATAAACCAAAGTCTTATACGGAGGAGGAGGGTGCCAATACCAAGTGCCAACTAGAATCCCCAGAAGTATATGTCTCTCCGTCTTGGACGAGGTCGATGCGCAACAAGAATTACGATGGGAATACTGCATTTAGACATCCCATAAATATAATCGGCGGGTAAAGAAAATTCCATTGGGGGAAGTCGCATCTATGAATGTCAAACCCTGTCAGATAAATGAGATCTTTTAAGACAATACAGTTCAACAAACATAGAATTTTTTGTTAATTTATTGTTTTGTCGGTGTGATGGGTTTATGAGCGTGTGAGTCGAATTTGTTGTAAACGAGTATAAGCAAGTAAGTACCTATACCCCAGTGTTTTGAATATGCTCGAGGATCAAAATTATTTCTATTTTGGTTGATTAAAAAAAATTAATATCGGGTTATGATTGGCAGGTAATTAAAAAAAAAAGCAGGATATTATTGGTTTCTAAAAGTTAAAGTATATTGTGGTGTGGGAAATGAAAGGCTCAAAATTGTCAATTTATAAAAATATGCTTCCATAACTTAGCAAATTTACAGAGACACTTTCAAGCTTGTACAAAAGGAGAGGTTTCGGAGTCCATACCATTCTTATCCGAAACGAAAATGTGACGCAATGGAGACAGCCTTAAAATTAAAATTCAACAGTCGATACATACTAATTTATTGGTTAAGAGATAGAAAGAATTAAATTTCTAAGCTGATTGAATTAAGCTCTTTTTTTGAACATTTTGATCTAGACGAGCAAAACGAGCGGCGGGCACTACCTATATTTTCTCGTAACGTTTCGTCGGATTTTCAAGCCCTCATAACTTCGGTCTGGATAGAGCTAGAGGGATCAAATTTTCAGGATTAGGTGTAGTCCGCGGACTTATAATATACACCAAATTTCATATTTCTAGCTTTTATACTTTGGGTGTAATTCATACCCAAAAAACCTCGATTTTGTCACTGACCACTCACTCATCAAAATCTAAAGGGTACTTCCCGTAGTCCTAGAAAGCTAAAATTTGGAATGTAGGCTAGGATTAGCACACGAACAACAAAAAATTAAATTTATAACTTTCACCCTCCAACACCCCAAAAATGGGGTTCATAATAAAACATCTAAGACAACAACAATTTTCACAAAACACTACATATAACCAAAGACCATATAATACCAAGATATTGCATCTAGTGTAAAAATTCGCGACCAAATCGCTAGAACTATGGTGACCCAAATTGCATGACAAACTTAATTTTACCAAAAATCTATGGAAGTGTCTGGGTTTCGGCTGCGAAACGGCCAAGCCATACTTTTTGACCACGATGTAGGGTTGGTAGAGTTAGGTCTTGTAGAGTTAGGCCTTGTAGAGTTATGGAGTTATGAGATCTCATAACTTTTTCACAGCGAAAGCGTTATGTGCATGTGAGTCTTGGCGACCTTTTTTTACATAAAATGTTTTTGGTGGGGATTTGATATTACTTTTATTCACTAAAAAGTTGCAGTATAACTCGTTATAATTGTATAACTTGTTGAATTAAGTATATTAGTACCTTCTCCTTGTTGAACATAAATTATATCCTTTAAATTAATAAAAAATAGTAAATTGATGCAAGATTTATATCTCTGTGGGGATACATTTATGGCAAGAAACATTCTCATAATAAATATTAATACTTCTATATCCTGTCCCCGGTTACTTGTTTTTTTTTTATTGTTAAAACTTTCCAACTTTTAATAAAACAATTATTGTGAGTGATTGAGTGGCAGAGAGATGCTGAGATGATGCAGTCTAGATTGCAGTTATAGGCAACATGCATTGATTAGGTGGCTTTAGTTTACAAGATCATGTTTGATGATTAATTTGTTTTATATGCCATACACGTTGTCAAACATATACTCAACAAGAAACCGCACAGCTCTTTGAGAATAATATTGTAAGAACGGATAAAGTTTCGCTATTAATTCTCACCATGGTCATCAAAGAGCAAAGTTTAATAGGTATACATATATTTTGTCCCTGCTCTATTAGGGCAAGTATTGAAGTCCGAAAAAGTTGGCTTCACTCACTGATCTCTATAATACACTGGATAGTGGTATATAAAGTATAAGAGTTTTTCTACTTCCAATTGAAGATGACAAGTACGTAGGCAACTCAACACTTTAGGTATGTTCAGTGAGGCTGAGAAGGCCAGTTCAAGTTGCTGAGATCTCAAAAATTCTACTACAACCGAAGAGAGGCAAAAACCAAAGTGGAATTTCTAAGAAAAAAAGCAAAAGAACCATCACTTGTTTGTAAATTTGATTTTTTGTAATTTAAAATAATTGTAAAAGCGAATTTAAAATATTTTAGTTGCAATTTTGTAAAAACTTTTGCATTTCATTATGTTATACAGTTATACCGTTATACAAAAAAATAGGCAACTCAACATTATAACAATTCTCAAATGGCATCAACTTTCTTGTATGGATGCGCTATCCAGTGTATTTAGAGATCAGTGGCTTCACTACATTATACCGTCCCTCGTCGGTTTGTGCGTCCGTGCGTCTCTCCCTCCAAAGCTATTTGAGCTACGTCTATACAGGTGGGCCGATTTTCTAGGACTTTTGTACAGTGCATTTTGATGTGATTCCCTAGATAGTCTATAAGATCCCACAATAGAACGACCTACCTTCATCGAGGTACCAGATAAGAAAGTATACAGTTTTATAGGTAGTGTCTAAGCAAACATTTTGCGCAAGTGTTACCTAGCGCAAGTGTTACCAAGGCATAAGGTTGCCATGCTTTAATGGTAATTTTTTCATGTTTTTGACAATTATCTAACACAGCTCAGATGGTATGTCTTAAGGACATTAAAAAAATACGATATAAAAGGACATTTTATTTAAAAAATTTAAAATACTTGATTTTTTAAAAATCGCAATTTCAATAGGGTCAAATAAGGGCAAAAACGATTAAGTCTAGAATCTATTTTCTAAACGAAAAATGTTAGAGAGTTGGTTATTGTTTTTGTTCTTATATGCAAAAAATGTGAAAAATCTACAACTCGAGATATGAACGTTTGAAAGCAAAAATATGAAAAATAGACGTTGGAGAAAAAAATTACCATAAATCAGGGTTATGTTTTCTGGAAATAAATTTTATATTTTTAGAAAGTAGACATAGAAATAAATTATTGCAAGTGAATTATTGCAAGTGAATTTTTGAATAATATAAAGTTTTTCGTCAATTTTTGGCGGTTTTTGTTTTTTTTTCTATCAACGCAAGGACACATTAATTACGAGTACGATGGTACCATATTTTTTCCGAAAGAGTGTTCAAAAACTCAAAATGGCCGAACTTTTAACTGTCGATATTTTGAGATTTCTTAATGTGTTAGAGGAAAAAACTTTCATAGTCTCACAGAGGTGACAAAAAATTTGGGGAGGTAAAGTATAACCAAAATTTAAGTACGTATACATATGTTAATAGGTACAAGTGTCATGATGTTTAATACAAAAATTTGGAAGTTTTTTTTTAAAGCTTGTCGTGTGTATGAGGTTGCAAATGGCGATTTTTCCAATAATTTTGTCAGGAATATAACCACTTAGGTTAGGTTAGGTTATCGGGCTGATCCTCTATCTATCCTCTATGTTTCTATCACACTTAGATCAATGTAGATCCCTTGTGATACCCTGGAGGATTTTACACTCCAAATAGTTTAACCTATAAATTTTCATGGATTATCTAGCCATCTAGAGGCATTAATGAATTTCGACAATTGCACAACAGAAAAGTTGGAGAAGAAGTAGTTTCCTAGGTGCTTATTTCTTAGTTGCGAGAGTGCTGGGCAGTGACATAGGAAGTGAGAAGAGTCTTCTTGGGCTTCTTCATCGCCACAACCTCTGCACAGATCATCGTGCTGAGCCTCAGTTTTTTCATGTGGTACTTCAGCAGATTGTGTCCAGTTATTGTACCTACGAGAGTGTACAATATGATTTTTATTTAGCGTGAGGATCCTATCTGTCTTCCCCTTGTCGAAACACGGCCATAGTTTTTTGGTATTCGTGCAGGAGTCGAGTAGGGTCCACCTTACATTAGTTTTCTCAAGAATTTTCTTTGCCACAGTCTGTTTGAAGGTGCAGATTGGTGCATATACGTTTAGTTCT
Source organism: Epistrophella euchroma (assembly GCA_947049315.1). Taxonomy (NCBI): domain Eukaryota; kingdom Metazoa; phylum Arthropoda; class Insecta; order Diptera; family Syrphidae; genus Epistrophella; species Epistrophella euchroma. Next base: position 45,933,672 of record OX346247.1, read on the forward strand.
GCTCGGTTTGGATTAATTGATGATCCAATTCGTGCCAGCTCGTCTGCTTTCTCGTTACCTGTAATTCCTGTATGGCCAGGAACCCAACAGAGCCTTACTTTGTGCTGCGAGCTAAGAACCTTGAGCTCTTCACGGCAGCAGGAAACGAGTTTTGATTTTATTTCGATGGCCAGAGAGTGCTTTTATGGCTGCTTGGCTGTCAATGAAGAAAGTAATCGCCAGCATTGACATTGAGAGCCGTTCATCGGCTTTGGTTACTGTCAGAACCTCAGCTTGGAAAACACTACTGTCGTCTGGAAGTCTAAAGGAGCTGGCTAAGTTTAGGGTTTCCGAATAGAATCCCGCTCCGACTCCACATTCAATTTTAGACCCATCGGTAAAGACTGCTAGCGTTTAGCCATATGGTTGAGTGACTTCCCATTTTTGTCTATCAGGGATGTCGGGCGTGAATGGTCTAAAGAAATATATATTTATATACTATATTATACATTATATTTATTCATTAAAACACATAATTGCATTTTTCCTAAACCTTAATCTTGACCGTCAAACAGCTTTAAAATGATTATATTAATATAAAAATTTAATCAAGAACAAAAATCCTTGATAAATTCTATCTCAAGTAATTTTTTAATTCGAAGCTGACAAACTTTTCGAAATTTAATATTCTTACAATCTTCTCTTAAAATTACCTACAACTTTTTAAAAAAATCATCTGTACTGGAATTTTTCTTTCATTCACAGGATCCATTCCCACTTGAATTCTGTTTGTTACCAAAACGATTCAGTGATATAGTTTTTTTTTGTCTTCAGAGACCCGATAATAATGATTTGGATGATATTTTTATAAAACTGCGATTGTCAGCTATGACCTGTTTGATAAAAACATCAATGAAAATTCAAAGGCCTTTGTTTTTCTTGTCACCGATTCAGATAACCGATTAAGGCAATGTTTCAATTCTCACTGTCTCAGTTCGTTAAAATATTAAAAAAATTCTAGCAGATATCAAACAACCGAAAAATAATCCCATTTATTATTCAATTATTTATATAATTAAACGTTTCTTCCATCATTATAATTCACTGATGCACCCTTTGAGGTCCGACTATATGGCATACCGCAACCATGCATATCAAGAGCGGCAACAAACCGAAAAATTATGCCATTTATCATTTTTGTTTATTCGATGCAGTTGCCATTAAATCAAATTCATATCAGCTTTAGCCGATTTATACACTCACTCTTAGGCCCTATCCCATCAATGCGTTTTGAATGGACTCTGGCCCCTGCTTCCAAAAGAAGTAAAAAAAAAAAACGAAAACGATGAGATCCCGACGCCAGCAGCAGCGGCGCGGCCGGCGGCGTGTAGTCAGGAGCACTCTTCACATAGTCATTACCACAAATCTTTCGTCGAGCAATTAAAATATCAAGATGGGTGTCTTTCGGCATCATGGATCATTATCATTGTCGGTTAGTGTTGCTGCTTAAAAGGCTGTGACTTTTTCCACAAACATTTCAATCAACAAAGCCGATCCACCGAAAATATATAAAAATATAAAGAAAGACAAAAAAAATCCTTTAAATCTCCGAGTAGGTGGTGGCAACAATGATAAAATTAAGCGATATACTCTCAAGATCCAAGAGGTTATAATCTAAAGCCGCAACACAACGCGTTTGCTGGCAATTAAGCAAGGAACTCTTTCTCACAGTTTTCTTTGATGTCACATCATCGTAATAAAGTCATTGTGAGGAATCGCGCATATGGGACAGGAATAGGTGCAGGATTTGTTCACAGTCGGCGGCGCAATTGTACAAGGTGATAGGCTTGGGGCATAAAATTCGTATTAAAACTTTTATAAGTACATAAATAAAAATCAAATACAGTTTAAATGGCCAATTAAGTCGTACTTACTTGCTCTTGAAAGTAAAACAATTGAAGTAGAAGTAAAAAGAGTTTTTATACAGGGTGATCGGTATAAGATGCACCAAACTGTTGGAGCGAGTATGTTGGGTTAAGACAAGAATAAAATCGTATGGGAGGGGGGTCTATTTCGCCCCATTTAGGCAGGAGGGGCAATTTTCTAAAAAATTGACTTAAAACAGACAAAAAAAATATTTAAAAACAACGGTACAATTTAAAATGTCATGCTATACCTTTTTAGAAAGCCAGAAATGTCTTCTTTGATTTTCATTTTAAATTAAGTTAAATTAGTGAATAGTTTTTAAAAAATTAATTTCCAAACTCGAAATTTTGAAAAAAAAAGTTTCAAACTATTTTTTTTTTAAATTTTATGTAATTAAGTATAATTTTTGTTTTCAAAATTCAATGCTCTTATTAGCTTTCAGTCAAAAACAGAAAATTGGATGCTAAAATGTCTTTTTTAGTTTTTGAGAAAATTGAAAATAACAGGAGGAGCAATTTTCTAAAATAATTGACTTAATACAGAAAAAAAATTATTTAAAAACATCTGTAATGGCTAAAACGACTTGCTATACTTTTTTGTTAAGCCAGACATATGTGCTTCCATTTTGTTTATAAATTATGTTCTTTTAGTGAACAGTTTTTTAAAACTTAATTTTCAAACTTAAATTTTTGAAAGAAAACAAATTTTAAAATTGTGTTCAAACTGATTTTGTTCAAAATTTTACGTTGTTTAGTAATATTTTTATTTTAAATATTCAATACTCCCATCAATTTTTAGTCAAACATTGAAAACCAGATGTCAAAATGTAGTCTAATTTTTGAGAAAATTGAAAATGACAAAAGTAAGTTTTCCTTTAATTCGACTTCTATCCGTCTACAATTTAAGTAGTAAAGTAGATTTCGTTATTTTCAATTTTCTCAAAAAGTAAAAGACATTTTAGCATCCGGTTTTCTGTTTTTATTGAAAATTAATAAAAGCATTGAATTTTGAAAACGAAAATTATAATTAATTACATAAAATTTTGAAAAAAATTAGTTTGAATTTTTTTTTTCAAAATTTCGAGTTTGGAAAATAATTTTTCAAAAACTATTCACTAACTTAACTTAATTTAAAATGAAAATCAAAGAAGAGATTTCTGGCTTTCCAAAAAGGTATAGCATGGCATTTTAAATTGTACCGTTGTTTTTAAATATTTTTTTTTTCTGTTTTAAGTCAATTTTTTAGAAAATTGCCCCTCCTTCCTAAACGGGGGGAAATAGACCCCCCCGTTCCTACGATTTTTTTCTTGTCTTAACCCAACCTACTCGCTCCAGCTGTTTGGTGCATCTTATACCGAACACCCTGTATGAAAATAAAACCTTGTAGCGTGTATCACCTCAAACTTATATGAGGCAGACAAGCTTGACCAATTTAGGATGAAATAGTATGCTAAACTTAATAAAAGTACCTATTTAAATATTAAATATATCGAAAAAAAAATCTTATGTCCTGATCAAATTATACGCACGATATCGATCCCAAAACCTACTTTTTACTGTTTACCCATTATCTTTAGGTTATTGCATTCTGAATTTTTTTGTGCAAAACCAATATTTGCCTTATGGAGCGGTGACAGCGGCATGGACATGAATTATACATAAAATGTTTATCAAGGCTGGTGGTCATCTGTATAGAAGCGGAACTAAAGAAAGTCTCTTTAGCAGGAAAACTAAATAAAATTTGACATACGCAAGCAATTAAACTATAAAAGTCTAAGAAATGTGAGTGTTACCACTTAAAAAAAAAAAAACAGAAAAAATACCAAGCTATAAATCACAGATTAAAAAATATACCCACAGCATTGTGAGGGGAAGAATCCCTAATTAGGCAATAAATGTCCACATTTTATATGATTGTTGGTTAAAACAAAAAAAATCCTCGCACACCGGCCGGATGGCGCCACCTCATATAGAACGACCCTATTTTCTCGGATTTAAATTTCATCCAACAACGTTCATATTTCCATATCTTTTCTATTTGGGTAGAATTTATAATATTTTATGTGCGTAAACATCAGAAATGAGATTTATGATCTTTGGGGTGGGTGAACTATTTATATAAACATATTTCATAAATAAACAACAACAAAACAAAAAACACGAGTGTCATTTTTTGAGCTATCATATTATGACTATTCAATTGCTAACACAGTATGGAATGTAAGTAATGAAAATAAGATATTATTCTTACACTGATATAATTATACACTGATTAGACTGTGTAAATTTCGATACAAATTTTAGCATCGTCACCTGTTTGGGTAGTGGTTTGATTGAGTTTGCAACCGAAACGAAGTGTTGTGGAGAAAACCGTAGGCAAATTAAATTTTTGAAGAATTATTGCCCTTAACTAATTTTAAATTACAGAGCATAAGGCTAAAAATAAAGCGTATTGTAAAATTGTGTAAATGTAGTAGTCCGTGGCGTTATGGTTAGTGCGTTGGACTGTCATGCCAGAGGTCTGGGTTCAATACCAGACGCTTCCACCTTAAGTTTTTTCAGGGCTACTACCTCTTGCGAGGAAGTGACAAATTCTCCTGTCATAGAAAAGTGCTGCTCACCAGCCGTTCGTATTCGGCAATAAACTGTAGGTCCCCTCCATTCCTGCAGACACGCACACAGGAATGGTTGAGAGTTGCCCTGGTTCTTCATGAGCCGTCGTGCCACTAAATTTATTTATTTTATTTTATTTTATTTTATTTAAAATTGTGTAAATATATTAGTCCAATAATAAATACACCTACATAATAAATATTGAAGACACATCAGAATGGGAATGGTTTTGGTTAATAGAGCCGGGGCAGAATTCAACTTCCAGCAATCCTTGAGAATGTGGAATATTGAACTACATCTGGTGAAGCAGGATGTGGACACGAGCTAAAATTGTACAACAACAGAACAATTATAGCAAAGAAGAAGCTTTTTTTTCGGAATATCTAGTGGAAAACTTGGTCTTCAACTTTGGTCCTGTTGGATGCTGTAACTGAACAGAAAGCGGAATTAGTTCGTTCGTAATGTGGGAAACTCTGTTGGCCTTAGTTGAATATATGTATGGGTGCATTGTTTCAATTCATAAATTTTACGTGCTGGATACAATACTGCAATATTTGATGAACGATCATAAAATCCTTCAAGAAACTGAACTGTTTGCTTCTCGTTGAATCATCAATATGTAAAAAGATTTCAGCAGCAGAATCCGATTTCATCAACTTCAATCGGAATACATAGTTACCCTGAACTGAATCGCATGTTCATTCAAAAGTTTTACTAGAAAATTCGAAAAGTATTCAAAATCCGAAATTGAACAGTTTTTGGAGTGGTTGGTGGCGATATCTGATGATGATGATGAATGACAAACAGAAATTGAAATTTTGTCCCTGACGAAAATGGGATGGCGTTGTTTTCTCAGATTCATGTTTGAAAGCTAAGCGAAGCGGTATATTAGGTCTTTTCACTTTGGTAAGTGATACGAAGTTAATATGTCTTCTAGTCTTAGTAGAATTCGGACCTTTGGAGCAACAAAGTCGAATTTAAGAAAAACTTACTTAGGGCTGGCAACGAGACGAGACCAGGCGAGACTTTTGTTAGTCTCGTATCGGTCTCGTCAAAATCAAAAAATTTCAGTCTTGTCTCGGTCTCAGTCTTGGTCTTGGTCTCATTCTTAGCCTTGTTTTTTGGTGGTAAAAAGATGTAAGATAAGACGCCTGTTTGAAAAGATAGAATATATATGACATCTCGGCAGTTTGTTGGTAAGAAAAATGCAGGGTGTGGAGTCTTGTGTGAACCACGAAGAAAATGTATAAAACCGAGTCGTGAGGGTTAAATGGCGGAGACCATTATGGAGAAATTAATATTAAACTCGTATCTTCAGTATCTTCGATTTTTACTTTATTGGCTCATTAAATGTCACCCAAAAGGTCTAAAATCAACTTTTTCCGGAGCAAAAAATAAAATCGGAAAACCTTTTTCCGGCGGGGAAAACAAAGTCTGAAAAATGAGCGATTTCTATTCCAACGACATGCATACGTCGTATTTTTCTTTGGATTTTCGCAGTGCACCTGAGTATAAAACTATGTACATTATGTGGTTCGATATTTTAACGCGCATAGAATATTTTATATTTCGCAAAAAAAAAACTTGTGAATAATATAAAAATTTAACATGAGTACCTACTAAAAAAATATTTAAATAAAAAAATATTTCTTCTGGCGAAAACCGAAACCAAACCACCGAGACCGGCGAGACTCCCGGCGAATTTCGGTACCAAAAATACGATCTCGTCTCGGGTGCTTTTAAAGTAGTCTCGTCTAGGAGCATTAAATATGTACTTGAAACAAAAATATTGCTTTAAATAAAATTTTTGACAAAATTAATTTGAAAACAATTTTTTTCATCTTTTTTTTCTCAAAATTTTAAGTTTGATTGTATTTTTTATTCACTAAGGGCCAATTTTTCAATTGTCAGTTAAGCAGTCAGTTAGTACTTAATCTTCAGATAGAGCAAAAACTAGTTCTTCATTAGTCCGATTTAAATTATTCCTGAGAATAAACTATCTGCTCATTTCAGAGCCACATAAAATTATTCTAATAGGAATAAATAGTTTCAATGTCAAAAAACATCTTTCTTCAAATGATCCTTTTTTTAGTGGTAGTTTCTTAGAATATTTTATTTTAAGGTATTTTTAGTGGTCGACTAACTGACGGAGAAAATAATATTATTCTCAAAAACAGTCCAGTTTAATTTAAGTGATATAAGGTTTTGTTGCCGATGAAAGCGAATACTTGGAATAAAGGTCCGACAGTTATGTACATAATAGCTTAAAAGGCAGCTGAAGTAATGTATGGTATTAAATATTCTTTTAAGGACTAAAAAAGTGAAGAGAAATTAAATTTTTGGTTAATAGGTATTTTGATCAAGAAAACAGTTGACATTGGGGCCTGTCCATTTTTTCCGTGGCCCTACCCATTTCCTTAAAATCATAAAAGCGCTTAAAATTTTTTTTATAGGTTTTCGAACCTTTGTCTTTTCGAACCTTTGCCTTTAGAGACTTTGTCTTTCGAAACTCTGACGGTTTCTCCTTTAAAATAAACGTTAAATAAAAATTAAATTCTATGAAATGTATCAAAAACAAAAACAAACGCAAACACTTACTTTTGAAGTTTAAGTTATAATATTCTGTAGATTATTTTTTCATGATTAGATTTTGTTATCCGACTGTTTAAGGGTCTGTTTCACAATGTCTGATTAAAGTTCCAATTAAGCTACATGGAACTTATTCGTCACTTAAAAACCTCATTTACGTTTCACAATATCTGAATAGGTCTAAGTGGCACTTAAAGTTCTGAATATTTTACAGGCCAGTAGAAGTGCTGATTAAAAATTTAAACTGGCAAATAAAATATGTACAGCTGTCAATGTGACTCAGTCAAAAAAATACATCAATAGTTTGGCCTAGTGACGGCTATTTGTATGCGTTAACCCAATAATAACTTCACGACAAAAATCCCACCCCTTAACACCATAAAAATGCAACTTCAAAACGTACTAAAGTATTTTAAATCACTCACATTCACATATCAACACACATCTTCTAACTGGATTTTTTTCAAATTGGAGCAAGGGGCCTTAACCACATAGTAATGTTGTTTGTTACCAGTTCTGGGTCCAAAATGTTTAATTATGACATTTTAAAATTCACAACTTGATTGATTATTTTCAATCAGTCAACTTCTTTGGAAAACTGGAATAACTGACAACTAGCTAAGTGGCACATAAATTTATGATTGTGAAACGCAAAGTTTTTTAATGAGATGATTTAAGTTGCGGATAATTTATGTGTCGAATAGTTATAGGGAACTTTAACCAGACATTGTGAAACAAACCCTAAGAGTCAATTATTTTTATTCGTCAGATATTTAACTGATTGTTTAACTTACAATTGAAAAAATCGGCTCTGAAACAATTGGGATTAAAAACAATATGAAAGAATAGAATTCTGGCTTTGAAAAAAGTAATAGCATGATCTTATAAAAATTGCCTTTATTGTTCAAATGACTTTTCAGTTTCAAGTTGATTTTTCTTAGAAAATGCCCCTTCCCGCCTAAACTGGAGGAAATAAACATTTTCTCCTTTCGCGACCCAACCTAAACGTCCTAGCCTTTTATCATTCAATATAAAGTTTTTTTTTATCACGTATGTATGTTCGCATACGTTTGTACGTTAGTGAGCTCTCTTCGTCAACGAGAACAAATAAAGATGTCGACTTTCAAAACCTGTTTTCAAAAAAATAATTTTTCAAAAAAAAAAAAAAAATAAATAAATAACTGGTTTTTATTATTCACACTTGATAGGAACCTCTACGTAAGCGGTTAACAAGAAAATCAAAATTAGAAAAAAAACGGTTCTATGGCAGATACACGTTAATAACAGTTTTTGGTAATTTTTTTTTCTCCAAAATATAGACCATACCTCTACTAGTACATCACAAAAAATTAAAAAAAAAAAAACCTTTTTTGAGATAAAAAAAACCTTTTTTTAAATGGTCCTATCACAAGTACGGTTATTTTTTGAGCTAAAAAAATCTCGATTTCCCTCTAGGGAATCACCCGAAAATCTTATGCTCCAAATTTGAAGAAAATTGCTTCAGGGTTTTAACTGACAGATGGAATTGCGGGACCCACTTTTTTCGTGTTCTCTATCATCGTAATGCCATGTTTGATTGATATCTCCTTTTTTTTTTTACGAATCCAAAACTTGCTCTATAGTAGATACCAATATCGCATAAGTAAAAATACTAATCAATAAGGACACCAATAGGAATTTATCAGTTTGGGTCACACAGTCCCTTTTTTACTAATCAATTAATTTTTATTAAATTTCGAAAACATATTTGAAGACTTAGATTCCAAAAAATTCTTAGTAAATGGTGATAAATCGTTGAGACATAAAAGTTTCAGTTTTCTGAAAATCGCCAATATCTCAAAAAACATCAACATTATGTAGCAATTAAGAGTTTGGATTTAGATTATTTTTTCCATCAAAAGGTTTAAATTTTACCAGGTTTTGTAATGAACCGTACTCTCAGACTACAAAAAAATAAACAAACAAAATTGACAGCTTTAGATTTATTGTTCTATCAGGACACATTCCAATACAATTTAACTTAAGATGAAACGTTGATTGCTTGGTCTTTATGATCAATAAATATAATATTGACGAAATTTGAATGAAACTTTTACAAAAACATCGAAGAGTCTCAACCTAAATCAATACAAATATAACATTCCAATAATATTTTCATTTACTGCACCATATTCATGCACTTCAAATAATAATTAAATTTGAGGAATTTCCATGTTCATTTAAAATTACTTTTGTAATCCTGAAAGTTATGCAGTGTTCCCAGGTAAATAAACCCTTTTCCAACTCAATCTAAATGAAAATTCGGATTATGATGGAGAAATTCTCAGTTTTCCATAACCAGTGCCATCTTGTAACGAACGTATCGTCATCGTTCGTCTCGTCCACCGTCAGAATTAACTTGAAGTTGAAGCTCAGAACACGTATAACGAATTCGTGTTAATTGGAAATCCTATCATCCGTTTGGTTGGTTTTTGTAGGACCATTTGACAGGCGAGAAAATCAATTTCGAAACCTCAAACAAACTTATTTAAGCCACTGAATTTATAGAATTTTTTTTTTCCTTTTAAAAACAATTTTCATTCAAACAAAGAATCAAAAAAATTCAATTTTTTTGTTTTCGTATCTAAAAACATGCCGCACTTTGGAGAACAAAATAACGAGTGTGACAGACACTTAGTTCAATCTTGTTGTCCATGGTGTTGCCGTTTAATCAAAGGCAAATGTTTCAACTACTTACGATGAGTGTTCCATTAATATTGGGTTTCAGATGGAAGCGTATACAAATTGAAACGACAGTTTTCGATCAGAAAACAACTGTTGCGTGCCAAGTGTACGTGTATCGTTTATGTTTGTATACCTATATTGTAGGTGTGGACGAAACGGATTCATTTGTTTTCTTTAAAATAAAAAGGAACAATTAATAATAATTTTTTTTGTCTGTTTTCTTTGAAGACTCCTGAAATAGGCACTGTGTGGGGCATAAAATGAATTGAAATGTCAAAACCTATGTCTAAAATTAGTCGGCTATCAATTGAAATGTCTTTACAGGCAAATAGTTTGACGTTAGAAACATTTGAATCGGTCATTTTAAAAACATATAAGTATGAGTTATATGTATAGGTACATATATGCATTTTTCTTCCAAGAGTCAAGTTTTTTTAGTCGGAATCTTATCGTCTTAGATAATTGGCTGTTTACAACACATGACGTGTAATTGAGCTTTAATATTCAAGTTGTGTGTCTTTTTTGTTTTGCTTCATACACAAACGTGGAAACAATTAAATCGGCAGAATGTTGCTACGCGAAAGTAGACACAAAAGTTCGATTTTTTTTTCCGGATTTAAATTCTTCTAGGGAAACCAAATTTTTCACTGCTTACAAAACAAATACCACTCAAATGGCAAAACCTTATAAGACAGGTAGCACTGAAAATACAAAAACTAACCATCCGATTAAGATGAAACTTACACAATATACCTGTGTTAACTATGAATTAAGGTTATGTTAGGGTTAGGCTAGGTTAGGTTGGAAGGGGTGGATGATTCGGCAAAACCGCGCCATCTCACTCGGATCTCATTGCATCCATTGCGCTCCCCAGGATTTAGGTTGTAGGTAAGGTAGGTGTGGTTATAGGCGAGGAGGGGTAAGGAGTGCAGTGGGTGGGAGCTTAGGTTTAAGGAGCCTCCCTGAATCATCCTGAATTCTGGATGAATTTCAGGATGTTTTTGAGAGGCAAGTTTGAGATGTCGCCCAATTCGTCGAAGAAGTATTCTCCGAGGGCAGCTTTCCTGATTTTTGCTAGTCTGGGGCATTCACAGAGGAAGTGAAAAGAGCCCTCTTCTGCCTCTTCGTCCTGACACCCTCTATACGTAAATCAGATGTGCTAATGCCCATTCTGTTCATGTGGGTTCCTATTGAGTTGCGCCCTGTTAGACTTCCAATAAGGAGAGTTAATTGAGGCCTGCTTATCTTGAGTAGGTATTCTGTTTTTTTCTTTGAAATATTTGGCTACACATTCCTTGAAACCTGACAAGTGTCAAGTAGTGTTGACCACCTATCATTTGCGGCTGTAAGAAAATTCTGGTGGATATTATTCTTTTCTTGCTCCAGTGGTATGAGTACCGAAGATTTGGTTTGGCTTGGATCAATAGATGACACCCGTTCTTGGCCAGCTCATCCGCCTTTTCGTTCCCAAATATACCACAGTGTCCTGGGACCCATCAAAGGGTAACTGTGTTTGTTGCATTGAGAGACCTAAGGTCGGTGCGGCAGTTCTACCAGCTTTGACTTTGTGGCGATAATGGCTTTAATTGCCGCCTGGCTATCAATGAAGATGTCGATATTTCTATTAACTACTTCATATGTGGCAAGATGTTTTGCGGCTTCACAAACGGCTAGTACTTCCAAGCACTGCAAAAGTTTGGCAGCTTTACTGATCTGTTTATGTATGGGTGGATTATCTGAATAGATGCCTGACCCTACCCCTTCATTTGTATTAGATCCGTCCGTGAATACCGACACATGATTTGCATTTATGACCCTGTTTTCTTTCCAGAATTCTCTTGTTGGGATAGCTATTAGAGCCACTGGGTTAAAATCTATGTGCGGTGAAATGTAGTCAAGATATTTGGCTGTGCCCGAAACCTGAAGTGGTACACCGTTAATGGTTGTTGGGTCTATCCTGGGAATGTTGTATTTCCTCGTAAACAAAACCAGTTCTGTCTTTAGTGGGTTAACGTTAAGACCATAGTTTTTGGCCCGACTAGTGAGCTTGTCAAGGGCCGATTGTAGGAGCCCGCTTAGTGTGTGGACAAATTTCTCCGAAGCCATTAGCACTGTGTCGTCGGCATATGCTACAACCTTAACGCCGCTCGAATTTAGTTTAACTAAGATCTGGTTAACGACGAGAAGCCAAAGCAGAGGGGACAAGACTACACCCTGTGGAGTACCTCTGCATGACTTGACTTTTAACTTATTATCCCCCATTTCTCCGTTTACATTTCTAGTTTGAAGCATGGAGTCAATCCAGTTTACCAGTGTCAGATCGATGCTGATGGAGTTTAGGGCTCGCCGAATTGCAATATTATCAACGTTATTAAAGGCCCTTCTATGTCAAGGAATGCCACGAGGGTGAATTTTAGGGTTAGGGGGGTGATAATACGGCAAGTCGCATCATCTCCCTCAGATCTCGGTAGATCCATTGTGCTCTCGAGGCAATGCATATGTACATAGGTAAGTTTGGTATAAGGGCGAGTAAGGAGAAGAGTTGGTGGTGTTTAGCGGGTAGGTGCATATGTGGTGTCAACTTAGCAGGACACCCATTTTCTCGCAAACCAACAGATCAATTGATTTTTCTTGCGTAACTAATTAGTAATTAAGTAGTAGCTATTTACTATATACTTTTGACATGGATTAAATGTCTTTCTCGGACGGTTGAGTGTGATGTAGCGAAAAGAGGACCGTCACGAAAACATGTACCGCTCGCGCCCTACTGCTAAGTGACTGTTTGCACTACATACATCATACATATACGAATCGATAGATAAAGATTGCGCAAAGATTATAGAGGAATTGTTTTATAACTATCGCCTCATAGGTTTAGGTGATGAGTCATCGCGTTTGGGGTAAATTGCAGTACTCAAATTAATTTGAGGTCAATTTCTTCGGATATAAAAGTGCCACTGACGTCATTGATATCTCATTCGAAAGGGTTTGAAAAAGGGCATCCCTACACGTATTTCCCATACCGTTAATTCACGTTAATAGCACATAAGATATGTAATCCATGTTCGGTAGGTGCCACAAGGGCGATCTACCAAGGCTATTTTTTTAATCTGCAATCGAAAAAGTGACCTGCTAAGTTGATGCACATTTGTTACGTCGAGACCCGACAAAAGTATCAACTGCGGACCATCTGTTGTTTGCGGCTTTGAGGGAACTCTAGTTAATTCTTTTTTTTTCTTGGTCTAGTGGCTATATCTATATCACGATGTCCTGGGATTCATCGAAGGGTAACTGTATTTGTTGCGTCTCAGCTCGTTACGAGAATGATTTACCGATTTAGACCTTGTGGTGATCGCGACTTGACTGTCAATAAAGAAGTCGATATTTCTGTTAGCTATTTGGCATGTCGCAAGACTTCTTGCGGCTTTATAAACTGCAAGCACATCCGCCTGAAAGACACTGAAGAAATTGGGAAGCTATATTGATCTATTTCAGGGTGGATAATCTCAAAAGATGCCTAACCCTACCCCCTAGTGGGAATATCCGTTAGGGCTACTGGGTTGAAATCAATGTTCGGTATTGGTTCTGTAGTCTGTTTGAATGTGTTTGTGAATACAATTCATAATGTTACCATGGCCGAAATGGTCCACTTTCCAGTTAATACCATGTTTTAGTCGTAAAGCACTTTTGGCCGCTATTATTTTTTTTTCTTAACCGATCGGATAGGACTTGCTATGCTTTTAAGATTAATTGCCATTGTTGACATGTGTATGCCAAATAAAGTGCAGTTTAGATAAAACCGCTCGGCAAAACTGCACCTGTCCAAATAATTGTTTATAGATATTCAAAAAGTAGAGCAACAAAGCAACAACGACAAGGCAGCAGCGACAAAGAGGCAGTGACAAAACAGCAAAGCGATAAAGCGGCAGAGAAAAACCAGTGGTGACAAAGCGGCAGCGACAAAGCGACATAATGGCAAAATGTCAAAACTTTATTGCTGCTGTTCTGTCTCTTTGCCAGTTCGTCAAAGAAGCGATAGCGACATAGACGAAATTTCAATTTGCCACTAACTTTGCCAATACCGAAATTTCGAGTTTTGGTAGGCTTTTAAACGTCTTCAAGATTTGTGCAAAATATATATGCCTATATTATTTTCCACTAAAATATTGTCAGTTTTTTCATTAAAAATCAACGAAATTCAAAAATTATTGCATTGTAAAAAAACTTTTACATAATGTATTATGTTTCATGGCTTGTTTTTTCATCTTGTTACTGTCATTTTGATAGGTATTCATTCATTAATATCTACCTACAGCCTCTTTTAGTAAATAAAGGCAGCCTAGACCCTAGACTCCTAGAGCGACGGAAAAATGATTTCAACCTTGTTCTTTTATTTTAATCACCAAAATCACAGTGGGCCTACCTTATACCGCAATAGGAAAAAACTAAACTAGAATGAAGTTAAAGAAATGTTTTAAATCAAGCACCAATTCCTATATTATTTAATAAAATACATTTTTGTACCAAAAATTTTAATCCATTTGATAGAAAATATTTTACACAATTCATAAAACATAAACTTCAATTTGTTGATTTAGTTTCAGGCTTAATTCTGGCCCCACTGTACGATTAAACATCTTTTCACTCCACCACGAAGTGATCATGTGAAAATTACTTAAAACACAATTTCATTTGCTACTAAATCGTCTAGTAATTTATGTGTGCGCACCTCGTTCCACCCAGGTCGAAAGTCGATTAATAAAATTGCCAAGATTCTAAGACTCTACGGCGAAGCGACGCGACGCGACGATGACGAACGAAGTATCTTATGTATAGAAGTCAATGAGGAACGAGGACAATAGGGAGATCAAGCAATTCGCAGCCTTATGGTGTTGTCCGCATGGCCATGAAAAAGAAACTTGCGGCTATATCGTCTTGCTGCTGCTGCTGCATCATCGTGCTAAATAATCATAAATCATATCACTTGTCGACAAGTCAATAAATTTGTTTGTTAGCCACCACACATGGATGGGATCCTGTTGCAAAGATCTTACGCATGCAGAAACAGCAGCAGCAGAAGTCGATTAGAGGATTGGCTTCAGCTCTCCTCGATGTAGATTACCTTCCCGGAACAGCAAATCGGTTATCCAGCGAGTTAATCTGTTGGAAAGCCAAAGCAATATTATGCAGATTTGTCCTGGTAACCGTATAGTCGAAAGATTCATCTCCGGAGTGTGGTATCGAATGCGCCGTTACACGCTTCTTCGTCGTCTTCTCCATCGTCATCGTCGGAGTAGTAAATGCTTCTGCTTTGCAAACAAAATTTCGCCTCGAGATATTGTCCAGCAATTTATTCGTGCTTCTCTGATTACGCTCCTTGATAGGACTTCGGACTTCGCCTCGCATTGGTCAAAACCCGATTCTTCAATATCGCGCGCGCAAGACTCGTCTCTCTGTCCAAAAGCAATTTGGCTTAATTTACTTATGACATGATCTGTTCCCCCAACCTCAAAATGGAACCGAACCGTGCCTTAAAAAATCAATTTCCTTGTTAAACCTGCCACCGGTTGCAGCTACCGAAAGTTGCTGTGGCCGTTGATATGGCCGTGATTCGGCTCGGCGTCAGTTTCAGAATTTCATCTTCGATTTATGAATGGTGGTCGTTTGGTTTCTTTGTCTGTTTGTTCTGGTTTGTATTCTCTGTGGCGGATTGTTGACCGTTTGTTTGGAAATGCTCAGCCGAAATGGTGGTGGCTTAGGGGCAGATTTGCAATTTGTCATGCTTGTTAAAAGGACTCCACCACCCAGCCAAGACGACTGGAAGACAGACCCTCAGAGGAGTCATTGGTATATGGCAAGAGTGCAAATATAAATTAATAAAAATAAATCATCTGGTTTTGATGATGAAGAAGAGACCCAGCAGCCAGCCACATAGCCACATAGCCACACAGCAAGAACAGTGGGTGTTACCATTGTTGTGGATTTTAAAATGAAATAAAATCGAAATTAATTGCGCTCCAGTGAGGATGGATATCGCTGTCGGCCGGTGTGAATCGTTTTGTTTATCCTGGCGTTTAAATGGCATTCTCGAGCGAGCTAACGAACAGTTGTTGTGTACTCAATTCTCTGGGCCACCATCAAGCGACCCGCACGACCACGGCTAAGCAATCGATGGAAAAACGCGTCGATATTACCACACAGATACTGGTTCTCGGCCATAAATCCAATATATAATTATTTCCTGTATTAAATTTACCACCACCCACTTGACCGCCTTCAACTGCCAGAGGTGGAAATCCGCCCGGAAATGCACATGGAAATACCCCACTCCGGTCCAGCCCATTAGCCCATCGGCCTGGTCAGGCCGAAGCGATGTGAACTAGCAGCCATGTTAATAATGAGAGGCCAAAAGAAAAATTCGCTTTTTATAATTAATTTTCTCTTGTTATGGCGAAACAGCGGACGGCCGTTGAAAGGGCTTCCAATATAACAGTATATCTATAGTAGGGGAACCAGGCCTAATATGGTTCAATTAAGTAAAAATATCTATCTATATGTATCTCGTATGTATGACTACAAGTAGAAGTGCCGTCCTAAAAAAGAAGAAAGATTCAGCTTTTGTTAATATCCCAAAAACTATAAATTTTAAAATATATTAATCTAATTCTAGATTAATTATTGTTCAACTGATTCTGATCAAATTCTCTAAACAGAGCCCATGTTCTGTAACTTCTCGCATGCAAAAAGTCAATCGAGAAACGATGGAAACTGAAACAAAATACATGAGTTTTGTTCCATTTTTCAGCGTTTCTCGACTGATTTTTTCGATGTGAGTTACAAAACATTGGTCCAGATTAGTGCAAGTAATATTGCATACCAAACCAAATATGTATTAAAATATTTTTGATATTGGTTCATTGGTTTTCTGTTTTAAGGGAATCAAAGAGGAACAAATAAATACATTATAGTTTATTGCCGAATCCAAATAGCTAAAGTGAGAGGCACCTTTCTATGACAAGATTAAATTTTATAAAAAAAAAAAAAAACACCTAACTTAACAAATGCTTAAACATGCTAACTAATTTATTTATATTTTTTACTTTTTTTGACTTTTTATATTAAGATCTTTTCTGTGTTTTTTTTTTTTAATGTAAAACATATTTTTATTTTATTTTTTTTTGGTTTTCTACATTTTTAACTGCTTTTATCGCTTTTAAGTTATCAGTTAAAAAAATATTGTGCATGAATTACTGGACAAATAAAAGATTTAACACAAGCTAGAAACACATAAATATAATTGCGAAGTTCGCAGAGTAGAAGACAAATTGAAATAAAACATACTCGCTATGATTTTACCAAAAACTTGCTTTTTTTTAGTTTAATTTCTGAATTGATTTTTATTTTGCATTAAGGAATTTAGAATTTTTTAAAATTTCTAAAAACTAACAATGCCCAAAACATTTCAGTTAAAGATACCGTTAATTCTGACAAAAAAAAATTGTTCAAAATATTCTATACATGGTGTTCGGTATAAGGTGCAGCAAAAATCTAGAGCGAGTAGGTTGGGCTAGGACAAGAAAAAAACCTATGGGAGGGGGGGGGTTGTTATTTCCCCCCATTTAGGCGGAAGGAGTAATTTTCTAAAAAAAATGCCTTAAAACAGAAAAAAAATATTTAAAAAGAACGGTAAAACGTACAATGCCATGCTATACCTTTTTGGAAAGCCAAAAATCTCTTCCTTTCATTTTAAATTAAGTTGTGTTAGGGAATAGTTTTTGAAAAAATAATTTGCAAACTCGAAATTTTGAAAAAAAAAAATTTTTTAATTCAAACAATTTTTGTTTTCAAAATTTGATGTAATTAAATATAATTTTGGTTTCAAAATTCAATGCTAATATTAATTTAAAAAAAAAAAAAATAAACAAAACCTTAAATGTATCCGCCTAAACGGGGAGAAATAGACCCCCCTCTCATACGATTTTTTTCTCGTCTTAAACCTCCCTACTCGCTCTAGATTTTTGGTGCACCTTATTCCGCGAACACCCTGTATAATGTTAAAAAACTGCTCGGTTACAAGTTTCATAAAAATCAACCAAGTCGATTTCCAAATATTTGGTTTACAAAACAAAAATTAAACTTTTTTAAAAATCCATTTTTTTTTTTGAAAATTTTAGTATTAATATGTACTTTTTAAAATTTTCAGAAAATTCTTACCAAAAATTATCAAAATCAGCAGATTTCTTTTCGATCAAAAACGAAAATTGAGAAAATGGTTCTATAATACAGGTCGGTACAATTTAAAACCCTTTTTCGGAAATTATAGTTTCAAAAAAAAGTAGCTCATGCCAAACAAAATTTATTGAATTTTTTTTTTTAGAAAAGCAAGATTTTCCAAAAATGCCAAAAAAAATATATGGCAGGTACCGAAATGTTTGGTCCTAAAAAAGAAATAAACAAAAATGTGTCAGGGGAATGTTAAACAACGCTAGATACCATGTTTAAATAGAATCGACCCATGCGTTTAGGCTGTAGGCGAGTACACAGTCAGACAGACAGACACAGTGTGACATTTCGCTAATTTAGCGGGATTAAATTAATAACGTTCAGAAATACATAAATTTTTTTGATCAATATTTTTTATTTCTTTTCATGAAAATTGTTCACAGAAAGGAGTGTAATAAATTATATTAACATGATCTACACACGTTTTGACAAAAAAATAACATAAAAGAACCAACAATTTGCACATTTTTATTTGTTTGGAAGGTCTTACAGTTGCAAAACTTCATGTCCATTTAAACTTTTTTTTTGTTTTTGTGAATGTATGTATCTTATACTTTTCAAAAATGGATCTGAGGATATTAATAATCTATTCAGAAGGTCTGTGTTCGTGTCGATTCGCAGAGTTTTTGTAATAAAGAGTTCGCTAAGTTTTCTATTTCCTTTATTCTTGGCTTTTTGAGCTTTCTCCGAAAGTTGGTCGATTGCAAGAATACAAATGGTAATTTTTTGTTGCCCATATGAAATAAGACCTTGTGTACACACACTGGCATATAATATCAGCCAAAATTTTTGGATACGGTTCCCTTGTTTGTGTTGCAAAACTCTCGAAAAAATTTAAGTCAGTTGGGAACCCTGGCCCAAGTACTTCTAAGATAATATTAAACTTTTTTAACATTTTTCCGTCGATTCCTGTAATTTCAACAGTTTTTGCTTCGTCTCTGAAGAATAAAAATGATGAACATTTTTGTTTTTATGACCTTTGTTGAGCACCATCACAACCCCATTTTATTATCAGGGATATTCTTTTAAACCCGTTTTAAAATCATCAAGAGAACATAATACGTTTTTTGAGCAAAACATGACTTTTTGAAAAATTATTTTTCGCTTTTTAGTATGTAATCTACAGAGACCTCTCTATGATATAATATGAGGATATAAAGACCTCGTACAGTAATTCAACAAACTGTTGAACTTCTCAGTCAACTTTTTTTTAGAAAAGGCTTCCCTAGTAGCCGTGGCGTGATGGTTAGTGCGATGGACTGTCATGCCAGAGGTCTAAGGTTCGATCCCCAGCCTCGCCATCTATTTATTTAAAAGAAAAACGGCTACTGCCTCTTGCGAGTAATTGACAAATCCTCCAAGAGTATCTCCTGTCACAGAAAAGTGCCGCTCCTTAGCCGTTCGGATTCGGCAATAAACTGTAGGTCCCCTCCATTCCATAACCAATTAATTTTTGTAAGAAAATCAAAATCAAACTTGCAAATTTTGAAAATAAATGTGAGAAATTCAGTGATGTAGTCCATGGCACAATAAAATAAACATAGAATTTGATTTTTACTTAATATTTTTATATCTATTACTCATCATCACAAAACGAGTATTTATCACAAAAAATAACATCACATAAATATCTATACGTAGGTATTAAAAGTATTTTTTACAACAGCAAATTAAGCCGTCTGGCCTTCTGTGCAGCAAATACATCTATGACCTCTTCAGTATTGATATCAATTTCTCTATTAATTGACATCAAAGCTAATCCTGTCAGTCTTTCATCGCCGGTAGAGTTTCTCAGATATGTTTTTAATCTCTTCATCGTTGAAAATGTTCGTTCCGGTGTGCATGTCGGAACTGGAAGGGTAGCCAAAATTCTTAAAAGTTTGTGGATGTTTGGAAAAAGTTGTTGGTTGTATCTTTGAAGAGCTTCTATTGCCTTTTTCGCACGGTCTTCTGGTAATTTTTGGTGGCATTTTGTCTTCCATAGTAAGAATTCAGCCTCCATAGTGTCCCAATCCAAAAATTTCTCATACAATTTAAAATTTTCTTCATTAAAATTAGTTTCATTTTTTACCGATAGTCGATGGTATTAAAATATACAAAGAAGAAAGTGTCGACTCATGATTCTCGAATCTCATTTTAAGTTGACTAATAAAGTCATCTAAGAGAGGAATCAAAATTGTTATCCTAAAATAGGTGTCTGGATCTGTCGTACGTATGTTGGATCTATTCTGTTGTCTTCCCACAACTCGAGGAGTTTTTATTTTTTTTTTCTGCAATTCTTGATAATTCTTCTGCGGTCTGGAAAATTATATTGAATTCCAAAATTACATCCTCTCGAATTTTTTGGAAACTGTTTGATATCAATTCAATATGTTCCAGAGCAGATACCAAGTCGCATGAAGGGGACTGTAAGATCCTGCAAAGCGGCAATGTGTATGTAAATAAAACACTCAAGCTGCACAAACTTATTAAAAAATCACTAGCTGTAACAGATCTTAAAAAGCAGTTCGCCTTTGATGAAGTTTCGGAGTTGTGACCTGCTCTGAAGCAGACCACAATTTCGATTGTTTTTGTGACTCTCACAAGTTGTGACTTTGGGGGAAAATACGAAAAAGTCACAAAATTAATTTCACCACCTCTTATGACTTTTGAGGTATCAGTGATGGCGGGGAGAATCGGGCTGTTAGTGCACAAATTTGGGAAAAAAATTTAATAAAAAGCTATTAATAAAAAAAATAATTTGTAAAAAAATTTCGGGGGGGGGGGGGGGTTCAAACCCCTGTGAACCCCCCCCCCCCCCCTGGCTACGACCTTGGTTGTTTTCAGTGTTTTCCTTACAATTGAACCTTATTAACGATCAAAATGACAAAAAATTAACTAAAATAAAAAAAACTACTTTTTGGGGAACATATTAAATATTGCTTCATTGCGAAAGCAGTGTTTCTTTTTCCTGATTTTATATGGTCAAGTTCATTTGCAGTTACAACTTTCTTAGCGCTTAAAGAATCTTAAAGGGTGGGTACTTTTCTTTTCTTGCTTTTTTCACAGCATTTATCAAAGGTTTTTCTTTAAATTAGAGCAAGTCGAATTTTTAATTAAATCCCGCTAAATAGGCAAATTGTCACACTGTGAGACGGACGGAATGGCGATACTTACTTTTTTCGTCTTCAGCGAGAAATAACTTCACTTTAAAAAATGGAGTCTTTTCCCACTTAGTGTAGGAAATCATTTCACTTCTTTTTCTCTGACTCTTCCTTTGTACCACTCACGCAACTCTGTGGCTCCGCTTAGTCCCCTTTCACACAAGGCAACTGAGTTGCCGGCAACAATTAGTTCATAGGCAAGAAGGGCAGGAAGAAAGAGGGGTAAACGAAATCTCCCCGGTCAACAAGTTCAGGAGACTTTTTTGACGTTTCTCTTCAAACTACGTTTGTGTTCGTTCAACCAAGGTAGTTTAAAAGGAAAATACAGCAAGTCTCCTCCGATTTTGTATCTTCGTGTGAAAGGTACAAGAGATTGTTAAGGAGATTTAAAGAAAACGTCAAAAAAATCACCAGCAACTAGTATCTTCGTGTGAAAGGGGACTTAGAGTATGTTTAGCCGTCAGGCAGGCTTCAATGTTAATTATTTTAATGAACAGTTGGAGCAGATTCCCGTGAAATAAATTTCCTGTACTGTATTGGTATGGTTTGGAGAAAGGATCAAGCAACAAATTTAAAATAAAATTCAAGAATAAGTGCAAGTATTCTACACTTCGACCTTCTGAGTATACAAAAATCGAAAATGATAACATAACAAAATTCATATATTGACACCCAGTATACATTTAAAATTAAAGAACGTGTAAAGGATTCAAAGCAATGTCCAGATAGACATAGATAGATAAAGATAGACCACCCTCAACTCGGATCTCTTTAGCCTATTCTAATCTTTTAAAAAAATTATGAGCGCCAATTCTTTCAGCTAAATAATAAAGAGGTCGAGGGTTCCAGAAGATTTCAGTTTTCAGTTGAGCCATTTTAGGTCAGATTCCCCTATAAACAGGCGGTAGGCCCATCCATATACCAACCTGAAACCCATCACCTTTCCCTCCATAAACACACCATTCACAGAACGCGTGTCAAGTGATTGTATGGATAAAATAAATTTTAATGTTTTTAAATTAAATGGTTTCGTTTTTGTGGTAATTGATTTTAATGGTCTGTGTGCAAATTTTGGCGCTCCCCATTCACAGGATGATATTTATTTCCATTTCTGAATTCTCTGCATATAATATGTATGTATAGAGAAAGCTGCGACGATGATGGGCTATAGCAGCATGGTGGCGGGGACTCCCTGTTTTATACTTGTGGAAGTATAGGGTAACGCAGCGGCGGCAACGGGCGGCGCTTCAATTCCGACGAACGATTTTGATTCACTCCCACAACTCATCTGAGAGCAGATAAATTTTAGTACATTTGGCTTAACGCATTTATATATATAAATAAAAAATGAATTTAAAAAAAAACGCGACTTTTTTCTACCTCATTTGATGGCTGATGTTGCTGGTTGTTGGTTGTACCCCTCTCTGCCCCTTAGTAGGTACATTCGATGTCGTATTTTATTTTAATTTTTTTTTTTTTTCAATTTGTTCATTGGAATAAGATTTATGAGAGTTGTTCATTGTGGGTTCAAGTTTATGGTGGAGTTGGTTGTTCTGATCGCTTATATTCTATACGGGGTTGTTTTGGGCTCGCGAGCTCTGGGATAAGTGATTAATATTTTTATTGGCACTTTTTGTTCGTCGGATTTGTTTCGGGCGTTTTTTTTTTTTTTGTTAAAATAGGAAAATATCTGGGTGTACATGATTGTAGTTTTAATTAATGGCTTTGTAAGGAGTGTGTGTTATGTTTGCCGAAAATTAAAGAAATTGTTTAAATTCAAAGTCTTGGCGGTGAATTGCATAGATTGGGTTTTAATTGCAGAGGAGTGGTGGTGCAAAAAATAAATATATGATGTGTATATGTAGATGGCAGAAAATGAAATTAAAAATCAGTTTCATAAATCAAATGATTGATTGATTAATTTTTTTTTAAAAGAAGTCACACTTAGAAACCCAGTAATTGCTATAAAACGGGTTTGTTAAATTATTATTTTAGCCATCAGGTAGAGGTAGATTTTTAATTAAAGGTAAAGTGATTAAGTGGCATGACGAAACGATGCATAGTGATGGATAATTTTAAGTTCCTTAGTTTTTATATCTTAAATTTGTAGGAAACTGCTTCATCAAAAATGTTACAGCAAGACTTCCAATCTGGCTTAGAAATATTTTTGAAATGTCCAAAAATTATTGTTAGAGAGCTTAAGCAATACCTAAGTGGGTCGGATTTTCCAAAAGCATTGTAGAACGTAATTTTTTGCTAATTAATAAAATGTCACATCATTTGTAGTAAACAGAGAGTCAGCGTGAAAAATACTCAACAGCACCCGCTGAAGCACGCTCCTGAGTTTGTTAATTCTTCCCCCTAAACGGGGGGGAATAGACCCACCCCTCCATAAATTTTTTTTTTTTTTTTTTTGACTCAACCTATACGATTTAGGTTTTTTTCACCACATCATCCTGAATATTTATGTGCATTCTCTATTTGTATAGAAAACTGAAAGCCTTAACTCTACCGATTGAATTATTTCGAAAACTGTTACTTTTAAGAAAAAAATGTTATAAACTTTCTTGTAGAAAATTTTCTAAGCTACAAATTTGTCATCAACATTTTTTTCTGTACAAGGTACCGTTAGGGAGATATTGCTGAAAAACCATTTTTGGGGGGCATTTAACCCCCCCGTAAAGTTTTTAGCGGTACTCCTATCGATGGGGAATTTTTACAGTTTTTTAAGAACACCATCAAGAGGCTGTATTCATCACTTCGTCATCAAGGGAGGGGATGTGGGAGTCTGATACATTATATGGCAGCATTTTTATTTAAGTCTTAAAAATAAATTATAGTTTTAAAAAACTAAAAGCTCCTATAGAAAACCGAACTAAAAAGTAGTAAATAATTTTTACTTCCAAAATAATTCAATTCATAGTAAAAAACGTTGCTTATAATAATATAAAAATTATTATTATATTAAAATCATGCCATGCCGTTGGTAATTTTTTATTATAATAATATTTTAATGCGCTCTACACTTTTTACTGTGAATTTATGTAATTATTAAGTAAAAATTATTTACTAATTTTTAGTTTGGTTTTCTATTTCATGATTTCATGTAAATGATCGCCCATTTAGGTACCTATTAGGGAACCATCTTCATAAATTTTTCCAAATCCGTAGTACCAGACAGCCTGATAGATGGCGCCACCACAAATTTTCAAGTCAACTTGTGACTACTATCCATTTTATACAAAATTTTCATTTATATGCTTTATTTCATAAATTCTCAAACGTCATTCATTTATTGACCACTTTGAGAATTAATAATTTTCCAGCACCCCCAAAGAAATAAAGTTTCAAAAATAGTTTTGTAATTTTCTTCAATCAAATCACCCCGCACTACCTGCCTTCCACCCCGCGCTAACTTTGAGAAACGCCAGTTTATATTATGAATTCTTGTTTAATTTTTGTTTAAATTTTGCCGCCTTAAGCCCGGGCTTACGGGCTTAAGCCTAAATCCAGCACTGGGTATCCTCTAATTCGTACAAACCACAATACATTGAGGTTTGATACCTGGGATCATTTAAAGAAAAAAAAATTATGGGGAAAGAATTTATCTCGCCCCTGAGACTGCGGAGGCTGGACAATTTTTGGAAAACTCAGAAAAAATTTTGAAAATCAAAAAAAAGCACATACAACGATGTTCTACCACGTTTTTGAAAGCTCATTCCATTATTTTATTTTATTAAATCAAGTTGTTTTCAGAAATTAAATTTCTGCAAATTTATTTAATTTAATTTATTTTCGAAGTTTTGCGTAATTAAGTGTCGCTGTTTTTTTAATATTCCATGCTTATATAAATTCTTAGTCAAATACTGAAAAATTATTCCCCCCCCCCTCCTTTAGGAAGAGGGGGCAATTTTCTACAAAATCGACTTGAAATAGAAAAAAATCGTTAATAAACAACAGCAACACTTACAATGTAATGCTATATGTATTTACTTTTTTTTTAAAGCCAGAGATCCGTTATTTTATTTTGTTTTAATTTCAAATTATTTGAAAGAATAGTTTTTAAAAAAAATTAATTTTCAAACTCAAAATTTTGAAAAAATGTTGAAAAAGAAATTTGTTCAAACTTGAGGGGGGAATAAATAGACCTCTCTCTCATACGATTTTTTTTTTGTCTGGGCTCAACCTTTTATTTTTTATAATGATCAAGTAATGGTAGAAAAAGGAAATACATCTCTGGGCCTTATCTGGGATAATCGATGTATCAAATACAGTAAACAAAATTTAAATTCATCAACAATCTTCGGAGATACAGAAATTTTAAAATTTAATGTCAAATGTACCCCAGTTTCCCCTACCAAGATTACAGAAAATCGACTAATCTATTCAGGCTGTAGACAAACAGAATTTCGAGGCGCACTTTTTTTGTAAAAATTATTATTTAATTAAAATCTGGAGGTCGAGATATTTTACAAATCCAGAACTATCCATTTAACTCACAAATAGAAAAATAGATTTTTTGTAATTATTATTTAGATTGAAGAAAATTATTGTGTTTTAAATTATCCAACAATTCAAATTAAGTTATATTTAACTCCTTATTTCCTAAACACCATGAATTTCGAGCTATATTATACTTGGACACTAAGTATAATTTAAATACCAACCACAAATTCCACAAATCCCACATAAGTATCGTAATGAATTTCTATAGTCTTCTAATAAAACCCAAAAGATTATGATGAACATTAATATGCATAAAACCACGACCATCGGTCCTTTTTCAAACGAAAACGAACCAAAGATTACATTGCCCTCTCAAATAACAACCAAACAGATGTTGGTCTAAAAAAGGACGCAATATATAGATACGAACAACTCCTAGGTTTTATGGTCTCATTCACACTATAAAGGTACATATATGTATGTACGAAACACTATTTATAATGAACAAATGAACATGTGACCATTCTAAAGCCACAAAACATAGAATTTTGAAATTTATTTTAATTAATGAAAACACAATCACACAATCAATATGGTATTAGGTAGGTAGGTATGGTCTTAGCTTGAGAGGCGTGGAGATGTGTTTAGTTAGAAAAGGAGTATACATACAGGTTGAAAAGCAGACATTACACAATTTGTGAGGATAATGTTATACGCTATCATCAGTTAAGAGAAGTTCATGGCCGAATGTTGTATTAAATTCTATGGAAAATAGATATAGACGGAAGAAATTCAGACAGCGTTGCCAAATGTTATTTTAAAGTTGAAGAAACATCTGGAACATTATTGAACACTTGAAAAGTAACAAATGACTTCCAGAAACATCCAATACATTTTTCAAGAATGGAAATATCAATTCAAAATTTTCATAATATGTAATACAATTATTTCGATATCTAAACACTAATAGTAGCCGTGGCGTGATAGTTAGTGCGATGGACTATCATGCCGGAGGTCTAAGGTTCGATCCCCAGCCTCGCCACCTATTTATTTAAAACAAAAAACGGCTACTGCCTCTTGCGAGGAATTGACAAATCCTCCAAGAGTATCTCCTGTCACAGAAAAGTGCCGCTCGTTAGCCGTTCGGATTCGGCAATTAACTGTAGGTCCCCTCCATTCCTGCAGACACGCACACAGGAATGGTTGAGAGTTGTAAGTCACTAGGCCCTTGTTCTTCATGAGCTGTTGTGCCATCAAATTTATTTTATTTTAAACACTAATAAAATACTTCCATATTGTTTCTTTTAGTCCCAGTTCTTCAGTTCGAGATTAAAATTAAACAAAATTTGGTGAAATAACTCTGGATTTTCTGAACAGATGCTTTTGATATTTTATCCTAAGAGTTTGTCATGTCGATCCGTATGAATTCTCTGCAGAAAAACTGCTTCTTTAAGTTAACTGGTAAATAAATGAACGTCAAGTTTAACTCAGTACTGAAAAACTGGGCCTTAATGTCCGGTTGCTAACAAATTACTTTGAATAGTTCTTCTGAAGCTACTGTTTCATGGTTAATAACTCTTAAAAATTGTATAAATAAATAAATTTGGTGGCGAAAACGGCTCATGAAGAACCAGGGCCTAGCGACTTATAACTATCAACCATTCCTGGGGTGCATGTCTGCAGGAATAGAGGGGACTTACTTTGTATTGCCGAATCCGAACGGCTAAGGTGAGCGGCACTTTTCTGTGACAAGAGATACTCTTAGAGTATTTGTCAACTCCTCGCAAGAGGTAGTAGCTCAGAAAAAAACTTAAGGTGGAAGCGGCTGGTATTGAACCCCCGACCTCTGGCATGACAGTCTAATAACGCACTAACCATTACGCCACGGGCTACTCCCTTAAAAATTGTATGTAAAAGGTAATTCTGCGAATTCTGGCAACAATATAACGTGCTATATCAACATTTAAAGTAACCTTCGTCCTCGCATAGGTGTTTTAGCAACTTTTCACAACTTGTTTTAGTTATTCTAATCAAAGGATGTACCCGGGATGAAAATAATGTTCCTCCCATATCGCATTCGTGTTAATATCTTTTTTTTTGATACTCTAAACTTACTAAATATTGTACGGGTATAAATGCTAGGTATACATATATATAACCCTTTCAACGTTTCTATATTCACACCCAGGTTTATTCGACATATTAAAAAAAAAAAACTTTCAAAGGTACAAAATCAGAAATTATGGCAAAAGGGATATCTTTTATTATACAACTGTTGACCAGTTGAAACCTCTAGCACATTTTCCTCCCTGTCCTTGTTGTTATCTCACATGTATGAAGGATCTGCATAAATATCCTTTGTTTTTTATTTTATTATTTTTTTTTTTTTATTTTCTAAAACTTAATGCTCAAATGGGGATATGTATGGTCGACTAATCAACGAGTACAACATGCTGATGACTTTTTATGTGAACATACACAGAGAGTAAATTTATAAAAGTTTTGTCACCCTTGGTTTATGTTTTGTTGTTGTTCAAATGATAACACTCCACTTGACTTGATTGAGTCAGTAGCTTGAAAGGACTTCGGCGGAGTCTTAACACTTCATTTCTGGACTTTAGAAAAAAAAAAAATATGTCACTTAAAAGATCATAAAATGGTCAAAAAAGGCCAGGTCAATCGATTTCAGTAAAGAGCAATACATCTTTTTTTATTATTTTCAGGGAAAATACCACCTCGTTGGTGGAATTGCGACTTTTACGTAAGTAATATTGATTCAACATTTTATTTGGTTTATCAATTAGTGATAGAAGTAAAAGATGAGACCTACAATCTATGTGCGAGACGTTAGCACCACCATTTTGGATTTTCAAAAAACAAAATGTTTGCTGTATTGTGGTCAACTTGCGTTGTGTCGTGAATATTTGTTTAGATTCGCAAAATTTCTAAAAACTTATGCAGTTGTATTGTTGTGCTTAAAAGAACCGAAGAGACAAAAAAAAATCGCAGAAGTATTTGCAAATTTTACGACCGAACGCAAATGTTGCGGAGCGCATTAGCGTGAAGCTACCACCGCCATTTTTGAGTTTTTTTTTTTTAAAACAGATTTGGCTCAGCTTGTGCCGAATTGTGCCGTAAATTTTTCATTTTTCAAATCCGCAAATTTGCATGTTTTACGGATGAAATTTTTTCCATTAATAAGATTTTCAACAAAATTAAACTTCTGCTGTTTTGTGCTCAGTTTGTGCTGTCAAGTGCCGAAGAGATTAAAATGAATTCGCATATTTGCAGCTTTTAGAGCAAAAAATTGATTTTGCGAAGCGTGAAGTAAGCACCGCCAGATTCGTAAATTCGTAACGGATGACATTTTTTTTTTAATTAAAATTTTCGAAAAAGTCGAAGTTTTGATGTTTTCTGCTCAAATATGATATTAAGAATCAAAGAGATAAAAAAGTAGCATATTTGCAACTTTTACGACCGAACGCAACTGTTGCGAAGCGCTTAAGCTTTTTAACTTTTTAGAAAAACAGAATTTAAACAAAATGCAAAATTTAAAAAAAAATATTAATAAACCTTTGTTTTTTTTTTTAAATAAAAAATGGCGGTGCTAGCTGCATGCTTCGCAAAATCAATTTTTGGCTCAAACAGCTGCAAATGTGTGAATTTTTTTGTATCTGTTCGGCACTCGACAGCACAAACTGAGCTAAAATAACAAAAGTTGAATTTTTTTAAAAATTGTAGTTTCGGAGGAATTTCATACAAAATTTGCAAATTTGCGAATTTGAAAAAAAATATTTAAGGCTAGGAAAATCGCTAAGACGCTTCGCAACTTTTGTATGCGGTTGTAAAAATTGCAAACATGAGATTTTTTTTCGGCTTTTAGTATAATTTTTTGAGCATAGAACAGAACAACCTTAATTTAATTTTTAGAAGAATTTACAAATTTGAAAAAAATATTTATCAAAAATGGCGGTGCTAACTTCTCGCACATGCAATTTTCTCCCAAATTCGAACGGCTACGATAAGAGGACTTTATAAAGAGACGTGAAACTCTTATAGGATTGTTCACTTTTTCTCAAGAAACAGTACTACTGCAAAAAAAACAAATTCAGTGAATAAGCTGGATTTGAACTCAGATCTCTGATGGAAGTTACCAACAGGAAGATATCCCAAAAAATTTCAATCAAGCGACCCAGAGTGTACGACGCTGAGGCTTACAGAAAAACTTCCATATGATGATAGTTAAAAATGCGGCCATTCTATCGTCATTCAAGATGAATGTGTTACCGGGGATTAAACACGCTTTTTATTGCCTTTCTAACAAAATAAAGTAAAGCCTCCAGGTCGACAAAAAGCATTGTTGGTTTAATATAACAAACAAAACTATAGGACTTTATATACAAATATTTTTAGTAAAATTCATTTATTTTTTTGTCGTCGTCGCTTTGAGAATAAAGTTTCAGCAGAAGTTATTCAGCTGCGAAGCGATACATGATTAAATATTCAATTTTACTATTCAAGTTTTTTTTTTTTTTTAATATCCTCCCATTTGTATGGAAATATAGAAGGGTTTTTGTTTTTATTTAGTTACAAATATTGATGTCTACTTCTACTGTCCTGTAAAGCAAAATAATTTTTTTTTTGTGTCCTAGAAAATGCTCTCAAATAAACTTTATTGAGTGATTTAAGAGTAGAAGAGCCAATGTTAAGCTTATACTTGTTGCTGTAGCATTTGCTTTTAAAAAGTAACCTTCTGTGGTAAGTTCGCATCGCCTGTCACGTGTTCGCGAGGATATATTATTATTTAATGTTGGGAGCATTGCTTCGGGTAAAAATAGCAGTTATCTAAGTGTCTTCTTGTTCCAATAAGTCTTTTTTCTTCCAAGTTCGTTAACAGATGAACTAGCTAGCTTAAACTTGAATTTACTAATGCTGCAGGAAGTCAGTAACCTTCATCAAATGCTAAGTCACATTCTTCAGAAATCTCATAAATCCTACCCTGATGGCGGATGTGAAGAAGGATGACACTAGCCCATTCAAGATGCTAAGTCACTATAAAATCGCGTGTTTCTGATTTGAATTCAACGATTTGTTCCTGGGCTCAATGAAAAGTTTTTTGTAGTTCGGTCGGTCGGTCGGTTCGAGGTGACGCTCATTTTGCGCTCATTCATTTCTGCGTCCTGTCCTGTCTTCTTTCTATACTCTGTCACAAAGTCTATCACATGGACAAGTGATTTATGGGGGCACTCAGTCTTCTTGGTTTTTAAAATGGCTTCAGGATAGAATAGAATTCAGAAGTATATTTGAATGAATTCAACTAATTGGGCAACAAATCTGTCATTGCAAGAAATATACAAAAAAAAACTCAAGCTTGCAAGATATTATCAGCATCATATCGATGGACCCAAACGTTTAAACACAATGTGTGATAGTGATGGTGTGGGGAATGAACTGTGTGCGAGAGTGCGCATGTGGTTTTGGATTAATAAATAAAATTTATAACGAGGCTGTTAATTAAAATAAGAAGGTTTTAATTCTTGGTATAATAAGTAAAGAAAAATAAAAACGGAGCAAATGAGAAGGGCGAACACATCCCAGTGCCAGAGCCAGAGCTGTGGCAGGACATCTTTGTTATAATACACTTGGGGGATGAATGATGGTAATGAAGTGGCGCACCACTGAGTGTGTGCAACTTATTGCAACACAACGCAACCCATCGCACATTGAACTGTGTGTGACTGCGTGGAATCGTGGAATTGTGGATGCAGCGAGACGGAAACGCCAATAAATCAAATTGGATGTAGGGTAATTATTAACTCATATTTCCATGGAATTTCATTTTTGTGAAATATTATTAATTGCACGTTGGCAGTTCACGACCGCCCGCTCTGTCTTTTTCAAGCCATTCAAATTTGCAAACCAAAAGAAATCAGAATGCTTTTGTAGGCTTGGCTGATGGAGATATATACAGCCATATAATTACATCAGATTTTCATAAACTGGGAACATCTTCATTGTTTAAATAATGTTTGTCAAAATAAGGCCATAGAATTGAATATTCTTTTTATATTAATGCTGGTGGTGGTTTACTTGCTTGTTTTTGTAAAGATTTTTTGGCTAAGGATTCAGATTTCTTAGCACCAAGTTTTTATAGGCTAGGAGTTATAGTTATTTAATTTCCAGACTTCCAGGGCTGTAAAAACTTGATGGTGTCTCATTTATTTGGTGGGATCAAGTAGCATAATGAACGGCTATCTTCTATCGATTATCATATTCTTTTTACAGAGAAGTGTTGAACACTTGGAACTTTGTGCGTTAGGTTAAATTCAGAGCATCATGAGTGTCAAGTTAGCGAAACAACATTCGCCGATCGAAAAATTATTGAAATTTTTCAGCAAGAACCCATTCAATATAAGAAGTTTAAACCCTTTTTCCAGGGGTTTCTCCCTAAATTTATACCGATTTCACAATTTTGCAAAAACAAAAAAAACTGAAAATATTTCTCGACAAAATTGAAATTGTCAAAACTAATTCAGGACTAATGAATGGCAATACACCATTCAATACCCCTTTTCCAGTGGCGGCTTCGCTAAGTTGACACCAATTTCACAATTCTGCAAAAAAAAAAAAAAAAAAAAAAAAAAAACATAGAAAACATCGCGCGACAAATTCAAAATTATCGCAACTAATTCATGGCCAATTAGAGTAGTAAAACATTCACAATAAGACTTGTTTATACGTTTTCCAGAGGCTGCTTCGCTAAGTTGACACCATAAGCAAAGCAGAAAAAAAACATAGAAAACATTGCACGACAAAATTAAAATTGTCAAAAATAATTTAGAACTGCTGAACGGCTAATTATTAAGCAATAAACTATTCGATATAAGACGTTTTTACCCCTTTTTGAAGTGCTTCTTCGCCAAGTTGATACCAACTGAGCAAAGCAGCAAAAAAACATCGAAAAAATCAAACGCCAAATTCGAAATTATCACAACTAATTCACGACTAATTAACGGATAATTACCCAATTATAATCGGCAAATGTGTTTTGCTAACTTGACACTCCACAATTTTTTTATATTCAAAAATTTAAATGTGAGATCTAGGCATATCATATTTAAAATATTCGCCAAAAAAAGTATACCATTGAAAAGGCAACCGGATCGCCATAAAAAAATAACTAGCTTTTGTAATGAATTTTTTTTAACTTTTTTTCGAAGATTTTAGCGGCTCTGAACTCTGAGCACCCCATACATGGAAAATTCGAAAAAAAAGTATGCAGTTTAAAAGGTCAGTAATTGGTCATAAATGGTCAGGTAGTTTAAGAAATTGGTCAGGCTTAGAAAATTTTTAATTCAAGGTTGAAGTTTTTAAAGGTCACCCGCGATTTTTGGCACCTCATTTAGGGGATATTCGAAAAAAAAAAGGATACCACATGAAGGGCCACTGGATAGTGATAAAAGGTCAGCTAATTTCAGAAATTGGTCAGCCTTAGATTTTTTTCGATAAATTTTTTTAATTTAATTTTTTTCAAGGTCGTTACAAGGTCGTATAGACTGTTAGCACCTCATATGTGGAATTTTCAAAAAAAATTTATGTCATCTGAAAGTTTACTTATTCCTCATAAAAGGTCAGCTATTTTCAGAAATTGGTCAGGCATAGATTTTCTTCTATGAATTTTCAAAATTTATTATTTTTTCAAGGTCATAGAGATTTTTAGCACCTCATTTGTGAAATTTTCAAAAAAAATGTTTACCATCTAAAAGATAACTTAATCCTTATAAAAGGTCAGCTAGATTCAGAAATTGGTCAGGCATAGATTTCTTTTTATGAATGTTTTAAGTTTTTTTCAAGGCCACATTATAAGACTTTAAGCACCTCATTTGTGGGATATTCGGAAAAAATACATACCATGTGAAAGGTTATTTAGTCCTCATTTAAGGTCAGCTAGTTTCAGAAATTTACAGTTGCCCAGATGCAAGAGTATACCTACCTACAACTTATTTTTTTGTTAGAAAATACTTCTCAAATAACAACAAACAAACAGATTTCCGAATAAGTGGCTTATTCAATTATAATCTACAAGCATATAAGTATTTTTTGTCAATGCTTAGAAATATGAGACATTCTTAAACATGAAAATCCATTTTTTCAAATACTAATGGGCGTGATCTTGTCCATTTTTAAATGTGATACGTCTGCAACTAGACCGCACGTCTATTAACACATGCACTTCAAGTCTCGAAAATGTAACTACACATCTTTAAGTCACTTCATTTAAATTTATGGTTATTTCTTACGAGGTATTTCGCGTACGATATTGACGACAGTGAAACTGTCAGACAACATTGCCACAACCTAATTTTTTGTCTGTTTTTGCTGTCACATTTTCGTTTCCAGATCACAGCATGTTCAATAAATCTTGTTGGTCGTTCTTCAGTTCCATCCGCCTACTCTGCTGATTGTATATTATTTTTTTTTTTAAATTAATCGCTGACATTGTAGTCACATTTGCCCGAGCAAATCCCAGATAATGTGAACACGAACAGATATATTTTGTCATAACTTGTAGTAATTACCACGAATTATTTTATTGTTTAATAATAAAAGACAATATTTAAAAATAAGAAACGTATGATTTATTGATAGCGAATGACGACATGATCCTCATAAATTAGGGATTCTGCGAGCTTATAAATTTAATATCAAAGAATATTGCTTAAAGGATGGTTGGTATAGATACATATTTGTTTTTGTGAGATAAATCATTTTTAATGGGACATGCATAAAACAAATTGATTTGGCAGTATTTTTACCAGGCAACCTAAATTTATAACCGAGAAATATGTTAACACTTTGTTTTAGCAAAATAACAAATAATTTTTTTGATTAATTTATGTATGTGATAATTTTTTTTTCTAATAAATTTTATATATAAAAACGAACTAAATAAATACATAGTCGATTGTCATTTTTAAACTGTTGCCAGGTTTAAAGTGGGTTTAATTGAATTTGAAAACATTTATTGTAATTTTTCTGGTTTAACATTTCTATAATTTAGGTCGAATAATTTAATTAACATAACTATTTTGAATAAGCATTAAAATGTCACTAATTTTGTCAAATAAATACACTGCGGTTCACTGGAATAAAGGCAAATTTTATTTTTTTATAAAAGCGATTGTAAAGACCTGTTAATTGCATGCATTATTAAAATTCTTAAGTGAATTAATTTTTTAGAACTTTTGAAGAGAATGCACTAAAAAAAATACTTTGCTGTACCAAGAATCACGATTTTTCCAAAATTTTCAAAAAGCGCCTTTGAAGTAAGCAACGAAATTCGATTAATTTGATAATAAAGGCAGTTGTGAAATAAGTAAAGTTCAGTAAAGTTAATGTAAAATAGACAAACTTTGAATAAAAATGGACAGAGCAAACATTTTTAATACAATCGAGAAAGCAAAAATTGACATTTACCACGCATTTACCCTCTCCTAAATCCCTTGTGTAAGGAGCTTCGACTTTGCGAAACATCATAATGCTTAGGCTATAGGCCAGCACCAAACTAAAAATGATTGGCGAATATTTGTCTTCACGGATGAAAAAAAGTTTAATTTGTAGATAGACCGGATATCAACAACTTTTATTTTCACGATTTGCGCACAGAGGAACGATTTTTAACACACCATCATAGCCGAGAGGGTGTAGCAATGGTCTGGGGTGCGATCGCCTATGATGGAGCACTGGGGCTTAATGTTCAAAGCACAAAATTGACGGGAATAACCTACAAGGAATTATTGGAATCAACTTTCCCTAATCTGAAGGACTTTTTTGGAACTTTGCCATGGATATTGCAACAGGACAACGCACCTATCCATCATCTCGTAAGGTCGTATATTGCAAGCCAACAAGTAAAAGTTATGAATTGGCCGGCGTAATCACTTGATCTTAACACTATCAAAAATGTCTGGGGGTGGCTTACACGCAAGGTATACGAAGGAGGAAAGCAGTACCAAAATAAAAAAGGGCTTATCCATGGCATTATCTTATTGTGCTTGGGCCGAAATATCGCTGAATTATATAAAATTTTTGTATGATTCAGTTTCAAACGGTGGTCATACTCTTTTAAATTATTTGTTATTATATTGTCATTGTTTATAATAATAATTATCAAAAAAAATCAATAAAAACCAAAATGTTGAACTTTTCCACAAATTTTGCTGTTGCTTTTCTTCATGTGAACCGTTTTTTGGAGTATTTTTACTAACTTTAAAAAATTTCCGTTACTTAAAAAAAAACAAAATAGTTTTTGTAAGTGTATTCTATTGAGATTAAAAACCATGAAAGCTGGCCATAACACACTGTTTAGTGAAATTTTATTTTTGCCTTTATTGAAGTGTACTGCAGTAGTGCAGTGTATGTGTATTTCAAATTGCATTTAAAAGATAAGATTTTTGTAATATATTGTCTGTTTTTCTTTAAAGAAACATAAGTGTATTTGAGCCATTTATCTGAAATAAGGAACAATCTGCTCGCAAAAAAAAAAAAATAATTTGGCATTTTTTAAATTCCCAACAAATACCATTTTCGTTTTAATTTAAGTGCAATAATCCGAAATATTAGGAAACTAAAGTTTTTTTTTGACAGTAATGGAGATATCAAATTAAGTGTTTTATGGAAAAGAAATCATGGTAAGTAAGCTCAGTTAAGTTTTTGCTTACTAACTATACTTACACTGCAGTAGTGACGCAAGATGTTCTAATATGAAGTGTAAAAACGAGGCTCGGTTTGACCCACACTGATAACTTCCTATTGGTGCCCTTTGAAACTTGATATCCGATATTTACTTTTATAAGAAAATTATCAATTCAAAATCTTCAAAAACCTTATCAGTTGTGCAATCAAGAGAAGGTCTAAGTTCGGCTGTTTGCTCTGATATACATATACGTCTCGAAATTCTTTTAGCAGTCTCTTATAGTTTTTGAACATTTTTTAAACAATTAGCAATTTAGAATTTTTTTTTGCAGTCTTTTTGGCCTAGAAAAAAAACCGTCAATTGAATTTTTTTACAAACCTTATCTATAACTAATTATGGTATTATGTGTAGATTAAAATTATTTCGGAGATAACATAATTGGTTGTTTTTGAGATATTCGACCCGAAAAACATTTTTTTAACAATTTTTAACAGTTTTTTTTGCAGTGTTTTTGGCCTAGAAAAAAAACCGTTAATTCAATTTTTTTACAAACTTTACCGATTATCAGCTATAACTTTGTGTACTAAAAAAAATTAACCCGAACTTAATATCTTTGCGTGTTCTTAAGATAATCGATATTTTTTAACAATTTTGAATGGTTTTAAAAAAAAAAAAAAAAACTGTGGGTTGATTTTTTTTAAGTACTACCTATTTTTCACTACGTCAATATTCAAAGAATGAAACCAGGCCGAAGTCGATAGCTATATTTGTTCTAGAGATATTCGAGAAACAAGCCATTTTACAACTTTTTTTAAAATTACTATATAATAAAAAAAACCGCTAATTGAATTTTTCTGAAAATCCGTTAAGCACGTAACGGCTTTATTATCTGTAAAATATAATTTACTCGAAGTCGATATCTCTACGCGTTCTCGAGGGATCGTGAACGAAAAAAAGCTTCCGAACGTACGAACGTACATGGTACACAGACAGACATCTCTCTAAAAACAATGTAATCCGACTCCAGAGACCTCGAAACGTCGAGAAATAATTTTCAGTTTCACAAATCGGACCGATTACAATTACTTCCAATAGGAAGTTAAAAAAAAGGAAAAAAGTTTTAAATTTATTATATGGAAAGCAGACTTTTACAAAAAAAAAAAAATAAGGTTTAAGAAGAAAAATCAATAAATAAATTAAAGTCATATGGCGAATTTTTGGGTGTTTTCATTTTGCAATTATAATTTAACAATTTATTTTTGAAATCTAGCGTGATAATTTTATAGCATGATAGCTTCCTAGCATGATAGTTTTAAAGTATGATAGTTATCTATAGCATGATATTTTTCTATCATGATATTTTTTTAGCATAATACATTTATAGCATGATAGTTTTCTAGAATGTAGGTAAGGTGTATGATAGTTTTATAGCATGCTAATTTTCGACAATGATAGTTTTCCAGCACGATAGGTTTCTAGCATGATAGACACTTCTCTGGCATGATAGTATTCTGATAGGTTGATAGTTTTATAGCATGATAATTTTCTACCATTATATCTATTTAGCATGATAGCTTTCTAGCACGATAATTTTCTAGAATGATAGTTTCCAATGATAGTTTTCAAGTATGATAGTTATCTAGCGTGAAATTTTTCTATCATAATACATTTTTAGCATAATACTTTTCTTGCATAATACTTACATAGTTTTATAGCATTTCACATGCAACAAAACATAAAATTTTTGTTTGTAATATCTCGATTGGAAACGATAAGCTTTCTTTTTGAATTCTTATACCCCAAAAAGCATTTTTGAAAAACTGTATAGGTAGGTAGAAATGGCGGCCAACGCACAAGCTAGCTCGCAGAAAAGCGCCGTTTTGATACCATAAACTCGTTGAAACCTATTAATAGAAGTATTTAGTAAAATCTGGCGGTAGTCCATCCACAAACGCTCCAAGTCAGACATTTTAGTGTCAAACTAGTCACTACATTGCCATACTCAGTTGGGCTCCGCGGTTTGGCTCAGAAGAATCATCCTCCGCATCGGAGACCATTTTCAAAGTGCTATACTAGGCACTCGTTGGCTGGCATCAAAGTTGAAGCTGGAAAAAAAAGAACAGCATTGCGATCCTTCGGTTACCCTGCATCCCTTGTCCCCACAAAAGTCGAAGTCCGCATACTAGCAGTCTAGCGAATCAGAAGAGGGTCGATGCAAAGGCTACCGTTTCATCGTCTCAAAGCCATTTCGTTGCGAAGAGATCAAGTCTTTGATCTTCATTTCGGAAAGTTCGTTAAGGTCGTCATAAAAAGCAAAAGGATTGTACTCTATACCGGGCTAGAGCAGGGCATATACAGAGGAAGCGAACTATTGTTTCCTTTCCGCACAACATCGACAGTGAGTATTGTAAGGTATGCCCAGTTTTGCCGCATGTTCTCCTATTGGCCAGTGCCCAGTGCAAGTTGCTACGATCCTGGCAATATCCTGCCTTGATCTGCAGATTAGATCTTTTGTTCGGGATTTACTATAAGTGGGCCACATCTTTCTAGATATAATACAGTTGCTCAGACTGCCCCACCTTCGATTGGATTCGGTTAGGAAATTTGAGAATAAATTGCCCCTCATAACTCCTAGGGGAATATTAACTCGTTCCGCAAGTGAGCTATGAGGGGCTGATCTTTGCCTGGCCAGTTTGCCCGCCCGCTCATTACTCTCAATGCCACAATGACCCGGAACCCAGATGATGGTGACACTAAGGTCAAAATTTAGGCTTGCGAGCTCGTCACGGCATTGCTGGACCAGTTTTGATGATGCCGAAGCCGCAGCTATTGCTTGCACAGCCGCCTGACTATCTGTCAGAATGGCAACATTTTGGTTTTGGTTTGGGACTTTTTTGAGCATCTCGCATGCCTCCCTTATTGCCAGTATTTCCGCTTGAAACACACTTGCAAAGTTAAGAAGCCGAAAAGATTTAGCGATATTTAAAGATCGGAGAAGATTCCTGAACCAACACCACACTCCATCTTTGAACCATCAGTATAAATAGTAGTGTCGAAATCTCTCGTCACGACGTCATCTTTCCACTCCTCTCTGGACGGAAATTTGACTTTAAAATCTTTACTAAGTCTCAGAGTAGGGGTGCAGTAGTGAGTTGGAGTCGACAAAATTTCGGTGGGAATCAACTTTGTGATACTGCTGTGACCGAAGGGGTTGGCAAAACAGCAGTTTGATTCGTTTAGTCTTATTGCGCTGCAAGATACCAGATATTTTTGGAAAAACTGTAGTAGGTAAATTTTTTTTTGGAAGGAATTTTGGAATAATTTCCAGTGTTTAAAAACGAAATTGAAGTGAGATATCCACTACACCAGATTGCCTTAGGTTAGAAAATGAAATGGATTCATCAAAGTTATAACGGTTACACAGGAAAAAATGGGTGTTTTCATAAACGTCTGACTAACCGATTTCTGCAATCGCAAAAACGAATGAAAAACTACTTCTATGTTTTGGTTCATGATTTTTAAGTATTTTAAAATAGTTTTTAAAATCGAAGCAGTAAAATGTTTACCTTTGAGAAATAGATAATTTTTTATTAATATTACAATTGCAGTAATCGGTAAGTCAGACTTTTATGAAAACACCCAATACGGCCCAAATTTATGGCCAAGAATATAATGCCTCACTTTCCGAGTGACGAAATGCCATTCATTCTGTTAATGAAAAAAAATTTATGAAATCACAAATATAATGGTATTTTGCAACTCGTACAATTGAAGCATAAGGCACGCATGTCAAATCGCAAAAAAACATTAAAATGTCAAATATAGAAATGGGACTTTTGCCAGGTAAAAAAAGAAACATATTTCTGAGTGTCGTAACGCTTGGTTACCTTTTTCGCAATTTCGAAAAGAATCCATTAACAAGCAAGCTTTTTATATGCGTTGTGATAGTAATTTAAAACTTTAAATGTTTCATTTCTTTGTTGGGAGACTTCGCAAGCCTAAAAGGGAGGTTTCTTCGCTTAATCTGATATTTTACATACTTATTGTGCTTTCATTTAAAAAGTTGCAATTAAAGTTGCAATAAAAAAAGGATGTTGATACTTTTAAAGACGTATTTTTAACAATTATTGAAAGAGCTCACTGATGCGATGATTTGGCCCCTGGAACTCATGAAATTTTGTCAGAAATTTTCGATTTAGGTCCATGAAAAAAAAAATAAATAAAATCGAAAACTTGCATGGAGACTTTACAGGCCTTTTATCCAACAAAAATTCATTTGTAGATAATTTTCGAGCACTCCCGTACAAATACCATTATTTTAAGTTCACTAGTTGAATTTCAGGCCCGATTCAAATTCAAGGCGCCAGCGGATTAAACTGTGCATTAGAGGCTTTTCGCATTTCGAGAGGTGTTTTCGTTTGGAATTATTTAAAGTGAACTAAATTCAATGTTCATAGGATACATATTAGGCTATTTTCTTTCTCAAAGATTCTAGGAGACAGGTATTTACCAGAATTTTATGATAACAATTATTTAGGTCTTTGGAAAAAAAAAATAATGTTTACAAAAATTTGTTTGACCTCCAACTCACAACTATTAATTTTTCTACCATTGCAGTTACGCCCCGTTAATCCTTCATTAAGGCGGGATTTATTAACAATAATCCATTTTTGTTCAACCATTTAAATCCAGTTTAATCGAAGAAAAGGACAGAAAACAGGCATCAAAATCAAATGAAAGAACAAACATAAAAAAAATCTCGCAGTAGTAGGTACGATGAGTACCTATATCGAACGTCAACGGACGCACTTCAACCAGGTACTACATACACATACTTATACAACATTTAACAAACAAAAAAAGAGAAAATATGGTACCAGCCCACATCATTGCTGCAAAAGATTTTAAACTGAATAAAAACACGGCCACATACGCGAAGCAGCATCAGAGAATTTATCCATCATCCCCTCCTGCCTACCACATCTAGCACACTAGCGCAGATACTTATTATAGCCGTGTATCTTTTTATCTATATACTGTGACTGTCTTGCCTGTGCCTACCTACCTACTTACATCTCATAGGACAGGCAACACGATTTCAATCTTTGCGCGGATGGTATCAAGAAAATGCTAAGTGTCGCTGACAAATCACATTTATTGCAGCAATTCTAAGCTGTCAGTTTGATGGACTTTGAAGGATTCCCAACAACTGCACATTTCAAATATACACAATTTTTAATCTCAATTTTGTTGTTTCGTGTGATTGTAATAATGCCTAGTTGAGATCCTATGAGCTGTAAAAAAAAAAATGAAATTTGTATAACTTTGTGTAACCCAGCCTTTGCTTTTGGATGGAAAATAAAGTCAGTTTTAAACGAGCATTTGAGACAATATAATATGAATATGAATCATCAGAATGTTTTATTTAAATGCGCGCGGGTTTGCATCTGTTTTTGAAAAATTGGTCATTTATAGCTGGAACAAGAAAATGGAAAATGTGTGGTATTTTGTTGATGATGGATCAACCACAAATGAAGTTGATTTCTTTTAAAAGAAAACTCGAAGGAAAAAAGTAGCAAATACTTTTTCGAAGAGAATCCTACAATCTACAAGTTTGATCTACAAACCTTTATTTTAGACCTTTATTCCGACAAACCATTGAGTATGGAGACTTCAAGCAGTGCATTAATAATGAGAATGACTAAATAAAGATCTGTAACAATTTTTAGCAACATGCTAATTTGTAT
The DNA here is from genome assembly GCA_947049315.1 of Epistrophella euchroma. NCBI lineage: Eukaryota > Metazoa > Arthropoda > Insecta > Diptera > Syrphidae > Epistrophella > Epistrophella euchroma. The sequence continues at coordinate 45,975,817 of OX346247.1, forward strand.
TTATTTAATAATGGTAACTTAATTTTAAGATTTACATATTTACGACTGAGTATAAGTTGAGGACTTATGTATAAGGACATTATCGTTAATTAAATTAAGTGTAAGAAGAAAATTACAAATTAAAAGACGAAATAATAATGAACAGAAGAGCAGAAAACGCAACAGCAATCAGGCAGGCAAACTAGGACGAGGAATAATATAAAAAGACGTGTTTCTTAAATTTTCCTACTGTATCCGCATCCCTTACATGTCGTGGGGGTCGTGGGAGCGAGTTCCATAAACGAGCTGCATTAATTAGAAACTGTAGCTCGGACTTAAGGCATGAAAACCGTGGAATAATGATTTTGGTTGATCGTCTTGAGAGCGAGAACTGGAATGTATTATACAGGTATGACATTTGACGCGTACTGATGATGTTAAAGAGCGTGACAAGAGTTCGAAGTTTAAGCAAGTTGTCGAAGGAGATACATGAATACTTTTGGAGAGCTGAGAGATATGATTGTAGCGTCTGAGACCAAAAATGTAGCGCAACATTCTTCCTCTTTTGACTGACACTATCAAGCTTACAAAAAATATCATAGCCGTATGCTAGAATAGGTCCCATAAGTGTTATCGCGAGCATTTTTATTGTATCCAGTGTGACGAATTTTCTTGTTGGCCACAATGAACCATACCAACTTCTTATTAGCTGGTCATCAAACAGGTTTTCGTCGCAGTGGCGTAAAAGTGTTGGTGCTTCATTCAATCATTCAAATAAATGGAGAAAAAGTGATGGACCTTAAACGGAACCCTGTGGAACTCCGCCAGGAATTGATAATAAATCATTCCCAGAATAGCTGCCTGGCGTATCCCAAGCAGAATGTCTACCTTTACTGATTTAAAAAGCAAACAAAGCAATACGAAGATATGTAGGCGAAAAAAATTTAGTTTGTTCGAACTAATCATAAACTCAGACTTTGGTAACAGGATTCCAATTTCATTGAATTTTTTTTAATACACAGGGACGTCTCATCTATAAAATATAATTTTCCAGATAATTAAGGTTTACCGAGGGTTTAGACCGAAACTCAAGTAAATACTTTCGCTTCAGTCTACGACTAGCAGAGCTATGCATACATACTTACATATATGATTTGAAGAGCGAGAAGGAGTAGATACAAGGTCATTTTTTATAATATGCTTTACTATTTCATTAAAATCAGTTTTGTGGTTCAGATTTTATTAAACAAAGAATTCCTCCATGCAGAAAAAGTAAAAAAAAAAATTAAAAAACCTACAGAAAATAGGACAACGATATTACATTTACATATTTATGAAGACGGTGTGGCAGTGAGTGTAAAGTAATAATACCTACATATAAGATTTTGTATCCCAAATTCATTATCGCACGTCTGAAAATTTCATCAAAATCGGTTTGATGGTTCAATTTTGTATAAAATTTTTCCATTTTTCTCAAACAAAGTGCACCACTACGCGTTCCGTCCCAGATTTTTCAAAGCTCGAGATCTCGTTAACGAAGTCGATAAGTAGTAGATCTTTTCGAGGGAAAAAAACTACAACTAAAATTTAAAATTTTGAAAAAATTATTCAATTTTTTTTCTTTAATTTTGTTTTCCAAAAAAACGTTTTTTTTTTCTTTTTAACTCTTATCGGTATTGTAACTAATGTAAAACTTTGAAAAAAGTGGGAAGAAATTGTTCTTTTCGTTTCCATTTTGATGACAATTTCACAATGTTTAATGAACCACTGAATTTTTTCCTTTAATTGGTTTTTGTAACTTTGATGATTCGGTGCGTTAAAACGGTTTAATTGATTAATTTGAAATTTTACAAAAATATTATTAGTCTATAGTTCTTTACAATGTTCTACTAAATTAAGTCCTGCAGTCATCAATATTTGTAAAGCAGTAAAAGATTTACAAAAAGTCTTTAAAAAGTCGTTTTGTTTACCTTTTCTGAATGAAACGGTGAGGAGCCAAAAAAAAAAAATAATCGCTATAAAGTTTTGAAAAAATCTTGTGTAAAATTAATTTCTGTTTTTAAAACTACCCTTAAGTTTTCTGTGTCGTCATTACTTGCAAAGATATTGGTAGTCAAAGTCAAAAGTCTGTTTTTTTTTTTCATTCAAAGCCAAAATGAAAAAAAATTGTAGAATCACGGAAAAAGACGACCTTAAGGCTGAATAAACAAGTTATCGAAACAAAACATTAAATTGGCTCAAAAACAATTTTCAAAGAAAATGACAATGTTCCAAAAAAAAAATTGAAATCAAAATTTTTGGGTCGTGCTGCTTCTTATGATTGCTCAATAACGGTACCTTAAAAAAAAAACATTTTCTAAAATTTCTCAATACAAAAAAATATAAAAGCTTCAGAATGCTTTTTGTTCCATCTCAATATGACCACTTTTTGCAGAGATACAGCTCTTCAAAAAACACTAAACAAAAAAAGTGATTTTTTTTTAATTAAATAATATTATTGAGCGACGAGAAATCGGATAACAATTAAACAATTGAGTCAACACCTTAACTGAGAGTTCTAAACTCTCCTACATACTTCTATTATTTTTACTATAAAATAGTTACTTCCAAAAACATAGCAACAAACCAACGTTGTAAGACAAATGGAAGGTGTTTGTTTCAACAAGAAAAAAAAAATGTTTGACATTAAAAAATATTATCATACCGATTTATATAAAACTGTGTTCAACTCAATACAATAAATAAAACTACATATTTCAGTGTTAAACATATGCACTCAAATCAGAAACATCTGGCTACCTTAAGAAAATAAGAATTAAAAGAAATATATTTAATTGCGCGTATCAGCCAACAAAAGCCAATGAAAATATCCATTATGTCTTCCAATTATTTTATTACGTGAGAATTATATACGTGTTTTTTTCTTCCAACACAATTTCCATATATACCGCAGTACCGACCGCTGCTGGTAAGAGAGCCCATCGAGAAACATTCAAGAGAATTAGCACCTTAATTAGTTTCTATAAGGGAGCTTCCGCAGAAGCGACCCAACCGTCCAACAACGCCTAATATCTATTTCTAAGATCTAATTCCAAGAAAACTTGTGACTGCGACGATCAAAAGTCACATCAAGGGGGCAATAAGGAGAATTTACGACGATTTTCCGAAACCTTCTTCTAATTAATTAATAACAAAAAAAAAATATATTATAACAAAAAATAAGAAAACCCCAGAGTTAACACTGCTGAACAACATACATTCCCTCTCACTGAATTATCATGATGTGGCAACAATACCATAACTTTTCGGGTGTCACATTAGTTTTACAGTTTATTGCATCAGTGATGCGCGCGTTCTGAGATTTAAGTTCACGGATCTTGAGCGTCTAGGTGTCGACTGATGTATAATTGGCCGCGAAGAAATTTTCATAGGCATTGGAACTTGAAACATTTTTAGTTTAGGATGCGATTAACCGCAATTAAGAGCACTTAGTAGGGAAAACAAACATGGAATCGCTCCATGTTCAGGGCGAGCATAAAATATTCGAGTTCATAATTTTCAATGACACCACCATCATGATGAACCATCTGAAGGGTTGAATGAATCATGATGGTGTAGGGAGCACACTATACAATGTTAAATACTGTTATTATATTCGTCGAATGATTAACGATGTATTTTTTTTTTTTTTTTATCGTGGAGAGTATTATTTGGATTGATTTAGGAGCACCCGCAAGTAATTTGTTTATTCTTGGAACCAATCAGAAAATCAGCGTAAGAAATCAATTCTGATAGAAATGAATGAAGACAAAGTTTAGAAGTGTTGCAAGAAATAGGGACACTTTTAACTATGGCTATAAAGACATAAATGCTGCGAATATGGAAATGGAAACTAGACCACATTTAATCTTTTGGCATGTTTATAATTAGAGAAAGTTAATGTCTTGTTGAATTTCGTATTTAAGTAATGGGATTAGAGTTATTAAAGAATCACATTTCGAAAAAAAGGTTAAATTTCAAATCAATTGGTAAACCATTTCTTAGGTTTTAGGTTTCTTTAGTTTATAGTCCAGTAACCATGTCGTCTTATAGGAAGACGTATCTACTTGCGTTAGATCCGGTTGTTCTGAGTCGTTTATGATATTGGCCTCATGAAATACCGAAGTTTTCGAAATCGAGCGCATCATGGTCAAAAATCCAAAAAAAAAAACCGAAATTTTCGCGCTTTTTTCAGTTTTTGGCAATTTTAACCCAAAAGGACTAGAGCATCTCGTTTTCAATAGCATTGAATTTTGAAAACAAAACAAGTTCTTAATAACGTAACTTCCTTACTTTACTTTAGATGGCGCTCACAGCCCAGGATGGACTACGGTCTCAACCAACAAGCCCCTCCAGCCAACTCGGTCCCTAGCTAGCTGCCTCCAGTTACGCACTCTAAGTTGGTTGAGGTCGTTCTCCACTTGTGTGCGCCACCTAAGGTGGGGTCTTCCTCTGCTGCGTAGACCGTCAGGGGTAGATTCGAAGACTCGTCGGGCTGGTGCGTTGGTGTCCATACGCTTCCAGCCACCTCAGCCGCTGTATTTTCAGCTTTTTGACCAGGTCAACGTCGCTGTAAAGCCCGTAAGGCTCGTTGTTCAATCTTCTCCCCCATAATCCATCGATACAGACTGGACCGAAAATCACCCGAAGAATCTTCCTTTCAAAGCACCCAAGCAGATTCTCATCCGTTTTTGACAGGGTCCATGCCTCTGCCCCATATAGCAGGACAGGGATAATTAGGGTCTTATATAAGGTCTCCTTGGTTCTCTGAGAGAGGGCTACTCAAATGCCTTCTTAGCCCGAAGAAACAGCGATTGGCAAGAGTAATTCTTCGTTTGATCTCTGCACTGATGTCATTTTGCGATGTTACAGTGGAGCCCAGGTAGACAAAGTCCTTGACGACTTCGAAGTTGTATCTATCCATCGTGACGTTTTGCCCGAGCCGACGATGTTGAGATTCCTTTCTCGATGATAGCATATATACTTCGTCTTGTCCTCATTAACAGCCAAACCCATTTTCGCCGCCTCCGATTCAATACTTGCAAACGCGCCGGTAACAGCGCGCTTCGTTCTCCAGGATACTGGAAGCATGTATGGCGTCTATCGCAACATGATCAATCTGGTTGACGGTTCGTTGATCCGGAGACCGCCAGGTCCCTTTGTGTATATTGAGGTGTGGGAATAGAGTGCTTGCTATGATGACATTTCGCCCCGCCGCGAAATCAATAAGCCTGAGTTCGTTACTGGAAGTGATGTCGTGCATCAGGCTGTGTCCTCCGACTATCGAACCAAAGATGCCCTCCTTTCCGATCTTGGCGTTGAAGTCGCCAAGAATAATCTTGACATCGTATTTGGGGCAACTATCCTCCGTATCCAAGAGGAGATCGTAGAATTCCTCCTTGGTTGAGTCATCTTTTTCTTCCGTTGGGGCATGGGCACAGATCAACGTGATATTTTTGAACTTTGCTTTGATGCAGATTGTGACCAGGCACTCGCTTACATTTCTGAAGCCCAAGACTTCTTGCCTAAGACTTCTCCTTACCACAAAACCACAATCAAATAGCCGCTGACCCTGCTCCTTGCAGCACTCGCCGATGTAGATGTTACACGATTTCATCCTTTGGATGCCCTCTCCATCCCATCGCACTTCCTGAATGGCTGTTACATCAGCCTTTAGCCTATCCAGATTCTCCACTAATTGTTCGGCTGCACGTGGCCTGTTTAGTGTACGGACAGTCCACGTGCAGATAAACCGCTTCTTATAGGCCTGAGCTACGAATACGTCATAGTAGCCCATATAAGGTGTTCACTGAGTAGTTCAACCTGACTGAAACTGTAGACGCCACCGTGGATTCCATCTGGGGAATTCCTCCACTGCTGTCTGAAAAAAGGAGAAGTGCCTTAATGGGAACACTCCTCCCAACCTCTCTCGTCTGCTGCCACCTAAAACCGTCCACAGGGATTGGAACCCCATCTTCAGTTAAAGGTACAAGGCACCCGATGTTCACCACTTGCAGGTAAGAGTGGGAGTTGATAGACTTAAGTGCGCTTTAAAAATAGCTTGTGGACGCTTGTGCACGGTATCTACCCTTTAAACATCTCTCAATAACGTAAAATTTTATTTAAAAAAATAGTTTTTATAAAAAAACGGTATTTTATTTCAAAATTTTGAGTTTGTAAATAAATTTTTCAAAGACTGTCACTTGAAAAAACTCCAATTCAAGAGAAAATTGAAGAATGGATTCTTGGCTTAGACAAAAGGTACAGGATTTTATTTATGAGTCTTTATCTATTTCAAGTCAATTTTTTGAAAAATTGCCCCTCCCAATTAAACGGGGGGACATAGACTACCCCCTCCTACGGATTTTTTTCTTCTTTTGACCCAACTTATACGCTCTAGTATTTTTTTTTTCATCTTGTGCTAGAGCTGTGTCAATCGTTCATTTTCAAAGATCGAATCAATCAATGATTGATTGCTTCAAAGATTCGGTCTTTTCAATCAATCATTATGGTCAAAGATTAATAATCGTTCACTATGTCAATCAGATTGATTCGGTCTTTGTGATTGTGATACGTTATATACATGAGTTTTTTGCGAATATCTCAGAAACGGTTTGCGCTAGAGAAAAAATTTTGTAGCTGTAGCAATTTCCCACAAAAATGGTATATAAAATTTTTTTCGTAGCATTAACCGTTTAAAAGTTACAGCACATTTTCATGAAACTGTTGGGTCTACACAGAAGGTTCTGGGCTCAAATTGAAGAAAATTTAATTACTTTCAAGTCGTAGAGTGAAGTAATTAGTCGAAAAACTAGTCCTTTGAGGTTAAAATTGCCAATAACTGAACGCGAACATTTCGCGGTTTTTTGGATTTTTGACCATGACGCGTTTGTCGCTTGAGTTCAAAAACGTAAATTTTTCATGAGGCCAACTTCATAAGCGACTCAGCAAAAAATCTGAACTACCGGATCTAATGCAAGCTTTGATTTATAAATTTATTGGACTATTATTTGATTCCATTTTTTATATTTTATTTTATTAATGGCTCAATGTCAATTTATTACGGCTGCCGTTTTTGACAAGCTCAATTTTATTTTAAGGTTATTTGAAAGATGAGTAAGCCAATTCGATGTACATTTAATGTGCAGTGGTGTCTGTAGCAGACTGTATCTGCTACCGTCGAGAAAATGTTTTAAAATAAAAATAGAATAAATGGGAATTCCATAATCCATAAGAAAATACTCAGACTATCGTGAGTAAAATTCTAATGCCTTGCATGTCCATTATCTTCCTGTAATGATTGCTTCTCAAGTGGTCACACAATTCTGGGAACACATATGTATGAGAAGGGACTTCGACATTATATTTAGTTCTTATATGAGAACATAAATTTAAGGAAACTCTTATTGCATATAATAGCATTCCTTTTTACACACATGTACCGATAAACACTCTATAACGAGTATGAGACCATCAAGAGGATTATAATAATAATTGGCGCCAAGGAGGTTTTCTTAAAGCAGACATAGTGTCATTTTACATGGGAGAGTGCGTGCAAAAGGTCATTTGTTACATTTGACATCGATACAAGCATATATGTTTTTTTTTTTTTTTTTAGTAAATCTACTCTGTTGGCACATACCTGCAATTTCACTAATTCAGGATATTCCGATGCTAGTTTTGCTAGTTCCTGGTAGTTGGCCTTTGCTGATGAAACTACCCATTCCTTGCCTTTAGGATGAGAAAGTGTGACTTCTGGAGTCATTTTTTCTTCGATCACCTAAGGAAAGAGAAAAATATAAATTAATACAAAATATTTATTTGAGATTAAAAAATTATTTTATTCTATATTTAGTACATATCTTCGTCATTATATAAATAAGTAAATCATGTCAATGTTTAAAAACAATCTTATAATTTTGCACTTTTCCCCAAAATTGCAGACCTCTTTGAGGCCGATCCAATAAGGAGTTTATTTTACGAAATTTGTTCATCATCAGAATAAATAAATTCCATAGAATTTTGAAAAACTGAAGGAAAATCATTTACGAATAAAATAAACAACAATGGACCAAGCTGGCTCTCCTGAGGCACGCCCACATTAACTATACTAATTGAAATGGTTAGTGAAATAATAAAAGTAGTACGTGAATGGGTTGGGTTCAAAGATTTCAATTCAAAAAAAATTTTTGGTAAAAAAAATAGATATACCCAATAGTTTGAAATAGCATCTTCTATAGAACCAATTTTATATGGAGGATATTTTCAGACAAAAGTTCTCAAAAAAGTTAATTTTTATTTTTGAAAAAAAAATAAAAATCCATTTTTTTGATATTTCAAAAATGGTCGATGATTTTTTTTTTTTAATTGATTTTCTGCCATTTTTTTTTTTTAAATTTTGACATTATTTTATGTAGGTAAATATGTAGGCAGGTATACTAGGTACCTACCTAAAAAAATTATTTTTTTTTAACAGCTCCTTCAATTTTTATTTTTTCCTCATGAATATAGGTTTGTTCAGGGGATCAAAAGTCATTCTGATGGTGGTTTCGAAACAATTCATAAAGTTTTGCCTTAAACTTAGCAGGTGGTATAAAACAAAGATGGTTAGGTTTATATTATTCAGCCTAACAAACCACAGTAAAGTAGTAATCTAGCGACATGGAATATTTTTGTGTCGCTAATTGCGTGAACATTCCGCTAGATATAGCGACAAAGTCTCTAGAATGGCAACCCTGACCATAAGTCCATCATACGAGATTTTTTAGGCCTCGCCATGATTTCATTTAATATTAAAAATTTCAGTATCGGCTCGGTATCAGTATTGTCTGATGGCTATCGTCTAGGTTTTGTTTCGTTTTTTTGAAGGCAATATCGAACAGATTTTGAATCTGGTGACGTAGATCTGAGCGCAGAAAATCTCAATAAACTTCAGACAACTAGTGGGTCTATTGTAGTACCAAAATAATCTTGAAGACTTTGTCCTTCGTAATCGTTGAACTACTTGGAGCTCCTTACAAAGCGTGTAAGACTGAATATGAAATATTTGTCTTGAACATTTCGTCTGGAAAAAAATGCAATTTTTAATATTTTCGTTTTTAGGTGGACTGTCATACAGTCTCAAATGCTAAGAAGGTTGTATTGTCTCGGTCTGCTGATGCTGGTATTTTCCTCTTTTTGTGACCAGTCCTAAGCCCTAACTAACTGTCATTTATTAAAACATTCAATATATGTAGGTAGTTTCCACTGACCTTTCATTCGTTGCTCATCCACTACGTATAGACATTTTGCGTTTCCACAAATCCATTCCTGAATACATTGACGTTAAAGGCGCATGAAAGCATCTTCAAAATTATGTTTTGAAAATATTATTTGTTATCGTTACGAAAATAAGCACGCTCAAGTACCAATTTGAAGTGCTCATCTTTTTCTTCTTTTCAACTTCAAGGTGAAATATGGATCACCCAGCCATATACCTTAATGAAGTCCTTACGGGCAAATATTTACCCACAATATTTAACGGTTAAATAATGAACTCACATATTGTGGCATACAACATCTAATTAGTTTAGCACAATATTATCTGCTCACAAAAAAAAAAAAAATACAAAAAAAAAGATGCTTAAAAAGTCAAGTACCGTAAATATTCCACACGTGGCATATTAGGTGAGCAACTTTCTCACAATGCGAATGCGGTAATCTTGTTTGTCCCTCCAGTATCTACTTCAATTTTATATCGTTAAAAAAAATAATATTAAGTAACAAAAAGCTAAATCTGTTGAAATTCTCAATGCCTTTTGGCAATGGCATCACATATAGCAGCAGTCGCCTTATTACTAACTCGGGAAAAAATACATACACTCTGGCGAATATGCTCGACAGAGAAAAGTTTTCACGTGTGCATAGCCAACATGGTAATCTAGAGGTGGAAGTTTGTTTGATAATTAGTTCTAAAAATGCCCATAAATAATAACCACACATGTTTAACTCCTTTATGGATTTTTATAAAAACCTTCGCTGGGAACATTTGCAGACGAGTCCCAAGGAGCATGTATTGTATACGTATGGTTCACGACGACGACGACGCACTGAAGGTAGATATACCTTTATAAATCTCGATTCAAGCTCGTAAAGGGATGATAATGCACCATTAAAACGAATACACATAATTAGCTCTTTAATTATGGCATTAAATTCTAGCATCAGCGCGGGGGGTTAAGATATATGACCCATATTTGGAGTACCTATATGTTGTACAAATGGCATAATGCACATAAATATAATTACGTTTGGCAGGTAGGATGTCGCAGAGGGGAATTCGGCAGACTCTGATCCTTATGGAAGAATAAATCACACAAGCAGAAGATAATTTGCGGGGTTATAGGTTATATTTTGGGTATCGGCAAGATAGAATATTAACATCATTTACGCTCTATTAGTTTTTAAGGTGCTACAAGCTTTGTACTATTTATTTCATCCAAAATTGCCAAAGTTTAAGCAAGGTTTATAAGTTTGATTAAGCTACATACATATTTCAATATTTCCAATTACTTAGTAGTTACAATAATTTTATTGCTTTTAAATGATTAGATTTCCAATAATAACGGCAAAAAGTCATGCTGAATGCGGTAGAGGATGAATATTTAAGTTAACTCCGTGTATAAGATTTTCAGACCACTAGAGGCCGTCTGGTTCAAAGGCTTTAATCTTAACTTGGTTTTTTGTTGTAGGAGGCTTAGGAGAGATTTTAAGGTGTTTATAAGGACTTTTTCAATAAAGCAGACCCGCAATGGTAGTTTGATGACTTTTATTATTTCAATGATAGAACTATGTATATTACCAACGCTATCAAGTCGAACAGTCTGTATAGTACAGGGTGATTCACCTAAGGTGTGACAAAAAGGTATAGAGCGTGTAGGTTAAATTTAGATAAGAAAAAATTTGTATGGGAGGGGAGGGGAGGGGTCTATTTTCCCCCGTTTAGCCGGAAGGGGCAATTTTCTAAAAAATTGACTCAAAACAAAAACAAAAAAATATTTATAAAACAACGGTTACACTTACAATGCCATATAATAAACCGTTTTGTGAAGCCAGAAGTTTCTTCTTTTATTTTGTTTTTTAGGGATTAGTTTTTGAAATATTGATTTTCAAACATAAAATTTTGAAGAAATTTTTTCAAAATTTTACGGAGTTAAGTACTATTTTTGCTTTCAAAACTCAATGCTCTTAGTAGTTTTTAGTCAAAAAAAAAAACCGGATGCTTAAATGATTTTTAGTTTTTGAGAAAATTAAAAATAACAGGAAGGGCAATTTTCTACAAGAATCGACTTAAAACAGAAAAAACAACGGTAACCATCACAACGGCATGCTATACCTTTTTGTAAAGCCAGAAATTTTTTTTAAATTTAATTTTTTAGCAAAAAATATTTCAAAAATTAATTTTCAAACTTAGATTTTTGAAAAAAAAAAAAATACGAAATTGTGTTCAAACTGATTTTGTTCAAAATCGAATATTAAAAGCAAAAATTGTACTTAATAACGTTAATTATGAAAAAAATTAGTTTGAACACAATTTTTTATACTTTCTTTTCAAAAATTTATATTTGAAAATAAATTGTATGGCATTGTAAGTGTAGTAGCCGTGGCATGATGATTAGTGCGATGGACTATCATGCCGGAGGTCTAAGGTTCGACCCCCAGCCTCGCCACCTATTTATTTAAAAGAAAAACGGCTGCTGCCTGTTGCGAGGAATTGACAAATCCTCCAAGAGTATCTCCTGTCACAGAAAAGTGCCGCTCGTTAGCCGTTCGGATTCGGCAATAAACTGTAGGTCCCCTCCATTCCTGCAGACACGCACTCAGGAATGGTTGAGAGTTGTAAGTCACTAGGCCCTAGTCCTTCATGAGCTGTTGTGCCATCAAATTTATTTTTATTTATTATTTTTTATGCAACTGTCACAAGTTGTCATTAGTTTTGAAAAAGAATTTAATAAAACAAAATTTTAGAAGTAAAAACCCAGTTTAAAGTCATACGAAATTTTTTTAGGGTGCTCTTTTAAAGATTGAAGGAAAAAAATTAGGTCCGAAAAAAAAACCACAGAAATTAATAATTATTTTGCAAAATGATTCATAAAATCAAAAATATTTTAGTGAAGACAATTGGTGCATTTTTCAACAAATTTCACACAAATAACTTGGATTTACTGGAAACTCGGTTAAGTGAAAATCCCGGATATCTGAAAAAATATTCCTTTGAAATTTTATATTCTTTTAAAGACAAAAATATATGGGCTCAACTAAGTAGTCCAGTCAAAATAGACATTTTACTTCGGAAAAATTCGCATCTTGCTGAAAATTAGTAAAAACCTTTATTTCATCATTACAAATATGCTGTCAAAAGTCCCCGTGAATTCGAGTGTGTCAGAAAAAGAAAGTAATGTAGACAATTGTAGGTTTTCCACATATAACTCTGCAACGGAAATTGTTATCGAAAAGTATCCTATGCAAAGTTTGTATATTATATGTCCCTCCAAAAAAACTAAATTTAACTTGAGATATTTAGCATCAATACCACCAAATTAAATACCAAAAGTGAAAAACCAATATTTTTGAATTTTGACCAAATTTTTAAAATTATGACATTTTTTTAGATATCGCCTTTGGAAAAAAGATTTTTGATTTAGGTAAAACAAATCTAATCTACATAAATCAAAATTCCCTTTTTCCCAAAGTTTTTTTTTTTTTTATTTTTTTTAAATATCTTAAAAATATTTTATCATTTCAAAAATTGTCAAGAATGGTCAAAAGTCAAAAATATTGGTTTTTTATTTTTGGCATTTAATTTTTTTTGGTACTGATGCTTTCTCACTGTCAGTTTGTAGCCCATAAAATTCTCTACAAAAATACAACAAAAATTTTTTTGAATGCGAGCGATCATTAAAAAGGTACATACGGTTGCAAAAATCAGCAAACAAAAATATAGGTTTTTTTTGTATATTGCTTTTAAAATTTTGCAACCGTCAACAAAAAAGTATTACAATAAATATACAAGATAGATCATTTAAAAAAATAGGCGCAAAATTTTAAACAGCCTGATGTTAAGGTACTAGCATGATACTACTTAACAATTTTCTAACTTTAAAACTCTTTACTAAAATATTCTTAGTTTTAAACATTTTCTAACTAGTATCATACTAAACCTATTTTTTAAAAAACTCTAGCTGAACACGTTTAAAACAGTGACAGTTCAACCCATTTTTGCAATTGTGAGTGCCAAAGTGACACTTGGATTTAGTATGATACTAAAAAGATAAAATAGGCATTTGGCGATTTTAACTTTAGTAAAATGTTAAAAAGATAATACGATGCTAACTCGTTTAGAATTTGTAAAATCCTGTTTCTAGCCTAGCATCATACTAAAAATGCCTTAACATCATACTAAATGGTCTAAAATTTTGTGCCATATTTTTTATATAAATTTGATGTTTTTTGGGGGCCCCCAATTCATGCAGAATATTTCGGGGATGATTCCTGGAATCATTCTAAGAAGTAAAAAATGTAGAAGTTTTTACAAATAAAAAAAAAAAACAACCGTTAGTAAAAAACCGTTATGATTCGATATGAACAAGCGGCAAATTACTCAATTCTAGTTCATTGCGTGGCTTTTCACGTGTTTCAGTTTGGATCATGGATTATGGGACATCCCACATCCTGTATATAAAAAATAATTTTTAAACTTCATAAGGTAATTTTTATTAGATGTGATCACCACAAAACGAAAATTTAATATTGAAATATCGGTATGCTTATTATTATTCATTAAAATAAAAAAAAAATCACTTTTGTTTATTTTATCTTTTTGTATTAGATTTTATCCCATCATAAACAAAGTTCGAAGTAGCCTTTTTCACTTAGCACCTTGACCCATCATACTTGTTTATTATTAATCTTTAACAGAAATTAAAAAAAAAAAAAAAAAAAAACAACTTTGATGATTTATGGATAAAAAGACAAATTGTTTAACAAAAATCGCCGCACCCCACAGCAATTTTAAATCATGCAATTCAGGTTCAAAAATACATACACGAGTACAGGTTATAATGTATCTATGGAAGAAAAAACAAAACTCATGATTCATACGTCGATGGTCGTCGCCATACATAAAGAAAATAAACCTTTTACACCTACGTCAACGAATGAAGGTGCTACATCATCCCTGCCAGCGGTAATTGGATTTATTTTAATAAATATTTTTTTTTTTTTTTTTTGGTGAATCAAAGAAATTACCACACGGTGGAAAATAATAAAACAAAACTCTCATTTATCAAATCATAAAATAACGGAACTAGGCGCCACATAACAAAAGATCCCCAACAAAAATAAATTGAAATTAACCCAATCGTCTACTATGACTCGACAGAAAGTATCTCAAAAAAACAATGCATAGCTAAGTAGTAAGTACTCATATACAGATATTGATTGATTGCTCCGGCGAATAGGTACGTTTGATATGCATCCCATCAACTTAAACATTTCATGAAAACGGTTAAGACAACAGTCATTCTCTGCGACCAAAGCCCGCTGTTGCTCGGCGGCGGCGCGGCGGTCTAAGCAGACATTGTATGACTTGTGCGAGATTGATGCACCTTTGTCGCAATGATATCGGGTCCTATATTGCTATACACGCGATGATGCATTCCAAGTTCGGAAAACACGCTGAGCCTTTGCCTGAGATGTATGGTGTTTTTCTAATACCATTCATCCGATGGTGGCTGGATGGAGCTGCTGAGGAGTTCTATACTGACACAGTGTGGTGTCAGTTATAGGCCCCAACTGAACAATGTCGTTCATTTTAAGTGCACCGAACGCAAAGTGCGCAATTTGCAAGGCTCCTAGGCCTATATCTACAATTTTATTGCACTTTCTGTATAAGTTTTACTCAGGCACCGCACCACCACCGTGTACAAGCTTGCAACTATATGGAGATCGCTGGAAAATATCCGCAGTACTGCAGCACTCCAGTCGAGCAGAACAATTTAGCTAGCTGTACTCCATTCATTTTGGATGGATATCCTTGTTGCAACCCATATAGCTTGTGGTAACACCCATTCACATGCGAAATTGCATTTTATCGCCGCTCGATGTACCAAACTACTTTGCCATTGTCTTTGTGCATTTTACCTGGTTATACCGAAATGTGTACGTTAGGAAAAGAGATGAGTTTCACGACGAGAAACATCTCTATGCTCTAGCTCAGAAGCCCATCAGTGACAGGTTAAAACGCTATGCACACAAATGAATTTAACCTGATACTAGAGCGAGTTACCTACACACGTTGGACGTTTCGCATGTCTTCAATATCAAGCACTAAAAGGATAATGTTACACAGAAAGTCCCTATGGTGCAGTTGCTTGCAATTGTTTGCCAACTTCAATGTTTTTCTTTTAATTGTATTTGGAAAGCAGTTTACCTACAAAATATCTACATGTACAGTACATCATGTACATATGTATATGTGCATAAGGCGGATATGTGAATATTGATGAAATAAAAGCTGATTGAAAATTAGCACTTGAAACAGTCAAATTTTAGCAGATTAAATTCAAAACTGTTTTTGGCTAATGGCGAGCTTTTTTTTCCGAGTTCTCCATTTGTCCGAGCTTTATAACTCACATAAAAGTAACAAAAAAAAAAGGTACACTGTACAGGAGGCGGAAAGTTTGAGTCCACTCTAATTTTTCGAGAAAAAACCGAATTTTTTGAATTGTTTTATGTAGGAATGTACTCAACAACAAAGATTCCGATGCAGTGAATTGATCCCGGACCCTTCTATCCAGCTCCTCCCACAATAACTCTAGGGTTCACTATATCCGGTGATTTGGGCGGCCATGTCATGACTTGTAAGATTTTTTCGTCTTCTATCTGTTTGAGGTAATTTTGGCAAAGTCTGAACGTGTATTTAGGGTCATTGTCCTGCTGAAATAAGAATCTTTGTCAATCAATCTTAGTCCAGAGATCAAAGCTTTTTCTTCCAATATCTTGTTCATTTCTCTAATAACTCGAGTGGAATATTCGATTACACGTGAAGAGAAACAACAGGGTAGCATCTTTTGTTCAGCATCAAAGAAAACCCTCCGTTTTGTGCCAAAAACCTTGATCGTTCCATAAGACTGGTAAAATTTTTGTTCCGTCCATTTTCCATGCTTTTTGGCCCACTCAAATCGTTTTACCTTGTTTTGGGGTCGAAGAAGAGGTTTCTAACAGCAACTCGTCCATCTGTTCCAAAACAAAGCCGTCTTAGCCGTGGTTTTTCCTCAAGAAATCTGGTTTGAGCGTGCCGATCAATGGCACGTTGAACGCAGCCCTTTGCTGCGATTTGTTTTCCTTAATAAGAGTGATGATTGTAGTAGCATTTTATCACAGATAAAATAAATGAAGGGCAGTTTAACAACTTGCTAGGATAAAAAATTGGTAAAAAGTAAAATTACCTTAGGTATCTGACACAAATTAATTTTTGTTTAGGTCAAACATAATTCCACCATGCCACACACTAAGGTAATTTTACGCTGTTATAAGGTAAATGGAGTGGTAAAAACTACCCTAGTTAAAACTAAAATTACATAAGGCAATATTACACAAAATAACATATTTTTAAGGCAATTTTACACATTCAGACTATCTCTGAATTTACGTAAGCAATTGAGGTTGGATTACCTTAAAACTAAGTAAGCTCAAACGGGCCTAAGAGCATATTGGTAATCTAACACGCGATTTTGGTTAATTTTACACCAGTTTTTCTTTGGGTATGACTTGAATTATTATTCTAGTAAACAAAAAATTCATTCCGGCCCGAACTTCAACCTAAACTGAATTTGAATTTTTTAATGATCTTACGAATGATATAGTTCAATCATTGAAATAATATATGTTATTTTGTGTGAAATGTTTGTTTTTTGCTGGAAATAATAACTGAGTCATAGCCTTTATTTTGACTCACACAAAATTCACAAATTAAGTTTTCCAAACGGCTCAAAATTAACAGTTAAAATTTACAATTATAGCTATAACTGGCGCCTAAATCGACCTATTCCTTTTTTTTTTTTAAGAAAAATATTCCTACAATATGGGCACACATCCATTTTAATATTTAGATTAATTTAACTTCTCAAATTTTACCTTCAATACATTTCTCTGAACATCAAAAGAAGCTATGAGTAGGTACAATCCATCAGTTGCTTTTTTAATTTTGTAGCAACATCTAAGTAAAATTAGGTTATTCATTTTTATTTGCATTTTTGTGTCTGTCTTCTTTTTTTTTTTTCTTTCCAACTTATTTTCAAAACATTAATAATTGCAAACATGAACTTACCTAACAAACCACACAAGAACACAATTCGAAAACATCAATGTGCAAAACCCAAGAACATGCATCAAAAATTCGAATTTTAATTAGAATTTTTCACCTGGGGGCTGTTTTTTTTTTTTTTTTTTTTTTTGTCTGTGTGTAAATGGTATAGACGAAAGAATGTAAGGATTTTTATTTTGTATAAAATTTTAATATCTACATCAGATGACCGAAAAATTTGTATCTCATTATAATTGAGTTCGACAACGAAAGGGATCAGATCAGCAACGCGGTGACATGGATATTTTGTGCAGGTATAAGTTAAAGGAAAAAAATACTTTCAAAGTTGTGAGTATAACTGGTTAAATCTTATACATAACAGACTTATACTATGCCGCTGAATGAACCATGTCGAATGTATTCACTCCATAAAAATATTACTAAGTACGTCAAGAGTCAAACTATAAACTCTGAGTTACTTACGAAGGACACTCGTCTAACAAAGCTATTTAGGCAAAGCAAAATGGCAGGTATCGTATATCCCGGGAAAAGTGGCTCCGTATACCCTGTGATGTCCGCAGGGCAGTCAGCACAATGGGAAAACGAAACAACAACAAATTCTGGCGAAAGTTAATAGGTTGCGATGGCTGGCCAAGGCAAGGAGGCAATGCCATCCAGTCGGGGTGGACTGTATCGACGGGCGGCTAAATGGGGAACATTGTATACCTTTTGATATAAATTGAATGGTTTTTCGACTTGTTATAAATGTTACCGCTGCAGGGCACTTCTCTCCGACTATATGTATATATGGACATATCCAATCCACCCATTTCAACGACTATGGCTTTCATTAAGAGGATATTGCCAACAAAACAGCCATTGTGTTATAGTCCTTCTTATACTACCCCCAAATGGTATATAGGTTCAATGGGAGGTGGGTTGGATGAGTGGGTGACGAAAGCTAGAGCACTCGTAGAAGTCGAGTGTATCCATCCGGCGGCGAACGTTAAGGTTTGTAGAAAACACACACACACGAGCCCGCTCCATATCATGCACTTATAGTATAGCTCTTTCCCTGTAGGAAATGAAAGGAACGCATAAACACACAATGATGCCAACCCCCGCAATCATAACATCAACCACAAACTACACAGCGAATCATGTTCATTGTTATCCTTTTTTTTTTTTATTCCTATGGCTACAGTGTCTTTGTGTATCCCTGTCGCT
Source organism: Epistrophella euchroma (assembly GCA_947049315.1). Lineage (NCBI taxonomy): Eukaryota > Metazoa > Arthropoda > Insecta > Diptera > Syrphidae > Epistrophella > Epistrophella euchroma. The sequence goes on from OX346247.1 coordinate 45,994,406, forward strand.
CATCTCGCTCTTTTCATACCTCAATCAACGAATTTTTTTTGAATTTCCAAAGAAAACAATTAAATGCGCGCGTATAAATCAATCGCCGTAATTATAAAAAACAAGATTGCTACTGGAGTTAAGAACATAAACAACAACTGATAAAAAATACGCGTGATGTTAAACCGAAGAAGTTGCAATAATTACTGACGGATTCATTCATAAAAACATATTAAACCCTTCGTGCAATTGAATGAGATATATAAACCTTTACGGGAGCAAAACCATCAATTAGAGGTGCTTGCAGTTCCAAGACTCCCGAGTCCACATCATACTCCCGACCACCGCGGGTTCCCGAAACCCGCGATTCAGCCATGCCATCATGGCTGCAATAATATACAAAAATCTTCATCTGCAATCCGATATTTCTGAGAACAATTTATCATCATATTTCACGGACGAGAGTTATATGAATTGACGTGTCTATTCGTTTGGCGTTTGTGGATTTTTTGTTTTATGCTGAATCGACGCGGAACACTGTGGCTTGCATGTCGGTTAAGTTATGTTTAATTTGATACGTTTTTTGCATGATGAGGTGTAAAACGGTTTAGTTGCGGGGGGAAATATATATAATTCATATTAGATTATCCACAAAGACTCCACTTAGAGTAGTACGCGATTTAATGAGATTATAAGAAAATTGATGTTCATCAAGTCAAAACTAATTCATTGTTGGTTAATTAAATTATCAACTCAACTATGGATTTCATTTTTACTGACTCAGTTCTTTTTATTAAGGTGACCAGCCTCTATTAATATTTGTTTACATCTTGTTTAAAATAAGCCTTGTAAGGGTCAATTTAGTCACTATCCATTAAATTTAAAAACACAATTAAAAATAGGAAATTTATAAATTATTTAAAATTTAATTTATTCAGTCGCATTTAGGAATTTTAAATGTGGCTGTCTAAATTAAGTAACTGTTCATTTAATTTAAAACAACTGTCAGCTAAAACGATAAAATACACCTTTTAAGAAGGATTTTAAGCCCTAATGGAGACTAATTGTATCTTTTGTATTTATTCACTCTCAATTAGATTTGACAATCATGTTTTTGTTTGCTTATGTTTTTTTGTAATCTGCAAGTAAGATAACGCAAACGGACAAACTTTAAAAAACCTTCGGGTGAAAGTGGAACAACAAAATATGGTTTTTCAGATTTTTTGATGAACTGATTCCGAATCCGAACTCGAAATTGTTCCATAATGTTGGATTTTTGAGATATCAATTTAAAAATGTTAAAAAATTGTTTCTGTAATTTTTAGATAAAATGTATGGAAACCCTACATTATGGGCAAATTTTGAAGTTCGATTTGGATTCAGTTAATCAAAATCTTTGGGAAATGTATTGTCTTTTTTTTCCAATAAGGTAGCTTAAAATTGTTCAGCTTCTGTTTTGTATAATCACACTTTGAGATTAAAAACAAAATAAGGTTTAAATGACAGGTAATCAGTCACAATAACAAAAATTTCCTTGGGATTTTTCTTAAAAAGCATTTAAATTTAAAGATGTCAATTAAAGAGAGCTATTTAACTAATGGAAAGTGAATGAATAGAAATGTTAATGAAGTGTTCTTATTGGCATAATTACCTTAAAATTAGTTTTAGTTAAATTGAAAAAAAAACCCAGTTTTTAATGGAGTGTGAATAAATTGGCCCTAAGTAAAATTTTACTCAAGTACAAAAATATTTGTTAGCTAAGCAACCTCTGGAAAATGTATAAAAACTTCTTATTATGAATGTTTTGCTGCTTTATATTGCCATTAATAAGTCGTGAATCAGTTGTGGCAGTTTCAAATTTGTCTATGTTTAAAAAAAAAAATTTTGTTTGGAATATGTATTTCGAAAATCTTATTTTTCTCGAAAAATTATCAAAAATTTTGTTCAAATTTTGTACAAAGAATTTTAACATTAAAAATGTTTATAGGATCGTGTCTCCGATTTTCAATGCCACTAGGTTTTTAGTTAGAGTTTAGTGAAATAATAAGCCTAGTAAAATTTCAGCCTTTTAGATTAATATTTAGAGATCGCTCATCGCTAATTTCTTTTTTCCATATAAATTGTATGGGAAGTTTTCTTTTGTTTGCTTCTTTATTTTATAAATTTACTACAACCTTCAACGTTCAAAGGGAATCGCATTAAAAATTATACGTTGCGATTTTTCACTGAGTACAACAAAATTCTTAATAAAATATTTTTTCGAATTTTTTTAACTCAATTAAAGGCTCTCTCAAACCAACGCGATTAACCGCCGCGACGGTTTGAGAACCACGTGTTGTTATTGTTGTTTTCTTTTGTCGCGGCGAATAATCGTGTTGGTTTGGAAGAGCCCTAAAATCGAAAACTATTTCGGCGATTTTTATTAAAATTTAATACCAAGCGGTTTTTAAAATAATTTGGCAGATTTGATGCACAAATTTTTAATATTCTTTATATTAATCTTTTTATTATAAATTTAAAATAAGTTTTTGAAAATTCGATATTTAAGAAATGGCTAGATAATTTTTTTGAAATTGATTTTTTTGATTTCACACAAATAATAGAAATTAGCTTACAAATTTGATTTCTTAAAAATTTAAAACAAAAAATTTATACCTGCATATTTAAAAAAAAATATCTGTAGGTATACAAACAAAATTAATTCTACGACCCATTTTCGCTGAAAAATCAATTTTTGACAAATAGAAAGTAGTAAGTAGTAAATTTCATCTTACTCAATATTAGCTTGAAAAAGTTGGAAAAAATAATTTTTTTTTTGAAAATTATTCAAATTTTTAGCCGATATTTTGTTTGCATTCTCCCCAATTTTCAATACAAAAATCATCCTTTTAGGGGCTTATAACGAATCAATAGGATCAAAGTCGAATAGAATTAAAGTCTACTATCGTTATTTCAAAATTCTATACTCTATACGTTAATGTTTTTCTATTTGTATTAAATATTTTATTTTTTTTTTCTATTTGAAAAAAGTTTCAATTCTATGTATCAAGAAATTTGATCGACTTTTATCGAATAGACTCTCGCCATAAGACCCTTAGTCGGAAGTCACTCGAACACATTATTTCGATTCTTGGTCTATTTTCTTGCAAAGTCAATTTTTTTTTTTGAGAAAAACTACACCGAAAAAAAATTACACTTCGTAGTGTTTTAAATGTTTTCAAAAATTAGAAGACATTCATGAATTTGCAGCCGTATCTATAATAGAATCTTAAAGGCTTCTTAACTTTAAATTGTCTTTAAACAGCACTTAAGCGTGAAATCGGTATCTATAATCAATTTTCACATTTAAGCAACGTTGCTTAAAGGTCTCTTAACTTAAACGCCATCCATCGCGTTTAGAGGTTGCTTAAAGCTACCTTAAGTGTTGTTTCACATTTGAGAAGCATTTTTTTTATATTTGGTAATTGTGGATTAGTGTTTTGTGTGTAATATTTCTGAAAATATAAATTTAAAAATGGATCCCAATTTTATTTCATTTATAAACGATTTATATTGATTTTTTCTTAAATAAGTTGTTGAAGAAGAATCTGCGCATACAAAAGATATTTTAATTCACATAATATGATATATTTGGAAATTTTGTACGTTACAGTGAAAGCTCCTATTGCGGACAACTCCCTTAAGCGGACAATCCCTTTAGGCGGACAAATTCTCACGACTGTGGATCTTGGATTTAAATTCCATACATTTTATGATCCCTTAAGCAGACATTCCCTTACCCGGATGCGGACAAGAATATTAGCCGCGATTTGTTAAATTAAATTCCCTTAGGCGGACAAAAACTTTTTTTTAGTATGTAAATTTCAACCATTATTCGTAGTATTTAATACTTTTGCATACATTTATTCTGCATTAAAAACGGGCCCCCTGGTTTACAGCGACATAGATGCGATTTCACCGCATTACTGTCTGTGATCAAATTCATAACGGATTTTATTTCTGCAGCTGTAGTCTGTTTTTGTATCTTTTTTCTTGTACCTTCATGTTCATTTTTAGTTTGAATGAATTTCACGGCTTGTAGGTGCAAAAATGTTTCATGATGCCACGCTGTATATTATACATTTCCCAACATAACTATTTTTTATTTTTTCGCTTGGACGGACAACTCCCTTAGACGGACAAAAGTGTTACGACCGTCGCTGTCCGGCTAAGGGAACTTTCACTGTATCTTGTCGGCAGAGTCCCAATTTTCCGACCATTTTCTCTTATTGGCGAGCATTCCAATTTTTTTTTGTATTTATTAAATCTGTCACAAAACAGCTGTTTAAAAAAAAATGTAGGAATATTTTGTTTTGATTGTACTAGATTCGTAAATTCTTTTACGTTACGTGACACACCCATCGATTAGTTAAGTACTCATGCATAATTGATTATAGATGAGAATTTAAGCAACGTTGCTTAAATTCAAATTAAATATTTAAGCAAACTTAACTAATTTGCCTTTAAGAAACGTTTTAAAAATTCATAAAATCATATCGACCCGTTTTGGCGCTTACCATAATTTAGCGAAAAGAGCTCGATATACCTATACTACCTACTAAAAAACGTAAAATGTTGAAGAAAGTTGGTTAGACAATTTTTTAAATTTAAAAAAAAAAAAATATTCACAAAAACAATTTTATTTAAAAACAGAATAAAAAACGTATTTCTGGCTTTAAAAACCGTATATCGTGACATATTGTTGTTTTGCCGTTATTTTTCAATTGTTTTTTTTTTTTTTTTATAATTTCAAGTCGATTTTTTAGAAAATTGCCCCTCTTGCTTTTTTCTTGTCTCGGCACAACTTACACACCCTCTGCCTAAAGCGTTTTATCGAATCTATGTAAAACACCCTGTATATAATATTCTTCGATTCGAATAACGCACAATATTAAAATTGACCTCAGGCTAAGTTTGATCTTTTCTGGTTACCAGGTGAAGAAAGACTGAACTTTAATGCTTATTTTAACCCATATTTGCAAGCCATAGTGATTTCAAATAATGAAAGATTTCGTGACTAGACTAACTTCCAGCAGGATAATTTTAAACAGTTCGATTAAAAATGGTCTGGGGTAAAATAGTAGGTACATTTAAGGCTTAAAATGAAAACCACATTCCAAACATATCAAATTTTAACTTTTCGATACCCTGTCATGTTCTATGCGTAAAAAAAAACATTTTATTAAAAAAAAAAGGATAACACATATAATACTTCAAAGCTTGAATTTCCACGAAGAGATTTAAGCCGCCTGTATATATTTCATTATGCAATTATTAGCAATTTTGTTTTTTATCGTTACAATTCATAAACTGTTTCGAATGCAAGCGTATATACATATATTATCAGTTCATCCTGCAAAAATCAAAATATTGTAAACATTAATCTGAACAATATTATATAGCTTCTTCGTATCGCTCAACAATTCCCTAATCGAGTAAACACCATGTCAAGGAGTATCCAATGACAGCATACAGAAGCACATCATGTAAGCAATTTGTTCGACATTAGTTTCATATGAAATTTTAAATTTACACAGCAAACAACAACAAAAACAACAAAAAAAAGTTATTATTCTGATGATAACCAAAACAAATGACCTCATGGATGAAAAAACACGTTGATCGGGGGAAACAAATTTAATAACACGGGGAAAAAAAAAACGATGTTGCCAGTCGGTGAGACGTTGAATCGGTGTCAGTGGTGATGATAGCGATGCGATGGATGGTGGCGAAGTTGTGGGAGAAAAACAGGGCGAATGCGTTCAAAGCGTCCTACCGAACGACAACGACGATCCGGACGTTATTACCTGTGCAAATCGTTTGGGCGGTTCGCAACACAACTTTAAAAGATACAAAATAAGATATTTTTTTTTTCTTCATTTTCGCTTCTATCACGATCTACACGGACCGCACGGATGCCTTTGAAACGCATATTAACAGAACTGTGCAACTTCTTTTGTAATTTTTCTTCAAATTTTATATTTGGATTTTTTTTTTTAAATCAAAAAGCATGGTAGTGCCCAGCACTACCCCTTTTTACAGGAACAAACTTAAGCTGTTTTTGACCTCCCTTTTACTTCGGAGCCAATAACGTCAGAAACTTCAAATTCGCCAAATTTGCTAAGTTGAGCAAGCAGAGACACCTCACCAACTCCTTAGCAACTATCCTTAGATTAATCGTTCCTGAGATATACACAGGACGTCAAAAAACTTGCAAACCGTGGCTGACTCCGACTCATTAACAGATCATATTAAAATTATGTAGCACTTCTTCAGCATTGTTATTAATTAAAAGGAGCACTCTATCAGCATGTTATAAAGGCTGTCCCTTAATTCGTGTTTTTTTTTTTTGGGGGATAATTCCTGGGATCATTCGTAGGAAAAAAAATTATGTAGGCCAAACAATCTACCTCCTTCCCCTCTTGAGGCGGGGAGGGGCAATTTTTTTTTTTAAAACATTTCAAAAACTATGAAAGATTTTTTTACATTTGTTTTTCAGTACTTGACTAAGAATTAATAAGAGCATTGAATATTTAAAAAAACAGTGGCTCTTAATTACGCAAAATTTTGAAAAAAAAAAAAAAAATGACTATAGGAAATAAAAATTTAAGATGTGCCAGGGGGAGCGGGTGTGGCATCCACGCCACAGAATTGTTATCGAATGCATGGCGCTTTTCTGATTTAAGATTTCTCCTGCCTTAATTGGAGGAAATAGACTCCCTCACATATAATTTTTGTTTAAAACATGTTCAAGCATCATTTTCCAAAGAATTTACAAGCCCTAAAAATTTGTTAAATAATTTTAGTTTTATTCGAAAAAGTTTCACAGCACTGTACTGCAGAAGATATTAAAATATAAATAATAGCAACCTACATGTTCGCCCTGATAGTGGCATTATCAACATTTAGTCGCATATAAAGGCCCGCTCCCACTGACTAACTTAATTGATGTAATCGCAGACGATTCTCTTATAAGCTCTCAAACAAACAGGATTGGAGGATATTCTAAAATTTATATACAGAAGAATCAGAGTGTATACACTCTTATAATACTTTATGCCATGGGAATGACGGCCAAGTTATGTGTGGGGCCATTAAAGGGCTATCAAAACTATTACTTTCTCATTATGGGATTTAATGGTGTACTTCCTTTTACCTGGGCGATGAATTTTGTACGTTTAAGGTTTATCAAAAAGGAGTGCAATAAAAATTTAAACTGTCCAGAAGCTCGTTGGAATTTTGTGATTTCATTTGAATTATTTAAGTTTATTGATTTTTGAATTTTTAAACAACAAAAACTTAAAGGTGCTACCACCAATTGCTTATGAATTAATTTTAGTTATTTTAATTCGTTTTTTATTTTTTTTTTTTTTTATTTTTGTTTGGCTGGAGATATAGCTATTTCAAGGGGTGCCGAGCCGCCTATCATCAGTCTCCTTTTTATAGTCGAGTCAACGAAGGAAAAATAAATGAAATAAATCGTGTAGTCTGGATTATATTTTTAAGTGGTAGGAGTGACCCCCAGGTACAACGTACTAAAAGTCCCCAGCCCAGGCCCACGAGCTTTAGCCAGGAGAGGGGGATAAAGGTCCCCTTTTGAACTATTTCGTAAATATTTCGAAAACCAAGCGTTTAAGAAAAGTGTACAACACAAAATTAAAGTAAATTCAATTTGCTAAAGAAAAGGTTAGCCTCCTAGCTAAAGCTCGCGGGCCTGGGCTGGGGAATTTTAGTATTTTGTACCTGGGGGCCACCCCTACCACTTAAAAAAACTTAAAAAAATAATCCAGACTACACGATTTATTTCATTTATTTTATGATTTTGAGTCTTCGTTGACGGGACTATTAGTGGTGCTGAGCTTTAATCCAATTTTATTATGAAAAACTTTCTACATGTACACCATATTAGGAGTCGAACCCACGCATATCAGATTTGCTCAGTCTAAGAGCATGGGCTCTGGGATCTCAGCACTTCATTTGTGGATATTCCGAAAAAAAAAATTGCCACCCGAGATTAGTAGTATAGGTAAGGGGCCGGTTATAGCGATCAGAAAAAACGCAACAGAAAAAAATTCTTTTTGAAAATTTAATGTTGTTTCATACGATTTTATATATAAAAAAAAATTCAAATCGATGAAAAACCACTTAAAATATTTATTTCATAAAAAAAATTTTCTTTGGAGGAAATACCTTCTATAAGAAAAGTACTTATTCATTTTTCTGATGGAAATTCCGTACGAAAAACGAGTTTCTATCAGAAAAGGCTCTTCGTAGGACAAATATTTCCTCCAAAGAAAATTTTTTTTATGAAATAAATATTTCAAATGATTTATCATCGATTTTTTATCCTTTTTGTATTTCAAATCCTATGATAAAACATTAAATTATCAAAAAGGTCATGCCAGCGGTCTGGGTTCAATACCAGCCGTTTCCACCTTAAGTTTTTTTCCAGGCTACTGCCTCTTGCGAGGAAGTGAAAAATTTTCCAAGAGTATCTCTTGTCATTGAAAAGTGCCGCTCACCTTAGCCGTTCGGATTCGGCAAAAAACTGTAGGTCCCCTCCGTTCCTGTAGACACGCACACAGGAATTGTTGAGAGTTGTAAGTCACTAGGCCTCGGTTCTTCATGAGCCGTTGTGCCACCAAATTTAATTTATTTTTTTTTTTTAATTCTCAATTAGATTTTTTATTTGTAAAATTAAATGCCAAGAAGTTATTTTATAAAAACATAACAAGACAGATGGCGGCTCTTTCCTAACCTTATTAGAAATCCCATAAACTAATTTCTATAACGAGGACTTGAAGGCACCTACCCGAATATCAACAAAAACTTCTTTACAAAAAAATAAATTTCCAACTAAAAATTGAAAATAACAAAAGTAATTTTTCTATTGTATTTTACTTTAATCTGTTGCCTATTTAGCGAAGAAGGTGATTTCTTATTTTATTTCAATTTTCGCAAAAACTCATATTTTCTTTTTTAATTTTGAGTTTTTAACAATTTTACAATTTTAAATACAAAGTTGGAAGAGGTTGTTAATACAAAAGCTAATTTAAAACATAGTATTTAAAATTGTAAATAAAAATCAATATTAAATAGTTTGTTTCTCAACATTTTTCAAATGGAAGTAATTTTTTCGAAAACAATAAGCAGAAATAAGTTGATTTGAAAAAGGAATGAAAGAAGAGACTTTTGGCTTTCAAAAAAGGTATAACACTTTATAAAAAGTGTTGCCATTTTTTTTATAAAATTTTTCCTATTTAAATACTTTTTTTATAACCATTTTAAATACTTTTTTTTATAAAATGCGCAAAAACACTATTTTCGAGCTCGATTTCCGCCATAAAATAAAATAAAGTACTCTCTATAAGCTTTCATATGACATAAGTTTCATCACTGTAGAGCTATGTTAAAAGTGGGCCCAAAGCCCATGCAAAAGTGCTTATGGGCCTTTATGCAGAAAAAATTTTAAAAATTGTTGGAGCGGTTTTCTTAAAAAATAATTTTTTATTGGTATATAAAATTTCTCGAAATTTTTTAGAAAAAAAAATCTGGTAAGTATGCCAATTTTAAGAAAAATAAAAATAAACCAAAATTTCAAAAAAAATTATCAACCCGTTCTCAAAAAAATGATTTTTTTCAAAACAAAAAACCGTCACATGGTTTTGGTCATCGAATTGAATCGAATAAAAACAGTTCCATCGGTCATTTGATAATGTTAAGACTTCAAAATTTAACCATCTTGCCATCAATTATTAAAACTTGAGCCATTCCAAAGACATGCAAATGCACCCAGAATATTGCACTCTTCTTTCACTATGATTATTGGCATTTTTTTAGGGTATATTTGCAGTTGCATATCTGGCTTTGAGGACAATGGACAAATATTTTCCCATAGTCCAATGCGTTAAGCCTTCATTTCAGAGTTCTAAACCTCTGTTTTCGAAAATTAAACAGCTTTTATTCAATGAGTCTCAGCAAATGTTCATACGGATTTTGAAATGTTTAACAATTATTATTTTCAATATTAAAGAAATCCCCTGAAGAAGTCGTGAAAATCGACGAAACGTTGGGAAAGAAGATGAAATAAATCAGTTTTATTTGCTTCCCGAAAAAATTGACCAAAAAAGCCCACAATAACATATAATTATTAATAACATAAAGAGTTGGTAACATAAAACATTTATTTATGAAATTTGCTTTAGACAGCTACGAACTTGTTTTGCTGAAGCTTCCATATGGCCGAACCTCTTATATATTCGTTTTCTAACAAGTCTACTTGAGATATCAAGAATTAATTCGCCATTGATTTCAGCCACTATGAACCAAAATATTCATAAGGATGGAACAACATTTTTTTTAATGTTGGCTTGGTCAACTCAGATTGTAATTTCGGGATGGTTAAGCTTGCGAATTTTGTTTTTTGTTCGGAAATTTAAATCGGCTTTATCGAAATTAACGGCATTCTAAAACATTTTTCAAGAACAGTTCAGTAATAAAATCTTTTTGAGGAACTAATACGTTGTGTAGAGTTCATAAATAACACACCTTTTTCCTGCTTATAATGGGACCCATTTTTAAAAACTTATTTTTTTTAACCATGTGTCCGTTTTAATACACCCAACAAAAAACTGTATTTATCTGCTGCAAATCTCAATTGAAAAATGAAATTTTAACATAGAAATCAAAACTGTGCTATTTCTTTGTCCACTTGAAAAAGGCTATGTAACGACATAAATGAGCGGGAATTAAATTCTCAGAATAATAACAGGATATTTGGGAGTCTACTTTCTGGTTACAGTATCTGCAAACAACGTGCCTAGAAAAAATGCGGTCCAGCAATGATTTAAAACAACGGAAAATAATTTTTCACATTTTTCCCAATATCTGTGCTATTTCTCTGTCCATAGCTGTAATACCTATGTATGTATGTATTCTATTGTATTGTATGTATATCGCAAGTAAAAATGTGTGTTCGATCACCATTTTTTAACTCCTATAGTAGCTTGTTTTGACATTTCAGAAATGAAAACATTTATTAAAAAAAAAAAAAAAACATTTAGGTAACTCTATTTTTAATATTCTTTCTAAAATGTATTGAGATTTGATTTGGTGTGTCATTAACAAACTTATTTACTTATTAAATATAGAAGCATTGGAAGAAATAACAACAAAGGTATTTTTGCATATAATTTTGATGAATAATATATTTTTTTGGTAGACAAATGCTTTTCCTTTCTTAAAATCACTATTTGTCTCTTTTTTTTTGCTGGGTTTAAAATGAAGACAAAATGTACTGTCATACGCGCTTAACTAAAACATTTTGGATTAATACGAAAATTAACATTGTAAATGGTACTATTGTTTTTTAGTAATTTTATCATATATACACATACGATTTTTATTGTCTCAACTCACCCTACACTTTATATGCAAAGCCTAAACGCTCTTTATCGCATCCCAGTCCCATCATGATGCGAATCATTTTTTATAAGCTTTTTCTGCATATAAATTTTGTAGTTCTAAGATTGTTTCAAAATATTAATCGCAACTCACAATTGGTGATGTACTTATGTAATTAATTGGCAGTATTCATATTTTTTGTAGTAGCCGTGGCGTGATGGTTAGTGCGATGGACTGTCATGCCGGAGGTCTAAGGTTCGATCCCCAGCCTTGCCACCTATTTATTTAAAAGAAAAAAACGGCTACTGCCTCTTGCGAGGAATTGACAAATCCTCCAAGAGTATCTCCTGTCACAGAAAAGTGCCGCTCGTTAGCCGCTCGGATTCGGCAATAAACTGTAGGTCCCCTCCATTCCTGCAGACACGCACACAGGAATGGTTGAGAGTTGTAAGTCACTAGGCCCTAGTCCTTCATGAGCTGTTGTGCCATCAAATTTAATTTATTTATTTATTTTATTAATATTTTTTAATATTGAAAATACATATTACAAAGAAAAAAAAAGGAAAACAAATTTTTTTTAAACATTACTTTTAGAATGAATTAAAAAATTCAGTATTTACTAACTTCAAAAAAAAAATTAAGAAAGTGAAGCTTTAATAGGAATACGAAAACATATTTTTTGTGGGATATAAGTACTTGGAAAATCCAGTTCAAAATTATTTGTATAGTGAAGATTCAACGTAACTGTCTTTTTATTACATCGAACAAAGTGGGATTATTTCGTTTGTTATTTGAATACAGCATGTTTAATTTACCTAATACAAAAATCAAAATCAATTACAGAAAGAATAAAGTATCTATACCATTTACCAGTTGCTTTGAAGTCAAACCAAAACATTTGATTCCCATAAAAACAACAACTTAAAATGTGGCACGCGGGCAGCGTTATAATCCTTGCGATACAAAAACATGAAAAACGTGAGAATTTTCCCAAAAAAATATATAACATTAAAATTAATTCTTTTGTCGGCAAAACAAATTTTGATCTAACTCTGACAGAACTCTTGTTTTGACTTTTGATGCCTCATGTTCATCAAAATGTATCTGTACGTAAGGTAAGTAAATCCCATTGTTGGTAGATAATATTTATGCGTGTGTGAGTATGTGCATTCTATTTTCTATTTTTGAATGCGACACAACTTGCACACCCGATGATGACGATGATTGACAGCTAAGAGTGTAGCTGCTTCTGACGATGTTTTGAGTTGCAATAGAAAAGAGTGGTATTATTGTCCTGGATGGATTTTCGTTACGCATGAAAACTATTTTAACATGACACCTTTTTTATAGGCTGCCAAATGATATGGAAATTCATATAGACATCAGACATTGTTGTTGCTGACGATGATGTTGACACCCATCAGAGAGCTACTGGGTATTGTAGTAATCCTGAATTAGGTAGTTGACTTGATCATAAAGCAAAAGGGAAAGATTACAACGTGCTGAACAACAACACACATGGACTTCCATGTTTTCTCAGCAATTTAACAAAGTGTCAAACAATTTTAACATCAATTCAACATCTCGTTGTCATGGACGAGTAGATTCCACCAATGTTTTACTCTTCACTCTTTTTTCTCCTTTTGTCTTTCAATTTGTTTGCCTTTGCCAGTACTTCGGCCATCATCATCGCATCGGCCAGCGTGTCGTCAGGCGGGGAATTTAACCTCCCAAATGGACGTTCACAAGGATTTCACCTACAGGATCTCCGTCCCTTGGACTATAGAGATAGACGCAAAGTGCTTAAACACATTTGTCTATGTAAAGTGGGGCAGACAAAAAAAAGAAATAGAAAGGAGGTTGGGAGTGAGTGGAGGGAGCGCCGCACACAGCATAAAGAACATCTCAAGAATCTCATGTCCGTCCGTGCTAAATAAATGTTCAAACCTTGTTCGCTCCCATTTAATAGCATGTTTGCAACTATGATCTAACATGAGTTTGATGTATCTTTAGCCGAAACTTAACAAGGGCACAAATAGTCACACTCGAAATAAATTTTTTACTCTCTAACTCTGGAAAATATGGCCATTCAGCCAGGCCCATCCGCCATCCACCATCCGACCTTCTCCGCACCTCTTCGCCATTTTGGTCAATGGAGAGTTAGAGTACTTTGAATTCAATTTGGGTAACCGCTCTGAAGCGGGCCCATCATGAGGCAGCGCACACGTATCTACAGCTTGTAAAACAGAAAAAAGTACAAAGATACACCAATGTGAATGTCTATTTTATTCGTCCCCCGATGATTATTATTATATATATAGGAGGTGTTGGGTGCTGTTCCATGGAGAGCTGTGTTACTGAGCTCGTATATAGCCGACAAGCACTTCGCATTCGCACATCGCGACGCGACCATCAGTGGACTATTTTGACTATTAACACGAGATTCGGACCACCAGAACAAGGACGTTTTATCATCCATATAATAAAATTAATGGACTTATTTAGTTCCGCGCCTGCTGCTACATGACTTTAACAGTGACACAAAACAGAAAAATGCACGCAGAAGAATTTCGCCAGGGTTTCCATTCAATATGCGGAATGACGAGAGCTCGTATAGTTGCCTCACAGCGAGGAGGTAATGCCAGCCAGATGTGGAATAATTTACATACAAATTTAAATTAAAAAAAATTTTTGCAACGCATGATAATATTTTATTAAGTTCTTATAAGTTTCGGACTCTGAATACAGTAGATGACGGATATAAGAAACTCAAAAAATCCAAGGAATTCCTTTCTTATATCCGTATTTTCTTATATAAAAAATTGTATATAAGAAAGAAAATTTCTTATATAAATAAAATGTATAAAAGGAAGAAAATTTCTTATATAAATAAAAATGCCTATAACAAATAATGTCAAATGTATGGGCTTTTTTCTTTCTCGTCGATCTTTAATCTGTCACTTCTTTGGCAATTTAATAAGGGTGGGTTCAGAAATTTTGTGAAAGTTACACGGCGCACACCATTTAGAAGCTTACACGGGAAAATTTCTTATAAAAGTTTAATTTTCTATGTAGTGAATGAGATTTTGTATCAGAATACGTTTCTTATATCAGTGTTTTTCTTATAAACGTTTTTATTACATAAGGTTTATTTAACACGTATCTTTATGGGAATATGCATGGTGTTTTGGAATGTCTGTCTTATAAGCGTGTTTTTCTTATATGAGACTTTCTTATATCCGTCATCTACTGTATAACAAATTCTGCTCGCAAATCTCAACAAAATTTCTCCTAAAGATTGTTTAAGTTAAGCTATGGATACAATCCGAGATTAAAAACGGTTTCCATTAAAATTTCTAAGCATTGAATCTCTCCCAAAATCGAGAGTTTGGGTCTTTGAAAAAATACTTTTTTGCATTTTTAGTTTTAGGTATCGGTGACCAGATAAGTCTCGCACACAAGGTAGGCATCAATCCATAATATTGCTTATACTAATTAAAGCAAAAGTGTTTCATAATAATTTATGAAAAAGCTTAACAAAATAATACAGGAAAGGCGATAAATTTTAAAACATCAATTTTGATTTAGAAATAAACATTTTATGGATCGAATTTTGGATTTTGTTGAAAATAAAAGCACTTGAAGAAGAGCAGGTTTGTTTGGGTCTAGATGTTGCTCCTGCCTTTGACAAGGTTTGGCATTTGGTACTTGAGAACAAACTGGATAAGGATGATCTCAGGCAGACATCTTATATAACAGATCAATTCTTTAGAGTTCTGTGTTAGTAAAATTATTTATGGAATTTAAGAGAATTGTACCAGAGCTGCTGAGAGAGCAAGAGCAGCCTGGGATCACACTTGCAACAAAAAAGATGGGAGGAACGCCGACATTTCAGGAGGATAAAGAGAGAGCACGCGAAGCGGGCGGTCGAGTGCGAGTCTCCTCGGCGGTCGAGTATCTACGGCGTGGCCGTCGAGTCTCCTCAACGTCGCATACAAAATCCTGTCATATATACTGTGTGATCGCCTCAAACCTTTTGTCAAAAATATGATGTGTTCACACTCTGACTGATTTTGGAAAAAAAACCCAGGAGTTTCAAATCGATACACACCACCTCTTTATCGATTTTAAAGTCGCAGATGATAGCGTAGACACAGACGAGCTATACAGATCCATGTCGCATCTCGACATCCCTGCCAAACTCGTCCGCTTGTGCAGGATCACAGTGAACATATTGAAGGTAATATATTGCGCATCTTTGAGAACCTGCCTGTCAGAATTTACAAAAACAAAACACAGTTGTTTCCGAAACGCAGTGACCCTCATCCAAACGCACTGACCCTCATCAAAACAGAAATGCGCAGAACTGAACAAAAATTAAAACTCGGAAGATACCTTTTATATGTTTACTGTAGTGCAGGATGATAATTGAGAAATCTCACTGCTCCGTCAAAGTCGGTAAGAAAACCACCGAACCCTCTGATGTCGAGAAAGGTTTGAGGAAAGGCGACGCGTTATCATGTAACCTGTTTAACATCGTTCTTGAAGCAATTGTACGCAACTCGCAAGTCAGTAACAAAGGTACAATTTTTCAAAAGTCTGTTCAACTACTTTCTTATGCAGATGATATTATATTGGCATCATTGGGACGAACGAAGCGAGCTGTTACCGGCGCGTTGGCATGTATTTAATCGGAGGCTTCAAGGACTTTGTCACCTAGGCTCCACTATTACATCGCAAAATGACATCCGTGCAGAGATCAAACGAAGAATTACTCTTGCCAATCGCTGTTTCTTCGGGCTAAGAAGGCACTTGAGAACCAAGGAGACCTTATATAAGACCCTAATCATGTCAATGTCTTGTCACAATATGTGAACTAGCAAACAAAAATATAAATATCTTCATTGACAGTCAGGCGGCAATAAGACATTTCCTCAATCGTCATAAAATCCAAACTGGTGAACCGGTGCCGTAATGAGTTGAAATTACTCAGTGCAGCAAACACAGTTACCCTCCGATGGGTCCCAGGACACCGCGACATATATGGGAATGAAATGGCGGATGAACTGGCCAAAACCGGATCATCCCTTGATCCGAGCCAAATTGTATCCTCTGTTTCCATGCCACTGGCACAAGAAAAAAGTAGAATGCGCCAAAGTTTTCTAAGGGCCGCCAACGACAGATGGTCAGCAATTGATACTTGTAGGGTTTCGAGGAAGCTATGGCCGGATATCTCTAAGAAAAAAACTAACTACCTTCTTACGCTAAGTAGACCTCAACTGTCCCTCCTGGTTTGAATCCTAACGGGTCACAACTCAATGGGAACCCAAATGAGCAGAATGGGTACTACCACATCTGACTTATGCAGAGGGTGTCATGACGAAGAGGCGGAAGAGGGCTCTTATCACTTCCTTTGTGAGTGCCCCAGCTTAACAAGAACCAGGAAGATAACCCTTGGAGAATACTTCTTGGAAGAATTGGGCGACATCTCGTGTTTGCCACTGAAAAACATGATAAAATTCATCCAGAATTCAAGATGGTTCAAGAAGGCACCCCACACCTAACCATCAGGCTCCACTAACTCCTTTCCTCACCCGTCCTTATACCCTCCCTACCCTTTTCATGGGGAGCACAATGGATCCACTGAGATCCGAGTGAGATGATGCGGTTTGCGGTATCATCGTCCCTTCAAACCTAACCTTACCTTACCTAAGACCCTTATCATCCCGGTCCTGCTATATGTCAAAAACGGATGAGAATCTGCTTGGGTGCTTTGAATGGAAGATTCTTCGGGTGATTTTCGGTCCAGTCTGTATCGATGGAGTATGGAGGAGAAGATTTAACAACAAGATTTACGGGCTTTACAGCAACGCACAACGACCTGGTCAAAAAGCTGAAAATATAGCGGTTGAGATGGCTGGGACACATGGGAGCGTATGGACACACCAGCCCGATGAGTCTTCGAATCATAGGAAGAAACATCTTAGGTGGCACACACAAGTGGAGAACGACTTCAACCAACTTAGAGTGCATAACTGGACACAGCTATCTAGGGACCATACCGGCTGGAGGGGCTTGTTGGTTGAGGCCGTAGTCCATCCTGGAGTCTGGACTGTGAGCGCCGTATAAAGTAAAGTAAGTAAGTAAGAAAATTGTAGCCGGTATACCGAAAGGAAATGTCCTAGGACCAACTCTGTTTTTGTTATACAGGGTGTCCCAAAGTTAACGATCCAGACGAAAACCAAGCGTGCCTGAGGTAATTTTAAGTTGAAAAACTTAAGAGGTTATTTTGTAGTTTGCGATTCCTTTTCGACTTATAAGTTATATTCAAATATATTTTTTTAATTTTCTTTTTTTTTTGGTTTTGACTGTGTTTTGAAAGAATATACCTTAGGTAGAGGTTATTTTCCTAATATTGTGATTATTACTACTTTATTTACTACACACATAGTAGGTGCTGCTAGTGTAATGGGCAGTATAGAAGGAGTTTATACTCTTTGTATGTTTTTTGTTGTACCACGTCTTTTATCTCTTTTATTATGACTTATTTGAAAACTTTAAATGTATTTTTTGTAAAAAAAAAAATGGCAAGTATTTTTAATAGAAAAAATTGGGCTTTCAAAGTAAAAAAGGAAACTGAAATAAAGTGTTTTTGTACAAAAAAAAAACAACCTAAAAATACCAACAAATGGGTTTTGAATAAATTGCGGGTCGTACGATTTAATAACTTTAACTTTAAAAAGACATTTGGCTTCGGAAAAATTGCCTGAGAGCTGGATTTTGGTATACAGCCTCCTAAGTCCTAATGTTGTTCTTAAGAAACTGTAAAAGTCACCATCGATAGGAGCGCCAATAACAGCCCTAACAGTCCCCTGTACAGAAAAAATGTTAAGGACTAATTTTTAGCTTAGAACATTTCCTATAAAAAAATTATTAAACTTTTCTTCATAAAAATAACAGTTTTCGAAATAAATAAATCGGTAGAGTTAAAGTTTTTAGTTTTCTACAGAAATGGAGAATACACAAAAATATAACTACAGGGTGATTCGCATACGGTACGGAGTCAAAACAAGAAAAAAATCGTATTGGAGGGGGGTCTATTTCCCCCGTTTTGGCGGAAGGGGCAATTTTTTAGTTTTTTTTTAAATTGATTTTAAAATTAAAAATTTGCATTATGTTTACTTTGAAACAAATTTCTTCCTCCTTATCGCTTAAATAATTGCATTTTTTTTTACTGTATTCTTCACGCTAGTAAAAATGTTTATTTTTTTGTAAAAAAATTTCACTTCGCTTCGATCAATAAACTAGGCTTAACACTAAAAACCAGATTCACGCGCGCGAACTGTAAACATTTTTGCATTCGAGATTTTTCTTTCTTTCTTTTTTCTGGTT
This sequence comes from Epistrophella euchroma, assembly GCA_947049315.1. Lineage (NCBI taxonomy): Eukaryota > Metazoa > Arthropoda > Insecta > Diptera > Syrphidae > Epistrophella > Epistrophella euchroma. The sequence continues at coordinate 46,013,219 of OX346247.1, forward strand.
TTCTAAATTTTGCTTTCTAGATTTTTTTTTCGACATTTACCGACCGTTTACATCTACATCAATTTTGGACGATTCTTTGGATTAAGTTAACAACCTAGAATTCAATTACACCCAGCAAATGTATGTATAATAAATGAATAAACACCCCAGTTTTTGTTTAAAGTTTTATCATTAGTTTGGTCATATTTTAAAATATTTATGTTGCTCATTTGCAAATAATTATAATCTGCAATATTTAATGGCAACGCTGGTTCTGGCTTGAGGCCTAGTTTAAACCTCAATGCGCACTTGGATATGTTGATGTCTTATAATGCAGACATGCAACGAGTTAGTGAATGCAATTAAAATAGTTCCTCGGGAATTGTTATCTTAATTTCTCCATCTAAGTATCTGGGTGGAAGTAGTGTAGTCGTCTTTGTGGTCGTTGTTGTTGGTGTAGCCGGAGCTGTTGTCACGGTCTTCACCATGTATGTCGTCGCATCGTTCGTCGTCGTGTGTGGATAAAAGTGAACGAAATCCGTGCACGGGGGAACACACTGCCTGAGATGTTGCGATTTTTCGACTCAGTGAAGCTAACAGCTAGACAAGAATTCAATTAAACGATGCTATAAATCATTTTTTTGCGAAAAATTTGCATTTTTCGTTTTTAGTGCGGGAAGCGTTGAGAGATTATTTTGCGCGGTGCCTGACATTAAAACGGTCTACCTTCAGCAATTGGCATTTGACGGGCTTTTAATTGCAGGCTCTTGCCAGTTTATTTAAGATTGAATTGAGATAAGGTCGTTGGTTGTCATAACTTTCGCGTCAGACGAACGAATAGATTTTTAGTTAGAGACAGAGTATAGGCGATTCTACCTGAGGCATCATCTTGTCGGCGCCAATTATGTTAGCTTCCAGTTAATGCAGTTTACTGACGTAAAGATCTCTTGAAACTGTATTAACAGAGCTATTTGCAAGACTTTCATACTGTCAAGTGCTTTTGCTGACACAAACTAGACAATAAGTCGTTTAGAGATGATGGATTTGTAATGCAGTTCAATTTATTTGAGATATTCTGTGAAGAAGTTATGTGTTCCATGATCTTCAGTGTTATTTTCAAACAATAGAAAAGTAGAATTCTTGTAACTTTCTCATACAAAAACGATGACAAGGAAAGTTCAAGAAGAAGATTAATTGATTTCTGAAATCTAGGCCATGATGATACAGCAACAAATTAAATTGTAAAAGTAATCAAAGAAAGTTGTAGTAGTAGCTTGTATTTTGTTTTTGGTCAGTGGGTTAAAAAAAAATAAACAAATTTGATGGTACAATGGCTCATGAAGAACCCAGGGCCTAGTGAGTTACTATTCTTGGAGGATTTGTCACTTCATCGCAAGAGGCAGTAGCCCGGAAAAAAAAACTTAAGATGGAAGCGGCTGGTGTTGAACCCAGATCTCTGACTGACAGTCCAACGCACTAACCATTATGTACGCTACGGATAGTAGTCCGGGGTTAAAAAATTGAAAAATATGACCTTATAAAAAAAAAATTGTTATTCTCGTCTGTCTTGTCTTAGCCTCTCCTTAGTCTCTTCTCATATCACTCTCTGTGCTCAAGTTCGAAAGTCTGCAAAAAATCAAATCTACCGGATCTGAAGAAATGTTTCCTTCCTTTCAGGCAAGAAAGTTACAGGGCTATATATACATACATATGTATTCATTAGTAAATATGTTACTGTAAACCCCCAAAATATGAAAATTCTAGAATTCACTGATGAATTTTTTTTTTCACCAACATTGGCTGAAATGTTTTTTTTATCATAATTAATTTTGGAATTTTGTCAACGCTCGCTTACCAAATGAAATGTGGTAAAACTTCGGAAGGAACTATTAAATCAAAACATTTCGGACATTTAAGAATGGGGGTTATTTATTTCCCCGGGAATGTTTCCCTCATTCAAACATTGAGAAGGTGAAGTGAATGGTGCTTAAAAGTTTCCCTCGGAATTTATCGGGAATAAATTTTCCTGGAATTTTGCAGTCAATACATTCGATTTTTTTTTTCGAGGGAAATTTATTCCGGGGGAGATGCACGAAAGCAGAAAAATTTTCGAGGGAGTAAAATATTCCGAGGGAAACAAAATTCCCTTCGATATTTCTGATAGGACTCAATGATTCTGAAAAATTATATGTTTTACAAGTAAATTCTAGAATTTTTACACGTTTGCATAGTTAATTTAACCACGTTTGCATAGTCAAATTTAACTACGTATCAGAGTTGTAAAAACTGCAGTCTTTTTGGTACTGCAGGTAATTGACTAAAAAGACTAATTTCATTAAGTCTTTTAACTTACAAAAAATACTTTAACTTAAATCGAGCAGTTAGTAGTCAGTACTAATATTCCGGCTGTGCAGTTAAAATAAAAGTTAATTAACTGCAGTACTTTTTAACTGCTTTTAATCTTTTTAGTCAGTCAAAAGTCGTTGTACTGCGATGATTTTACTTTTAGTCAGCAAGTCTTTTAATTACAGTTAATTCACTGTTAGTATTTTAACTTAAAGACTGCAGACTGTTACTTATTAAAGAACAGGATGTAATAAAAAGAAAAGAAATTGTTAAAAAAAAACGTTTGAATGGTTTATTTGGGATCACACCATGATGTACGGGTCATTGCATGCAAAGTGAAATGATGCAAGTTTTTAAAGCCGAATTATTTGAATTCATATTTTCTAATTAGTAATCAGTTCAGAATGAATGAATAATGTATGGGGAATAAACTTTACTTATCACCACTTGAGTGTTCAATACATATTGTGTTCGTTTAAATGCAAAATGTAACTGACTTACAGTCAGTTGTATTCTTTTTAATTTAGTTGGTGATGACCATGAGACGCGAAAAAAACGAGACTTTTGTGAGTCTCATGTCGCTCTCGTTGAAATCGAGAGCAATCGATTTCTTATAACACAAGTATTTTTTTTTTACATTAATCATTCATTTATAACATCAGAGTTGCGAGTTTATGAATTAAGGAAAACATAGCCATAAGCTATTTTTCTACTTCTTAATTAAGAAGTATTTAATATTTAATTTACAAGCTCTTTTGGATTTGTGAATTGAATAAGTTTTAATTCATAAGATTTTTTCAGCTTGTGATTTGTAAATAAGGATGAATTTGAATTCGAGTTTAGAAATTAATTTTCCAAAAACTATTCACTAACACAACTTAATTTAAAATGAAAATCAAAGAAGATTTCTGGCTTTCCAAAAATGTATAGCATGACATTTTAAATTGTACCGTTGTTTTTAAATATTTTTTTTTCTATGTTAAGTCAATTTTTTAGAAAATTGCCCCTCCTGCATAAACGGGGAGAAATAATATACCCCCCTCCCATACGATTTTTTTCTTGTCTTAACCCAACCTACTCGCTCCAGCAGTTTGGTGCATCTTATACCGATCACCCTGTATACATACATACATATGTAGGTACTACTGCAGCTAATTTATATAATTTTTTAAATTGTATGTATGTCTTATAATGAATGCAATTGTAAAGTAATGCAATTGTATGCAATGCATACCTACATTGATCATAAAATAACAGGTTATTGTTTACTAAGCCATTTGAATTGTCTTGACTTGACCTAACTAACTAATTTTTTTTTAAAACTATTAACTTAAATAATTTAATTTAAATATGGGATTTAAGTACAGATTTCTGGCTTTCAAACCCGGTGTAGTACTTCATTGTAAGTGCTGTCGTTGTTTTTTAATAATTTTTCATTTGAAGTAATTTTTTTCTAACATTGCCCCTACCTCCTAAACGGGGCGAGATAGACCCCCCCCCCCCTTCCATAGTAAAAAAACTGATTGTATTAAACTTCTCTGTAAAAATTCGTTATTATTTTGCGGCGCCTCAGTTATCGTACTCTCCCCAAAACACGCGAAGCTAGCCCTTTGGGGGCCCTGTATCAAAACAATTTTTGGGTGCCCCTCTGTTGCCTGACTTTTTTTTTAATTCACTAAAACACTTGCGTCAACATATAAGATAAGTTTAATTTAACATTATATTTTATTGAACTTAAAAAAAAATTGTCGTTGGACTAAAACTCCTCAAATTAACACTTTTCTAAGACTTCGAACATACTACTCAGATTATAGAAGCTTTGAAATCTTTATTTAGTTAAGGTAATCAAAATATCTAAGCAGCAATAATACACGGGTTGGGGGTTAAAATTCTACCTGTGTCAAAATACTTTTGTTAAAATTCTGATTCAAATTTCTGCTTTCAAAATTCTGTTTTACAAAGTTATGCAATTAATAAAAAGTTTCAAAAAAATGAAAAGGCTCGCGCTATTTGCAGAATTATGTAAAACAGTGTTGATTTGAAATTTGAGTTCTGTTTTATAATTTTAAAAATAAACATTATAAAGCGTATTTATAAACGTTTTTTAACTTGCAGCCATCCAAGTTATAAATAAAAAATTTATAATTGTTGCTAAAGTGATCTAATTTTTGATATAACTTTGGAAATACTAAAAAAACACGACTGTATGTATTTATTTATAGAAATAATATGGAAATCAAAAATGGAATCATTTCTTAATGAAAAAGAATTGAGGAAGTATAAATTGTCACTCGGTCGAGTCATATTATAAGGTTTTTACAATCTCAATAAGAAAAAAAACTTATTTTTTTGTCAAAGGCTGAAGCAGATAAAACCACAAAATGGGGAGAATATAAAATAAAAAAATAAAAAAAAATAATTGAAAATATACCTAGGCTAAAGCCAAATAAGATTTTTTAATAGAAAATAGCTAAAAATATACTCTAACTTTGCTCAGATTAGCTATTATTTATTTTTAATTGTTAAATACTGACATTTTTTGTTGTAAACTTCAAAATTTTATGTTTGCATAAATATTGGTAATAAATGTTTCTTTGGAAAAGCAGATTGAGCAGAATTTTATTCTATTAAATATTTACTATCAGTATGTATTTTGAAAAGCATAATTTTGAAAAACAGAATTTTGTAAAACCGAAAAAAAAACAGAATTTGAAAAGCAGAATTTTTGCAAGGCAAGCAGAATTATGAAGAGCAAAACTTCGAAAGCCTAATTGTGACCCCCTCCCATAATAAACATTAACTATCGAAAAGACACATGCAAACAAATTGTTTATAAGTACATCTAAAAATCGACCTCAATGAAATTTTGTTTTACTTTCTTGTCGGGTGCTCTGTATCTTCAGGAGCCTCTATATCTCGGGGGCCCCAATATCTCGGGGGTCCTGTATAATTGATACAGCGGTAGCTACGCCCCTGATTTTAATAGTTCTGATATACAATTTTATAAAAGCTTTTTAGAAGCACCTTTATATAAAATTTAATTTAAATCGGCGATGAACAATTAATTCGCCTAGAAGGCACACACTACACCTACTTTTTTCTGAAAATCGTCATTTTCAAAAAAAAGAAATTGTTGTTTTTTTTAACAGTTGTACAGTACCGTTTTTTTTTTTTGTCATAAGATTATTTTTACTTGCGATATAGGTACTATAGGGCAAGTTATGGATTCGTGCAAAACATCAAACTCGAAATAACAATCACACTTGGCATTACGATGATAGAGAAAACGAAAAAAGTGGGTCCCGCAATTCCGTCTGTCTGTGTGTATGTCTGTCTGTACCTCCGCCTACAGCCTAAACCACTGAAGCAATTTTCTTCAATCTTAGAGCATAAGATTTTTGAGTGATTCCCTAGAGAGAAGTAATCGAGATTTTTTTTAGCTCAAAAAATAACGGTACTTGCCATAGGACCATTTTAAATAAAGTTATTTATCTCAAAACGGCCCTAACGATTTTTTTTTAATTTTTGTGTGTACTAGTAGTGGTATGGTCTGTATTTTGGTGAAAAAAAAAAATAGCCAAAAGCCGTTACTAACGGTACCTGCCATTGAACCGTTTTTTTAATTTTCGATTTTCTCGTTAACCGCTTAACCGATTTTGATCAAAATTTGTACTTAGGAGATCCTATCAAGTATAAATTATACTGCATACAAATATTTTCAAAAAAAATATTTTTTGGATTAAAAAAAAAGTTCAACATTTTTTTTTTGAAAAATTATTTTTTTGAAAACGGGTTGATGAATATTTTTGATATTATGGTTTTAGCTGTATATTATTATATTCTTAAAAATGGCATACCATTTTATTTTTTCTAAAAAATATCAAGAAATTTTATATATAAACGATTTTAAAATTTTTTTCTGCGAAAATTTACATTTTTTCCAGAACTGAGATGGCGTTCTTCATTCTGAGATTAAAACATTTTAAGTACTTATTTTATCAATTTAAATAACGTATTTCATGCTTTTTTTCCATATTCAAATTTCCATTCTTTAATTTATTAAATGGATAAATACATATACATGTAATTATTAATTATGTGTTTTAGTTTACAATCAATCTTTAAAATCTTTTACTACAAGAGCAAGTTCGCGCGACATAGTAGTGTATTTTATTTTCAAAGTCCTCTTTAAACAAAATTAAGACTTTTTTTTATAAATTCAAAAAATAAATTCTAAAAAAAATTTTGGATCCAATATCTACTTTTTAAAATTTTTTAAACTTCCTTCATAAAAAAATTAGCCAAAATTAGTGTACGTAACTGTTTTCCAGAAAAGAAATAATCAAATAATTCTTTTATAAGCTTACTTTTATAAAATTTTTTAGCACCGTTTTTTTTGGTCCAAAAAATATATAAAAAAAATTAAAAAAAAAAATCTCCTGAGCAACTGAAAAGTTAGACAGAATTACGGGTCCTATTTTTGTGTATTCCTTATCATCGTATTTTCAAGAAGGATCAAAATCTCGAATGGGTAATTCCAAGGTAACTCACGTAACATTTGAGAGAGTTTCATGGGCTATTTTATTAAAATTTGCAAAAAATTTCACGTTACCAAAGAGACTAATAGTTGGTGTTTAGTTGAATAAATACAAATTAAATGACATACAATTACAAAAAAACAGTCTCATTTTTTATTCTATTTACCACAATAATTGATTGAGTTCTGATCCCAAAAACTAGATACTTTCAGTTTTTTTAGTTTATATTTAATGTATTTTATTTGAACCTAAACTGTTTTTTAAAAGAAACACTTACCTTTTCAGGTTTCTTTTTAGTCGGTGGCGAAATAATCTTGGCCTCCTCCTCGGATGCCATTCGGTTGAACTTGCGAGTGGCTTCTTTTACGCTTATTGGATTTTCGGCATCAGACGAGGTTTTATCGCTGTTTTCCATGGACGATAATGTTTCCAACGAGGAAATCGAAGAACGTACGATGTTTTCTTTGTTTTCACTTTCGATCGAATTTTCGCGTTTAACTTTTGCGACAGGAGCTGCCATTTCACTTTCAACACTTTTCATTTTGGCATCGTCATCGGGCGCCCCTTTTTCCGAAGAAGGCGACTGTTCACGCGGACGACCGGCCGAATCAATTAAACGAACAGCGGCCGCAAACTCTTCGATGCAATCGCGATAATTATCTGCACTTTCTGGTTGCAATACCGGTAATTTATTGGCAATGGGCGAGGACACCTCCGGAGGTGGTTTGTAGGGTGGAGGTTGCCTGAATGGCGAAGCGAGACCCTCCGAAACTAGCGACATGGCCCCGGGGCTGCTAGGGACAACATCAGTGCGCATTGCCATCTCCTCTGTTGGACACTCGTGGAGATATTTCTTACGTAGAATCAAATATTTTTGGTCATTTTCATTCTTGATAGTCGACAAGATGTTTACATAGGTTTTGAATTGCTTACGAGCTTCATCTGTAAGAAAATTTAAACAAATATAAACGATTACATCAGTGCAACAAGTTGTATATGCCGGAATGAATCACAGTCCACCTCATTTTATGTGCGATTTTGTTTGCATTTTGCAAGACATCCAGGAGACTTGTACTTACTTTGAGTATCAGGATTTGTGAGGAATCTTTTAAAATGCTTAACTAAAGCATGATTTGTAACTTTGCACTTGTTTGCGAGCATATATTTGCGAATTTCTACGAGAGATAATTCTTTTGGCGACTCCATTGTGGATTTTTTATTTACACTTTTCGTTTTCAGTTTTCACACTCTGACAGCTGCTGTCATTCGAACCCGTTTGCAAACAAAAACCATGGGCTAAACGTCAAATTGAAAGTCAACGATGTGCACTATAAATTTAACGATATGGATGTGATTTCTTTTGAAAGTACTAAAAGTACTAAAACGAGTGGTTGGCAAATTGGCGGTTTAATTTGAAATTAGTTTATTTGAAGAATATTTTTCCTCGCCTAGTTTTACTTTTGTTTTGACTGAATCTGATATAAATAAAATAACATACATTTTATTCAGTTTATAATTTTATTTTTGAAGTGGATTAATTCTATATTCTTGTTTGAATTACTTGTTTTTTTTCTTTTTTTTAGGATTTAAACAATATGGTATAGTACAAGCAGATTGTATGTGCGCTAAAAAGATAAAGGAAGATTCCACATGAAATCTACAAATGTTCTTTGTTAGCACCTACCTCATACACGTACGACAAAGTAAACGCGTGGAATCAAGTGTAAAGGGAATTAAATGCAATAATTTTAAATTTTATAAAAAGAGAATTTTCAAAAGGTTTAGATATTATTATATTTTATAAAAAAATTAAAATACACACATTCTTAAAAAATTGTGAAAATTTTGATGAGTTGATGACTAATATAAAAGGGTATAGGGTGATTCGCATGAGGTGTGACAAAAAGCTAGAGCGATGTAGGTTGGGGTTGAGATAAAAAAAAATTAATGGCAAGGGGGGTCTATTTCCCCCCGTTTAGTCGGAAGGGCAATTTTCTAAAAATGTCAACCTGAAATGGAAAAAAAAAAAAAATTAACGAAAACACCTAAAATATCATGCTCTCCTTTTTTGTAAAGCCCCTATTTCCATTAAGAGGGTATAGTAAAATATATAGATATCGGTATTTTCAATTTTCCCAAAAATTAAAAGATCGAGTTTTCGATCAAAAATTGGTAGGAGCATTGAATATGTATAAATTAAAAACAAATATATTACTTAATACTTAATTCTTAATAAATTTTTATTAATTTTGAACAAAATTAGTTTGAACAAAATTTCTTAATTTTTTCTTTTTAATTTTGAGTTTCAAAATTAAATTTGCTGATTGTGTATACTCACTAACATATACAGATATCTGGCTTCCCAAAAAGCATGACATTGTTAGTATTACCGCTGTATTTTACTATTTTTTTTCTGTTTTACGTCAATTTTTCGAAAAACTGCCCACCCAGGTAAACGGGGGAGGGGGGGGGGGTGTCAGTGTAAGTTGTACAATTGTTTTTAAATATTTTTTCAGTTTTAAGTAATTTTTTTAGAAAAGTGCTCCTCCCCCTCCCATACGATTTTTTTCTTGTCTTAACCCTATCTACTCGTTCTAGATTTTTGGTCCACTTTATACCGCGATCACCCTGCATAAGTCTAAAATAAAATAAGTTGTATGGGGGCCGCACTCAAACGTGAAAACAAAAAATGAATTCTGTTCTGACACAGAAAATATTGGAGAAAGTCCACTCAGAATATCTCAACGTATGCATGAGGATACATTTTTAAAAGCCTTCCCAATTCCCAAAGTCAAAAAACAAAAAATAACACTAAACCCCAAACCCTGTAAATAAATCGAAGATTTTAGGAAGATTATAGGATTTTATTTATATCTTTAAAAACGCACGATTCACCGACAGTCTGCGTCAACTCTAAAAGTCGCCTTTACTTTCATGTTTTTTACATTTTTATGACACGTAACGCGTACGCCGAAATAATTCTTCGGTTTCATTTAAAATTTGTGGGCGTTGTCTGTTAAGCCTAGACATGTATGACAAAACAGAGTTAAACAAAAAATATACCGAAAATATATGGACATTTACGACAAAACAAAACTAAGGGATGGGTTTATTATGTGGATATACGATAAAATGCATACTGATTATCTCGGTAACGGTAATTGATAGGAGAAATCTGATTACAGAAATGGAAAGAGGACCTTCGAAAACATAGTAGGGAAAGGTGGCCTAAAATGCCCTCCCCCCCCTAAGTAAAATGTCCCAAATCTCGGAAAAAAGTGGCACTCAAACATAAATGTTATATTCTTTTCAAAGCTTAATCAATAACGCTTAAATTTTTTTGCTTTGCGAGTTTAAAAAGTTCCAACGATAAAAATTGCCCAGGGTAAAATGGCAACCAGGCAAGTTAACCAAAACCATGAGTGAGTCCAAACATACGTGATTCTAAAGGCAAAATAAAGTCAACGAGTTCCTTTTCCATTTGCTTGGAAAAGATGGACCCTTCTGTAAGCCATTCATAATTTTGTTCTTGTTGGCTGCTCGTCTCCTCAGTGTAATTTTTGGTACTCCGAATGTTTTGGATACTTTGTTCTAGCATATTTCTTTTTTAGGGCTTTTGATAATGCGTCCTCAGTCCAGGAATGCCTTTCTGTAGATCGTTAATATTTTCCAACCATTTTCACTATAAAGAAAATTAATATGTAAGTGTAAGTATAAAATGGCACACTATGCTATTTTAGCCGAGTGCTTAGTAGGCCATTTTGCACGTTTAGGGTTTTTTTATTTAAGTTTTAATTCCGATTAAAATGAAATAGTACTAAGCTAACTAATTTCAGTAATTTAATAAGAAATACTTAATACTTACATGCATTTACTGCTTTCTCCAAAATTTAATGTTTTTTGTAGAGTTTTTTGTCAGCAAATTTTTCACAAAATTGTATAATTATAGTCTACTTTTGGAGATGTCTAGACATATGTAGTATAGTAGTTTGACCTGTCAAATTTAAAACATTAGCTTGAAGTTGCTAACATTTCGTGTATGTCGGTACTGCCAGAGAAACTGAAGATTTGAGTCCACAAAACCTTCTAATTCTGTTCGATTCTACGATTTCTAGCGAGGGGGACATTTTACCTTGGTGGGCCATTTTAGGTCACCTTCCCTTCCTTCTCCACCTTCTTTAATTTATACCAATTTCTTGTCATAGTATGGGGCTATGAAAAACAATCGGTTTAATAAATGACGAGAATAATTTACATTCTGTCATTCGTTTAAAAAGACATTAATTTAGTTATAAAAAAATATCAAGTGCAAAATAATATATTTAAATACCATACCTTTGTTCTTTTAGTTTCCAAAACTTTCACGATTATTCTTCGCGGCAAACAAAAACAATAACAACAACGTTTAGTTTTGTTTGACAACCACGTGTTGTTATTGTTGTTTATGTTCGCCGCGCCGAATAATCGCGTTGGTTTGGGAGAGCCTTTACTCGTGAAAATTAGTTCAAAAGTTCTGTCAAAGTTCATAACAAATAAATGTAATCACTAAAATTTGTAGAAATTTGGGAGTTTTGGAATGTAAAATACTAAAAACAATGTAATTGGACTCCAGAGACTTCGAAACGTCGAGAAATGTCAAAACTTTCAATTCGAACAAATCCAAATGGGAAGTTAAAAATACCTCATTTAAACGAGTGATAAAATGTCACAAATTCTGCCATTTCATTACAATTGTTTGTTATATCGTAATCGGTTTTTATGACAATTAATTCATATAAAATGACAGAATCAATGGCATTTTTTGTTACCCGTGTAAATGAGGCATAGCACAGTTTTTTCCGCGAATAAGTTAAGCGCCGAAAATTCTCTGACAACGATCATTTCTCAAAAATAGCGTAAAATAGATAAATTATAATTAAAAAACAATGGTTATAGCTATAAAACAATACTTTAGCCTCTTTTAAGATCCAAAAAACCATTTTTTTACATATTTTATTGTCAAAACAAGTTTTTAAAAATTGGATTAAAATTTTGAAAAAAAAATATGACTTCTTTCAAAAAATTTTGTAACAAAGTATGTATATACTAAAGTTTCGTTCAGTATTTAATGCTGGTATTTATTTTCCGTTGAACGGGAACGCTAAGAACCAATGGTTGTAAGTCGTTTCGGTTTTGAGAAAATTAAAAATTTTCAACACTAGGTACTACTTTCTTAGAAAATTACATCTAACAAACTTTTACCCCCCTCCTGTATAAGGCTCCGGCCCTGGGCTGTGGATTTTAAGTATATTAGACCTTAGTGGCATCAGCACTGCTACCTAAAAAGTAACCTAGACTCTATGATTGTTTGCATTTATGTAACTACATAAGTTATGATTTTGAGACTTCATTGACATGGTCTATTTCTGGAATCTTTGCCACTTACACTCACTAATTTTAGTTGACGTAACAACGGTAGTGACTTTAGAAAATTAAATGTGGAACAATAAATGTTCCAAATTTTAATGGTCACTTTTTTTTGTCTGGACATTTTTCCTCTCTGAATAATAGGAATAATAGAAATAAATCAGTTTTTATTTCGAAACAAGGGGACAAATGAGGTGCAGTGCTATTTCGAGTGACTGACCTGAGATGGCCCCAGATACACTTTGCTGACAAATGTTTTCTTGTTCTATAATGAGTGTGTTTCTTTATTCATTCCGGTATGTCCAGAATATTCGGAACACCAGTTTTGCGTTTATTTACTCCACGGAATATTCCGGATAAACTATTTTGTTTCTTTATTAATTCCGAAACATTTGGAATGCATTCTTTTTATTCCATGTGAAGTGTGGAATAAAAAGAATAGAAAAGGAATACTGGGCGCGTTCAGTATAATTGGCGTTCTTAAACTCAATTATGGCAGATTCACATTGGTGTTAATTATTTCTAAACAGCATAATAACGCGAATAAACGTACCAGAGTATAAATTTTATGCATTTAATGTAAAATTTACTAAACTCTTGACTTTGAGAATACATAAATATCCAAAATAAAAACATTTATTTCTTCAATTGTTTTGACATTTCACCGAACAACTGGATTGCCATTCTTTTTGTTCTAGTTTTGTTTCTTTATTCATTCCATTCTGGATATTCTGGATAAACATTTCGTCTTTTCCATCTATTCTGTTCCTTATCTGGAATGAATAAAGAAACACACTCAATATGTATATACAAAATATTTGAACAAATTTGCCATTCTTTTTGTTCTAGTTTTGTTTCTTTATTCATTCCATTCTGGATATTCTGGATAAACATTTCGTCTTTTCCATCTATTCTGTTCCTTATCTGGAATGAATAAAGAAACACACTCAATTTGTATATACAAAATATTTGAACAAATTTTCAGCTTTGATGAACGAAACTTCCAATTTTTCTTACAAACAAGTTTTGGGACGAGTTAGGGATAACTGACTGACTGCGAAAATTTGGTTTGCGTTTGCACACTGAGTCTATTCTCTATTTTCAAAACAAAATCAGCTTTCGATTTTATTTTGACTTGCATTTTTGGTACTTTAAATAAAGTACTTTGAATCGAAGTACTGATAAATTACTTGATAGTACTGGTCAAGTACTTGAAAGAGTACTTATAGAGTACTTGAAAAAGTACTTTAAATACTTGAAAGTACTTGTCAAGTACTTGTAGTACTGCTCAAGTACTTAAGTATCCAAATACTTGAAAAATCCTTTAACATTCCTTTTCGTAAGTACCATGTACCAGGGTACCAGGTTAGGTACTGGAGTACAAGTACCATCAGTACCTAGTACTTGTACTTGAGTACTTTACAAGTCTGTTAAGCACTGAGCAAATTGTTCACCATCTCTCGGACTAATAAGTAGACAAATAGACGGACCAAGCAACTTTTTCGAAAAGTAGTATGCCGCCTACGACTTAGTAGGTTTCTGAAATAGGGTTTTGATGAGGTTTTTTTGAGAAAATTAGAAATCGCTGCCACTGAAACCATAGCCTAGAAATATGCGCGACGTGTCAACAAATCAAAAATCAGTAAATTTGAAAATCCGTATTTTACATATCAAAAGAGGCAACTTTATATATAAGGGAGCCACGGGGCTTGTCTACTCTTCCCAAAGCGATTTTCTTCAGACATCAGACAGGGAAATCATCCAAATGTAGAAAAAAGCTTTGAAATGCATTTTAGGGGAAATTGTTTTATAGTTTGTGTTTAATTTCTCCTACCGACTAAAATTTAAGATTAAGCAGTTAATTTATCCCTTCGGAATGCCAAAGGCACAAGGACCATCGCATTGTTTTTCCTTTGCCACATCATAACATAATACACAGAAAAAAAGTGTTCCCATTGAATTTATGTTCAACACCATGTTCAACAAATACCACAAAAAGGACGAGAACACCACCACTCATATGGTAAATGGTAAAGCAGTGCGGCGCAATGCCATCTGTTGATAATTGTTAAAAAATAGCTCCCAACTATAATGCTTTTATTACACACATATATACATATCTACAAGTCTGAGTCGCGGGGGCGTGCTATAGAGCATTTGATGGGGCTTCGTATCCTCCTCCGTAATCTCATATAGTTCGTTTTTTTTTTTTTTTAATTTTTATTCGTCGTCGTTATTGTCCCCGTTTGTGGTTTTTTGATGCTCCCACGTCGTAATGGGTGGGGGTGAAAAACCGCAACATTTTTATTTTGAGTAAAAAGTGCAATAATTTAAAAAGCCCTCCATACTTTTGACCAGGGGCAAGTTAATAAATTAATTTTGCTGCACTTCATCCCCGCACCCGTCCTCAATTGAGTTTAATGTGGAGTGTGCCCCAATTGAAAAGCAATCGTGAACAATTTTTGTGTCTCTAATGAATTATAGCGTTTGTTGTCGATTTTATTACCGTTGGTGGTTTTGTTAACGTGAACGACCGACTGGCTGGGCATCAGGCAGTTGAGTCTGGTTCAATATAAAGTAATTGATATCCTCGACCTCCTCTTATTTTAGCACCCGTTAAGCTGGGAGCTAACCGGTATAATAACTATATACATATTTATAGTTATATATGCGGAAGGTTCTAAAATAGCCAAAATTTACTGCAACAGGATGCGTATTGCTCTGCATTAGTTTGCTTTTTGAGGGAAACCATTCAAAGGGTTGTAGCATTCCCGCTGACACCCGCATTGGAATTGGTTTGTTTTGGTGGGAGATTTGGTTACTCTGGTGTCGTGTCCGAATTTAATTGGCCAATGTACCCGCAACTCGTCCCTTTAATACCATAAGCATGCAAATTGTCTGCATACAAATTTTATATTTTTGCATTTCGCATATATTCAATTAGTATCTATATAGTCCTTGTGTATTTTGTATATGCAATCATACCCTCTCTCATTTACACAACCCAGTGCCGGATTATTTATAAGGCAAAGAAGGCATCTGCAAATTGGCCCTGAAAGTTTATTTCGTTGTTTCATTAAAACAGCGCATTGTAATAGGCGTGGCGTGATGGTTAGGGCGATGGACTGTCATGCCGGAGGTCTAAGGTTCGATCCCCAGCCTCGCCACCTATTTATTTAAAAAGAAAAAACGGCTACTGCCTCTTGCGAGGAATTGACAAATCCTCCAAGAGTATCTCCTGTTCGGATTCGGCAATACACTGTAGGTCCCTCCATTCCTGCAGACACGCACATAGGAATGGTTGAAAGTTGTAAGTCACTAGGTCCTAGTTCATGAGCTGTTGTGCCATCAAATTTATTTTATTTATTGCATTCAAAATGTTCTTGGTTCATAAGATAAGAAAATGAATCAAAAAATTAGTTCTTTTTCGTCTGTGTGGTATGTTGGTGTGTGTTGGCGACGTCGGAGAACTTGCTATCAAAACTCATGGGAAGAAAACCCATTTTTGGGAAACTTGGTGAAAATTGTCAAGTTGTCAAGCAGACTATATGGCCGGTTGGTAACGTAAAATTTGTAAAGACTCTTTTAATAGGGACTTCCGAAATTTGATAGTTTATAGCGGCAATATTTGGTCTGTTTGGCAACGTGAAATGTCGTTCAAATTTTCAAAAATGTTCACATTTGCTGTCAAAACCCATTGCTAAAAAAGCCAAGACATTGGTGAAAATGTCACGTTACCAAACAGAGGTATTGTTGCCAAATTACCATGGACGGATAAAGCGTTCAACAACACGTGCAAATGATAAAATTGTTTTATCAAAATGGGATTTCTGTTTGGGCATAACGTTCTCCGCGCTTCGCCCATTTTACGGTCGCCATAATCGTCCTACCGGGATGACTATTCGTAGTGTTGTGGATAAATTTGAGTCCACTGGTTCAGTTAACGATCAACCAACACCCGTACGTTGACGAAATACAAGATCTGCCGAAAACATCGCTGCTGTCAGTGAGGCTATATGCAGGAGAATCCGAGGTAGTCGATTTCGCGTCGCTCACAAGAACTCGACCTTTCGCAGACCGGCATACCACAACTTGACGAATTTTGCATCTTGAATTTGGCCTGCTAGCTTACAAAATTCAATTGACCCAGGATCTGAAGGTAAACGACAACGACCATAGAACACAACGTGTGTTCGCTGAATGGGCTCTGGAGCAGTTGGAAACCAATCCACATTAGATCCAAGAGCATCCATTGCATCTTAAAATTCTGCACGAGCTATTCGAGGGCATGGTAATCTTACGTGGAGGTGATGCGAACTGGCCACCGAGTTCGTGCGATTTGACCTTATAAGACTTTTTCTTGTGGGGTTTTCTGAAATCGCAGGTTTATGCGAATAAGCAACAAACCACAGCCACGGTTGCCACTTGAAAATAAAGTTTGTGTCCAAAATTAAAAATAAAAATGACCAACTGTAGCTAAAAATGACCAAAATAATTTGAGTCCGAAATATTTGAACCTCTAAACACAGAAAACAATGAATTCATCACATTTATTTTAACATATTCTTCATATTACATAGATGACATATTATTTTTGTATGTATTAAGTCTAGTTTATACATCAAAGCGAAGTGAAATTCAAACCGAAATGAAAAATGTATCAATAAATCTTGCGTCGAAAGGTGTACAAAGAAAAATTAATTTAGTTTTATATTTGGTTTAGATAAGTCCGTTGAATTATATTTATTTCGAAAGAAATTTCTTCCCCTTTTCGCTTAAATAATTGCATTTAATTTTATTGTATTTTTCACGCCTGGGAAAAAAGCAATTTTATTTGTATGAAAACTTCGCTTTACTTCGATCTATAAACGAGGCCTTAATAAAATTCATTCACAAAGTAGGTACCTAATGAACTTAAATAAATTAGACTTACATAAATAAATAAATAATTTTTCAGAGCATTTTAAATAGAGATCAAAGTAGAACTTAATAAAAACAAATATATTTTCATAAAATCAATATTTAAAAAAAATTACCAAATGGAATAAAAAATGACAATGCGACCAAGTGAAAAAATAATGACCAAATTTGGTCACAAATGACCAAAGTGGCAACCGTGACCACAGCTGCCCTAAAAACCAACATAACACATCCCTTTAAGCAAAAGACTCCGTTTTGGATTCGCACACGTAGTCAAAAACCTATGGAGGACTCCGCGCACCGCACGGATCGAAATACGGATCCGCAAAACTGCGTTTGTCGGCTCAAATTAGTATGGAAATTAGAATCACCACTGACCCACTTGCGCATGTATTATGAGAGTGAGAGTTCACCATACTCAGCGAAAACCGAGACCAAAACGTATCCAAAATGAATCGCAAGAAAAAGTACTTCCCCACTTGAGTTCTACCTACAACAAAGCTTCTGTCATTTAAAGTTTCTCCAATCGAGTTTACCTACAACAAACAAACAAAGCTTTTTTTCATTTCAAGACGCTTTTATTTTCATCAAAAAATTTTACAAACATAATTTATTGCACTACAAAAACACGAATTGAACGAAAAACAGTAACATTCAATTTTTTATAAGAAAATAAAAGAAGAAAAAAGAAAAGAACTACGTCTTCGTTGCTCCACTTGCAAAGATGGACTAAACAAAGGTATGGGGAAAATGCCTGTAGAAACAAAGAATTTTTGTGGGTGTGCGTGAAACACTCAGTTTATCAAAGATCCAAGAAGGACCGAGAAAGTTGGGTCAGTGAATTTGCTTGAAGGGATACCATCAGTCAATTTCAGCCTGATTTATGCGTCAGACAGATTCATGAAAAATTGGACACTTCGGATGCGCAGCACCCATCAGAGAAGCTGCACACATTTGACCGATGTTATGATTCCATACATAATGGCATCAAAAGGCCTTTCAAACGAATAAAAAATGTCGATGATATCTCACACACACTTTGTTTTATATACAAAATTATTTTTTAAGAAAACCGCTTCAACGATTTTTAAAATTTTTACTGCATAAATTTACATTTTTTCATGAATTGAATTTATTCAATGAATAAATATGCAGATATATAATTATTAATTATGGGTTTTATATTACTCTCAGTCTTTATTAAGTCTGTTTGTATTGTTTAAAAGAACAGATTTCGTATTCAAAGTTTCATAACAGAATTAAAATTATAAAAGTAATTATATGGTTCATAACAGGCTTAAAATTAGGATAAAAAAAATGTTTTTGTTGATTCTTTACATCAATAATTTGTAACTATGTATATTATTGTCACTTGCTTTAATTTTTTGTCTTAATAAATATTAACTAAAAGCGCCTAAAGGCCTCTATAAAACAAAATCCGTCTGCGCCCTTACCATTTGCATTGTATTGTAACTCAATTGATCCCGATTGAATGGCAATTTCGTTGAATCTATGAACAAGAGGTGGAAAAGAGCTTTTGAAGTAAAATATCCCGCAGCAACCAGCAACAGCAGCTATAATATAGGAAGGTGCATACCTAGACATACGTAACTCGAAATATAAACGCGGATAGGACCCTTCTTTTGGAGATTTAAACCGATATATCGGTGGCAACCCCTAAACATGTTTTGGGTTAATTTAAAATTTAGTTCCTATTCCCAGGACAAAACACCAAATTAATGTTTTAATTTTTCACTTTGTGCAAGGCGGTGCAATTCGATTTTTTTTATATTTTAAACCGAATTTGGAGTGCGGAAAAGGAAACGGTCGGAAGAAAGTGGTAGACGAGGATTCGCCTCCTCTTATGGGGCCTTATGGTGTGCACTACCTTTTGGCTCATTTGCACATGAAAAGGCTTGTTGTTGAGAGCCATCACAGGCGAAATTGTATAGTCGTCCTCTAGCAAAGAGGCAATGTGCTGTGCAATGCAGTGTTAGATCGTTACCCTCTTGTGCTAATTTTATGAACCTTATGGAGGTACCGCAGAGTTTTTGGACAACACTGCTGCACTCTTCCGACACGAGGGAGTTATAGGAAGGTAAATGTATAAAAGATAAACGAGTTTCGTTGTTTGCATCAGGACATAAACCGTTTTAGGTCGGAGTGTATATAACGGTTCAATCCATGGGCTAGCGGACATTTGGCGGAATGAAAACGGGTGGCTGCTCTAAGGGCCACTTGAGAGGTACAACTCTTTTAAGCGATTCAGGGGGAAGGTTAGCATTATAAAGTTGCAATATTTTACGAGGCAGCGGCTCTTATTTGGTTAGCGTTTTAATATACCTTTTGCGACAATACTGTGGCTGGAGTGGATGCATTTTGGTGCAGAGGCGAGCAATGGTGGGTACCTTAAGCGGCGGCGGTCACGTGGGATTTTTACTAAGCGCAGAAATAGCCACATTAGAGGCAGAACAGTTGTATTCTCATAGTGGCACTTTATACAACATGACACTTGGGCTATATTTCTTTGTTTTTGCTGTGGCATCGTGGTGGGCGAGAATATGATAACGTTGAGACAAGGTTTGCTTAAGCCTAAACATTTGGCCACAATTTATGCAATCGATTTCGAGAATGACTAAATTATAGAATCATACCCTCTATGCTGGCATGTCAAGTACAATATCATGGAATTTCGGATCAATGAAGATGGAAGGAGTTCGATTTTGTCGAGAAAATGAATTCTATGAGTCTTTCAATTAATTAGTTCACTGAAATTTATTAGAGTTTGGAGGATGCAGCTTTTAAACAAAATAGGGATAAAATAAAAATAATTGGAAGTGGAGTACCTTACCTACACGATTTCTGTATCGTTGACTATCGGAGACCAGATCCAAGTAAACTTAAGAGTTTAGATAAACAACGCATTAGCGAGTTATTTAACCAGATTTAAAACAAAGAGCATTTGTTAAATTGAAAAACAACTAATGTGCAGGTAGGCTAAAGTTACATCAGTATATTGAATTTATCTTCACTTGACCAATATTTAATGTGAAAAAAAATATATCTATGCAAACGTCCCCTATGTTAAGCCTTCATGAGGAAATTAGAAACAAAACTTTTCAATTTAAAATTCATCAGTGCGTTAAACAATCTGCTGGCCATTAAATTAATTTGATTTTTTCTAAGTCAAGACTTCAAGACAGCAGGTGCAAAATTCCATGTTTGAGTTGACATCAATAGACTATATCCAGCAACCTGCACCCGCATTGCATATGATGCGGTACATAATATTAACAGGTTCATAAAATAGAAACAAAAAAACTAAGAAAAACGAAGTTTCCATGAGTATTGGCCGCCTTCAACATTCACACGAAAACCAAGAAGCGCACAGTTTTCCCTTCGCCATATCACCGCCTCCATGAATTGTTTGCTTTGCTTGCGTGCATTCAATTCGATAATACTACTTATATACAAAGCAGTAGCTCAGCTCAGAAAGCACAGTGGTTTTGTGATCGAATTGATCGCCGTAGAAGAAGATTGCGAATCTTGAAACAGGGGCGAACTAGAACAAATCAAAAGAAGGCCCATAATAATATTAGGGGCGGCTTCTCTTATGCACTTTTTGATGAAGAAAAAAAATTGTCTTTCAACATTTTTTCCATAATTCTATAATTAAAAATTAAATAGACTTACATAAATAAAATTGTGTATGACATTCAACGTCAGGTATTTTTTTGTTGTTTTTTTTTTTTTTTTTTTTGTAATTCATCACTGAGATTTATTTATCCAGTTCAGGTTTCTCAAGATCTCTGAGATTTCTGAGACCTCAACAATCTTTGAAATCTGAACTTAATTTCTCAGTGAAATTCCTCACTTTTGATGTCAACAAAGTGAGACTAATGTCGTTTTCAATTGGATTTTCAGAGTGTTTCACTCCTTTTTGATATGATATGTGTATCAATGTAGAAGTAAAAACTAAAATAAATTCTTATATAATTTCAATTCCAGAACATCCCAACAACAACACAAACATATATTTGCCAGTAAGTCCTAGGGTCTTATAAATTAGGCAATGTTAGAAGGAATAGAAAGATAGGATAGATTTTTGTTGGCACAGTGGACTGAGAAATAAGGTTTTGATTATCTCATTAAATCCCAGGGGTGGCGCTCAGTTGAGGGAATATAGAAAAGAATGCTGCCTAGACTGGGGCTCGAACCCACACATCCAGGTTAGCAGTCAAGCACTACTTCCACTGCGCTGGGGCCACCCCCAAACAAGAAGCATTTACTATTTTGGCAATTAATCCAACACATACTTTTAAAAGTATGAGTGTCTTCAGAGTGCACTCCTTAATGAAATCCTAAATCATTACTTCGAACAGCAAATGGATAATGTTTATGGAGTGTTGGGAGTGCGAATGGAGTGAAAAAGAGTGCTAAGAGTGACCAACGGAAAACGACATAATATTTTTTTGATTCGCTAGCTTAATTATTTTTTGTCGCAGTTGACTCATTAATAAAAAAGAAATGGAAATTGGGTTTGACTTCTAGCGGAGAAATT
Organism: Epistrophella euchroma; assembly: GCA_947049315.1. Taxonomy (NCBI): domain Eukaryota; kingdom Metazoa; phylum Arthropoda; class Insecta; order Diptera; family Syrphidae; genus Epistrophella; species Epistrophella euchroma. The sequence continues at coordinate 46,034,969 of OX346247.1, forward strand.
TTTTTTCAGGTTTCTCCTCTTGCTCAGTGGAGCTGAGGGAGCTTCCTCAGTGAGATCCCAGAAACGTCAGGGCTAATAATTGATAAATATTAGCCCTGTTCCTTTACTTTGTGTGAATTTCAGTCCAACGTTCTGTCAAAGTTCATATAAAAAAAATAAAATGGCAGTAAAATGCACAGAAAATCACAGAATTTCAAAGTAAAGGATCAGACATACTATTATTTATGTAATTGATAATTGACATTTTATCAATCAATTTTATCAAATGTTGTTGTAAGTGTTAACTGTCAATTGACTGTTCCTGTTGACCCATTGTAAATTTGTATCAATGACGGTGTTCATCGGCGTCTATTTGTTTTATTTCACTCTAAAATCATAGCGAAAAGAGATATGGTCAGTTTATATTTCTTCAGAGCGCTCAGTAATTTTGCTCCGTCACTTTGAAAGAGCCGGAGTATTAAATATAAACAAGATTCCTCAAAAACACTTGCTTTTGCTTTCTTTCTATTTGATTTACTATGACAGAAGATACTTGGGCAACGAATCCAAAAAAACGAATCCAGAAAAACTGAGGAGTTTTTGTGAGGAATTGTGTTTATATTTCTGAGAATACGGATTCCTCCGAGATCTCTGAAATATAAACTGGGCAATAGTTAAGTGAGGCAGAAGTTTTTAATTTGTTTTGATAAATCCGGTCTCAACTTGGCTATCTCCTTCTCACCAAGAGATAGGAGAAAGCGACGTCAAAATGAGTCGCTTGAAGTGAAGCCATTTGCCCATAGTTTATATATCTAAGATCTCAGAGAGCTCCGTACTCTCAGAAATAAAAATATATACATAATTCCTCACAAAAGTTCCTCAGTTTCGCTGTCAAATACTAAGAAAGAATTTTTTGTCACAATTATTTCAATCAAATAAGAATAAGAGAAGTAGAAAGTGTTTTTGACTTTAATTTTAGAAATCTTGTTCATATGTAATGCTCCTGCTCTTTCAAAGTGACGGAGGAAAATTACTGAACCCTCTGAAATATAAACAGGCCAAATGTGAACATCGTCAATTATATTGAATAAAAAAAAAAACGATGATTGTTTGTTGAATTATACTAATTGTTGTTGTAAGATATTTTATTTCTTCCTTCAGCTTTTTTGTTACTTTGGGTGTTGCTATATAGTTTTAAACAAAAAAGCCGAAAGAAGAAATAAAATTTCTTCCAACAGCAATTAGTAAAAAAAAAAAAACCTTATTGTGAGCAAAAAATTTAATGTCATCTGTCAATTTTTCGTTCAATCGTAAATTTGTGTTCGATAAGTAGGTGCTAATTAAATTGGTCAGTTTATTTATCAGAGCGCTCAATAATTTTCCTCCGTCACTTTGGCGACAAAAAATAATTGAACAACGAATCCAAAAAAAGCTTCCTCACTTTTTGACAGCAAAACTGAGGAATTTTATTTATATTTCTGAGAAGACGGATTCCTCTGACACGCCAAATAATGTGTATTCTGTATTGAGAACTTCCACCAAACGTCAAAAACTCTAGATGGGGGGAAAACAAACACACTATTAAAGGCGCGAACAGTATCAGTGTGTATTTCTATTTGTTTGTATTGTTGTTTTCCCCCCCATCTAGAGCTTCTTTTCGATTAAAGAACAGTCAAAATTAGAAAGAGAAAAGACAGAGTCAGATTCTGGAAAAGCCCAATAGGATTCGTATCCATTTTGGGCACACATGGTTTATTTTGACATCAAAACCAAAGGTGAAGTCATTTCCCAAACTTTACTATGGTAGTTCTCTCATCTTCACAGAATCTTAGCACTGTTGCTAGTTTTAAAATGGTTGAGACATTTAAAATTTTTTGGCAGGGCTTTGATTTGTCCTCTATTTCTTGGAAAAGATAAAAAATGCGTGCCTTGATAACCGGAAGTTAATAAAGAAATGGAGCAGAGCAAGGTGTAGATTATTTTTTATCCGCGGAAATCGAAACATTGGGCTTTCCAATTCTAAAGAATTTGGATGTATCCTTCAAACTCCTGCACATTCTAGCCATTTCAGCGAAAGCAGGATCGATCAATTGAGAAATTGTATCGTCGATCGGTTGATATCTAGTTGATTTTCGCAATGGCAGTCTGAGTAATATTATTTTTCCAAAAAGGTTAAAAAGGCACAAGTTTGTCAGAATTCTATTAAGCAGAAGCTGATAGCTATCGTTATCAAATGTTTGGAAATATTTTGCTAAAAGATTCTGAAGCCATGAAATGAGGCTCGGTTATGTCTGTTGCAGCCCTGATGGAATGCCTATAAAATAACTACCACACGATCTGCACTAAGGTAAATAATGAAGAAGTGATCCGATTTAAATCCTCGGCGTTATCTGTGGTCTTCATCGAGCTTCATCGAGGGATTTATCTTCATCCTGCTTCTTTTGCAAAATTTGCAAATGCTTATTTTATAATTTCCTTTATTTTGTATAGTTTTTTTTTTTTTAATTTTGTTCCAGTGGTTTTCATTCAAAGTTATATGCTGTTTCATAGGATGCAGTGGTGATGCTGAGCTGATGGTAGGTTTTAATGGCGTCAGTAGTGCAAGTTGAACCTCGCCAATTCGTCGTCTGCGCCTCTGCAACCTTATAAGTTTTGTGCCAATGCATCTCTTATGTTATATAGAAAACCCGATGGTTCTACAGTCCTCCAATTCGGATGCAATGTTTCACCTGTGCTAGCGATGTCGCTCATATATACCTCTATGTATACTATATTGTGCACAGGTTCAGGACCAAAGATGCGAGGCAAGGTCTCCTGTACCCCATAGTAGACGTGACTTTTGCATAATTGTGTATAAAAGCCTTAATGCTCATGTTGCACTTTGGTGGTCCACTCGTGTTTCCCATAAAGTGTTGTCATCGCGCGCGCACTATTGCAATTCTTGAAGTTTGGTGCTTTAGTTCGAGGTGGGTAAGTCTGTTCTGAGATGCTTAAAAATTATATATATGTATAGCAAGACTGAGACTAGGTATAGGTATATGATGGCGATGACCGACGATGCGACTTCGACTTCGAGATGTTCCTCATGGAAGTCAACCTGTTGCCTTGATGGTCTTTGCAAGGAAGTAAATGCCATTAAACTGGGCTTTTATTTGCTTCGATTTGGTAAATAAAGCAATTTTGAAAATAAAAATCGAGAAAAACAATTAAGTCAATAAACTCATGCATATTCATTTGGATTACCTTCGGCCGAGAGTGGATCGATCGATAGTCTTGGTAAAAGGGGTAATATTATTGATAGCGTGATAAAACGCAAATAATGATTAAAAGATTTAATTGGGATGCATAATACCGATGTTAGGTTTGAAAGCTTCAGAAAGTTTAAACTTGAGTGTGTTATTATAATGAAGCCAAGGCAAACAACTGAAAATGGGGGATTTTTATCTAATTTATGGTTTGAGAACATAGTTTTTGATATCTAGTCTTCTCGTTACATTTGTTTTATTATTATTGATACTTCCACAATAGAGAAATCAGATTTATGTTCTGTGCTCTAACGGATTTTCCTTGGATTTTTTTCAAGCCTACATATTTTAGGAGCTAGATCTTAGGAGGATTTTTTGTATTCTCTCGGCTTTTTAATAAGGCATTTTTAAAACGATTATAGGTACTGAACATCTAGTCTCTATTTTTTTTAGTTCAATATTAAGCAATATCGATGCATACTACTTCTTGAGTCAACCAGATCTGATTCCTAAACGCCTACTTCAAGGGTCCGAATGTGATATAATTTTTTTTAGATTTCCCATTTTAAAGGTGACTTTAAATTTAATGAACAGTGTATGAATTGGGGGATTTATTTATCACAACAAAAAATATCTAAAAATAATTTGTTATTGTGCTGATAAAAAATTAAGTTGAAGTTTGGTGCATCGCATATACTTTTGTATTATTTTGTATGCTATGCAAAAACAAATGACTAAAGAACATGAAATAAAATACAAATAAAAACATCGCTTTTAGGATTTGGAAAATCTAAAATTTTTTCATGCGCCTACTTTTTTTTTACCTACTATTCGTTAATTTGAAGTTATAAGGTTATTTTTTTTGTATTTCTTTTTAAGTTTTATGCTTAAAATTGTGAAAAAAAATTAATATTCAATTTTTTGTTTTTCAACATTTTTAAGCTGGTAGTAATTTTTTCGAAAACTATAAACAAAAATAAGTTGATTTAAAAACGGAATAAATGAACCGACTTCTGGTTTTCAAAAAAGGTACATATAACACTTTTTAGTAGGTAGGTAGGTAGAAATGCCCTGAGCAAACCTAGCTCAAAGACCCAACTAGCCCTGAAGTGCGCCATTTTGCTACCATTACTCGCGTGACCTGTAAAGAAAACTAATTTTTAAGTGTAACTTGCCAGACAAAATGCCAGACTAGGCAATTTGTAGGCTTCGGTAATCTATAGTCACTTGCTCGTGAAAACTTAGAAGACGGTATACACGCGACCGAGCTTGGCTCAGAACCACTTCGTTGCGTTGAGAAAGGAGATCAGGTCTCTGATATTCAGTTCAGAAAGTTCGTCGAGGTTATTGAAAAATGCTTTTCCCAATTATTGTGATCTCGTTTTGGCCAAAGCGGAACAGTTGCAGAGGAAATGAATGACTGTTTCCTTTTCCCTGCTGGTCTCACTCCCACAGCTATGACAGTGAGTATTGTGAGGAATGTCCAGCAACTTTTTCCAGTCACTGGCCAATCGGAGAACATGCGGCGAGTGACCGGAAAAAGTTGCAACGACCCTGGCTATGTCTCGCATGGGTCTGTCTATGAAGTCTTTTTTTTTTAGCTTTATTGTAGGTGGGCCAAATTTTTCTAGATGTGACGCAGTTTGTAAGACTGTGCCACCTACGATTTGATTCGGCGAGGAAAATTGAGAAAATATTGCCCTTTATAACTCCATTTTTCCATTTTGAATACTTTTTTTTATAAAATGCCCAAAACACCATTTTCGAGCTCGATTTCAATTAAGCCGCCTTATAATAAAATAAAGTACTCTCTTTTAGATTTTATATGACATAAGTTTAATCACTGTTGAGCAATGTTGAAAATTGGGCCCAAAATATCCATGGTCCTTTGGGAATTTATTGTATTAAGTATTGACAATTGATAGTGTTCCCAGATTGGTGGTTTCTCCCACCAGAATGGTGGAAAAAAGTGAGGTTGGTGGGAAAAAATTCATAGTGGGATTTTTGATGGGAAATTATGCGAAACATTTTCTTACTTACAAAATTTACCTTTCTGCCTACCAACCTATTTTCCTCCAACTTGTTTTATTTGGCCTGACCATATATGACGCAAAGAGATTTTTGTCGCTCTGCTCTTTATTTTTTATTGCTGTCCTTTGCATTTTTATATACATACATAGATTAACTCATACCATCAAAGAAACAAATTTCGGAATCACCGTCAAGTACAGAGATCCATTTTTAATCATACTATACACACATGCGGAAAATTAGAGCATGGTAAGGCTGATAGTATGTTCTCACTGAACGAAATTGCGCAATTTTGGATTATTTTTCCGAAATCATCTTTAAAATTGCACAATTTCCCATGCAATGACGCAATTTCAAAATCATCTCAAATCACCTCAATTTCAATGAAATTGCTTACAAAATTACGTTTTATAACAGTTTATTACAATTTCCCAATAAAGTGAACGAACAGAACTATAAAGAATGACAGCGAATTTTCTGTTAACTATTATAATTTCCTTCGTTGTTGAAAAAAGTATATTTGACCTGGTGTTTCGTGTTTTAAAATAATTACAAAAGAAATGTCGAAATTATAAACCAAACAAATCTTGGCCGTCAACTGAAGCTCGAAGGAATAGTCATATTTTTCAAGAAATTGCAACTGCTTTGAATTGCAGAGGATCGGGTGATGAAGTAAAAGTAAAAATAAATAACCTTACGACTAAGTTTTTCAATTCACACAATAAAGAAATAAATTTATTTTTTGGAAGAAAATCATGGAAATTTTGACAGCGCTATTATTTTTGACGTACCTAAGCTGTCACATGAAATTTTTTCATTTTCAGTGAGAACACTGCGTAATTTTGAAATTGAGCTCTCGAAATTATGCAATTTCAGGCTCAGTGGGCACATACGATTACACTGTTTTTCTCCCTCATTGTGATATTGCAGAAATTCAAAACCAATGTGCTTCGGTAACTCCTTTAAACCCTATAATAACCTATTTTCCTAACGCTCGCCACTGTGTTTAAACATGTTAAATGTAATCATGCCCTTTAAGTGCGCGTGAATAATAAAAAATTGCATTGAACATTCATCTCTTCCTCAAGAGGAATAACACATCGGTATATATGGTGTTTTTTTTAGTCCAGTACAAAAATGGTGGAATTTCTTGTGAAATTCGGTGGGATCTTCAAAATCCCATCTGGCATCACTGATATTGACATGAGGTCTTCACTTGTCAACTTTTAAATTAGATCACCCAGATGAAAAGCCAATTTCTGTGAACCAAAGGCGGTTTATATTTTGCGCCTAATCAAAAAGACATTATGGGCTTTTGACCTTTTAGACCGTTTTCAAAATACAACTTCAATAAAATTGCTATACCAGTTATAGATATCGCGATAAAAGAATGGATACAAATTCAATTAATCTGCTATAAAATAAATAAAAATAAATTTGATGGCACAACAGCTCATGAAGAACTAGGGCCTATTGACTTACAACTCTCAACCATTCCTGTGTGCGTGTCTACAGGAATGGAGGGGACCTACAGTTTATTGCCGAATCCGAACGGCTAACGAGCGGCACTTTTCTGTGACAGGAGATACTCTTGGAGGATTTGTCAATTCCTCGCAAGGGGCAGTAGCCGTTTTTTCTTTTCTGTTAAATAAATAGGTGGCGAGGCTGGGGATCGAACCTTAGACCTCCGGCATGACAGTCCATCGCACTAACCATCACGCCACGGCTACTACTAATTAATCTGCTATACAGTTATTAATTTCGCTTTAACAGTTTACTTAACTTGAGAACGAAGTATGAATTCTTTCGTTTATTTCAGTGCCATTTTTACAGGGATTTTTCGTACTGCATTGGCATTGAAAATTCTAATAGTTAAAGGCCTTCCACACTATAACACATGTCAAAAAACTGGGAAGCAAATCATGTATAATAGTGTGGAGACAAAATATGAAATTTCATCCCACATGACTTGACAGCCCATCTCACACAATTTGACATGTATTAATACATGAACATTTTTAGGATTGGTTCTAAAACCATCACACATTCTATCCCACTTGGTGGTTTGAGGTTATGGTGATTTATTTGTGCGCAAGTGTGAAAGCAAAATATGAACATTTTTTCTTCACACAAATTTGGCAGTCGTAAGTGATTCTATCACACTTTTTTTTGACATGTATTAATACTCGATGGGATAGTGTGGAATGGCTATTACCAATAACAACCAAATTTTAAGTTAACGACTCAAAAACTTTAAAATGATATACAAAAAAATGGAGTTATGGTGCAGTGCAATAAGACCAGCGAAAATAAAGACTCATATAGCCTTTTCGATTAGCAATTCGGAAAAACTATCCGATTCGTCAATAAAACACAAAAACATGCTCAATTGGATTCTGAAGTTTTCTTATCATTTTATTTGTGAACTTCGAGTGTGAGTATTTCTGGGATTACATTACACGCATTCCGGACGCTTCTAGATTGCCAATCGAAAAGGCCATTAGTGTTTCCTCTGCTCTGATGAGGTAAAATGGTGGTTTATTTCAGGCGAAAATATCAATTCCATTTATTAACTTCCTATTGGAAGTTGTTTTAATCGGTCCAATTTTTGGAATTGACAATTTTGGCATTTCTCGATGTTTCGAGGTCTCTGGAGTCGAATTAAATTGTATTTAGAGAGATATCTGTGTACCTACGTTCGGAAGCTTTTTTTCGCCGACGATATCTCGAGAACGAGATATCGACTTCAAATAAATAAATTTTATTAAAAATATAATAAGGTCATAACTAGCAACAAGGATTTTCAAAAAAATTCAACTAGCGGTTTTTTTATTACAGTAATTTAAAAAAAATAGTTGTAAAATGGCTTGTTTCTCAAATATCTAGAACAAATAATGCTATCGACTTCGGCCTGGTTTTATTCTATGCATAATGACGTAGTGAAAAATTGGTAAAACTTAAAAAAATAATCAACACTCTGTTTTTTTTTAATTAAAAAAACATTAAAAATTGTTAAAAAATATCGAATATCTTGAGAACAAACAAAGATATTAACTTCGGGTTAATTTTATTTAATACACAAAGTATAATCGATAGAGTTCGTAAAAAAATTCAATTACGAGTTTTTTTCCTGGCCAAAAAAACTGCAAACAAAAATGCTAAAAATTGTTTAAAAATATTTTTCGGCTCGGATATCTCGAGAATAACCAATGGTATCAACTCAGGGAAAATCTACACACAATGTCATAATTAGTAATTGATAAGGTTTGTAAAAAATTTCAATTGACGGTTTTTTTTTTCTAGGGGAACAAAACTGCAAAAGAAACTGCTAATTGTTGAAATTTTTCGTGTCGCATATATTTAAAGCAAACATCCTTCCCCTTGATTGCACAACTGATAAGTTTTTCGAAGATTTTGAATTGGTAATTTTCTTATAAAAAATAACATCGGGTTTTTTGAGTTTCAGAGTTTCAAAGGGAACCAATGGGAAGTTATCAGTGTGCATGGGTCAAATCCATTCTCTTTTTTCTTTCGAAATAAAATTAAGATTTTTGTAATATTTTATATGCTACGAGTATATGAAGCATTGATCGGAGAGCTGAAAATTATCCAAATTTTGTTAGGATAACTATTTCAAAAGATCTCTATAAGAGCTTAGGAAAGTACCTCCTTACCTTAAGACCAATACCAGTATATCACTTCAAAACCAAGGATCTTTCGGCTGGATAACCTAAAATATTATGATTCAACGAATTTCACCATACATATTTAAATCGTATTATAAACTGTATTAAAAATACTATAACTAAATAGTTGAATACATTTTTCCACTGTGGTTCAATTGAGAATAAAATTTAAGCTTCGTTTAAAAGTTATGCAACTATAAACCAAATAATTCATTGTTTTAAAACAGAAAACGGTTATACCACTTGAAATTTTGAGCGTTATTTATAATAGTTATCTCTTGCCCCCGGATAAAAGGGGTCAATCACGACGTTAAATAGATAGTTGACTTTTACCTAGGTTTCTTTTGAATTTTTATACCCATATCATTCATCAAACTGAATCCATTTGGAAACAGATTTGCCTTCACCTGGTGGCCGTTCCTTTTCCTTGTGTCGAATAAAAAAAAAAACGTGCGTTTGACCAATTTTCTTAGACCGCCAACGGCAACCCTATAACAGTCTAAGTGATAAAACAAATAAAATCAACAACACAAAAAAATTCGAACGTCTCCCGCGGACGTAGCCGTAGCCCGCGTATATTTAAGACCCCTTATCCATCAGAGCTGCTTGTTTAACCATAACCAACCATGCCATTGAGTAGATTGCAGGTACAATTGGCCTTATGGCATTATAAGTATTATGGCCACTTTTCGAGACTTAACTTAAAATCTCATTAGTCATTTCATGATGGCATTTATCAAAATCAGATATGCCACGACCGACTACGACGACGCTCTTTGAGAAGAGCAAAGAGCTTCAAAAGACTCGACTGGACGATGACGACAATAACGACGACGACGGACCACTTGGACTCTGTGCAGCCACACCTAACCAGCATTTCGGTTTGTGTAAAATGTCACTTTGCAGTCCTTGGGTAATCATTCAAAATGTTGAATTTTCCGTAAAGTGACAGATCCGTCGGATGCCATTGCCGGTTGATGTTGATGGTGGTGGTGCTGCAAGACTTCTGTCTAGTTATATACTTGCATCCGATCGTGCGTCGCACCTCTCTCTGAGTGGTAGTGTTGGTGGTGGCGAAACGCAAACTGACAGCTGGGTGTCAAAACCAAAACTGAAGCTGGAATTAAAATAACCGAAGAAAGCCTTTATAATAAATTTGCTTATTATTAAAGAGGTGACCATTTGAATGGAATTTCAAAATAAATTTGTTCAGCACGTGGGTTGTATTTTTTTTTACTTTTACTTGGATATTGGTTGGCCCCCTTAAAGAATTAAATCTGCGGACAAAGGAAGCCCAGAATTGCTTAGAAAATATAAATGGATACAGTTTTTTTTCAAAGTTAGACGGTTACAAAAATAAAACAACTCTTTGTCTTCTTAAATATCTCAAGCTTCGACGCGCAGCGCCCTCTGTTGGACATATAAACCTCTATTGTCTATTTCATAGGCCATAGAACGCACTTTTATATCCTAATTAAATAAACTAAGAGTTATTGTCATTTGTCCTAAGAGCTTTATAGGATCCTGTAAAAGATTCCCCTTGACGCACTTATTCTTCTCTTCGGTATAGTCATTACCAGCGGTTTGCATAAAAACTGCCGGTTATTGTAGCTTTGAACTGATTTACAGAAATTCATGTTTTTTTTAAATCTCTTTTCCTTCTCCTGAAAACTTAGGTTTGTTGAGTCGGTTTTCTTCCATGCGAGCAATAAAAAATACCAAATAAATAAATTTGGTGGCGCAACAGCTCATGAAGAAGCAGGACCTAGTGGACTTACAACTCGCAACCACTCCTGTGGAATGTAGGTATGGAGACCTACAGTTTAGTGCCGAATCCTAACCACTAAGATGAGCGGTACTTTTCTATGACAGAAGATACTCTCGGAGAACTTGTCGTCACTTCCTCGCAACCAGACTTCAGACTTACAATATGGTCACCAAAAATCCCCAAGACTGACAATACTTCCACTCGCAAGGTAGACAAGCCAATCAAAATTATTTGATTCGGTAATGGAATCACTGAAACCACTTTTCAAATATCTTGCTCTACCTGAAGGTTGAAAGTATCCCATATAGCATATCGTCCTTTTGAAATCCATTAAACATCTCCAACTCTCAACCATTCAAAAATAATAGATTTAATTGTGAATTATTATTTTGTATCGGTTGCAGTTGCAAGTTGCGTCTGCTTCCATTATTTAAAAACATCACATCGCCTTACGCCCTGAGATAAAATGCAATTCTCGAGAGGAATGATAAATGGATTCTTGGACCTTCGCATAGGGATTAACACTTAAAATTTAGGAAATGCCCGGACACGCTGTGACATTAAAATTTGTACAATTTGTAGCCGTTTGTCAAGTGCAACATTGAAGCTTTCAGCTGCCAGAAACATCATCAACCACATGATGGCAGAAGAGGACCCGTCTGCATCAGGCAGCATTGCAGCATATAAGACACATACTCCAGGTCATGATGAATCAATTTATGAAGGTACCTATACCTACATACATACATATGTATGTATATTCCGTCTCCATATGTTTCTTCTTCTGATGTTGAAGAGCTTGTTCAGATGTCGTTATATTGTCTTTGTCCTCCTGCAACTATGGGAATAATGGAAATAGTGTGACTTGGGATCCATGTGTAAAGTAATTATGTTCGGATACTATGGCTCCAGATACACATATATTTAAATATCACTCGCTTCACATCTTCTCCGAACACATTTCATTGATAATTCGAATTTGCCCTTTTGGATTTGCATATATAAACTTAGAAAAGGGTTATAAGTTAGGGGGTGGATTCTTTGGCATTTGGGAATTCATTTAGTGTAATTTCTTCTAAGAACTCACTTTCAATACTGTGATGTATGGAGACGGAGAACGGGGCCTTCCAGGCCAAGAGAAACCAAATTTTGCATTTAATTTGACCTTATAGATGAGATATGTTTCATTAGTGCTTCGCATAATACAAGATATTGTCTTAGGACACTTATTTGTATATGGGTTTTATACTTGCTAAGATGCCGATACATATATAGACTTTCTTGGTATATCCATATTCAATAGCTGATCTTCGTTACTATACGAGTTTATATTCAAGTTAAAATGAATAGAATTTATGTGTGTAATATTAAAAGGAGAACGAATGCTTTATGGCGAATATATTTGAATTAAGCCTTTTGATGGGGCTTAGAGATACAATAATCATGCCGTGTTTCGGGGATTTCAATAGAATCAGTTTGATTAAATTTGTTTAGTCGGTTCGATGTTAATTTATGAATAGACCAACCAAACAAGGTTGTGTTATATTTTAGGTCCATTCAAATAGACGTCCCTAACATGATTTCTGATATATTATTTGTTAGTTAAAAATGCTTCATATTAGCTTTTATATTTCTCCAAGTTCCTATGCATTCAATTTTATTGAAGATGTTACGAGATGTTTTGGAATTCAATAGACCCAATAAAATGTATTATTTATATAATTATTAATTTTCAAGATAAAAAAGCCCTAACAGCTTGCATACAAATATTTCATATTTTTTTTTTTTTTCTTAATTTTCTCAAAAAACGGTTCTAACAATTTTGATTAAACTTCGTATCTGTAAATATAAAGGAGGCTGGGTGGGACCCAAACTGATAACCTCTCCCATTGGTTCCGATTGAAACTCGACACCCGATGCTATTTTTATAAGAAAATTACCAATTAAAAATCTTCGAAAACCTTATCAGTTGTGCAATCAAGGGAATACCAAATTTGGGCTGTTTGCTCTAAATATACCTAGGCGAAAAATTTCAACAGTTTATTTTGGAGTTTTTTGGCCTGGAAAAAAACTGTCAGTTATTGAATTATTTTACAAACTCTACCGATTATCAACTATGTCATTGTGTATAAAATAAAATTAACCCGAAGTTAATATGTTTGTGTGTTCTCAAGATATTAAATATTTTTTTAACAATTTTTAATGTTTTTTTAATTAAAATATAAAAACTGTGTGTTTATTCTTTTTTTAAGTCTTACCAATTTGTCACTAAGTCCCTATGCATAGAATGAAACCAGGCTGAAGTCGATAGACTTATTTGTTCGCGAGGTATTCGAGAAAAAAGCCATTTTACAACTTTTTTTTTTTTAATTACTGTAATAAGAAAACCGCTGCTTGATTTTTTTCTGAAAAACCCTTCTGCACATTGCAGAATATATGGGTAGAGATATTGACTTTAAATAAATATTGTCGAGTTATTCACTTAAACCTATCTTCGGAACCGGTGAATCGATTTTCTTTATATTTTTCAAGCGGGTGCTTCTGAGCAGTTTAAAGGATATTGCATTAAAAATTTTTAAAAATTATTTTTTTCTTAATTTTTTAAATTTTTTCGTTTAAGATATCATATCTAACTTTATAGTTCTTAACTAAAAAAGCAACAAAAGTAAGTTTGTGTAATCCATTCGAGAATATTTTTTGTATCTACCTTAATTTTGGATTTGTAATTTTATTTTTGTATATTAAGGTTTTTTTTTATTTATTTAATAAAATAAATCAGCCACTCATATCGATGACAAAAGATTTAAAGCGATCACACAGTTTGACAGGATTTTGTATGTGACGTTGAGGGGACTAGGGCTGTGTTAACAGTAGTGCGAGAAGTGATGCGAATGCGATGCGAGAAGTAATGCGAGAAAAATATTGTCCTTTAAAATAAATCAAAAATATATCAAAATAAACAAAAGAGTGAAACTCGCACTTGACACACCAAATATAGCTTCACTGTGCGCAGCTACATTAGAATACATGCGTGAACATTTTTTTCGCACTCGCATCACTTCTTGCACTACTGTGCGCGCAGCCTTACTTCCATAGTTGGTACAGTTCAGAGCATCTCCTTTCTTGTGGATTGGGGGACACTATACGGAGGTTCCATTCGTCGGGCATACTTTCATCCAACAAAATTTGGGATACAAGTTCGGGTAGACTCCCTAACAAGTCATCTCTCCTTGGCAGGCCATCCGCACAAGCAGCTATGTACGATTTAAGCTTCGATATTGCTAACTGCACTTGATTTAGGTCGGTTGAATGGATTGTTCTGTCTAACAGTGGAATTTTGGCTGTCTTCGTCGTTAAGAAGTCGACCGCGACCGCTCGTGCTCGTGTCCTATCTTTTTCCTCCTGAGAAGTTGGCTCTCAGCAGCTACATACATTTTATAAATAGTCTAAATTGAAAAAAATTAATGAGATTTGTTTAATAAATAAGATACTCCATAAAGATAAGAAATTCATTTAAATATGGTCCACTGGGGCGTATACGCACTTTTTTTATTTTATTGAATCTTAAATATGTATTCTCTTACAATTTTGATTTTTGCACATTAAGTTGGGGTAAAATACCCCGAAAACTGTAATTAATTAATTTGTTGAATTTTGACAGCTAAATTATGAATGCTGAAAAAACATGTTTCCTGTACAATTTTTTTTATATTCTTTGAAGTATGAATTTAAATTCATAACTTAATTCTTCTGATGAGCAATTTCATGAAGAACCAGGGCCTAGTGACTTACAACTCTCAACCATTCCTGTGTGCGTGTCTGCGGGAATGGAGGGGACCTACAGTTTATTTCCGAATCCGAACGGCTAAGGTGAGCGGCACTTTTATATGACAAGAGATATTCTTGGAGGATTTGTCACTTCCTCGCAAGAGGTAGTAGCTTCGGAAAAAACATAAGGTGGAAGCGGCTGGTATTGAACTCCAGACCTCTGGCATGACAGTCCAGCGCTCTAACCATTACGCCACGGGCTACTACAATGCAAAACAAGATCTTTTTAATTTTTAATCAAGTTTGAATGACTAGATTAGTTTATGCAGCCCAAATGACAGAGCTTTTCATGACATGAAACCGATTTCTACCAGTGTCCACCAGTTTTTTTAAAAAATGAAAAGTCAATTAAAAATTATATCTTATATTCATTTTATGACGGATACGTAGCTAATCTTTCTCCTCTCGTACCATAAATATTTAATTTACTGAATCTCTCCGAAAATCTGTGATAGTCATTTAATTCTGAAATTAAATCCCACCTGACAAATGATTCACCTCTTCATCTATTGCATGCTGGTTGGATTTGGATTTAGAATATATCTATGACAGTCGGTGGGGCTGGCAAGTGGGATTAAATAATATATATGTATGTATGTACATTCAACCCAAAACCAGCCTCTAAACTAATTACGCTGTTCTGCACAACACATTATCGCATGGCATATTAAATGCAGAGCCTAAATAATTTATTGCGCACACTATAATGAGCAGCAGCAAGGCATTAAATTAAGCACAAATCTCACGGACCAAACGTGTCTTATGATAAATGCAAGAGTCTCATAAGTCCGCACGTTCCACGATAGCGCAAGCCCTGAAGTAGACGTTGCTACGATGTGGTTTGCCATATATCTAAAATGTATCTGAATCCAATGCTGCTTGGTCTACCTGTCTTTCATCCAAATCTCCATGAATCCCATAAAATTAAGTAGTCTCCACATTCCATGGTAAATCTAAGTCCGTTTGGTTCAGTTAGGTTAGCCATTTGCTTACTATGTGCCACCATCATCATCATCGTCATCATGCCACATACCGCCCAATGTGCCCAATCGAAGGCTCATTCCATTTGCAACTTAGTTTAATTTGTACGTGCGGATACATCGAAAACAAGGACAATGCATCTAGGAGGTGATATTAGTTACAAAACACGAAGCAAGAGCGATAGAAGTCTCTGCCTTGAGGGGGCGAAGGGTGGTAGTATGAGGCAGGTCTCAATGGCAAGCCGGAGAAAAGACGTTCCACATC
Organism: Epistrophella euchroma; assembly: GCA_947049315.1. NCBI lineage: Eukaryota > Metazoa > Arthropoda > Insecta > Diptera > Syrphidae > Epistrophella > Epistrophella euchroma. The sequence goes on from OX346247.1 coordinate 46,050,751, forward strand.
AGCAATATATACCTAGGTACAACAACAACAACTGCATCATCAGCAAGTGGCGATATTTATAGCCAAATGATAAATTATCTGACACGGCTAATTGCAACGGAATTAGTGTTTAATTTAACATGCTACTCGAAAATGCCAGGGGCCAGGCCCATCGGGAAACACAGGGGGCTATACCGGGGTTGTTTCTTTGCCGCACCGTGCGTGCGTCGCGTCGTCGTCGTCGTCGTGCGACACCAGCACCGAGAGATATTATTATTAGTTATATGGTGAAAATGCATATTAATATCCGTAGCGCATTAATTTCTGCGTAAATAGTTGTGTCAACCAATGTTATTTAGTCAGGATGATTGCTGGTCTTGCTGCACTTGCTCGAACTGGCAATAAGATAGAGATGCATCGCCCAAGAGTGCTGCGAGAATATTTACCGATACAGCATAACAACGCAGCCAAGACAACATGACACCTCCGATTTGGGCGTTCTTAAACAAACTGATTTCTGTTGACGGCATTTTTCGAAAGAAATTATTAGAAGGAGAATTACGCCAGCCCAGTGTATTGTAATTTTTATTATTGTAAAGCTTCATAAAACATTTTATCAAATTAATAAGTAGTACATACTTTGCCTTCCGTCGATCTGGGCGTCCTTGGGTCTGTGTGTCCGTGCGTCTATACTGTATAGTTCGTTCTAGACCCTAAACGGTTGGGCCGATTTGTTTCAAATTTGGTAATATTTGGCTCATCTAGAACAGCTGCCATCATACAACTATTTCGGTGTTATCAAATTTTCTGAAAAACCGGTTTAAATGATTTTTATTAACTTAACTACTCTTTGGTCACTATTATTTACTTCTTCGTTCTCAAAATGGTTATTTTTCCGACAACTTTTCATAAAAAAACGCTTATTTGCAAATGAAAAATTCTCTTTGCATATTACTGAAAAACTTACCAAAATTCTAAATATAATCTGCAAAGTTTATTTGTTTGGTGAAATGAAAAGTACAATATTTTTTCAAATTAAAAAAAAAACTTTTCACTTTGCAAAAAAGAACTTTTCACTTTGCAAATTTGCATTTGGTGAAACGTAATTTGCAAAGAGGAAACTTTTCATTTCAATAAATTCCTCTTTGCAAATTTGCGTTTGGTGAAACGAAATTTGCAAAGTAAAAGTGAAAAGTTTCCAAGTGAAAAGTGTTTGGTGAAAAAGGCCCCTGGAAATGACCATATAAGTTCAAAAAAAAAACTGCATTTAAGGTTTTTGCCAAAAACATTCGCATTGCGGAGATAGGGTCTTGATCTTTTCTGAGATAATTGTCTTATTTTAGAATTATCCGCGTGAACCGATTTTGCAATTTAGTGCTTTTGAGTAATTCAAACAATATTGCAAAAAGCATTAATTTTTTTTTATTAATTTTGACTTTTTAACCTTTTTTTCTTTAAAAATATCAGCACAATATCATACATCCCCATAATCCCCACAGCTGCTACGATTTAGTTTTTAACTACAGAAGCATGTTTGTGCGATCCAGTCGTAAATATTTTTATCTTGGAACAAAAAAATTCATCAACATAATTATTTCAATTGACATAAATCAACTGATCTTGCAAAAACTGAAACTGCAGTAAAATAATAAAATAAAGTAAAATGAATAAAATAAAGTAAAAGTTTAATAAAAAAAAAATAAAAAAAAGTGCGTATACGCCCGAGTGTACCACTATTTTAATTGAAAAAAACTGTATGTTCGATACAATAAATATAATTTCTGAGCGTGTTGCGTTGGACGATTACAATCTTGCAAGTATGAAAATATCGATTTTTATTAAAAAAAAAAAGAAAAGTAGATATATCCATACCATACCTTGGCGTGCGTGATGGTTAGTAAGTTGGACTGTCACGCCAAAGGCCTCGGTTCGATTCTCAGCCTCTTTCACCTAAAAACAAAAAAGGTTTAAAAGGTTACTGCCTCTTACCAGTAACTGAAAAATCCTCCAAGAGCATGTTATAGAGCGCGTCATAGCAAAGTGACACTCACCTTAGCCGTTCGAGTTCGGCAATAAACTGTAAGGTCTCCTCCATTCCTGCAGACACACACGCAAGCGAATGCTTGTGAGATTTGAGTCTCTCTCTCTATGCAACTACAACCAGGGCTGCCGAAGTGAGTACTAAGGGAGTATTCGTATTTCCCTGGCATTTACTGTGCTCCCGTACTCCTCTAAATACATATAATTGTACTCCTCTCGAAAATATCCAAATCTTTTACAAAAATTCATTAATATTTCTGCCATCATTAAGGCATCTCCGCTTCCATCTGGTACGTCAACCCTTAAATGGCCTGAGTGTATGGGCGTGTTCGGGCGGAAATCCAAAGCTTTCCGGATAGAATTGTGTTGTTGTAATCCCATAGGAAAATTCAGCTGATGAACCTAACAGCTATTGTCAGAAACAAATCTCAAGCTAAACAAAAATGTTCGGTATACTAAACTATCCGATAGACAATTTGAGGAACTGATTACGTTTGTAGTTGATTTTTGGTTTGCTGGTGTCGCGTCGTTTGTTGTTTGTTTTTCCCTGTTTGTAAAGGAATCAAATATTATAAAAATGCCTTATATGCATTTCAGTGTAATTTGGAATGAAATTAACAAAATATTCATGTAAAAACTTAAACTTTAATTTTCCTTTTGTCAGCTTTTTTGACCTATCCTGCTTTTCCATTCGAAAACATATCAGATACTAACCTATCTCAGTTCTCAGATAGGCTATCGGATTGCCGCCGGAATGCGCCCTATTTTTCTTATGAGTTTGAACTCTGAACTAAATTTCGATTTCAATTTTGTTAGTTGCACATGTGAAAAATAAATGGCCGCGTTCAGGATGTTATCCAAAGCTCTTTCTGTTATTGTAATCCCTAGTGCAAACACAGTTGTTTTCAAAATAGCTGATATTGGCAAAAAATCTGAAGCTATCGTAAAAATTCTGTACCCATTTAACCAACGAGAAATGTCAAGAGCAGCTGATTTTTGATAGTAGTTGAGAAACAAACATGAATACTGAAGTATCCAAGAAAGGCTATCTTAGTCAATCCTGAACATGGAAAATGGGCCAATGTATCTATTGTCTATTCTCTCTCTATCTCAAATGGTTTGGTGTTTTTTGTAAATACAAATCGGAATTCACAAAACGCAAGTGTAAAAGTTTTTTTTTTTTTTGCGTAGGTACTCCCCACAAACACTAAATACTCCCCTCTAATCCCTTGAAATACTCCCATGTAAGTATTCAAAACGGCAGACCTGACTACAACTCTAATTATTGAAATGCTGGGTTCTCTCGATTTAAAAAAAAAAAAAAACACAAACATATTATATATGCCAGTAAGACCTAGGGTCTTATAAATTAGGCAATGTTAGAAGGAATAGAAGAATAGGATAGATTTTTGTTGGCACAGTGGACTGAAAAATAAGGTTTTGATTATCTCATTAAATTCCAGGGGTGGCATTCAGTTGAGAGAATATAGAAAAGAATGCTGCCTAGACTGGGGCTCGGACCCACACATCCAGGTTAGCAGTCAAGCACTACTTCCACTGCGCCGGGGCCACCCCTCGATTTTCTGACTTTTCCTGGAGAAATTTTTAATTTTCGGCTTAATAAAGCTCTGAATTTGCCGTTTTTACTAAGCCCAACTGCAAAAAGTCAATCATACAAAAAACTTAACTAAAATTTGGGAATAAAAAATGCGAAATTATTATTTGTGACTATAGCCTAGTTCATAGATTGAAGCAAAGTGAAATTTTCATATAATAAAATAGCTTTTTTATTAGGCGTGAACAGTACAATTAAATTATATGCAATTATTTAAGCAAGAAGGAGGATGTCATTTATTTCGAATTCAATATAATTCAACGGACTAATCTAAACCAAATATAAAACAAAATTTTTTTTCTATGTAAACGTTTCGATGCGACTTTTTTATTGATGTTTCATTTCGATTTGGATTTCACTTCGCACTGATGTATAAGCTTGGCTTATCATTTAAAAAAAAAACAAAATGTACATACATATTTGCAAAACGTAAAATGCGTAATTACAAAATGTTAAATAAAAAATAATCTAAACTAAAAACGGCCAAATAAACCACCACCGTGAAACGTTAATTTGCCAAACAGTTCTGGCCAAACTACGTATACACTTTTGTATACTGTCATAAATTGTATCGCATTTATTTAAAGAATTTGAAAAAATTAATTTTAGTGGAGTAATAACATTTTTTGTTATACTGGTTTAATTCACCCATTATAATTTGATTATTATATGCACAAGTTTTGGTGCACCCAAAAAAACCCTTCCCTATTAGCAAAGAGCATAGTGGGGTGAATTCTTCGGAAAGCTAAGTAGCGATTCACGCATTCCCATCATAATATGATTTACGTGGAATAAATCTAATTTTAATTTATAAAATCGAAACGTTACCGCATGTACGCGTTGGGTGGTTTTAAGCAGGACAACGAGCGTGTTCGTTGCAAGTTGGGCATTTGTCTCTGCCCCCGACCCGGGAGGAAATTATTAATTATCGCGACATATGTTCAAGATGCACATACCCGAATCTCTGATGAATTACCGATAGATTGTCACTTACGGGTGTGTACGCCCCAAAGATTCTGTCCAATTTGGTGATGAAGGTGAGTCTGGGGTTGCTATATTAAAATAAGTCATTTATACACCGTTTTACATGGATTTTTCTTGATCCCACTCTGTAATTTTAAATATTTTTATTTTTTTTGCATGTGTTTCTTTTTTCTTGATTTAATTATAAATGTACATTTATGTCAAAAAGCCTGCTATTTTAGACATCGCAAAATTGTTGCATCCTGTGTACAACCAACTATAACAACGAATATTGTCAGATCGCTTTGGTAATTTATTTGTAATGAGACACTTAAGGGTTAATTACATATCAATCATGAAGGGGCTTAATGCCATTAATTATTGTTTTATTTGTATATCTGTAGGTGTTTGACAGATATGTGTGTACGGTGCTCCTGCTATGTACCTATATATTGATGCCGATGCTGCCAGCCCACCCAAGTGGAGCAAAGTGTGGTATGTTGTCTCTAATCTATCGGTGGTTTATTGCAATGAATTGGCGATTATGTTTGATGTAACCGGAGGTTAATGCATGAAATTGAGGGTCAAAATGCAAATTAATCATGGCGATAGTAATCTCGTATTTATGTTTAATTAGGTTCACGTGCCGAGCTTCCGATTTTAATTCAATTTCAAAATCGATAAAGAGTTTTTATACATTTTAAAAATCATAATACTATGGAATCATTCAGTATCTTTGTACTTGGCTTGGTATTAATGGAAGTCTGATGATATTGATAATATCGATATTTATGATAAAAATGTCACAGAACTATATGCACTTTGTAAATAAAAACACAGAAAACTTAATCAAGATCGTTGGGGCCATTTTTAATATAAATAACTTTTTTGGAGCTAAAAAAGGGAAATTATAAATATTTTTTATTTTGAAGAAAATTGCTTCAGTAGTTTAGACGGTGTTCACATTGGACTCAAATTTACGATTTTTTTTTACAGAAGTCAGTCAGCTCGTGTTCAGACACAAAGTAATGTGAACACAACCGATTCACTCTGACGTTCAGCAGTCATTAAAAAAAAAACACAAATATTTGCTCGTCGGAGAATTTATTAGAACTTTTTTAATCACAAAATTGATAATTCACAAAATAAATTGTTTTCCAATTGAAAAAACTTTGATTCCGTAGTATTTAAGCTCCAAACAAAAACTAAATAGTGAGAAAAAAAATGTCACAAAAGAAAACGTCAAAAAAAATCCACAAATTTTTAGAAAAATTTAAAAAATCCTGCCTCACTTGCCTGTCTCTTTCTCACCACAGAGTGGGAACGAGAAAAAGTATATAGACGTCAAAAAAAAATTCAAGGAGTAAGTCCAATGTGAACACCGTCTTAGACTGCAGGACGAAGACGACGTACAGATAGACAAACATCTAGAGAGACAGAATTGTGGGATCAAATTTTTTTCGCGTTCTCTCTCTCCTTGTAATGTCAAGTTTGACTGAAATCTACAGTTCGATTTTTTTTGCGAATCCAAAACTTCCTGAAATTGAAAGAAAACAGCGTTAATCAAATATAACCAATATAAGATTATGAGTTTTGTTTAAATTGTCTTTCTAACGGCTTTATCGATTTTGTTTTTATTATGAAATTTGGAGTTTCCCTAACAGTTCAATTAATATTGCAGTGCATAAATTAAAAAAAAAAAAATATTTCTTTAAAGGGCAGCTATAGCTATCATCGAAATTCATCATTAAAATTTTTTAATTTAAGATTAAGTGCCCTAAATCAGTAATTATTTGGATGCCAATGTGAAGCTGACAGCTCAACTAATATTTATTTCAAAAAAAAATTCGTTTGGGTCCAACCTTCCACATTAATTGACTTTGACTTTCATTTTTTCAATGATTGCACGACCTTATCAATTAGATCCATATACCACCATATACTTTCTAAGCTTGACAATTACCATCCTCCCATTTCTCTCACTTTTACTTTCGCGAGCGATAACATCGTACCTTACCCCCTTACATCACAAATATTTAACTTCCGTAAAGCCAACTTCGAAGAACTTAATGATCTTATGGGTAATGTTAACTTTGATTATATCTCCAACGAATCCAACATCGATATTAAGATAACCAACTTCTATAACCAGATCCAAAATTGTTTTTCACAAACCATCCCACTTTCATCTCAAAAAAATTTTACAACTTCTCCTTCCTGGTATAATAGAGAACTTCGCTCAGTAAGTAATAGGAGGAACAAACTTTGGAAGAAGAAATATCTTAATACAAAATCTAGTCAAGACTTCTTCAATTATGTCTCAGTTCATAATGACTTCTCCAACTTATGTGAATCTCTCTATTCCAAACATATTATTCAAACCCAGGCCGAAGTTATTTCAAATCCCAAACATTTCTTTCAATTCATTAATTCAAAGAAGAAATCCGATGGTTATCCTTCGACACTGAATTACCTACACTCGTCATTTTCAACCCAAAAATTATATCGAACCTTTTTGCTGATTTTTTTAGTCAAGCGTTTTCTGCTAATAGCTATGAAATAGATAGCAACTACTTCAATTATATGAACAACTGTAGTCAAACTTCCTTATCTTCGGTCAATATAAATTTAGCTTAAGTTATTGATAAAATCAGTTGCCTTAAGGATGACTATTCCTCTGGTCCCGATGGGATTCCTCCCCTATTGTCCTTAAAAAATGTATTTCTAAACTTGCCCAACCCCTCACGACTCTTTTTCAGTTATCTATTTCAAACGGTGTGTTTCCAAAATTATGGAAGGACTCGTTCATCATCCATAAAAAGGGACACAAAAACGATGTATCTAACTATCGGCCCATAGCCAAAGTCTCTTGCATACCCAAACTTTTTGAGAGTTTAATTCATGATACTTTGCTCCTTCATTGTGCACAACTATTCTACCCAAAACAGCATGGTTTTCTAAAAGGTAGATCAACGATCACCAATCTTACAGAATTTATTTCAAGTACTATATGTGCCTTAGAAAATGGTCTTGAAGTCGATGCAATTGCAACGGATTTTTGCAAAGCATTTGATAAGATCTCCCATAAAATTATTGCTTTTAAACTTAAAGCATACGGGTTCCCTGCATTGTTTATATCTTGGATTGAATCTTATTTGAGCGATCGTCAATATACAGTTATTTTCAGATCATGTTATTCTAGCCCCATCAGTTCAACTTCAGGTGTCCCGCAAGGAAGTCACTTAGGACCTTTGATTTTCCTCAAATTCAACTTCAGAGCAAATTCAACTTTTGTTTTTATGAAACGCTAGTCTAAAGAATTTTCAAATCCCTATGTCACGAAATCCCTTTATATATCACTTGTTAGGCCTCTTCTTGAATATGCCTCCCAAGTCTGGTCCCCATACCATCAGATCCATATTGCACGTATTGAGGCTGTCCAACGTAGATTTTTGCGTTTTGCTTTACGAGGCCTGGGATGGGAGAACCTATACCACTTACCTCCCTACGAAGATCGGCTATAGTTGATAAACCTACAGACTTTGAATCGACGTCGGGATAATGCTGACATACTTTTCATCCACCAGCTTTTGTCTGGGGGTATTGATGATTGTCCAGCCCTGAATGAGAAAATTACTTGGAACGTTAACCATTGTCGTCTAAGGTCTATATCACTTTTCCAAATACCTTTCCATCGTACTGATTACGGCCAAAATGAACCGATGACTCGAATGCTTCGAAAACCTAACATATCTAGCATTTTTGATCTAAGGCTGTCCAAATACTCTCTTAAACGAGCGCTCCAATCTTAATAATTCCTTTCCACATCCTGTCTACCTTTTTTTTTTTTTTTAATTTAATCTTAAGATTTAAATTGTTATCTAGTTTTAAGTTATTGATTGCAGGCTTGTACTAAGCTTATAATATAATGATCGTTGAAATTATGTAATAAAAGTCATTTCACGAAAAAGGGTGGGCCGAAATGAAATTTTTTTTTTGGACAGATATATTAATTAAGTTGTAGTAGCCGTGGCGTGATGGTTAGTGCGATGGACTGTCATGCCGGAGGTCTAGGTTCGACCAGTCTCGCCAAGTATTTATTTCAAAGAAAAACGGCTACTGCCGTTTTGCGAGGAATTGTATCTCCTGTCACAGAAAAGTGCCGCTCGTTAGCCGTTCGGATTCGGCAATAAACTGTAGGTCCCCTCCATTCCTGCAGACACGCACACAGGAATGGGTGAGAGTTGTAAGTCACTAGGCCCTAGTTCTTCATAAGCTGTTGTGCCATCAAATTTATTTTATTTTTATATTAATTAAGTTAAAAGCTACATATATATTTTGACATCAAAGTAACCATAGATTTTGCATTCCAAACATCTTAAAATAGATCATGAAAATTTTCAATGATGAATTTCAATGATTGCTATAACTGGCGCCTTAAACAAAAATACACCTAAAAACAAAAAAAAGAAAAAAAAACATTTTATCAGCAAGAACCTACTACATATTTACTTTTGATTTTTTAAACATTTTCTCGTTAAAGGTATATCATTGCACTTTTGATATATTGACATATTATAGCAATGTGTAGAACGCCGAAGATTTTCGACACGGCTTCCCTATCGGAATCACAGTTGACAGGAACGTTTTATGAATTTTTGTGAAGCATTTTTATTTCGATTGGAGATACATATTTACTTTTTTAAAATAAGCTAATAAAGAAAACAAATAATAGTTTTGTTTATATTATTGTCTTATTGTATCTTCTACAGTTGTGGGTTTGTTTCCCTTGAGCTGTTTACATCCTGCAGACCATTTCGACTTAGGCTATTCATTTCATCGACTCTCGAAGAAAGATTGCCCAATTCCAATCGGAATTTGCGGTCTTTTTTGTGTTGTGGGCCATTGCTATAATATTCAAGGAAATAAGACTGTATATAGTCTATGTCATGTTAACTTTTCGAATTTCATCATTGGAAGCTTCTTCTTTTAATTTTTTAACACAAAAAAAGATTAATAAATATGAATAAATTTGAAGTTGCATTTAAATAACATGTATGGTTTAAAGTTTAAACAAAAGCAACCAAATATAATCTGTCTAAAAGGAAATAAATATTTTCGATTTTAAAAATTCTCAATGGTAAAATGAAGATGCAGAAAAACATATCATACAAACATGAATTAACCCCCCCCCCCCCCACCCATACCTCAGCCTTTCATCTCCATCATCTGAGTATTGCCCTATTAAGCCTTGTATGGATGTGACTCTATTTCCAGTACAATTCGAGAGTGAAACACAAAAGAGATATGCGCGTTAAGGATATGCCAGTTCATGTTTGGTTGATATTTCTGTGTGTGATTGCTAACAATACACAAATACTGTGACAAAATGAACATGAGGATGGGAGTATACTCCCACATTATTCATCATCCTGTTCCTGTTTTCCGAAACGAAAGGTGCTTCCCCAAAAAAGAATACTCAAGATACAAGAAATGTTAATACTCTTACACCTACCTATAGAGCTATAAGGCCATTTGAGATCCTTTTGGAATTTCTCAATGTCCAATGTGATATGATTTCCCTCATTTTTTGGACAGTTTCCCACCATCCAAATTGCCGAACAAAAATTCAACTCATGATGGTCATTCACGTCTTAATCCGAGACTTAAGTATAACCATATCCAAAGCCCATAACAATTGGACAACCTTTCGGCGCCGCTAACAAACTAACATATTAATCGTGTTTCTTTCTTTTTGTGCAACAAAAAAAAATTGTACACAATATTGTCAGTCTGAGACATTCGCACAGAAAGCCAGGCCACCGCAGTTTCAGAGTTTCGGAGCTTCCTCTTAACGCCAGTAGTTGACGATCTGCATTTGTGCCACACACGAAGTTCAGTGCATCTTTGCTCAGTCTAACTTCAGCGAATGGGAACAGCAATTCAAAATTTTAAGATACTTATGAAAGAAAGCTTTAAATTCGCCGCAGGACAAAATTATAAAATCAAAATGCTAACTGTGTCTGGCTTCAATTAATTTAAGTGCCTAAATGTGTATTTAACATTAGTGTTGTTGGATTTATTTCTGGCCAACTAAATTTTTTTTATCAAAAGAAAAAATTAATTTCATGTTTATGTTGATAAGAAAGGTGCCAGAAAGTTCAAAATCAGCCGCGTTTTATTTTCTTTTTTGTGAGTGAGTTGAAGTCTGCGGGGGAGTATGCGGCATAATCTTGCAATCGGAACAACACAGGACAATTAAAAATCCATTAAAAAGCATTCGAGAGAGAGAGGGTGGGTGCTGTTGCTGTTGCTGGTATCGTTCGGTGGTGACAAAAGGAAAGTGGGCCAACATCACAGTAAGATACCGAGACCCACTGTCATTGCCGCGCCGTCGTGAGTGTTTTCGAGTTCGACATTTGCTTCCGAGTTAATCACATCACACACGACCACCGGAATTCAGCGCGGAATAATTCGATTTAAAAAAAATAAAAAAAAAAAAAACTTTCAACGGCTTAAAGCTCCCAATATATAGTAGCACATCATAAATCGAGAATAATAACAAAGCTAAGATAGATTACTGTCCTCGTACGTCACTGGATTGGTGGGCCTTACACATACAGACACTACACGTTCACACACTCAAAAGAATCATATAGACACGCACCATTGTTCGTACGGTAGACTGTGTGTTCAGCTCATCAGTATCGAGTATTCAGGAAACTTTCGACACGGAATTTCTGGATTCGTGCAATCGGCATTTCATGTATGGTAGGAGAACGCAAAAGGTCCTACAACAGGAGTCACCGCACCGCACGTCGCAGGAATCGTGTTTTAGACTAACTGAAAAGAGGGCTTCTGCTTCTTTACTAACTTGGCCAATATACGGGTTATTTTTTGCTTTCTTCGTTTACACCGAGTTAGTACTTGTATAGTTTGTCCTGTCTTTTGATGTTTTGTGTACAAAAAGTCCAAAAGTTTGAGTGAAAATAAATTAAAAAAAAAATCCTCGAGTAATCGTTGGTGGTTTTCTATGTTGGTTTTTGTATAATCCTTTTCGTCTACTTATAGATGTGCTAACGTTTGTCATTGTCACTAAGTGAGAGTTTAAACTGATAAGAAAGTTTGTTTGATTTTTTTTTGAATTTCTTGTGCGTGTTTTTGGTCAATGTGTCTTTTTTTTATTTATTTATTTTATCGGTATCGGTTTTGATTGTGGTTAAATGTGATATCGGTTATACTTTTGTTAACAAGCTATAAAGGATAAAATAGGCGAGTAAATATTTGTGTGTTTAAAAAAAAAAACAATTCAATATTTTGTGTGTGACAAAATGGACTTGAATAGTGTGAGTGAGGAATGGGAACATCCGGTGTCTGCATTTTTACCGGAAATGAGTAATTGTGACGATGAATTCTTTAATCCACATGAGGTGAGTTTAATTTTTTAACCTTTCTTCGTTAATTATTTGAAGTTAAAACCATCAACAAGCTTAAGTTTTACTCAAAATGTTGACTGAAATTTCACCATATGTGCTGCAAGTAAAGTTCCAATAATAATTTAAAATTGAAATTCAAATTAAATTAAATTAATTCATTAGGAACGAGAAGATACCAATAAATTTGGGGTAAGGTTATGATTTTCTTTGTAACTACCAAAATTTGAATTAATATATGTAGTTCCCAAATCCCATTGAAATAATTTTTTAAATGTTTAAATATTATTTGGCTTTTTGTTTTTTTTAAGTAAAACATGTAAAAACATAATTATTGTTTTGTTTATAGAATTTCGCGTATGTTTCTTAGTGTGGTTATTTATGCATTCATAAGATTTAAGTCTTTCTTTCACTTTGCTATTTAATTTAGATTGAATCTAAGCGAAGTTTTGGAAAGTCACGAACTTTTCTGCTTGTGATCGCGTATTAATAAAAACATGAAAGAAATTATACCACAAAAGATCAAAACTTTTAAAAAAACAAAAAGTAAAAAATAATTTGCTTCGTCAATATTTAATTTTATTTAATTCGAATGCATTTCGAGTCATATTCATATTTCATATTCATTAAAAATAATAAAAGGAGTGACAAAAAATACGCAAAAATTTCCAGATTTCATGGAGTTTCCAACTATAGGGAAATTGAGAGTGACTACGTAGGTATTACCAGATAAACAAAAAAAAAAAAGTCCTTATAATTTAAATTGTGTCTTCTATTTTTACATTTAGAACTTCACAAGCTGTCTTACAATAAGACACCATTCTGGGTTCCGAAGTATTTAATGTCGCTTTCCATTTGAAAGAAAAATCAATTTTGTTAATTTTGTGTACTTTCCGTGGTGTTAGCATTTCGAAGCCAATAACTTCTGATTTAACTATCTAATCTTCAAGGTTGGCATCTCAAAATGAAGCTTAAATGTCCAGCTATATTAAAAAATTTTAAGTGAACATGAAAATGAGTGTGGAAGGTGCAGTAAAGCTTGCTTGAAATTGATATTTACGAGGTTTGATCGCAGATTAAAAAAAAACAAATTTTTTGGTTGAATAAAAACCAAGATGATAGATGGGTCCTATTATAGACTTTTAGGAAATTCTTAAACTTTTCAGTAAATTTATATTTTTCTTATGTTTAAAATGCCTATATATTGATTAAAATAATCAAATCAAAAATGGAGCACATTTGGAATAAACTTTTTCGAACCTTAAAAAATAAAAAACTTTGGTGGAACAACAGCTAATGAAGAATTAGGGCCTGGCGACTTACAACACTCAACCATTCCTGTGTGTGTGTGAATGGAGGGGACCTACGGTTTATTGCCAGATCCGAACAGCTTATAGTTGAACGGCACAAGAGATACTCTTGGAGGATTTGTCACTTCCTCGCAAGAGGCAGTAGCCCTGAAAAACACTTTTGTGTTTAGGTGTTAGAGTCTGGGAATCGAACCCAGACATACGGCTCGGCGCGGCGTGACAGTCCAACGCACTAACCATTTAGCCAAGGGGTACTCGAACCTCGGTTATAATTAAACCACTTCTTATCCCACTTATACCTAATAGGGAATTCGAAAAAATCGTTTCTTATTTAGCATAAACACAAGATATTTGCAATTATACATATGTATATTTATAACTTACAGAAGTGTAAACTTATACCATGATGATTCAGAAAGTCAGATGACACCAACAATTATTCGTTCTCTCCGTTGGTACGCTTGGGATTTTTTAAAAATTATTTTGGTAATTTCTTTAGGAAAACCAAGTAAAAATTTTATGAAGTGCATCCTGTACGCTGCATATCATTTTGCATCTCTTGAATTCATTTACTAAAATGATGTTAACACCATAATTTAAACTAAAAAAAATTGCTAAATATTTTCAAATCTACATTTTTAAGAAAATAGTTTTCTTTAACAAAATTTACTTTCGGCCAATAATATGGATTCACACAAAATTTACATTATTTTTATATTTTATAAAGATTTTTATAAAGAATCAAATTTCCATCATCAATCAAAAATTTCATTGAAATTTTCAGTTTAAATTAATTAACAAAGTTATAAATAAAATATATTGAAAATTTTAAAGCCAAAAATTTGCCGAATATTTCCGTCGAACATTTTTTTGTTCTGCGCCAACCTTACACATATGTACAATTATTTTTAATATTTTTCCATCGCTGGTCATTGAAATAAGAAAAGTGATTTATTTATTTTTTGTATTCAATACATAAACAAAATTCTTGATTTAATACTTTTTTTGTTCAACATACTGTTTTTTAGAAATCAATTATAATGCAAGATGTGGAAGGCATCATAGCATTGAAAAATATCATAGGCCTACCCCCTTGCCTTGAGACTTGTTGGAGTATCGAAAAAAAAATACATTATTTAAAAACAATATACGTATATAACTTGCGTTCTAAAGATGGAATTTTCAAGGCTAAGTTCTTTAAAAGATAAATAAAAATATGCTAAATTTAAATGTAAAAGATATTGGGGATTGCTGTTCACTAAAACCCGACTTATAGTTGTAGAATAAAAATATTTTTTTATTTTATTGAAGACGTTTTTTAAGACACGCACATAGACATAATTTTAAGTAAGATTAAGTAAAGAAAATATTTAAACAAATTTTCAATTAATTGAGAACAAATTAAAATTACAAAGAAATTGGGAAAATTGGTTCAAATCGAAGATAGTTTACTAATCATTTCCTTTAGTGATTGATTCTCAACAATTATTGTTATTCTTGTCATCTTTTTGTCAACATCGAAAATAATTCACTTTGAGCCTTTAAAAGCCTTCGAGCATTTAAAATTAAAATATTACAATTTTTAAGGTCATAATGATCCTAATATTGAAACTATAAAATAAACTGATGTGTTTTTCAAAATTATAAAATTTGATAAATAAATTCATAATTTTGAAAAATAGTAATCTGCAAAGTTGTTGCCACAACTTTCTTCTACAAAAAATTTAGCAGTTAATGTAGCATAAGCGATAGGGTTACTTTTATATTAGAATCTTACAGATATACCATGACTTCAGATGATTTCTTCAAGGTCTTTTTTTTATTCCGAATAAAACAATAATCTAACTTTTTGTAAGAAGTTTGGAGGTCGTCATGCATTCATAGTTTAATAAGATGTAAGAAAAAAATCTATTTTATTTTATCCAAGAATCTCTGTTTTGATTATTATTTTCTTGAGCAGCAGTGGCGTATTTTTTTTTAACTTTTATTTTAAGCGTATGTAAAAGCATTAAAAAGAAACACAATTTTTCCTAATTTATTAACAAATTTCTTCGAAATATACGGCTTAACCTCATATCCAACCATAAATTTCATAGCAGAACGGGCCATAAACTCATAGAGGTTTTTATACGAAATGAGTATAAGTTCAAGCTAATTGGCCATTTACGGCGCCATTAGGTATATATGTAATATGTTTACAGGTTTTTTTAGTGGTGACCACTATAATTTTATTGGTAGTTACAATCAATAATTGAGGATAAATTCCTTTCGTATTTAGAAAAATAAAATGAAAATATCAAACCTCTTCATTTAGTTATACGACCTTGCTTCAAGGTAAATGGATGTCAGTTTATAATGAGGATTACATTATTTCTTTGCGACATTTCAATTCTAATTCTCAACTATGAAATCAAATATATCTATACTTCCACACCCTGTACCCGTAACATAACCCATAATGCTGAATTTGTATATAGTTATGCTCTATTAACATTTCGAAGAACCGTGAAGATGCTCGTTGTGGCAAAGTTGCACGTTTCACGATTGTGTGCGACTGACATCCCTATAAATCACTCAATTAATCGTCGTCGTTTTTAGTAATTATAATTGCCATGTTCCAAACACACGACTTTCGCACTCCGCACTCTGGAAACTTGGAGTCCAAAGTGAATGCAAAAATAGCGAAGCGACATTTTGCCGAGGGACGCAACTATACCTAACCAGCCAGCCATAGTATAACACAGGAACAGCAAAATGCGGCAATAGCACGCGTGGCACAACAACATCGAACGCATCACTGTTGGTGATTTGACATCTTCCCGCTGGTTAAGACGAGCTCCGTTGGGAGTCGAAATGAGGCGGAGAATTTTTAATTTGGCCAACGACGCGACGTTGGTTGGTCGGATCGAGATGGCAAAGACGAAGGCCGAAGACGTGAATGAGATATGGTTTCATTTTGACTAAGTGAGATCTTTTTGAAAACACCTTTCTCATATAATTTGACGTTGCCGTTGAAATTGATGTATATGTTTCGACTTTGGAACTCTGATCATAGAGGATTTATTGGAGTTAAGTTTATATACATTTTTTCGATTTTACTTTTTGGATTTCTTAAGTTACTGACATTTTGGTTTAAGTTCTTATTCCTTATTGAATGTCATTCATGATGAAGAATTTTTTTAATATAAGGATGACTGGGTTGATTAGGTTGACTGACCCCAGACAAATTACATAAAATTTAAAAAATTAATTTCTATGAATGGAAAATTCTTTGATAAATTCGACAAAAATCTTGCTAATTATTGCATTGTGTAAAAAATAATATTAACCCGAAGTTAATATCTTCGTACGTTCTCAAAATATTTTTAACGGTTTTTAAAATTAAAATAAAACTGTGCGGTTTAATTTTATTTTTAATATTGCCAATTCTTCACTACGTCATTAAACATAGAATAAAACCAGTCTGAAGTCCATATCTTTATTGGTTCTCGAGATGTTCAACAAAATTGCTACTTGAATTTTTCTGAAAACCCTTTCTGTACGTTATGTTATGGCCTTTTTGCCTGTAAAATAAAATTCATTCGAAGTCGATATCTCTATTCGTTTTCGAGATATCGTCGGCAAAAAAGTTCACGAACGTTCGAACGTTCGTACACAGTACACAGACATCTCTCTAAAAACGATGGATTCGGATCCCAGAGAAATGTCAACATTTTCGATTGGAAAAATCGGACTAATTTTAATAACTTCCAAAGGGAAGTTAATTTAAACCCAAAACCCAATCTGTTTCACGTAGTTTTACTGAAAAGCTTTTGCTGTACTAAAAACAATTCTCAAAAAAACACGGCTAATTATTTTATCAACTTTCTTACAAGTGCTACAAAGCTTAAAGCTGTTTTTAAAGGAATGTTCAAGAATTTTCTTAATATTTTCTTAAATAAACATTCAGAACTGTGTGGCTTAGATGGATTGTGGGTTAGGCTATTATTTAGGGACCATGTAAATATTGCTACTTATTCATTCTACAAATAAGGTTTTCTCGTAAGCTAAATGGACGAGAAAAATAAATTTGTACATCATCACTCATCAGCACCATATAGGTTGATTGATTAATAAAAAGTAAAAAAAAAGAGTGTCCTAAAATTGAGTGTTATTGTACAACCCTATTCCACAGATTCATATAGATTCAACCTTAATCCTCTGACTTCTATTAGAAAAATAGTCTTTTATAAGCCTTATACTGCTCTCTCATGTAAGCCAAAAAGAGTTTCATGCAAAGTATCAGCCGTATAAAATAAGCATGACAACTTTCGAAAAAGTTACTTTTGACTGTCTCAGAAATTGCCGTATAAATGCCGTAAATATGCCGTGAAAAGACAAAAATTGGCGCGACAGTGGTTCTCCCAAAAGTGGCCAGAAATGGTTTTTATACAAATTCTTCATATAAAGTTAGCATAACACTTTTAAAAATTTAGTCAAACATAACTTCTGAATATGCCAGAGAGTTGAAATTAATTGCCGTAGATATGCCGTGAAAAGAAAAAAAAATGCCGCGACAATGGTTCTCACAAAAATGGCCAAAAATGGTTTTCATACAAAATCTTCATGTAATTTAGTGCCTTTTGAAGAATCTTATTTGTTGATATTAAAGTATTTATTTGACTATGAGAATATTTAATTTTATATGTCTGTTTTTAGAACCTATGTATAACCTAACAGACCCTCTAAAATAAATAATACGAAATAAGAATTGGTGTAGTCACTGTGGCGTATACGTACTTTTTTATCAGCCATTAGTTAGAATTAAAAATCTGTACATCACAGGTTAACAGTTTTTTGCGTTAAAATTGAAAAAAAAAAACATCAACAATTTGCGCAATATTTGCCTTATTTCCAGAGTCTATTCGAAATAAAACAATCAGTACAAAATTGAAGTAGAAAAATAGTAACGATAAGATAACAACCCTATTTTTAATAGACCCGCAATAAGCTTCTGCATCGATATACTACCAATTTGTATTAATAGCCAATGTAGAAAGACTGTTATGCTAACTTTATATAAAGATTTAGTATGAAAACTATTTTTGGCCATTTTTGGGAGAACCACTGTCGCGGCAATTTTTTTCTTTTCATGGCATATTTACGGCAATTAATTTGAAGTATATGGCATATCCCAAAGTTATTTTTGACCTAAATTTAATAAGTGAAATGCTAACTTTATAGTGACGTGGCAATTTTTTTCTCTTCACGGCATATTTACGGCATTTACTGGCTGAACAGAATGGTGACGGAGATGGAACTGGAGCCGGAGCTGGAATATCTGTCAAAGTATTGAATACACGCAAATTCAATGTTGCGAACACAATGGAACGTAGCCGCACACGGAGCTGCAGCCGCAGACGGAAGAGTTCACCAACTTTTAACTTTTCACGTACGATACTTTTGACGTTTCAATTTGTATGAAGAAAAAAAAAAAAACAACTCTTTGGGTCGGAAAAAAATATTTTCGTTATTTGTATCGTGAAAAAAATTATTTATTAAAAGGAAAATTATTGGAAACAAAAAATGTAAATTCTGAGCTTGTACACAAGAATATTCTTTTGTTTTTCTTCAAAATTCTTTTAAAGCCGTACAGCTGCATTGTGAGCACGTAAAAAAATAACGTACGACACTTTTTTACAGCTCTCCAGTTCCGTCTGTGGCTTCAGTTCCAGCATTCTATTCTGTTCAGGTAGTTATTCGGCAATTTCTGAGACAGTCAAAAGTAACTTTTTCGAAAGTTGTCATGCTAACTTTATACGGCTCAAAGTATCAAAACGCCTTTGAAAAATCTAGCAAACCGGAGAGCAGTAATATTGTCATTCGGTATATCACACTATAAGGACTTAAATCATAGCAGATTTGGGGGTCAAACCACAGATCAATCGCATTAAACAGATTGACGTTTTTATTGTTGTGAATATTTTTTTTTTTTTTATTAAGAATTCACCCAAATTAGTATCACCATTTTATCGCTAAAGATTGCCTAAATTACACCAACAGTCCAATATATTAAAAAAAAAATGTCACTTTGCTTTGGCGTTGTATATGTTTGTGCAAGTGCATGTGAAAGTCCGTGTGAATCGGCCATAAAATCGAGATTTAAAGGATCAATCTGAAAAATTAACAGACACCAAGTCAACTTTTTTGATTGCAAGTGATAAAATGTGAAAAAGAACAACTCATGCTGCATGAATAATAAAATAAATTTGGTGGCACAACGGCTCATAAGAAACCAGGGCCTAGTGACTGCAGGAATGGAGGGACCTATAGTTTATTGCCGAATACGAACGGCTAAGGTGAGCGGCACTTTTCTGTGACCAGGAGATACTCTTGGAGGATTTGTCACTTCCTCGCAAGAGGTAGTAGCCCAGCAAAAAAAACTTAAGGAAGCGCCTGGTATTGAACCCAGACCTGTAGCATGACAGTCGCACTAACCATTACTCCACGGGCAACTATCATGCTGCATGATAATCGAATATTTTCATATATCAACAATCATTTAATGCTTAGTGATTAAAAATGCAAATGAAAAATGTACTCAATTGTTTTTTTATACAAGAAACTACGAGTTCCTATTTGCAAGTATTATTAAATTGGTGAAGTATGAAGGTATATTTAATATACATATATACAGTTTTTTGAGGATCTACTTTTTTATTTCTTCTAACGTAGGTATGCCTGAAACACTCAATAGCATCATCAGATAATGTTTAATTCAAAAAATTCAAAAACTTAAACAATTCCACTAGGATGACAATAATTATCCCAAATATAATTCTATAGTGCCCCTATGACAAACAACAAAAGCAACAGCAAAAAATATTCATCGCTGTTAGCATTAACATAACCTTCCCTTGGGGAGAATAATGAAAAATATCCTAACAGATTTCTACGCTGTTCAAAAAAATGTTGAAACCTCAGCAATCATAAAATTAAATTGTTTCTAATGAACAACAACGAAAAATTAAAAACTTACAATTAGTTTAAGAAATTCTATTTAATTACACTGACACTGATGTTCAACAACACTGTAATGCTTCAATTTCAATCCGCCCCGTATATATCCCTACCTCTCAATTCAAGTCTATGGGATTTTTATAATTTATATTTTAAGATAAAATAACTGAAAAATATAATTAAAATTAAAAATAATAATTTATTAAAAGACAACAGAATAATTGTAACAACGACGACGGACGGTCATGTCAGGCATGTGAATGCGTCAAGCATATTTGGCATGGTTTCACATTGTCTAACTTTCAACACAGAACTATAATTCGATTGTTTTTTTTTTTTTTGCTTTAATAAAAGTATACATCAATCATTGGAATCATACAAATGCACATCCATTGTTTTGTTAATCTGATAGTCACATCAAGGCGATGACAATTAATTAAAAACACAAACATATAACATTTATAAAAAATAAGTGCATTGGTAGAGTATTGTTATTAAATCTCGTGTTACACCGAATTGTTTACTTAGAAACACTTGTACCGAAATAAACCACAATCCTGCAATACCTAGTAACTTTAAAAAAAAAACTCCACTTGTTTTATAGACATACGAGAGCAAGCCCTATCATTGTAGTAGATGATATGTGATTATTTTCGAGAGCACTTTTGGCCAAAGGCCAACACTTTTCAATGGGATTTTGATTTAATGGCAGTCAGCCTCGGTGACATGCAGCAGCAGCAGACGTACATAGATATAGGAGCATCAGAAGCGTCCAGTTTTCCCAACCGACCGACGCACGGCGACGGCGGCGACGGGAATGGGCATTAAGCGTGTGGTAATGAGCAATCAAATAGGCATTTCCCATTTAATTGCATAATTAACAATTCATTTGCTAGTGACATAAAACACGGCGTTCGGTTATGCGGAATTTATGCTCGATAAATTGAAAGGAATAAAAAAATAAAACCTGTGTATACTCTTGTGGGCTGCCATTGTTTTCAACTTTCTTGTATAATAAATGTTGGTTTGAAATACTGAATTCACTATGATTGGCCATTGTCCAGATGGAGCAATTGGATTGATTCATTAATGCGTTTTTTAATGACATAACTTTTATTCCATTTAAAACATACTACGGATATTATTTTTTGTTCATTTACTAATAATTACTGATAGGTACTATCTGTAAATGATATGAGATATCTCGATGGTCTTTTCAAAACCAAGACTGTATAAATAATGCTTAGTAGAGTCATTGTAGAACTAAAATGATGAGTCGCGACCTTAGGACAAGTAGGTTCTAACTGACATTTTTGACGAAATTGAGTTATATACTGCCGTGTTAACTGAAAATGACGTATCTACATTTTTTTTTTATGATTATAGGAGCTTACTTTGTCGTTTTTTTTAAATAGTTATAAGACTATTTTTAATAAAAAGAGGATGTGTTTCGATTGTTTTACTGCTCAAAAAGAGAGATACGGCCTTAGTTATTAATAAAAACGATCCCAAATATTTCAAATTTTGCCTTAACTCAAAAAATCGACAAATGTCAGATACGTAATTTTCTCTTAACACGGCAGTATATTCCATCATACTAAAATGCCTATGCTCTTTCGATTGCCGCATTTCTCTATCTCATGTCTCGATTTCGGAAATAATGAAAGAAAAAGCTGAAAACAGAGTTCGATCTACACAAATATAATTCGATCTTAAATTCAAAAGGTTCTAATCAGTCAGATAGAACCTTGCGTACTTAGGAAAAATAAATAATCTCGTAGATAGAACCTTTTAACATTGCAGATAGAACCTCCTTGCTCCAAGAATCCCATTTCTAGAATCAAGTGTGATGTAAAATTTATAGGTAAATCGTGACCAAAAGTTCTACCAGCCAATAGAATCTTGTTGTCTTACGTGCAAGTGCCTTATCGTTGAGCAACAAGGTTCTATCGATATTTTTGAACTTGAATAACTGAGTAGCAGCTCATATAGAACCCAGCCTACAACTCTCAACAATTCCAGTGTGCGTGTTATTAGCAGGAATGAAGAAGACCTACAATTTACTGCCGAATCCAAATGGCTAAGGTGAGAAACACTTATTCATGACAATAGTAATTCTTGGAGGATTTGGCAATACCTCGCAAGAGGCAGTAGCTGTAAAAAACATTTTTTTGTTTTTAGATAAGAGGCTAGGAATCGAACCTAATAGTTATTGTTTAAAATCAGCTAAATTTTAAAAACCGTTTTGGTGCCAATTAATAAAATTTAACCAAATCGTTTTTTAAAATATGTAATGTAATGTTTTCAAAAAAAAAAAAAAAAAATTGAAGCTTTTTATACTTATTTAATTTATTGGTGTAAATTTTTTGGTGTATAGAATATTTAAACTTCTCGAAGTATTCTCCGTAAAAAAATTTATGAAAACCAATAAAATAAATATATGAAAAAAACTGCAAGAAAAAAATCAAAAAAAAAATCTTTTTTTTTCATTGAAAATCGATCATCTTTTTCGTAAAGTTCATAAAAAATCTCAATAATCCTATTTTTCACTCCAAAACTCGTAGTTATTGAGTGAACAAAAGTGGATTTTTAAAAATCGGTTGAGCCCAAACGGCTCGATAGAGGAAAACAAAACTTTTTTGCAAAATTTATAGTAAATTTATTACATTTTCATTTTGTAGATAAAGTTATCTATGAAAAATTGTTTTTTAATTAAAAGCAAAACAAAAACGCTCAAAAAGGAGATTTTTAAACTTGCTTTGCATTTTCGTCCATGTATACCATTACTTAATTTTGGTGTTCAAAAACTCAATAAATTCAGATTCTAGGCCCCAGAACATAAAGAATGAAACACATCAAAACTACCAGTCCAGTCCATTTTGAGAAGAAATTGTATCGTAAATCTCATATACCTATGTACATGCCTAATAAATAAAAACATTATCCGATTTCAATGGGGATTTTTTGTTAGATTCGTATTGAACCAGGTAAACCCCCTACGGTGCGGAATATGGGAAAATTTGACACGTCTTACTTCACCTGAAAATATGCAATTTCAAATTTTCAAGATTTTTAATTTTTTTTCCGGTCAACGTTAGCTGGGTCAGCTAATATGTTATAATTTAATAGTTTTTTATTTATTAAAATTTAAAAAAATGGTTTTCATTAGTAAAATTCTTTCCCAAATTCCGGCTATAGGAATCTGGTTGTAGGAAGTTGGCTGTTATTATTTGGCAATAATTATTTCGTAATAAATATACCTTCTAATTACTAAGTGGAAATGGGATCCCTGGAGCAAAAAAATAAGGGATTGAATACGATTGTAAACAAAACTTACTTCTACTTAGTATTTTCAATTTTCTCAAAAGCCAAAATACATTTTAGCATCCTGTTTTCAGTGTTTGACAAATATTAAAAGAAAAATACTACTCAATAACCAGGCCCGTAACCAGGATTTTGTTTCGAAAAGGGCTTAGTTTATAGCTCGCATAACCCAAACTTGGCGTTTCATTCTGAATTTTGTAGACCAAAGACCATTAATAGCTATTTTGAATTAATTATTTAACAAGAAATTTTTGTATTATAAAAGGCTCCTAAAAAAAATTTAAAACTTATTACTTTTTTTTTTTCAATTTCTAATTTTTTTTTTTTAAATTAAAGAACGTGAATGTGTATGTAACAAATTATTACCTTTTAATATGTTTATATTTTTTTTTACATTAGAAGTACTTAAACGCCTTAATTTTTTTTCAGCCCCTCTGGCTACGTGCCTGTCAATAACGTAAACAATTTGATTTAAAAATGCACAACAAAATAATAAAGTTCTGGCTTTTATAAAATGTGTAGCATGAGATTGCAGATGTTGCCGTTCTTTTTTTAATGATATTTTTCAATTTCAAGTCAATTTATTAGAAAATTTACGCTTCCGCCTAATCAGGGGTACTAAGACCCCCCTTCCCATACCATTTTTTTCTTGTCTTTGTCTTGACGCAACCTGCCCTAGCCTTTCTAATCTAATCTTATGAACAAGTTGTTCATTGTGAGTACATATAATATGTACATTTTTATCTAAAAAAAATCAAATATAGTCAAAGCGCCAATAAACGGATACATTTTCCGCAACCAACTTCTTTTCGTATTTCTCATAAAAATAATTTAAATATTATGAATTTAAACGATTACCGGACACTTTTGCTCGCCCGACTTATATAAAACACATCCCAAACAACACATAATTTTGCTGCTCGACGAAAAATCTCGGTTAAGCGAAGCTCTCATAATATCCGGAAAAAGGGATGTCACGTTAGCTCTTTACTACCTGGACAGAATAGAGACAGAGACGGAACCGGAGCCGGAGCTGGAATAGCTGTCAAAATATTGAATACACACAAATTTAATGTTGCGAACACAACTGAACGCAGCCGCATACGGAGCTGCAGCCGCACTTTTCACGTACGGCACTTGTTGGGTCGGAAAAAAATATTGTGGTTATTTGTATCGCGAAAAAAATTATTTATTAAAAGGAAAAGTATTGGAAACAAAAAATGTGAACTTTGAGCTGGTACACAAGAATATTGTTTTGTTTTTCTTCAAAACACTTTTAAAGCTGTACAGCTGTATTGTGGGCACGTAAAAAAAAATAACGTACGACACTTTTTGATAGCTTTTCCAGTTTCGTCTGCAGCTCCGGTTCCAGCATTGTATTCTGTTCAGGCAGCTAATGATTGCAGTCGTTTCAATTTGAGGTGTCCAAGAGAAGCAGGTTGCCCGATTTCTCCTAACCGTATAAAAGGGGATCATTAGTGTCCGCTTATTGGAGTTTTCACTGTATTATTATACTTTTTGTATTGCTTCAAAGAAGTTTAAATTTTGTATATTGTTTTTTCTTGATTTATATGATGTATTTCCAGGATATTGTCTCAAATTCAGGCTCTATAGAAATTATAAATGCGTTTAAATTTATAATAAGTACAATGTATTTAAAGATAAAAATTACCATAAAAAGAAATATGAATTCAAATAAATAATAATATTATTTCAATTTTTTTTTCAAATTTATAGAATTATTGATATAAAAATTACGAATTGGAATAGACCCTGGATGAAGAAGCAAGAATTCCTTGAAATATATAGATCAAGAAAAGCAAAACAGAAAGTTTAAATAAACCTTCAAAGTTCAACAAACAAAAATCTAATATAACTTTTTTTTTTTTAAATTTACGACAGCATAAATTGATTTTGTTATCTATAGGAAAATATCAATAAGGATTCTTTTAAAGGTACAATAGATTATATTCTCTTTTTTTGACCCATCAGACCTATTTAAGTGTTCCTGACTGTATATACTATACAATAGTGAGCAAATATAATTTAAGCATAAATCTTCAGCCGCAGTTTGTTCGTAATTAATTAAAATTAATTGATAAGCTATTTGTGGAAAAACTATTAAGAGCTTTATCTCTCAGCGGCATACAAATGTAATTAGGGTACTCTCGCACACATAATTCAGCATCCCTTGCCTTACCTCCAAATTAGGTATATTTTTCCATGACTATGGCTTGCGTAATTAGTGAATATATACGCTATATATTATGATTATTCGCACTCTTTTATGCGAGAACTTAGAAAGGGCCTAACTATATACATACCAAACATCCATTATTAGGTTTTGTTCGTTTTGATCCTTCGGGCGGTTTAATGTGTAATGGTAACCCTTTTTATTAGCATAAAAGACACATA
Source organism: Epistrophella euchroma (assembly GCA_947049315.1). Taxonomy (NCBI): domain Eukaryota; kingdom Metazoa; phylum Arthropoda; class Insecta; order Diptera; family Syrphidae; genus Epistrophella; species Epistrophella euchroma. Next base: position 46,076,829 of record OX346247.1, read on the forward strand.
TTCACTTTTCTGCCCCCATTTGCAATGCGTGTGAATACATTAATGAAACTTTTCATATTTGTTTTCATTCCCTCTCGTAACCATTAGCATTAGAGTTGTCTTTTTTGTAAGTAGGTATATAACCTTTTGTAAGAGCTCAAAGTAAGGCGGTTCTAAATATTCCATATATCCTTTTTCCTTTTTTATATTTTAGGCTGGCTTACAATATGGGTGATGCGATGTGTGCACCAGAAAAAACCCCAATGCTCCGTAATTAAAAAGCACAAGAGTTAAGGTAGATAAACGAACATATTAACATGACGGTTTAAAAGGATACCACATTACAAAAATAAGGGTGTTCCGCATCCTTTTTTGTGCCGGCAACTTTTCCATTTTTTTTTAACTTTCTTCTGGCAAATGACAACCCGTTTTACCAATTATGTTTAAGTAAAATGGAACAATGTTTTATATGATTTTACCGTGAGCACTTATGCTGCAGCAACATTTCTCTAAGGACTCTCTTGTTGGATTTTATACTTATAATTTGCCTTCGAATTTTCGAGTGCTGTTGCCGTTGGTGGTGGTGTGGATCCTCTGCCATGCCGGTGGTTGGTGGTTAAAGTTATTCATATGTCAGTGGAAATCTACCACTACCCTTTGAAAAAGTTTTTTCCCTTTTTTATTTGTCTGTTCAGCCAATTTTTACTACATGCAGTTATTTATTTGAAAAAAAAAAAATATATAAAAAAAAGAAAAAAAAAAACAACAACGACAGAAACATGGAAAGTCCTATCTACGTTTTGGGTTCGAGTTACTAAAAAGAAGCAGTGTAGCCTTTAAGGTAACTCTTGAGATTCTGGTTACCTTTCTATACTTAGCGCTGTACAATTCATAGCCTCCAGGGAAACAACGAGCACTGTTGTTCACGGTTGCATTCTCCTTGAGAACTTATTATCCTGGTTTCTGATTCAACTTACAAACACACTTACAGAAAAACTTTACCTACTTATATACATTTTCTCTTCCTTTAGTGCTTACCATGAAAGATGATTTTTGACGGTATATACCCTGGTGTATTGTTCGAAACTAAAAAGTAAACGATTTTTCAAAGTAGATTATAACCGGAGTTTCCTTATTATTTTTGATAGTGATAGTTTGAGTTAACTATAAGAAAATGTAATGTTTTTCGTGTTGATGTGGTTTTGAGTGGCATGTGATAACTTTAAATTGATAATTATGCTTAATAGGCCATTAGAAATTTTAAGGAACACGAACTTTATGAGAAGTTTCAAATAAAATTTTAAACAACAACGGCAACGGTTGGTTATTGTACTGACTCGTATAAGTTTTCAAGAACTCATGTTGTTATTGAGACGTGTTATTTGGAGCGAATACAAAATATGTTTAAAGTTGTATTTATAGACAAATTTTGATTGAATACAAAAATCTTTTTGTTTGGAGTGTTGCTGAAATGTTTAATGAAAAATAGTGAGAAAAATTATTTCAAAAAAAAAAAAAAAGAATTAGAAAATGTAGTTCTTTTTTACTTGTGGTATTGTTGCATGAGGTACCTAGCAGTTTCTGCACTCAGTATCAAACATATCTAAGTGCATTCGCACTTTGCTGTAATACACGATACACTACCAATTCGTATCAATCGCCAATGTAGAAAGACCGTTCGAACAAAAAACAATTCAGAAAGTATGCCACTTTTCCGGACTAATTTTCCAATTTTTATAGCCGTAGTGTGTTTATCTGGTTCAATATAAATCCAACAAAAAAATGACCATCCAATTTGGATAATGTTCAGCCGAGTTATGGGCGTACGAACACAAAAAGGGACTCATTTTTATAAATAGAATAATATAGACCGAGAGCTGGTAAACGATGCTCAAGGTGTTTTATACTGCTCTAAATTTTATGAGATTGGCATTTTTATACCAGTGCAAACCTTTTAGCGATATCGCAGCCCTAAGACCCCCATAATTAGGAGTACGGTCGGCCGGGACCTACAGTTTATTGCCGAATCTGAACGGCTAATGTGAGCGGCACTTTTCTATGACAAGAGATATGTACTCTTGGAGGTTTTGGCAATTCCTCGCAAGAGTTAGTAGTCGTTTTATTTTTAAAAATTATTAGGTGTTCGCAGCGGATCGAACCTAGACGTCCGGCATGACAGTCCATCGCTCTAACCTTCACCAGGGCTGTCGTTTCATTTTTTTAAAAAAGCAGACTTCAAGAAAGAAAAAGCATAGCAGTACGGCTAAAAAATATAAAAATATATATTTTTCATATACAAAAATTTAGAGTCAGTTGTAGGTACATTCGTGGTTCAAATATTGATTCTTAATTGTTCAGGAAAGGAATAGTAATTCACTGATTTGGGTGGATTAACTGAGGTTCAGTGATGGTTTAGGCATCACGTTGGCTACTGTCAAATACTTGAACAATCGTTGAACCCTGGTTAATCCGCCGGAATCGGCGAGTTAAAATTGCTAAACCACGGGTTAAATATTGAACTACGTTTGTACAACTGACACTTAGGGCCAGTTGTACAAATATTTGATCCGTGGTTTAGGAATTTTAACTCACCAATTTCGGCGGATTAACTGTGGTTCAACGATGGTTCAGGCATGTAATTTGCTTTTAGTGCATATTGGAACCTTGAACCATCGTTGAACCACAGTTAATCCGCCGAAATTGGTGAGTTAAAATTCCTAAACCACGGATCAAATATTTGTACAACTGGCCCTTAATGTTTTATTTCATTATTTTTGAACAGCTTTATCCCCGTTAAAAATGTCAACCGAGATGAAATCGGAATCATACAAAATATTTCCCGGAAACTATGTTCCCATTTTTCTTAAGAGTCCATGGGGGTTAGGAAAAATGATTTCAGTTTAACCAATGCATTAATCAGTTAACTTGTTTAATTATCTTTGATGTGATACTTCTTTTTGGTCCTTATAGTCAAGATTTTGGTCAGATACCTGTTTCCATCAGTGAAAAGGAGTCTTTTGGTTTGAAAATTTTTAGGAAAAATTGTTGTGAAATGAAATTTCCGTGCATAAAAAATAACTTTTTTCTCGGTTCACCTGAGCTGTACACTCAAATGGCATGCAAAAATAATTTCTTGTCAAGTGAAACATTGATTGTAAATTTTTCTTCATCCTTAAATTGGAAAAATAAGCTAATCAATGTTTGTAAAGCAGCGGTAGATAAAAACTATATTTTTTTATTTTGTTCAAACAAACGATGAAACTATAAACTCTTAAAATATTCTTGTATTAAATGCATTCAAATTTTCAAGACTGTCTATCCTTGAATTTTGTGATTTGTTGCTGAAATATTGATGATCAAAAGCGAAAATCATTCATCAGCTTCAGATATCTGACCGAGATTTTGGCTCAGAATTACCAGCAAAAATATCAAATTTAATTTAAAAAAAAACAACAAGTTAACTGATTCCATAGGTTCAACTGAAACTTTAATTTTGATAATTTTTTAGAGATAATCTTCTGAAAAATCTGAATAGTAATTGTATATCTACTAAAATCTTCAATTTTTTTTTTATTTTTAAAAACTTTTAATTTTTTTTTGAAAAGGACTCGGTTGACGAAAATTGGTACTGAGCAGTTTTTTAACATTATCTAGAATATTTTGAACAAACATTTTTCTTATAGTCCGTATTTAAGGTACCATCCATATAAATTTAAAAAAAACCGTTAGATTTTATAAAAACAGGTAAATGATTTTTTTCGAAATTTATTTTATATTCAACATATAAATACTTAAAACTGGTATACCTACCAATTTTTTCTTAATAATGATTAAAATTTGTATATACAAATTAAAACTTAATTTTTTAAAAATAACCGCTCCTATAAGATTTTTATTTTTTTTTTCCTCAAAAACTAAGGTTTGTTAAGGTTTGTTAAATTTCAACTCAATTCCTTTCAACTTCATATAACAATAATCAGCCCTATTCTACTGAACATTTGCGTGAAAATGTGTATTCTGGCTTTTCGTCGAAGAGAAATGATTGTTACAAATTGTGTATTTATAATGTCGATTAAAATAAATTTTAAACAGTAAGATTTTCTTGACGACTTCGAAAATAAAGATTGGTTAATATTCGCATACAAAGGACATACATTTTAAAAATAATTTAAAGCAAATTCGCGTGAATCTATAAAGTTTCGATCGAATCATTTAGCAAAATAAGGGTAAATAGTTACTATGCATTCACAGGAATGGTTTATTTATCTACTAGCTCCTTAAGCCCTCTCCCTTGAAATAACAAATTAACACATTTCACAATCTTTTAATGGTCATATTTTCCACTTTTTGAGAATTTGAACCCAAGGAAAGAAGCTGATACATAATATTAAAATATGACAATCAATTAAGTATCTTGTTATTTTTTTGTAAATAGAAACTTTGTAATGTTAATTTAAAATTTTTAAGCTGATATGAACTTTTCATTTTCAATACCTCAAACCAATCTCAAACCAATCTCAAACCAATAAATAAAAATGTTGTTCCGTACCTATTTTGTTTTATTTTTCTTTATCTATTCTTCTAAACATGAACACTTAAGATAATCAAACACATCAATTACCTAAAACGTTTAAGATTTCTTAATTTATCCAGGTATATGGACTCTTCGTTGTCCTTGAACTTTATTTGGGTTGAAATTATTATCTCTTATTTTTTTTTCTTGTTCAAATAATGCTGTCTATTAAAACAATAATGGAATAAAAAACGTAGGTATACCGCATTCAAAAATACCAATTGAATATAATATACCAATCATGTGGTTTCTTATTTATAATCACTCTTGATAAGATACTTCATACTTCATGCTACAATGACTTTACGAATACGACAACAGAATCAATAGGCTCCACGAATCGAGACAATCATATAAATAAATTGGTATAAAATCCCATCAGGCTTCAACTAGGAAAATAACTGCAGCTCAGCTTCTACCTAAAAAGAGGCGAAAAAGTTAGCTTGGATTGTGAATATTGCATCTGCAACTTCTTGAAACAGAGTGCTAACCATGTCATAATATAGATAGATACGACATACTTCTTCTCTTCTTTAGTTTCTGTTTTTTTTTTTTTTTTTTTTTTATTTTGTTTAATTTATTTTTGCCATCCGGGACCAAGGTATCGATCTCTTCGTCTGCCTATATCCAGCATTTATACATCCATCGTACATCTAACAACCAAAACAACTCCTTTTCGTCCTTTTTGTCTCGGCATCACGGCCAGGTTGTATAGGTAGGTAGGTACCAAGGTAACTATATATACAATTCTGGGTTTTATTATTTTCACTTGCCTCTTTTGTACATGTGATCTGATAATGATACAGAAAATGTGTGAAAAAACCACCAGCTATGATGCTTCAAAGATCTCCAGACGACGACGTCGACGACGGACGAGAACTATACGTAGACTTGGCCAGGCACACCAAATGCACGCTGCAGCCAGAATTTGCTGCTTCTGATGATGCTTCTGCATGGTGGTGCCGCTTTGGAACATCCATGAAGTAGATGCACAGACGACGACGATGACGACGACGACGTATGGGATGAACAGAAAAACAGAAAAAAGATACAAGTCCAGCTTTGAGATACAAAAAACAAATCCAACAAAAAACAAAAAAAAAAAAGATAAAGATTCAGAGAGAAAGATTTACGAGTGAACAATCGTCTGTTTGCTAGAGCTCTGTGCTCAGCGTATATAGTAGACCCTGCCCCATTCATTGGCATCTTCTCTCGCCGTATGATGTCTGTGGTGTTCCCAGTTCTGGCTGTGAGGATGACCAAAATATACTTTTAGTCCAAAAAAAAAAAACTGTGCAAAAAACTACAAAAAAAAAACGGAAAAACAAACAAAAATCCAAAAACAGCATCCAGTGTGCGATCAATCTCCTTCCTGGCTCTCCGTGCTGATGGTGCCTGCAGTTATGATTCTGGCGCCACAACACCTTGTTTCAACCTTATTGCACTTTGCAATTGCATTTATACGAATGCAGAAATCGACAAAACAAAGCAAAATATAAAAAGAAAACAATCTAAAAGATACTTCTGCACCAATTGCAGATGCTGTTCGAGGTACCTATGCCTATCGATTCGTTTAAAAACAACAGACACCATCATCATATCAAACCAGTCCAGTCCGTGATGCCTAAATTCGGTGTGATGCACTCATGGAAATGCATGAAATGGCTCAATTAAAACACAAGAGGGATCTTTAAAACACCATCCATCATCGATGACCCGCAAAAAATTAATGTTTTGACATTAGATTCATCCACAGTTTTTTATATACAACAGGGGATTCTGATTCCATAGAGAGTTTGAGCTGAGTGAGAGAGACTCACTCGGTTATATAGGCAAAATGCCAAATGTTAATAAAAATGTATTATTATTTGTTGCACCCCTTACAGTATTGTCGCCTCGGATTCAAATGGAATCTAAACCGCACAGCAGATGTTGCAATTATTCCGAGTAATGAACACAAGGGTAATTTAAATTGACACATTTAGAAATAGGCATAAATGACGTTGCGTCGCCTGAACAATGGCTGTCAGATTTCTCGTTCCGCTTTTGTGACATCTTTTTTCAATTTGGAAAAAAAAGTGAAGGTGGATGGGATTATATAGTTTTTTTTTTATGGAAGCTGTTTTCGGTATAAATTATAATTATGTACTCAACTCTTTCAAACAACTTCATATTTAAGTTTTAATTAATTAGATACTTTAATAAGTGATGATTAAAAACTATGCGATGTTACGTAAAAATTTATAGTATAAAGCATTTTGTAGATAGAGCTGAGTTTGGTAGTACATATAGCCGGTTGCATAACGGTTAGTGCGATGGACCGTCATAACAGAGGTCTGGGCTCTCATCGCGTAATTTTGAGAAAGATCGTCGTTTAAACGGTTGTAGTAAACGACGTCGTCAATATTTTACTTTGTGTAAAATCAAAATCGTGTCGTTCAGTCGTATCGTTCTGTGTACAGTTTGAGAATAACTAAAACATCAAAAAAAAGTTCTTGTAGTTCTCATTTAAAATTTCACTTTTTTTTTTGTTTAATTTAATTCAGTGTGAACGGTTAATGTTTTATTTTCGTTGACGCGACGCGCGGGACAATTCAAACCCTACGTAAAAATATAGCGACCGATACCTATAGCAGTTGGGCAATCTGCTCAAATATAGCGGTTTTGGCCTACAAGCGAAAAAGTGTTAAAGAGATGCATAATATTATGTATGTATGTAGGTTCATATCCCACAAGGTGCGATTTTATACCGAGATAATTCTAGCTTGGTTAAAAGGGTTCTTTTTTTGAAACGATATATTGATAAAAATCAAAGGAAATAGTATTAAACGATTGCAAAATATCAATCGTTCAATCGCAATCGTTTAGACGATCATAGTTGACAGTTTACTGGCTGAACAGAATAGAATGACGGAACTGGAGCCGCAGACGGAACTGGAAGAGCTGTCAAAAAGTGTCGTACGTTATTTTTTTTTGCATGTCCACAATGGAGCTGTACAGCTTTGAAATTATTTTGAAGAAAAACAAAAGAATATTCTTGTGTACAAGCTCAGAATTCACATTTTTTGTTTCCAATAATTTTCCTTTTAATAAATAATTTTTTTCGCGATATAAATAACCACAATTTTTTTTTCCGACCCAAAAAGTTGTTTTTTTTTCTTCATACAAATTGAAACGTCAAAAGTGCCGTACGTGAAAAGTTAAAAGTTGGTGAACTCTTCCGTCTGCGGCTGCAGCTCCGTATGCGTCTACGTTCCGTTGTGTTCGCAACATTGAATTTGCGTGTATTCAATATTTTGACAGCTATTCCAGCTCCGGCTCCAGTTCCGTCTCCGTCACTATTCTGTTCAGCCTGTTAAGGATATATACGAAGCATTAATTTAATCGTCTAGGCGACGTGCCTCGTTCAGATTCAGATGATTCATGAATTTTTAAATTATATACAAAGCAATACAATCGTCAAAACTACATCGTCAGACGATCTTCATCTTACGCGATAAGAGCCCTGATGGTTTCGATTCAGGGCCACTTTAACCTATGATCCATTTTTTTTAGGATTATTATGCCTCCTCCGAGAAAGTAACAAATCCTCCTAGAGTACCTATATCTTGTCGCGCAGAAGTTCCTCCCTTCTTAGCCGTTCAGAGTTAGCAGAAAATTAAATGTCTTTTCCTTTCCTGAGAGTTAGTTCATTAGGCACTGGTTCACGAGCTCTTTTGGGCTGTGGGGTCTTAGCACCTCATATATGGAATATTTTTTATTTATTATTTATTTATTTATTTATTTATTTATTTATTTGAATTTGAATGGAATATTTTTAATCCAGGGTTAAAGTTTTTTAAGGTCATCTTTCGAAAAGGACTGAAGCGATTTTTACTAAACCTGGCACCAACCGATTTAAATATCATTTTAAAATATTTTAAACAAAAGATATTCTTATACCTAGCCAAAATGAACGGAAACTTTTACATTCAAAATATTTTTTTTCTCATTAATTTTGTATTTGCTAAAAAAAATCGGTGCCATGAAATAAAGTCTAATGCAATTAAGTCCAAAGCAAACCTTTATTGCACTCTTAAACGATTTTGGGCTTTTTTGCACTCTCAGAGTGCAATGAAATCGTTTGGACGTTATTGGACTTATTTCTTTTTGATTAAAAAAGAATAAAAGCTGCAGGCACCTGCTGCTGTAAATTCGCGCGATAAAATGTTTTTTTTCAGTACCGGGAGAGTCAACAGTTTTTTCGGACTACACTAAACAGTACCTTTGGGATTATCTAGAGCAAATGATTCTTTTAAATGTTAAAATGAAATTAAACGAAAATTATTTTTGGATATTATTAGGTACATTTTATAGTTGGACTTTTTTGCACTTTCAGAATGCATAAAAGTCCAAAAAATTTCCGATTTTATTGCATTGCAAAAAAGTCCAAAATTTTGCTTTGGACTATATTGCATTTGATTTTATTTCATGACACCAAAAAATTAAATTTTTTAGAAGTTTTTAGATACGTAAATTTATTTTTAAATATTGTTCATTTTTATTAGTTTTTCAAATTAAATATTGTAATACTGCTTTTTAATTAGAGCAAATGAGGTAATTTCTTACAAATTCAAATTTCCAAATGCGGTAATTTCAACCAAATTTGCACGACATTCGGTAGGAAATTACGTACAACTTTTATGAACACACCCAAATGGAATCAATTCAAAGTGGAACAAATTTAAAATTACAGAATTTAATGACTGACAATCTTGGCCGTCATCCGTCAAACAAAATTAGGAAATTTGAAATGTGAACACTTTTTTTGTTATTTGCCAAATTACCTCATTTCAGCCCTTTTTCTTTGTGTGGATGTGGCATAAAATAAAGACTCCCATGACATGACTAATTTATTTCTCTTAAAATCAGATGAATACTGCCGTGTTAAGAGAAAATGACGTATCTGAAATTTGTCGATTTTTTGAGTTAAGGCGAAGTTTGAAATATTTGGGATCGTTTTTATTAATAACTAAATCCGTATCTCGCTTTTTGAGCAGTAAAACAATCGAATCTTTTTACTAAAAATAGTCTTATAACTATTAAAAAAACGGCAAAACAAACACCTATAATCATAAAAAAAAAATGTAGATACGTCATTTTCAGTTAACACAGCAGAATATGTTTGCAATATTCAGATTTTAAAACCATAGAGTAATTGTGCATAACAGCAAAATTTCGTGCAACACAGTCGTGCATTTTTTTTTTAACTTAGGACTTCCAAAATTTTGAACTAGTCCTTTCTTGAACTGCATAAAAAATATTAATTTGGAACATGGAACCTTGCCTTCCATGGTACTTACTTGCCTTATGGTAATAAATGATATTTCAAATCAACTAAAAGTTAAGTTAGCAGTATTTACTCTGAATTACATAATCACTATTTGATAAACTGCAAAATATGGGATAAAAATGCAAACAAAATGTAAAAAAGAACTGCGAATTCCAACAATCGAGGTTCTTTTGTGGTAGTTGAAAATTATTCTAATCACTTCACAGAAGTAAACTATAGATTGGATTCAATTTGAATTTTTCAGAGGCATGTGTAGTACATTGTTGAGCAACAACAATAATTTGAAAAATATATTTTGGGGATTTAGACTTGAATATCTACCTAATTTTGAAATTCTGAGGAAAATTATAATCGAAAAATTGTATTCGCCAAAGTGTAATGATCCGGTAAAGCTGGTATAAGGTATAGGAATATAAAACTGTATTTGCTATTGTAGGGTCCAACTATTGCTCCTTTCCCACCACCCCCAAATAAAAAAAAAAAAAAAACAACAAACGCAACAGGACCACACCATAGGTATAAAACCAATCCATATGTGGCATTTAATGGCACAGAACACCGGGTGGGCGTTTTTTTGAGCAACCCTCTTAGGTCGCTAATTCACTTAAGTTTGATTTATTTACTGAAAATTACCGCATACTCAGATATAATTTTGCACATTAGAGACGAACCCCTGACGTAGTCAACACTTAAGAACCCAGCAGGATATTCCACAGTCGATTTGTATTTTTTTGTTTCTGGCTTCTTGAGTCAGTTTACTTACATATATATTTTTGTTGCCCTTTTGTCTCCTCTCCATGGTTTTGTTACACTGGAGTTCTCGCTCTCAGTGCAAAAAAGGTAAAACCTCATTTTATGTCGTGCACTCTGTGCGGTGCAAAACAGTTTTATGTATTTAATTTTATAACCCCATAAAAAAAATATCAACGTATAAACTATAAAACTCACCCCAAGGTTTTGTCGCTTTATTGTTGAGGTTTTTTTTTCTCCAGATATATAAATGTTGTTGTGCTGTCAAAGTGTAAACTAATGCAACGGTATATGAAAAAAAATATAACAAAGTATCCGGATGTTCCGCCCTTATGTCGTTCGTAAATTTTTTTGTATCCTAGCGGCGTTTTTACTACTAGTGGTAGTGCTAATGTCAAAATGTCATATAAGCCGCGATTTTCACCCACCACTGTTTATACACTTCAACCATCAAATAACAGAGATTTTGCTTTTGTTTGCAAAAAATATCAGCCACTTTGTTTAGCGACAGCACTTTGCAGAGTACTTGAGATTCTTACACCAACGAAACATAATGCTTTGACGAGGGTGAGAATTTTAATCAACCAACCCCTTGGGATTTGCGATGCACTGACTCAGGAAAATTCTTTTAACCTGACGTATTGATAATCCTAAAAGCAAGTGAATTGTCGAACAAAACGCATCTTCCAATTGGGATATTAATCGGTTTACCTCTAAGCTTGATCAACTTTAAATTACTTGATAATGGGACAAATTATCCTTAAGGTAAATATTTACCCATTATCTTCAAGTGGAAATGGGGTGGGAATTATGCAACCTGTTTGCCAGAAGTGTGGGTTTTTTTTTTTGTTCATACATTGAATCAAATGTGCGCAATGCAAATAATTTACGACGGTTTAAGACTCATAAATTGTCAGTGCATCTACATCGAGGCTTATCGCAATGGCATTGGCTCTGGCGGGCAGTAAATCTGCTCTGACGTGCCCACTATAGTATATAGGGGGCTCTGGAAGAGACCCTAGAGAAGAAGACCGTCCACACAATCTGATGAAGCCCGGAATCATATGTGCGCGTACTTATTTAAATTTAATCCGATTTAACTGATCGCAAATACAGAGCCACCATTCGGGATACCCCGGGACAGTAGGGCGCTGCTGGCCGAACTTTTTTGCGGGGCCAAACAAAAAAAAACCCACAGCAACAACATGAATGATGATCATCGAAGAAATTGCTTCATCTCTAGCTTGTCCCCAAAAACAACAAGCGCACACAAAAAACACCAAACAACAGAGGCAAAGGTAGTAAGTGTGTAGCTTTGAATAAGAAACATGTCACTTCGGTGGATATTGGACGAGCGACGCGACGAGGCCAAATCGGTCATGTCCACTGCACCGCATGGCTTATTTCGCCTAGAGACAGGGACAAAGAGTGAGGGTCCTATAAATTGAAGATAATTTGTTGCACCATAGGGGGGCAGGAAAGTATTTGTTATATCTCGCTCTATTGTTTTGTTTGGATTGTATGTAGTTTATTTGTTTGGATTGTATGTTCATTTATTGTAAAATTTTGTTTTTGCATTAAAATGTGGCGAACCTGTTCGAATATGTGATGACTGATGATATTTATACTTATTTTTTTTTTTAATTTTATTAGGTATCCATACGTTTTGATGCAGTGGGAGCAGAATTAAACTTTCAATATAGTATTTTTGTTATGTTAAGCGTGCCACTCCAAATGGGTGTCACAATTTTGTTAATGATTTATGACTGTGCAAATGATTTATTGTTTTATTCTCTAAAAAAGTTAATCTTGAGGAATTAAAAACAAACCTTGTAAGCAGATTATTTGAGATCCAATGTATTTTACTAACATAATCTTCGAATAAAAATAAATTAAAGTTCTTACGTCAACTCTTTTGTTTATACTGCTGCTGATGCTTTAAAAAGAAAAATAGATGAAGCTATGTAACTGTTTTTCTAAAAACGAAAAAAATACATGTCAAAGAGGTATACAAAGCTGAAAAATATAATTTACTTTTTTATTAATTAACTTAAATTGTACAGGTATGTAAATCAATACTTATGATGTTCAACCGCATCTTACACATCTCTTTCCTTCCAAACATCAAAACTTTTGATAAATTGTGTATTAAAAGAAAATAGTTGCAGAAGTTCATAACGAATTATTTTATTTAAAAAAAAGCTTCTATTTTTTAAATTTATTTTCACCGGGCGCGCGGCGGTTTTCTCGTTTTTAAAAAGCAACAGATAGATATTATGTAATGGGATTGATTGAGATTTCTTGGTTAAATGTAATTTTAGCAGTGAATATGTGTATATATAAAGATTAATATATTATATGCAGGTCATGCTAAGTCATCAAAAAAAATCACCACTTTGACCTTTTCCAGAAGTACCAGCAGAAGACAAGTTTAAGGGGCAGTGAGCGTTTATTGAGCGGCAATTCGTGAGCGGTTAATTATGAAGATGCCATTATAAAGTTCGCCGTACTTAGTATTTTACATGAAAGTCGTATATTTCGATAGGATTGTTTTACGTTTTAAATAACCAAAAAAAAAAGCTCAAATGGTAATCTTTTAAAATATAAAGACCGATTGAAGCAATACTTAATTATGTCAATACAATCATTTGAATCATTTGAATTGCTGCTGGAATAAGTTAGCACCAAAATTACAAATGGTAACGTTTTTGATTTTAAAAGTTTTAATCTTGTCTTGTCATGTCTTACCGCTCAGCTCTACACCTAAATAATAGAACAGATTTAAAAGTTGAGTGGCGACAGAGGCCGCTCAGAAATGAAACAAATGTCGCTAAACGACGACTTGGCTTGAACATATGTTTTAATTTATTTTTGGGTGCTCAAAATTTTGCTGCTTTACCGCTTGCTGATCATTGAGTGTCTTTAAGCTAAGACATTTCTAAGCCTATATATCAGTCCTTGAAGGTAATTTTTGATGAAAATTAACCCGATTAAACAGGGAGCCAAACCCATGGTCTGGCAAGTGAAGAATAAGAAGAAGGAAAACACAAATAAAATAATTATTTTTGTAACTGTCCTGTAATGATCAAAATTTGTAAGAAAACTATGTTTCAGTTTTTTTTGAAACAAAATTTTATGTTTCTTGAGAAAAATGCCTCATTTTCTATCGATTTTGTTATAATTTTGTAATCTAAAGCTTCTAATTAGTTCAAACACATTTTTTAGTTAAAATACCATAACATTATAGCTCTTAACAACAAGTAAGAGAAAGTTTGTGCAATCAAGTCGTGCATATTTTTTTGTTTGCTTATTAGGTAATTTAGAACTGTTATAGAATCAAAAGAGCTGGCACCAAAACTAGAAAAGTCTCGGTCTTGGAAATACGACTACCAATCCAAAACGATACTACCACCAATCCAAAGTCTTCGAGACGAGGTTTCAATGGACTGAAATTTACATTTCGGAAAAGATTTAAAAAAAAAAAAAATAAATGAAAATTTTTTTTCAATTAATGTTTTTTGAAAAAACTGTATTTTTATCTGTTATTTCAGAATGATCAAAAAGAGTAGGCAAGCAAATTCTTATTTTTTTTTTAAATTCCATGGAATCGGGACAAATGTTTTCCGTTTAACTAATATAAATTAACTTGTTTATTCAATTTTAATTTAGTATACTCTTTGGATTTTCTGCGAAAATATTTTGATCAGGTATCTGACTTTTGATTAAACAAGTGTCTTTTGCTTTTCATTATCAATATCTCAGCAACTAAATTTTAAAATCTTGAATGAACTTCCTTTAAGACCCATTCAAATATGAATGAGAACTTTTTAAATAGTTAACGAAAGTTAAAAAAAAATTACGAAAAAATGAAATGACTATTAAATATTTCTGCAGAGTAATATAAATCAAATCGATCTTTTCGGACAGTTTTCTACAAATTAATTTAAGGAACAAATTGTATTGTTTCTAAACATTATGCAACCACCATTATCGATATTTTTTTTTAACTTTTTGGCAGTTTGCCTTGCTTAATTTGAGATGATAAACACACAATATCTTTTAAAAATAGAATATTTTTTCATTCAAAGTCAGATATCTGAATTTCTCACCAATTTTAAGTTGAAATAAAGAACAAAATAATTTAGGTGCGTCAAGATGGCGCTGCCACAGACGAAATTCAAAAATCTAATGATGTAATAATTAGGACCTAATTAATTGCTAATTAAGTGCTGCAATTTTAGCTGAGCACTTAATTCCCTTTCCCCTCAAACTTGTGGCGGTGCTAACTTGACGTCAAGATAGCGCCGCCACAGAAGGAATTCAAGAATCTAATGATGAGGTAATAAGGACCTAATTAGGTGCTAATTAAGTGCCACAATATTTATTAAAGTGCTCTTTGATTTGACCTTGAAATGCACCTTAACAGTTTACCCGAAAATCCTAAAACACCCAAAAATGAATGCACAGTGAAAAGAATATGGTATCAAATTAAAGGGCTTGTCAAGTCCTTTTCAAAAATGTACAAGTTAACCTTTCACCCCCACCCCTTCGTGTCCAAATTGGCTTGTGGAACCTTAGTGGATCTTGTGGAACTTGTGGCGGTGCTATCTTGACGTCAAGAAAGAATTCAAGAATCTAATGATGCAAGAATTAGGACCTAATTAGGTGCTAATTAAATGCCGCAATATTGAATTAAGTGCTCTTGGATTTGACCTTGACATCGGCAACACTTGCAACAGTTGTATTTTGGTCTGTGGAAAGAGAATGGGTTGAGGTAGAAAAATAAAATTTGAAATTTTTAAGAGCAATTAATAGTATCTTTAAGCTTCTGTTAAAATTTCTTTAAAAAAAGGTCGAATAAAAAAAATCAAGAATTGCATGCAACTGTTGCATTTGATTTCAAGTTCAAATCGAAGAGCACTTAATTCAATATTGCGGAACTTAATTAGCATCTAATTAGGTCCTTATTATTGCATCATTACATTTTTGAATTTCGTCTGTGGCGGCGCCATCTTCACGCACCTAAATAATTTGTCCTGGTCTAAAAAAAAAAATTGTTTATTCGTGCATTAAAATCTCCTTTTTAACAGAGACATTAAACAGCTATGTATGTATTCTTTTAACTTTTTCAAGGAGTTTATAAATATAAAATTGAATTCTTCAATTTAGCAGCTTTTTTTTTATTCAATTCCAAGTTCGAAATGTGATGAGAATAAAACGATATATAAATAAAGAAATACATTTGAAAATCTTCTAAAAATAAACTGTTTCTTTTGGTGATCACCTCAAATGTTGTTGTTTCATAAATGCATAATTTTATTAAAATTTTATATTAAAAAAAAGAAAATTAATCGACGCATTGTAAAGAGCTGTTTTCTGACACAAAATTTAAAATTTTACACCAAGTACACAAATTTATATCACCTGCATTATTCTCAGGATTTAAATAAAACCTTAAATGTAAAATGAGAAAAAAAAATATATTAACACCAAAAATTGACCGACAAAAAGTATGTGGATTATTATATGTTTTTGAGGAACTAATTCAGCGGCATTTAACACACCAACGTGGAATTGATTTTTCATTTAAGATCTAAGAAAATTTGTTTCGTGTAAATTTTCATGTTCTTTCAATTTAATTGTTGATTGCATTGTCTTTGGAAGTATGGAAATCCTGAATGACACTCACTTGGTTGTATTGTACGAGTATCTATACATCCTAAGAAAATCTACCCAATAATATTGACTGCATGTCAAACTAATTTAAAATGCAACAAGAGTCCCCGAAACGGAAAATGCCCCCTTAAATAAGTAAAGCGCTGATCGAACCCGTATATAGTGGTGTGTAGTGTACCCATAGCTCACAATAATTAGTCTTCTTCGTGTATAGATTGATCTTTGAAAAAAGAAAAACAACCAAAAAAAAAATAAAAATATTGATATAGGTATGTATGTTGCATATATGTATACATTTACACGAGGATCACTTTGGATGCAGCCGATGCGATGATGCACTTTAGGGTTTCCTGTAACATGCACCTCCATTATCGTTATTTAAACAAGATGACACACTTGTCGTGTGTCGGGCGTATTAATTTCCGATCAATAGGCAGCGCTCGGGACAGAGACATAAGTTATGGGAAAACCAATTTCCCCCGCGTTCGTTATACCGTCGCAACGTCGTCGCCTTACCAAAACTGTCATAGGTATACCGCGCTGCCAACCACGTTCTTTCATTCGAATGAATTTGATTGTGTCTTTTTGTATCTGGCTGAAATGTCGTCGGCATGCTGTCTTCCATTTTATAAGTTTTTTTTTTTTGTTGTTGTTGTTTTAGTTGTCTAATTCAACTCTGTTTTACCGTCGCAGACTGTTCGCATAGCACTCTGACCTGACCCGTGGTCTTTTAGATTTGAATTCTTCGTTCATAATGTCTTGGTTGGTTTTATTTGCTTTGTTAAATTTTGTTAGCTTTGTTTCTTTTTTTTTATAACTCGCACACTTCACTTTGGTGTTAGATATTATTGTTGGATGATATGGTGCTGACTCTAACTCTTAATATCAGATTTAGTACGTACATATAGTCCTGGAGTTACAGCCTTGAATTTTAGTAGTGATCTAGCTCCTATGGAATATATTTATAACTTCATTGATCTATAAACAAAGTTTTTGATAGGTATACCTCTAACTTGATGTTCTTCAGGTTCTGATTTTATAAAATTCTAAACGGAAGTTTAATTTTCAAAAGAATTTTGGAAAAAGAATCGATTGTCTTTATAAACTTTTTTTTTTTTCATTGAGTAAAATTTGCCTTAATAATTTCTTGACTACAAAAAAAACGAAGACAACTAGAAATTGGTCAGTCTAATTTTTTTTTATTTACTTGCTCCGTAGGCCGGAATTACAAAAAACCAAAGTGTAAGTTTCTTCGGTTCTCGGGACTTACCTATGTCCAAATGGACGCGCAGAATCAAACGCTCTTGTGGCATTAGCCTATAAAGATTAAGATTGACTTACGTGTAACTAACTAAGCTCTCACTACATAACTGAAACATTACTTTATTACCGTGTCGGTCGTGTCAGCACAAAAATTAGTTAGAAGGTGAATGTCTAATGTGCAACGCTACCTTCCAAACTATTATACCTATACCAACATTTCTCTTTTTCTTTTCATTAATTTCGGTTAAAACGGATGAAGAACGCGAAATGCTTCTCGCTGGGCCGTGTCCGTCCACACTTTCCTGTCACTAACCCCTGCATAAATGTGGAAAGAAGGCCTATATCTTTGGATTTCGGACCTCTCTACTCATTTACGTATTTAGAAACACTGGGCACCTATCGCCCGGATATCGGAATGGACGCGGAAACCTTATCGGTCCCCTTTCCGCACCTTGTGGCACCGTAAGCGCATAAATTCTTCGAATGTTATTTATTTTTTTTATTTTTATATTTATTTATTTTTGTTTTTGTGTGTTTTTAACTCTTGAAGCCGCCAAAATGTTGGTGTTTTGTGGATTGTGGTGGTGGTGGCTCTTTGGTGTAGAGTTCATTTATTTTTTAAAGGAGGAGTAGGTTCGGACTTTGTGTTAGGGTAGGAGTAGGTAGATATAGGTAAGGTCTACCAAAGAATGAGGACCCGGATCGAGGTGATCCGAACAAGAGGAAAATTTTCTTTAATTGAATGTTTTATTTCCATTTTTTCTTTGAGTTTTTTTTTTTTATTTTCAACAACGACGATGAGTTGTTTTTTTTTTTTTTTTTTTTTAACGTTGCGTTTGTTATGCCATCGGCGATAGTTTATCACGGTTAAGTGAGGAATTTCTTGTTTTAAATTGATTGCTCGAATTCGGTGATAATTTTTCCCTCGTTTAGGGATATCGCGTCTCTTTGTATGAAAAGAGTTGCCTTTTTAGAATTGGTCGTTGTTGTATATTATTGCTATTGGTTACGGCTTTGGCGGATGGCTTTCAAAAGCCTCTACATCGTACACAAAATTAATGACACATTTTGGAAGTTGATAAGAGCTGGAACAGATCTTTAAAGGTGTTCAAAAATAAAAATAAAAAAAAAAGTAAAACACAAAGATTATTTTTTTAAAGACTCCGGTCTGTCTGGTCAGATTTAGTGCGCTTTTTTTTAATGGATTTCAGCAATGTGGTAGTCGATTTACTGAAGTAGTTACTGCAGGATAATCATGATGGCTTTTAGGAAAATATTTGCATGGAAAATATTTTTTTCATGTATAGCCCTAACCAAAGGACCTCCCTTTGAGTTGGGTTTTTGGGTTTAATATTAAGAAAAGAGTAACTTCACACGAATTCCACCATAGGTACCTAACGATGGCTTGTGTAGAAGATAATCTTCACTTGATCGTTAAACTCAAGTTCAAAAGATCTTCCAAAGAATAAATGCGATCAAAAATCGGATTAGATATTTTTTATTTACAATTTAGGTTTTTGATGATATCAAAAGTTTTCCTAAAACAGGTTTCAGAATGTTGGCTTCAACCCAACATTATTACTAAATTTGCTATGAGTAATTATCTCTTTTTTTCTTCAAATAAAAATTATTGAAAATTATAAGCAGATATAAAGCTCAAATAAACTACCTCCATTCTCCACAAAAAAAAATTGTTACTTACTACCTTATTTGTTTGGTTATAATTGCTCATAATTTTCCAAACCAAATTCAGTACTAATTGTATGTCAGATCTTATCTAATCTCCTATTTTTGAACAGAACCTATAACATTGGATATTTTTGGCCTTACCCCAAAAGAAAAAAACAAACAAAAAAAAACATTCGTCATTAATTCGTCATTAAGAAATTATTCAGGCAATATGGCGTGGTTCGTTTTAATTTTCGATAAAAAACAAAAACATCTTTTGGCGGCACGCAATTTTCTCTTCGAAGTATCTACTAGAACTAATTTCATTTAATAGTTTTTGTTCGATTACCTGTGAATCAATGTTAATGAAGTAGAGATATTGAATTGAGGTAAATCAAGAAAAAAAAAACCCAAAAACAAATTCGAGCAGTCTTTATCATCGTGTGTCAGTCCTTATAAAAGAATTTCACAAAGGTGTAATAAAAAGGAGGTGTCGCACTTTAGCCGCCCCCTATTATTCCCCCACAGTAATATAACATTTATTGCCACCATTGTTGCATATAGTATTTTGTTACTATCCCATATAATTTATAACTGTTTAAACACAACTATAGGTACTGCGTTAAAGGTACAAAACTATAACAACAATGGAAAAAAAGGACAACTCGCACAGACCTGCACCTTTATTTTTTTTTTCTCTCGCATGCACAAAGGATATATATATGAAGGTATAGGTATCACCCACTGTGGTGGACATTTAATTAGATTTCTTTCGTGCCATGTTGTGGGAGGGCGTGTATGCAATGTTGACGCCTTTATAAACAATCAAATTGTTTTTGTGCGTCTGCACTTCTAAAGTACCTATATGAGGAAAGGAGCACGCTGTTGGATCAAGAAGACCAATTTTCCATCACATCCTCAACATTGACGTAACAATTTAATTTTCATTCATTTATCCTTTAAACTTTTATATACCCAGGACCACATTGTGTCAATATAAATTTCATCTGTGATGTGAATGTGATCCTTTTGATTTGATGTCCTTTGTCAAGAAACGACCAAGTGAATCTATTTTCTATTGTTTTTTTTTTGGCACTCAGGTAGATATAGGCAGATAGAAAATAATATAAGTGAAAGTAGACCGCACGCACGTTCTGTTACTGGAATAAAGATATTTAACGAGCCTTTTGATCCTTTTTCTTAAAAAAAAAACAAAAACAGGCAGGTTAAGAGACCACAAAATCTCATAATATCCAAATAGTTAAAACGTACATATATTGAGGGTCAAGAGATGTGCTCGTATATCTTGAAGTATGTAATTGATACGAAAAATTGACTTAAATTCTTAGAAAACAACATAATTCGAAGCAAGTTAATTTAATAAAAACTTAAAATTGTTTGTAGTTCAGACCTCTGGCGCGTTGGACTGTCACCAGCCGCTTTCACCTTAAGTTTTTTCCCGGGCTACTGCCTCTTGCGAGGGATTGGCAAATCCTCCAAGAGTATCTTTTGTCATGGAAAAGTGCCGCTCACCTTAGCCGTTCGGATTCGGCAATAAACTGTAGGTCACCTCCATTCCTGCAGACACGCACACAGGAATGGTTGAGAGTTGTAAGTCACTAGGCCCTGGTTCTTCATGAGCCGTTTTGCCACCAATTTTTTTTTTTTTTTTCGTTCAAATTTTTGAGTTCTCACTGAGCAAACTCCATCAGCTCTACTGAGCAAGAGGAGAAACCCTGAACAAAACTTCTATGCTTGAATCAAAAAAAAACAAGCTCCATCTCCTTTTTATAAATTGATCAAATACTAATTCGAAAAAAATAAGCTTTTTGACAGCGAATGGAAAAGGAATTACGTTCAGATCTCTGAGACTGCTTAGATTCCTGCGATCTCCAAGATCCTGAGAAACCTGAAATGGCTAAATATTTCCATTCATGTACATATTTGATAGCAAGCTTTGATATTATTAACTGTCAGCCGTAATTCGTTTGTAAGGTTTGGTGAATTGGCTGCAGTTTTAGGTAAGCGAAAATAAAATTTCCCAAATCAATTAGAAACCACATCGAAAATACAATCAGTGAAATGTTGGAACACAATACTGCCGTGTTAACTGAAAATGATGTATATATAGGTATCTGAAATTAGTTGATTTTTTTGGTAAATGTCATGTTTGAAATGCTTTTTGAGCAGTTAACCAATCAAACCATATCCTTTTTTTTATTAAAAATTGTTTTAAAAAAATGGCAAAACTAGCTCCTATAATCATGAAAAAATATGTACATTTGTCATTTTCAGATGTATATGTACATTTGTCATTTGCAGAATACTGGTATTAAATAAAATGCAGAAATTCGAGCTAGAATATATGCTTCCAAGAATATTCCGAATACATTAAATATATTCTGTGCCTTTGAAGGCTATAACATCTGCAATTTTTATACAGGGTGTTCGGTATAAGGTGTACCAAAGGGCTAGAGCGAGTAGGTACCCCACGTTTAGGCGGGAGGGGCAATTTTCTAAAAAATCGGCTTGAAATAGAAAAAAAAAATTATTAAAATACAAAGGCAACACAAACTATTTCATGATATAATATAGCATTTAATTATAGCCAGAAGCTTGTGTTTTTATTTTCTTTTTAATTCAAATTATTTGAGAAAACAATTTTTGAAAAATTCATTTTTAAACTCAAAATATTGAAAAAATAATGAAAAAAATTGTATTTAAACTATTTTTTTTTTCAAAATTTTACGTTATTTAGTAACATTTTTGTTTCTAATATTCGATGCTCCTATTAATTTCCAGTTAAATACTAAAAACTGGATGCCTAAATGTTTTTTAGTTTTTAAGAAAATTGAAAATAACGATATCTACGTTACTACTTAATTAGTAGAAACAAAATCTTTGGAGCAACAAAATAACCGATAATTTTTGAAAAAATGTTCACTAAAATAACTTATTTTAAAAAGTAAATAAAAGAAGAGGTTTCTGGCCTTACAAAATGGTTTAACATGCCATTGTAGTAGTGAGCGTTATTTTTAAAAAATTTGTATCTTTTTTAAGTCATTTTTAATTTTCTCAAAAACAGAAAGACACTTGAGTATTTTTTTTTTCCGTATTTTACTCAAAATTTACAGGAGCATCAAATATGAAAAACAAAACTATTACTTAAAAACGTAAAATTTTGAAAGAAAATTAGTTTGAACACAATTTTTTTCATTATTTTTTCAAAATATTGATTTTGAAAATTAATTTTTCAAAAACTGTTCTTTCTTGTAACTCGAATTAAAAACAGAATAAAATAATGGATTTCTGGATTTAAAAAAAATTATAACATTGGTGTTACCTTTATTTTTTAATAATTTTTTTTTCTATTTCAAGGCGATTTTTAGACCCGCCCTTGATAAGAGTTAAGAAGACAAAATATTTAAGTGACATCCGATTTATTTCTACCTCGAGATAAATGCCAGTTTAATAAACTGAATTTTTTAACAATTTTTAATATTAAAGATTGAAATACCTACCACATTTAATTCTTTATGTATCTTGTCCAAAATCGATTTAGATTTTGTGTATGATCGAAGATTCGTGCGGGTAATTAGATGAAATACAAATATTAATATTTTTCTGTGATTTAATAATAATTGAAAACCAGTTCATAACTAGAATGGCCTTGTAAACCAAAAAAAGAATCTATAAGTTAAATGGGATGTTTTCTGAAGAAAATAAAAGAACCACTTCCTTCTTGATTCTTAATTTATTAACAAATGTCAAATACCTAATACCGATATGTCCAAGAACGGACGGAAGCAACCAAATGTTAAAATTTAAATATATGCATCGTATTACATAACATGTACTGTCGATAGGAAGGCCTCATGTTTTTAAATATTAAAGTACTGGCGCCACTAAGAACCTTGACACCAAATAAACCAATTGTCCAATGTCCAATTCTACGCAATTTGTCCATGTCAAAAAAGTCTCACCTTACACAAAGAAATTTGCCCATTGCTATTATATTCTTTTGTTCAAGAGAGATCAATTCCAGAGAAGAAACACAAACACTCATATAGCCGTACTATACAGTGAAGGGCTCTTATACCAAAGAAAAAGAACAATCTGGTGCAACAGAAACGATAATTTATGACTATCTTTTCTCAAGTGGTTGAACTACTATTATGAAACAATACTATGAAAAAAAAAGAGAGTATTTCTACCGAATATCCTGTTAGGGTGGTCTCTTCAAGAACAAAGAGCTACATTATGAAAATTCAAAATTCACCGAAATAATGTATTTTGAGTCTTTGATACTCCAAGCATCTCGGATTAATTAAGAATTAATTCGGCTATATAAAGTTTAAAGATATATTCGGTATGCAAAATAATAAAATGCGTAGGTAATTTATCACATTCGGCACATAAAATCCATGTTCTTAATTCTCTTCTATCTAAATCAAATTATATAAAAAATTAATACTTTAATATTTTATTTGCTTTTTTCCGAGTTCAAAGCACAAACCGGGAACTATAACAGATAGCGAAATAAGATATAGGCTGGAGTTATAGGTATTTTACGGTCGCCAAGCCGATCATCAGACTTAGACCGAGAGCCCACAGAAATTTTTGGGTGTGAAGTATAGCAAAAGTTCAATGATGCAATAAGATAGGTCTTTACTTTTTATTTGCAAATATGCAAGTCTTGCAAGCTGTGTTTGGGGCGTTGCTGCAGTAAAAATGCATTTCTTTCTGAAAGACCTAAAACTAAAAGAAAGTTTGCTGAAAATGAAAAGCAAAAAAATAACTTGAACCAATAATTTATTATAGATACATAAAATAGGCAATGGATACGATAAGAATGCATGAATGAAAGAATACAAGATTACGCCATTTCATTTTTTTCGCTTTGTTGTTGTAATTTTTGACAGCACGTATGGCGCAATCGGTGACAAAAATATGATTTTTTCCTACTAGATAAGGCCGGGAAAAGTTTTTAACTTGAATTTTTATTTCATTGTTCTAATTTGAATTAATAAAAAGTGAAGTGTAGTGTAATAAAAGTGCACATGTTATTCTGAAATATCTATTCTACTTTACACATTGGCGCTTTATTTGTTTTTTGGCGATTTATTTTAAATGAAAAAACATTTATTTCCAATAAAAAATATTAATTCGGTATTTATAATCGTATTTCTAAACGAAAACTTTGATTTTTTAAACTAATAAACGCGCACGAAAGGAAAAAACACAACCGAACAATCGATTAACTAAATAAACTACTGGCGGCCATATTTGTTTACATATCATTTGTCACCAATGAGATAACAAATGGCGCAATCTTGTATTCTTTCATTCATGATAAGAATGCATAGAAAAATTTATTCTTTCTTAAATAAATTCATGTAAACCTAATAAAGGAAAAGAGTTTCAGCGATAAATGCTTCAGGAAGGGGTTTTGTTCTTAGACTATGGTCATAGTAAATTCCCAAATAGAAATAAGTTTCTGGAGATTTTTTAAATTTTTATTTCCTTAAAAATCTCTTGAAAGTTTCACAGAGTAAACAAAATCGTTGGTGATTTTCTGTATTTTACTTTTAAAGAACCTTGGTTGAATGCACACAAACTGTTACGAAATATCAAACTTCGTGACAGTGTGAAGAAATTGAACTGAAATTGTTGACCGGTGAGATTTTGTTTACCCCGCACAATCTCTGACCTTCTCATTCTCACCCAGACCGATAGCAACTTGGAACAGAGTTCCTCGGCGATAATTTTTTCGGATAAAAAAACATGATTTTTTAACTGAATTGTATATGTAAAATGTGATTTCGAGAAAAAACCGCCAAACCTCATCGACATCAACAGATTTATGAATATGAACAAACACACCTAATTACTAATTTTTCTCTTCAAAATAACAGTTCAGCCACAAAAACGAAACGATGAAAAGAGAGTTTATTAATTGTATCTATTAATTAGAGTGTCAGTGTAGTGCAACTCAACTCTACTCAGGTAGTGAGAATTCATTTCATTTTTTTTTTTTTTTTTGTGTCAATAGAAAGTGAGAGTAATAAAATACGTGAGACTCTTACCTTACTGCAAAAAAAAATTTTTGCATTTTCTATCAACACTGAATTTCGTTTAAAATTTGAAACAAAATCTAGTTTGTGTGTGGAGCGAACGATTCAATTGTTAATAATTTTGATGCTGAAAAATGCTCTTGTTCAAAGAAGAACAGAAAAAAATTGATTTTCTTTGCCCATTGAAAAAACACACTATATGAAAAACGCACAACTACTCTATGAACACAGCCATTGAGATTCAAATGGAATTATCAATCGCAGCAAACATCTAAAAATAAAACCACCAAATTCCATTCGATACTCGAATAACAGTCACAAACTCATCCGCAGTAGGATTCTACTTATCCTTTTATTGGCAGTAATCCTACAGTGGATGTTATATTTGTAATACTACTGTACTATGTATGGTTTTCCCAAAAAAACACGGCTGTTTTTAGACGACTGCATTTGAATCAACTAGCATTTTTACACGCCACACACAAGCTTGTTGTTGTTAATTCGGGTTCTTGTTGTTGTTGCTGTTAATTTGGGTTATTTAACTTAAGTTGTTGTTGTTTCGTTCAAACCTTTAATATTAATATGATGGCGCGAAAGCTTTGCAGCCTACACGCGCGCGTGTTATCACACAAAACCCTTTCAATAAATGCTTTGTTTTAGAAAACGAAGACAATTTTTTTACGAAAAATACATACATTTACATTAACATTTATTATTTATTAAATTTAAAGAAAATTAGACAGGGGCATTGGCGGACTTAGGTATGGGCGGGGGGGGGGGGGGGTGCGATCCGCACCGGGCCTCCGATGTATAGGGGCTCCAAACCCAATTCAACCTCAATATAATTCTTTCGCAACTTTTCATTGAATAATGAAACAAAATATGTTTAGAATGAATGTGTATGTGTAATTTTTATCATATTATTCCTTCTAGTATCGTCCCGTGGCCGAAACTCGGCCAGCAAAAACTGACATACTCTAGGAGGGAGGAAAACTTTTAAAACTTTCAATTTCGCAAACAATTTGTTTGGAAATATTGAAAAAAAAAAACATTTTTTTTTAATTTAATTTTTTTTTTTTAAATATGCAAAGTGTTCAACAGTACAAAAACAAAAATGACATTCAGTGTGTAAATGCGTGTCTCAAGTATATTTTGCACATCTCCTGAATTGTGGCTTTCCAACCATATAAAATTAATCGAAATCGGTCAAATACTTTTTGAGAAAATGGTACCACAAAATTTATTTAAGGCCATTTATAAAGATACGTTACACACGTGGCGAAATTGTTTGGGTGAGGCCCCAAACAATTTTCTAAGATTTTTTTCAACAAAAATATATGTGTTTAAAAACAGCCCCAGAGCATCTACAAAGTCATGCTTACTAATTACTTTTTAAATAATTTAGAAAAAATGAAAAATGCTCAGTCCGGAATTTATATATCTAAACCCATTAGTTAATTTTCTGTTTAAATTAAATTGGCATATAGTAGATAAATAGTTTTTAAAAAAATTATTCTTGAACTTAAAATTTAGAAAAATTATTTACGAATTTTTTCGAACTAATTTTTCTTAAAAATTTACATCGTGCCTATAACAAGCTAAGTCCGCCATTGGGCCCAGCGAAATTTTTGTTTTTTGAGTTTTCACTTTGCATACAAAATTACCGTTGATATACCAGGTTTAAAGAAAATTGACACATCCATTTTAAGGCTGCAACTAGACAGATCACTTTTTGTTTGTCTTGTCACCATTATGTTAGGCCAGGTAGGTACGCGCAGTTCAAGCTTAACTAAATTTGATCTCTATCTTTTCTCTACAATCGTTTGCCAAAACAAGCACAAATATCAATGTGAAAGGATGCGCTGAGTAGCATAATTTCGGGTGCTAATTTAGGTGCAGAACTTTTGTGAACTGCGTACTGCTTATAGCTAAAAATCTACGTTAAAATTCATCTTTTGAGGAAATTTGTATAAAAGATAAATATAAATTTTAGCGGATCTGCCTACTAGGTTTAAGTTTGATCAAAATATCAAACAGACAAAATTTTTATGGCAGCAAAATTAACTTAGACGATTAAAGTTTTTTTTTATGGTTTTCTAAGTTTTTTTGATTTTTATGTGCACTGATGGTTAGCCCGAATAAATTTCCATTGTCAAGAGTGATTTCTCTTTTGATATCTGTGTACTTATGGCATTTTGCGATGTTTTTTGGATTCGAGTTGAGGTCGAGTTTTGCATCAAACATTTTTTACAAGTCAATTTATACAGGTCGATTTTTTTTGGAAAATTTCCCCTCCCGCCTCAACGGGGGAAAATAGACCAACTCCCCTACGATTTTTTTCTTGTCTCGACCCAATCTACACACTAGCTTTTTGTCACACTGTACAGGCGGTATCTACATACATATTGATGTCCCTATAAATTCTTAATCGAACAACAAACACTGAAAACTAGATGGTTTTATGTCTTCTAGTTTATGAGAAAATTGAAATTGTTATCAAATAATTAAAGCCAATTCAGTATATCATTTCACAATTTTGAATAAATGAACAGTAACATTTTTTTTAGATATTTTTTATAAATTTTAAATTTGAAAGTATATGTTTTTCCAAACTAGACGAAAACAAAATATAAAAGACCAGGTTTCTGGCGTTCAGTAAACCTATAACTTTTGTATTGTAAGTGTTGCCGTTGTTTTTTAATTTTTTTTTTTTTTTTTTTTTTTAATTTTAAGTGATTGTTTTAGAAACAAGGAGTGATAGACCCCCTTATTCCCATAGCAAAAAATGCTTGTATTTTACCCTTCTACAAAATTCCATACAAAAAGCCCATAATTTTTATTTAAATCCACAACATTTAATGGTGATACTAACTATGATGCCTTCCAGAGCCTCTATTTGCGTCAGAACACCTACACTTGTGGGAGTGGTTACAAAGTTAATTTATGTCATTTCCGTCGGTTTAAAATATTTTATGACACAAAAATATCGCCGGACTGCGCTCTGTTTGGCCAGGCTTTAATTGTCTCTATAACGATACTTCTCTGTGATTAATTTTTTTTACTATATCCCAATCTTATTTTTTCAGCCTTCTCTTTATTACTTGTAACGTCACTAAACTTTTTTGGAAAATCTTATGGGTAAGGTACCTCTGATTTAAAGTTGATAGTTTAATAAAATACGTCAAAAGTACGTAAAATATAGTGTTTTAGATCCTTCTGCACGTCAAACACTTCACCATATGGTTCTGTATAATTTTCTCTCTATTAAGTTATCATGAAAATATTTTATAAATTTTAAATTCTTTAACAATTTTTCCTAACCTCTTGAGCCATAAAAATTATAACTCAGTCGTTTACTATATTAAATGTTTTTTATTTTCATCTTAGGTATTATAGCCAATTTATTATTAAATTTACCTGATGTGAAACATTCTCTGAAACACTAAAAGTAGATACATATATTCTCTTATCTTCTCTTTCTTTTTTTATTGTCTTTGTTATAATTGATTGTCATCCTTAATTCTGTTCCAAAATTAAGATAAGGGATAGACACTCGGACAGCCGCGCCTTTAAAAAGAAATCCTTAAACCGAGAAGTTCATAACGTGACAGGACGGTCGGTCGGCATCGGTATGCAGCGCAGGAACAAAAAGATCATTCAAGAAATTTTATGCGACACTTTTTGATGAATGAATTTCAGTATCAGTTTAATATTTTTTGTGACTGCAGCTTCCGTCTGAGGCAGTCTATACCCCGGTGCGGTGTATATATCTTATTTCAAAATTATTATTACATACCTTCAAAATAAAACTACCTGGAAACCCCAAAGAGCAACAGTGCATGCGACGACGCATTTCGAATTCTTTATCTCGCCTCCTTTTCTTCGATACTGAAATCCAAACCGTGATTAGTCCATTAATGACTCGAAAACACAATAACTTCTCATAATGATGTTGCTTCCATTGACTCGAATGTATATTGGAATATCAGAGGTATACCTTACCTAAACGTAAACCTCAAACTGTTCTTAACATTATTTAATCGAGGTATCAAGTTCTATGTGCGATTTTATCAGAGATTTAGATTGCTTCGGAATCTATCATTTGGAAGTTTGATTAATTGTTGTTTCGTTGCATTGGTAAGTGGAAAACATGATTATCATTAATTTACCGCAGTAGAATTGTCAAAGAAACTCTTGAACGATTAGAATCGAAACATTATACTAATTTGTGTGCAGGATTTTATTTAAATTATAGGAAAATAAAATAAAAAAAACATTAGAACAGAATCGATTTTTTATATGGTAAATAAATAAAACTCAGTTTTATCGTTTGTTGTGAATAGTTCATGTTTGAAAGATAATAATTAATCTATTTTCTTGAAAGCATCACGTTAGAACGTTGTCACGAAGTGGTAGTCACGGTCATTAGAGAAATTAATTTTAAATTATTTTGCATTCATCAAAAATATTTTCAAGGTAGGTACTGCAATGTAATGAATTTTTATTGTGAATTGGATTTCAGGGAACTGTTTCAAAAAACATAACATCACATACAGATACAACAGAAAATAATTTCAGGACCAAAAGTGAAGTCACATAGGTAAAATTTACCGTGAAATAGACTGCGGCTACGCGTCCAACGCTAATAAGCGACAGGGTTCGGACTTGACGGACTAGTAAATTGGAAAAAAAAGCGCAGTGAAACCAAAATTCTTTCTTTTGAATTTTTTTAATTAACAAAACAAATCCTACGTTCTGTTACTGATTTTTAAAAAATATCAATAAATAAATTAAGCAAACAACAGTGTTTGAATTATGCTGACTCCTTTGCCCATGATGCGGTGTACGTTGCGTGATCTAAAAAGGAAATAATTAAAAAAACAATCGAAAAGTAGTTGACCTGAAAACATATAATTAGCTGACAAAACTTGCATGAATGAGATAAAATTCTTTCTTAAATGTAGATTGTAGGAAAAAACGCTGTGATGCAGGTGCACTAGATTTGAAAATTTAGAAAATTTAGAAAAATTTTCGCATCAGTAAAATCCAAACGTTGCTAAGCGAGTGCGCTAGTGCTATATAGTTCGCACCTGTTCCCACATATACAAAAAATTATGGACGATTGTTCCCGCCAATTTTATTCACATTTCTTGCTTGCAGTTAAAAGGGCACATTTGGCAATTAAAAAGAGAACTGTTCACGCTAGACAGCTTGAAAATCTAATTAGTGCATTAGTGCGTAATCGCTTTCTAGCCTAAAAGAAACTAGTTTTATCTATGACCATAACGTTATTGATTATCTATATACATTATAGATTTACTATAGGGTACTATAGCTTACGCAGCTACGGCCTTAGAATTGCAGATCCAGTTCAAAAAGTTGTCGGTACAACTGTTCCTTAGTTGTCAAAAAGTTTATGTTTCTTTTTTTTTTTAGACCGTAGCTTCATTTAAAGCACACTCAGTTCGTAAAAAATATTTTTTTTTTTTTGTAAACAACACAAACATATGTATGCCAGTAAAACCTAGGGTCTTATAAATTAGGCAATGTTAGAAGGAATAGAAGGATAGGGATAGATTTTTGTTAGCACAGTGGATTGAGAAATAAGGTTTTGATTATCTCATTAAATCCCAGGGGTGGCGTTCAGTTGAGGGAATATAGAAAAGAATGCTGCCTAGAATGGGGCTCGAACCCACACATCCAGGTTAGCAGTCAAGCACTACTTCCACTGCACCGGGGCCACCCCCTAAATATCAGAATATAATTCAACTACATTTGGCAGATCCGTCAAGCCACAAATTTAACAAGCTTCGCTTTTTTACTCTCAATGATTTGGTTTTAAGTTACCTTTTCCTAAAACAAGCTGCCACAATTATATAGGGTTAGTGTAGGACCGGAGTCATAAAAACTAAACTATCAGTGGGAGTAAAAAAGCGAAATTCGTTATTTTTTCTAATGAACGCATATTCTTCATCTAACGTATTTTTGAAGTTAAACTTCTTTATCGGGAGGGAGTATGATTTGAAACTAGGTAACGGAAACAAGGGGAAATTCGTTACCAAAAAGAGAAAGAGTTCCCCAGAATAAAAGAAGACCAAGACATTATTTTACTAGTTCTGCACTCTCACTAAATTTGTCTTACACTTGTTTTCCTTCATATATGAGATGGGATCACAGTAGTAAAAAATCTAGTACCGGCACGTCATGACACTCCAACTGTCCTTAAACATGCGTGTTCACTTGCAACATGCGATAAAACGGCAGAGATGTTTTCAAAACAATTGTTGGACATTTGAAATGGGAAAATTGTTGCAGATATTTCTACCGGACTTATTACCTTGCCTGAAGATTTTTGCAATTTCACTACGTTAAAAGAAGAACTCATCCGAAGAGTTTTTCCAGACATTGCAGAGCACTACAAGAACCACATTTGGTTGATCGAACGTGCTATATTGGCTGCCAAAAACAATAACGTCAACCAACTGATTGCAGCCATTCAAAATGTGATTACGGTCCAGGTTGTTTCTTTTATATCGGAGGTGATGTAAATCAACCACGACTTTACAATGGCACCAGACTAGCGGTAAAAAAGCTCATGAACTATACGTCATCGAAGCAACTATTCTAAAGCGAAATTTTAAAGGCGAAGACGTTTTGATTCAACGAATTTCCATGATCTTGAAGGTTTTGCCGTTCACCTTCAAACGCCTTATATTTCCGATTCAGCCAGTTATTGGAAATTTGCAGAATTTATTAGGAGTATCCGTGTTTTTCAACGTCCAATTTTATGTCACCTGTTCACACGTCAGCAAACCATCAGCGTTCTTTGTGTATAATGTGCAAAAAGACAGAAAACAAAAAACGATGTTTATTAGATACAAGGCATTATAATAAATATATAACGAAGCCAAAAACTTGTTTAACATCTCTTTTAAAGACCTTTTGTTTAAAATTAGGCAATTTTGGCCTAATTATCAAAAATTACAATGTAAGGAAGACAAGATGTTTGCGTACCTTGACTTTGTCGCTTCCATCGTTATATAATGGGCTCAACAACAAACCTAAAAGTAATCTCGATAAATACAAACTCCATTATCTCACATAGTAAAAGACTTTCACTCCTTAGAACTCTTCAAAATAAAAAGCCCCAAATCTGCTTTGTATCTGAAACAAGATTGCATCCAAGACATAAACCTTCCTTCGAGGGTTACAACCTATTAAGAAACGACGATGGCAGGGGAACAGCCATTGTTATTGAAGAAAAGTTTAAAGTTAATAAGGTGAACTTTCACAGTGATACCTTCTCTGCCTGCCTAGGTGCATTAGTTTGTCAAAACAATTCTCGCACTACGAAACGAATACTTCTTGGAAGCATTTACATTCCATCATCGGCAGGTCAATTCCTCCCGAATGAATTAAATAGGCTCTTTAGCATTGCAAGTTCATATGACGCAATAATATTAGGGGGTGATTTTAACGCCCGGCACCCAAATTGGGGTGACACAGTGACTAATTCTAATGGAAATATAATACACAATTGGTTTTATGGAGGACCATATCTAAATGTAGATATAGTTTCATCAAACAGTCCAACATTTCCCAGATCATCATCCGTATTAGACTTCTTCATGTTGTCGAGTTCGTTGAACACCGGTAATAATATCGCTTGTAAGACCTTTTCTTTCCTCTCTGATCATTTCGGTATAGAAACTAATATAGAAATATTCAATGTCTACCCAATCTTAGTACCTCCTACCACTTATACTAGCTTTGAAAGTACGAATTGGGATCATTTTAGAATAGAACTACATAGTAGCCTCTCTAGAATGAGTCTCCCAGTAAGTACCAACATTTCTAATAATGATATTGACGAGCTAATACAAGACGTGAGTAATCAAATAAATACAAGTGTGGAAAACCATTCAGTAACAAAAAGCACTAAAAACCTTAAATACAAAAACATTTCACCATTCACTAAAAATCTTATGAAAATTCAAACCATCTGGCTCAGAAAACTTAAAAGAATTTTCCATAGGCATTTAAACAGGGTAAACACGGAATATAAAGAGTTGTCTTCTAGAATTCAATGCCTTAACAAAATCATAGCTACAAGAGTGAAAATAGATCTAGATAATGATTTTAGGTCACGTTTAAGGAAAATAAAGCCTTCTCCACAAGCTTTTAAGGAAATCGACAGATTAACTGGCAGAAGGTATTTTGGTACGAATATAGCCAAAGATACCGTTACATTTAATGGAGATGAACTTGCAGATAATGAAGCCAAACTCAATGCGTTTAAGACAGTATATTCAGAACTTTACTCGGAAAAGATACCATTTTTCGACAGAAGTCTAACAAATCATGTTAATCTTAGAGTCAACGAATTCAATAACAGACATACAAATACCTGTTTAACATATTTTCTACCATCCCATACAACCTCCGACGATTTAGCTCTACCTTTTACGTCTCCAAGCAAAGTAAATGCTCACAGAATGAGCTTAAATAACAAAAAGTCGTATGGTATGGATACTATTTCTAATTTTATTTTGCGAAAATGCCCGCATACGCTTGATGTAGCACTTTCTTGTATATTCAACCAATGCATAAATA
The DNA here is from genome assembly GCA_947049315.1 of Epistrophella euchroma. Classification (NCBI taxonomy): domain Eukaryota; kingdom Metazoa; phylum Arthropoda; class Insecta; order Diptera; family Syrphidae; genus Epistrophella; species Epistrophella euchroma. The sequence goes on from OX346247.1 coordinate 46,110,757, forward strand.
ATGGATATTTTCCCTTAGTATGGAAAAAATCAAAGCTTATTCCTATAGCAAAGAAGAAAAATGCAAAAGAAATTATAGATTTCCGTCCAATATCATTATTATCCAATGTTGGAAAGCTTTTTGAAAGGATTTTAGCTGAATACCTAGACGGTTTTTGTGATGAAAAAAATATCATTTCGAATAATCAATTCGGTTTCAGAAGAAATCATTCCACCGAACATTCCTTACTGGTACTGAATGATAGAATTGTTCAAAACCTAAGGAATAAAAAGTGTTCTGTTGTCCTAGACCTAGATCTGCAGGCTGCCTTTGACTCTATCTGGCATACTGGTCTAATTTTTAAATTGATAACTCTTGAATTTTCTGTAGCCTTTATACGAATGATCAGTAGTTTCTTAAATTCTAGAACAGCAATGATTTCAATCGGTTCTGAATACTCAGAGGAGTTTTCAGTCTTTATGGGTGTTGCTCAAGGATCTTTACTTGGTCCAAAACTTTTCAACATATATCTTTATGATTTTCCTTACAATAGCCAAGTAAATGAGCCAGAAGCCTTTTTGTATGCAGACGACACTAAGGTATTGGCAAGTGCAGTAAGACCTCACGATGCACTCAACAAAATAAAAGATTTCGTGCCCACATTAACATCGTATCTCAGCTCATGGGGGTTAGTATTAAAAGCAGAAAAAAGTAGCATAACATGTTTTAGAAACGTTTATGGAAAAGGGCACCGTAAAGCAGTCAAGGAGAGCAAAACGCTTTCTCTACTGATTGATAATGTTCCAATCCCATTGAAAACAGAACCAAAATATCTTGGCATCCACTACCAAAATAAATTAAAATTTAATAAACATACCAGAGAAGTGTTGAATAAAGCCAAAATGGCTTCCGGTCTGCTAAAACAACTTCTAACATCAACATCAACTTCAAAAAAAACCAAACTCCTTATTTATAAAACGCTTATAAGACCTATAATGACTTATGGTTTCGGTTGTTGGTTTAGTATTTCGCCAACAGCAGCAAATGAATTAGAAAACTTTGAACGAAAACTACTAAGATCCTGCTGCGGAAAATACAGAAGGCCAAACAAAAAATGGTATTCAAACATAACAATATATAAAGATAATAATATTGAACCTCTTTTTATTTATATGGTAAAATTACTGAAAACGAAATTAGGATCCCTTGCCAATCACCCGAACCCAATTATAAAAGATATTTGGGACAGAAATATTAACGAAAGTGTCCTCGATAACCATTTTTACTTATCGCCTATAAATATTTTGAATTCAAGATCTCAATCATTATTTGAACCAACATCCAGTTCCAATTTAAAATTGCCATTTTATGAGAAAGCTTCTTTGCCTGTTCTTAGAGGATAGTGGTTAATTTTAAGGAAAAGTAGAAATGACCAAATATATGCCTGATTGTATGCTAAAATATAACAGACTTTTGTTTCCTACTGGATATCTAATTGGTAGCTCAGCTGATTATCAATAATCTATCTTTCTTGTTATAAATATAAACTTTATTATATATTTAACTAAGAAAAGATGGTTATTTTCTGTTGATGCATTTTAAGTCATAGTATCTTTTCTCAAACAAGATCCTTCTTTATATATATTTCTTTTATCTATATATAATTTTAGTTTGTAAGTAGTTCTAGTCATTAATTTAATTCTGGCCACCTCGAGCCATAAAATGAACATATGTCGAGAGCAAACATATGAGGAAAAAATGAGAATTAATAATAAATATAATTAATTAAATTGTAAAATGTATGCATAGGTGTTCAATGATAAACATTTATTATATGTATAAACTAAGCTTAACCAGATATAATTTTTGAAGTCGGTTATCATGAATTCAGAAAAATGTAATCATAAATTATCCAATGTATAAATGTCTCAATAAAAACAAAATGAAAATGAAAATGAAAATGATTTGTGTTTCCCAGTATATAAATAGTTTATAGGCAGGACAACGTCTGCCGGGTCAGCTAGTTTGAATATAAAAGAACAGGAATAATTTAATAATCTGCCTTTAAAAAAATCAACTTTAATTCCTTTTTGAACGTATCTCTGCCTAAGCTTAGGTCGATATTACAATAAAATTAATTGAAAATATTGATGCATCTGGAAATTGGATCTCTTTTGCCATAGGAAATAGTATGACGCAATTGAAGAACGCAATGGTCTTAATCGCAATGACCTTTCAAGAGCATATAAATTAACTTTTGATAAAAGATATCCACTATCAATGAGCAAAGAACGTCGCGAATAAAAGTTATGCTGAACTCCTCTCGCCTTCGTTCCAAGGTCTCTAGGCCAAACCGCTGACGACTTTTCTTATAATTTAAAACAACTTCATTATTTAAAGAAAAATTTCGAAGCGCAAAACGTAATACAATAAAACCCTCTTAACCCTAGAACACTAAGGCGACCTGTACCAAACGTTATTACTAAGGCGTAGTCTAACAGACTACTTATGTTTAAAATTCAAAAAAAAATTTATTAATAACAAAAAACTGTATTAAATCGATTAAACATATAAGATAAGAATTACAAATAAAATTTTAATGAGTTTTATAACCATTTGTTATGACCTAAGACTGCCAGCAGACTTTCCGCTGGGTGGCCTCCACAAATGGCTTGTGAACAGAGACCCCAAAAGAACCTTATCTTGCACCTTAGCCTTGAACGGCAGAAGGACCATATTTTTTTTCCTTTTTGGGTTTGTCATTGCGGTTCCGATTTCGACCAATTATCTTTAAAAAACTCCGCTTAAATGAAACTCGTTTAAGTGGAAAACCCGGATATCTGAAACATATTTTTTGTTCAATTTTATATTTTTCATTGAAAAAAAAAAATCTCTTAAGTGAAAAAAAAAAATTGAATCACGCAGAACGAAAAATTTACTGAATATGCTTCCTTCTTTATTTTTTACCTTCACCATTTTCACCACGAAAATGATATTTGAATTTCTGATTATTTCACAAACTTTTACATTTTGGCCAAAACGAGATCACGATCATTGGGAAAAGCATTTTTCAATGACCTTGATGAACTTTCTGAACTGAAGATAAGAGACCTGTGCCTACGTTCTGTAATTCTCTTATGCATAAAATTGGTCGAGAAACGATGAAACCTGAAACAAAATACTTGAGCTTTGTTCTATTTTCCGTGTTTCTCGACTGATTTTTTCAATGTGGGAGTTACAGAACGTAGGCACTGATCTCCTTTCTCAACGCAACGAAGTGGCTCTGAGCAAAGCTCGGTCGAGTCTACACCGTCTTCCAAGTTTTCTTAGTCAGGTTGTTGAGATCTCGAGCAAGTGACTATAGATTACCGAAGTCTAGTCTGGCATTTTGTCTGGTAAGTTACACTTAAAAATTCGTTTTCCTTTCAGGTCACGCGAGTTATGGTTTAAAAATGGCGCACTTCAGCGCTAGTTGGGTCTCTGAGCTAGGTCTGCTCAGGGCTGCCATTTCTACCTACCTACCTTTACATTTTATAAACAAATTGCTTTGTCCTCTTAAACAATTATCAAAAACCAAATTTCAAATGGCGTATTTTGACCTTTATTAAAAAGAAAATTACATTTTCATAATTCAAAGATAAATATAATTGTTTCTAGCATTAATTCTCCGCTTAATGGAATTTTTAGATCCGCTTAAGTGAAAGAAAGACTGTGACATTTTGTAGTTTCGCTTAAGCGGGTTTTGCTGTAGTTTCTTTTGGATCATCTGCAATCTATTTATGTGATTGACCGTGTAAGGACACCAAACAACACCACAATATTCTAAAATAGAGCGAACTAGAGAGCAATATGAAGTTTTAACTGTACAGTCTTTTGTAAAGTCTTTTGAATTTTTTCGTGTCAAAAATCACACCTAAAGGTAAGGCTTGTATTTCATTCATACTCTTGGCAGAGTCTGACCAGCTAAGTTGTAGGAAAATATTATGGGTAGGAGAGATCGATTGTAAGTCATAACCGCACATTTTTTTCAAATTAAGCTGCAGATCATTTTTCCGACACAATTCTTCAAAATAGGGCTGTATGTTCTGAAACATAATACAATCATTAATAGATTTTATTTCCATAAACATCTTGAGGTCATCAGCAAAACATAGAAATTTACATCGGCGAAAGATAATGTACACATCATTTTTGTACAGTAGGAAAATGGGAGGTCCTAAATGACCTCCCTTGGGAGCACCGCGGAGTACGCACATTAATCTTCTCTGAAACAAAATTTCCAACTCTCACTTTTTGTTTTCTTTCTGTCAAATGTGGATATAACTACTTCAAAATACTTCCATCCACATACCATAGGCCCTAACTCTACTAAAAGCCTTAACAAAATCAGTGTAAACAACATCAATTTGTTTATGTTTTTCCTGTGCAGAAATGCAAAAATTTGTGAACTCAGCTAAATTTGTGCATGGGGACCTATCTCTAACAAAACGATGCTGAAATTGCGAAATATGATTATAAATTAAGAAACACAATTTCATTTGAACCAATCTATCAAGTAACTTTGGAATCGTGACTAACTTGCTAACCGCTCTATAATTTTCTCTTCTTTCCCGTTTTGTGAATAGGACTAATGACAGATTTGGCTCCATTGTTCGGCAGGAGTCAGATGTTCACGATATCTGAGACTTGGAATGGCTAAAATCCCACGGTGAATACAAATATATTTCATTAATTTTATTTTTAAGTAAAATGCGTTGTTGATAGAAAATAATAAATACCCAAACTAAAAAAAGGCAAAGTTCCAGACTCTCCGACAGTAAAATGTTGCGGATTCCATAAAGTTGGCATCTTTATATAATTATTTTCAAATCACAACATTTAAAACTTATTTGTAAATCGTCAGTAAAACCGACCGACTACCGATGACGGCGGCGGCCGGCGCGGCGTGGCGATGGAATAAAATATCTGAAGGTTTTAGGTTACTTTAAATTTTATGGCTGCTTAATTTTTCAAAGTAATAAATTTCGATCGAACACAATCGACCATCATCACGCACGTTAACGCACAAAAAATCTATTATAATACGTAACGTATGTAGGTTTTAATGTCTGCGACACGACCAGAAAAGTTTTTCAATAATTAAAAGTTTCCCGAGTTAATAAATTTTGACGAGCCATGTTAACGTATATATTTTTGCCTAATTAGGTATGTTGATTAAAAAGCAAGTACATAAAACAAAGTGAGCTTTAGGCAGAATATTTTGCTTAATTTTGTGCTTTCTAAGCGGTACAAGTGTGATATATTAAAAATTGACATCAATAAATTCATTTAACACTGACTGATTTCAGCATTAAGCATAAATATGTCAAAGTTTGAAATTCTATTTGTATATTTATATAGAATAACTTGTTGTTTTATTTGTTGATTCATATCAATTCAGTTATGCACCCACTGTATTAATTTAGCCTGGAAAATATTTGTTAGCATACAAACAGGTTAAAAAAATATGTACATATATTTAGAGGTATATTTACGCATTGTTTAAAGATCGCGTTAAAACATACTGGTATTGAAAACGGTGTCTAATGACCTGTTTTCTTTTTCAGTTATTATTTTTGTATATAAACATATCGAGTTTTGGAAACACATTAATTAATTTATTAGTTTGTCTACATAACATCAACCCACAGATATCGACACAACCTACGAGCGACATATTGACAGGAAATAATTTTGCATGCATTATAAGATACCTACTTGCATCCATAAACATTACGCTTTAAGTCATTAGCAATTCAAATTTATGTTTTTGTTTAACATCAAACACCAAGGATCTTGCTCCCGTTGGATATTTCTTTTTTTTTTTTTTTTTGTGAGCTACTGATGATGTTGAAAATTTGTGTTAAGTGTCAGATAAACTGATAAAAGTGTCACTATGAAAATAAAAATTAGATTTTATATACCGTATATATTCTACGAATATCTTCTTTTTATTTACGAGTATGTACTTATATGTATTTACTAATTTATTATTTTTAAACATTTTGTCAACACAATTAGTGATAAAATTTGTTTAAGGTTTTTATTTTTATTTCTCTAAAGAATTCTTTTTCTATGTTTGTACACTCATTTGACCAAGTTTGATTTAAGGAGAAGTTTATTTTGATCAATGAACCAAATTCAGAAAAGTACTCTCAACTTGAGCAACAGCTTTCTGTTTGATGGGATAATATTGAAGGCAAACAACAACGTTAGAAGAATAAAAATTGAAATTTATTTCTATAATTCTATTCAATTCTATTTTTGTATAGAATCCATAACAACACCAAAAGTCGACAAAGATGATGGCATAAAATCGCATCGCTTATAATAAATTAGAATAATTTTTTAATTATAATTATTACCTGGTAACTTCCTACATTGATTTTATTTATTTTCTTATTAAATCAAAAAATTCTAGCCGAATTTCTTCAACTTCAGATGCATCCATAATTTTTTGACATGGATTACATGTCTTTCTCGGACAGTTGGGTGTGATGTAGCGAAAAGAGGACCGTCACGAAAACATGTAACGCTCGCGCCCTACTGCTAAGTGACTGTTTGCACTACAGACATCCTAGATATACCAAAATCAATAGATAAAGATTGCGCAAAGATTGTAGAGGAATTATTTTATAGCTATCGCCTCATAGTTTCAGGTGATGAGTCATTGCGTTTGGGGTAAATTGCAGCTAAATAACGAGTACTCAAACTAATTTGACCTCAATTTCTTCGGATATATAAGTGCCACTGAAGTCATTGATATCTCATTCGAAAGGGTTTGAAAAAGGACATCCCTATGGTATTTCCCATACCATTAATTCACGTTATAGCACATAAGACATGTAATCCATTTTTGGTAGGTGCCACAAGGGCGATCTACCAAGGGTATTTTTTTTTTATTTCTAAAATAAAATGCTCGACTAGGACGCAAAAACTTATTATTGTGGATGCAACTCAAAGTTAATTTAAATTAATTTTGGAGAGCATGATTAATTAAAACATGTTTTCGAAAAAAAAACTTAATTTATTTCTCGCTTTTGACTGATTCATGCATCACTATGAACTTTGGACCTGGATTGGCCACTCAATTCTTGGCCGATACTATCGATTAAAGGCTCATTTTATAGGTAATTAAAAATGCAACGAATGACCTTATAAGCATTATCTAAAAATAACCAAAGTTAAGCGAGATATTTCAAGAAAAGTCATACCACACGTGACGCATCGCATAGGCAAACTTTGTCCAGCTATAACTTAAAGACGAAGAAACGTGGAGTTATCGTTAATATCTTATTTTGTAGATAATTAAATTTGCTATGAAGTTTTACTTAGACATTTTGTTGTGCAAAAATATGGAAATGATTTAATAGATAAAAATAAAAAATAATTTCATTATTTCATAATTATTATCAATGACTGCTGAACAGAATATTTCCTTTAACGTACAATAATTTAAGAAACATGTCATAGACGCTTAGTAACATAATGTAGATGTAGAGGTATGTATAGAAGAAAAGGAGATTAATATCAATGCTAAAGCAGCATAGACCAGTGCTGGGGGACATTTTTAACAGAATTCCCTTCACGAATTCGGTAAAATCCCTTTTTGTCTCACAAATATTTTGTTTTTTCCCTTTTTATTTCCCACAGAAAAAAAAATTTGAAAGGCGGATTTCAAATGGAAAACAAATATAAAAACCAACGAAAGCACATATAATTTTGTTTTATAGTTTTTTTGAAGGCTAAAATTTTTGTATTTCCTTTTATTTGTTTTTAAATCATAGTTGTTTAAGTGAAAAGTTTTTGCCACCGTATGTGCCACTGTTTCTTTTTATTATTCAATACTCTTTTTCTTAGACAATTCTGAAAACACGATGTTAAAATCTCTTTTGTTTTTTTGAAAATTAAAAAAAAAAAACAAAATTTTGAATTTGATATTTTTTTTTTAAACTGTTTACATAAACAACTGGCAATTTATTTTTGGATATATCATGTTTCTTCCAAACACTAAAGATATAGTCTAGACGTTGATACTATATTCAAGATTGGTATTTGTACCTATTGTGTAATTTTTCAGGTCTTATAAAATTTTCTAAGGAATAATTCTTATATTTCTTGAACTTTATTTTGACTTGTTTCCAATTAACCTAAAAAAAATTGATTAAAACTTTGTTGATGTTTTTTTTTCCGGGTAAAATTTCAAAAATCAATGAATTCCCACAAAATGCTTTGGTTTTCCTTTTGTCACTTTATAGGTCAAAATTCCCAGAAAAATAGAGATTTTCCCACGATCCCCCAGCACTGGCATAGACCCATAAATTTGAGAGAAAATGACAAGACACATACAGACAGACACACACATACAGATAGACGGACGGAATTGCGTGGGTTTCGTGTTCTCTATCATCGTAAAATCAGATTTGATCGAAATCTCGAGTTCGATTTTTATTACGAATCCAAAATTTTCCTATAGTGCCTATAACAAACAAAATGCAATGTGCATCGCCACAGGATTGCCCGAACTTGCTCTTGTGGTTCTTCTTATTGGTCTTAATTTGGATAGACATTGCATATTAAATAACTTATTAATTGAATTACATATCTATAGCGTTTCAAAATTGTTTAAGATTTCTTAAGAACAAGATTTTTCCAAACCAAAACAAATTCCTTTTAATGTTTTAAATAAAATTAAATTTTTTAAATACACAAAAACGACTCTCAATATAGTGTCCTATTGTGTAATATCTACTAATTACAGAACTAAGAAAATATTTTATAAATCGTGGGAGCCATTTTCAAGAAAAATGAGATTTTTCTCTTTTTTGGGTTTTAAAAAGTTGTGCTCAAAATTCAAAAAAGGTAAAAATTCTTTTTTTTCTTTAACTTTCCCTTTTAAAATTAACCTATTTAAAATTCTGTTTTTTTAATCAGATATAAATTTCAAATTCTACAAATAGTAAAACAAAAATCAAAAATGTAAAAAGCGCGGATAACGACTCAAAATCAACAACAGAATGTTGCTTATTGCTCAATTTTTTTTTCTTTTTTGTTTTATTAAAATATGACATTCCTTACTATAGAAATTGAACTTGACATGTTTTAGTTGAAGTACTTACATAAATATTGTTAATAAACGTTGTTTTGAGAAAGCAGAATGAGCAGAAAGTAGTTTTTTTGTAATATTGAATCCAACAAAAAAAATAGAATTTTGAAAAGCAGAATTTCTACTTCCTTCCTTTTTTGACGAATCCAAAACTTTTCATAAAATACTCACTATATATAAAAGGTCCAGGCAAAAACGGCACACGTCCATTTAAAATGATTCCGAGAAAAGGAAAATAAAGTTAACTTACTTATATATGTATATACGTTAAATTGTGTTTAGACTAAATTTTTTTTTAAATTTTACGTTAATAAATGGTATTTTTGTTTATAATATTCAATGTTCCCATTAATTTTAAGTCAGACAATATAAAAATCAAATGATTTAATGTATTCTTGTTTTTGAGAAAACTGAGATGAAATCTATGGACTTGTACCATTCTTTCATTTCTTTTTAATGTGGTGTTTTTTGCACAATGTTAATGTAAGAAAATCGTAATATAGTACCTAAACGTTACAAAATGTCATCATTAGTACCAAGTGTTAAAAAAATGGATTTTGAAATCCAAATCCAGAGGCAGACCTGTATCTTGTGTTGTTTTTGTAAGTATTTATGTTTCCAAATCCAATCCGGACCGGATCTGAGGGAAAATAAAATGCAGCTTTACTTTCCTCAAAGCTATAGTTTTGCGGAAAATCTAATTCTGGGGGTTTCGAGTTTTAAGTTATTCATAATTATTTATTAATTTGACATCTAAATCAAAATATTCTCACATATTTTGACATCTAAATCAAATCAATAATTGTATTTGAAAAACTTATATGTAACTCGAAACCTTTAGTTCTATAGTTTTTCACTAAAAACTAGCTCTGAAGAAAGTCAATAATATGGCCGTAAGTGTTGTAAGTTTTTTTTTTAAAGGAGCATCTTCTGTTATCCTTTATCTTTTACTACCTATATGGTGTCTCAAATTTCTTAATATGTATTGAGTACCTAAGTAAGAAGAGTTTTTTTTCCATCTTCACTTTTACTGCTTTAAAAGTGATACCTACTTAAATCCAAAAGAAAATCCAACGCATTAATAAAATTTAACGGGACAACACTTTAGTGCCCAATTGAGTCGTACCCGAAATATCCTTTCAATATCAATACCTACAAATATAAATGGGTTTTATTTACATACACATATACCTACCTCTACCTTTGTACAAAAGTGCGGATGTCACTTGTGAATTGGTATTTACATTATGAGAATCGCTACACGTGTTTTCCAATCACACTCGAGTGCCGTATAACCGCATCACCAAGAGTCCTTTCTTCCCCTGGAAAATTATGGAAAAGGTGCCGAATTGTACAATGTACAAGAGTGTGCAATATATAGAGCTCCTCAAAGATTTATATCCTTTTAGTAAATATACTTACAAATATAAATACTTCGATATACAATTTTCAAGAGTGAAAACATTTCCAAATGTGTTGATGGTGATGATGCCGGGGATAACGAAATATTTTGAAAATATCAAACACATGCAAATTCTCTAAAGGAGAGAATAAGAGTGCCTGGTGATGATGATGATGATGATGATTGCGTGTATGAGTGCGGTTCAAGTGTTTAAAGCAAAAAGAGGGCTCTCAGGCAAAAGTTATCCTTCTTATACAGTTTTATTTTGAATTTAGGCTTGGTTCCCCCAAAAGAACAATGAAATGGTTCTAAGTGTTGTTTCGTGTCACCTGAGAAGCATTTGGACATGAGATTTTGTGCCCCCTTGTCATCTGCGAAATTGTTTCAGATCATACCATCATATCGAAGAGAATATATTCGCATATGTACATTCATTACTTACATTACATACATATATGTAGGTAAATTTATATTGGGGGCTCTACATAAGGACGAATATTATAAGTATTGCATATTTGACATGGATATTTTTGGGCCACAATGTGTACCATGGACCATGGTGGTGCTTTATGCTGTATACTACGCGCGAGCTGCTAAGCTTAATTTGTTTAATTTACTTAGGGTAAAGTCGGGTGATATGGCACCACGGGAGATATGACACCCTTTCAATATCTCCCACTTATTGACTTCTTTTCGAAACAAAAAGAACAAAATATCATTCAGAATTACGTAAGCTCTTATTGCATCCATTTAGAATCGCGGCAGCCCTTAAAAGTATTTATTTAAAACCGAATGAAAAAAAACTATAAATATTTGAAGCAAAAAGTTTTTTTGTGTGTCACTGAAATACGTGTAGCTTAGGAAAGCATTTGAAGCCAGGTGTTCATATGAACAAAAAAAACAGTTAACCGTGAATTTTTTAATCTGGATTATTGAAATAACTAAATAAACGTGTTTATTCCTAGTTATTTGGAAAAGCAGAAGTTATGTCAAAAGGGGGATATGGCACCTCGCAATCTCGGGATATGGCATCGGTGCCATATTTCCCCGCTCCTACTTTTGTACCAAATTTTCAATGGAAGGATGCTAAGAAAACCAATATATCTCAAAAAGAGTATTAACGATGGCTATGACGTCAGTAACTAACAGGACTAAAGCATCTCCTTCTATGACGAATCAGATGGACCTGAAGATTTCAGGGAGGAAATTTGTGTTATTGCGAGAATAATGCTGTAACAACAAAACCGGATGAGTGGTTTATGAGCATAATAGCCACTTTTAGTGTCACGATTCATACAAATCTCATTTAAATATGGCCAGAACAACTATAAAAAACAAGAGTGCCATATCACCCTGCAGCAGGTGCCATATAAACCTCCATTTTTTTGAATCGCTTTTTTTCAATGTTTTTTGTTTTTGCAAAAATATATATATGAAAAAATAACTTATGAATTTAACTTATGTACCTGCTTTTCGTTAAAGAATTGGTTAAAGAATAAAATGATTTTTGTTTAAAATAAAAATCTTTTTTATTTTGCAAGTAATAAAGAAAAACAAAAATGGGTGCCATATCCCTCGACTTTACCCTATCCTATATCAATTTAAACTAGAATAAAGAATCTATTCAAATATAGATAGGAACTTAAATAATATGAAAGATGGTATCGAAATATTTATTTCCCTTCAACGATTGATTTAACCAAAAAAGTAGAAGGAAAATTATATGGACTACCTGCTACATTCAACTTTTCCAGTGGCGCATGTGGTTTTATGATTATTATTTGATTAAAAAACATATTGGGCCCTACCAATAATCAAATTTAGTTACGATTTAAATATTTCAGTAAAATGGATCATAATTGAATGGGCTCTAAATAATAAACCGTGCATGGTATTACCTAAATATTTACGTGGACTATAAATAACGAACCATATATTCAACTGACTTCAAAAATTGAGAATTCATTGTATGGTTAATAATTTAGGATCCATAACGTTAAGGTTAATTTCACTGCAATATTTAAGTCATAACTAAATTTGGTTATTGGTAAGGCCCATTATTAAAAACAAGATTTAAATATTAAAAAAAAAAGAAAGGTTTCAAAATTTGAAGTCTACAAACGAACTATGTACTTAAAATAAAATTGAAAATAAAACCTTAAAAATAGTAGTTTTTATATTATTCTTCAATTCTTTTATATTGTTTTTGAATAAAGTTGTTCAGATGAAGTTTTTGTAAAAATCATTTTCAATTTTCAAACTCAAACTTTTTTTCTTAATGTTATAGATCTTAATCACATATTTACCTTACCTATTTAAATAATAATTTTTTTCTTGCATTTAATTTTTTAACCAAACACAAATTTAAATCACAAAAAATCTGAATTTGAAAAGTTAATCAAATGCTATAAGTACATAATTTGTTGCGCAAACCAAAAATTTGTAACTCACATAATTTTAACTTGCGATATACTTACATAAGTACTAGTGGTCTTATTAATTAGATTTTTGGCTGTTTAAACTATGTCTAAGTATTTTGAAACAGTCGGAAATATGCTTTTTTAATAAAAAAAATATTGCATTTCTCTAGGTTTAGACAATAGATTACGTTGTCTATAGCGAGATAAAAAGATAGATTACTTTAGTAAAAATTAGAAAGGTTTTTTAAAAACTTGGACGGCTGTCTAAAGTTAGACAGTGTTTATTAATAAGACCATAGGTATATAGGGCAAGTTATGGATTCGTGCAAAAAATCGAACTCGAGATAACAATCAAACTTGACATTACGATGACAGAGAACACGAAAAAAGTGGTTGCACGATTCAATCTGCACGTCTGCATGTCTGTCTGTACCTCGGCCTACAGCCTAACCCGCTGAAGCGATTTTCTTCAAACTTGGAGCATAAGATTTTTGGGTGATTCCCTATAAGGGAAATCGAGATTTTTTTAGCTCAAAAAATAACGATACTTGCCATAAAACCATTTTGAAAAAGGTTACCTACTTATCTCAAAAACAGATCTAACGATTTTTTTTTAAATTTGTGTGTGTATTAGTCTACATGGTCTACAGTACACTTTGATGGACAAACAATTTACAAAAAACCGTTAATTACGGTACATGACACACAACCGTGTTTTTTTATTTTCGACTTTCTCGTTAGCCGCTCAACCGATTATGATCAAAATTTTTACTCTGAAGCTCCTATCTAATGTGAATATAATTCTGTATATAAATATATTTAAAAAAAATATTTTTTGGATTTTTAAAAAAAGTTCAAACTTTTTTTTTGAAAAATCATTTTTTTTGAAAACGGGTTGATAAATTTTTTTTTAATTATGGTTTTAGTTGTATATTATTATATTCTTAGAAATGGCATTTATAACGGGGCAATAGGACGAGGACCTGGGGATAGGAAACATTGGAAAAAGCACGTGGGCCTGGTGGAACACACCAGAACGGGAAAGGAAGGACCTGAATGTTTAGCGGAAGAGGCAATATGGCATGCTGGCGGTGCACGGCTTCGCTCGCCGGATATAGGGGGGGGGGGGATCTAACCACCTCGCTACAAAAATAATCTCATGCCACCAAACCTTTAACACCTCTCTTACCTCACTTTGAGACACTGCAGTTCTGGAATTCTGTTGGCCATTTCTCATTGAATTCCCCTTGCAGAAATTAGTTCTTCTGGATCGTCATACCATGCCGGATTAACCCGCTGGCCTTACACACCGCCTAAAAAAAACTCTTCAAAACATTATCGAGCTATTGACTAGCTTAATCAAACCCATTTCCATGACGTGGTACACAAACATTTAATTTATTAAAAATCTTCATGGGACAATAGCATTAAACAAAATAAAATCATTCATAACAGGAGAATTTATTTTTTAAGAAAACCAACGATTTTTTAATTTTTGTCTGCATAAATTTATATTTTTTCAAGAATTGAGATAACGTTCTTCATTCTCAAATTAAAACATTTTAAGTACTTGTTTTATCAATTTAAAAAACGTGTTTTATGCTATTTTTCCGTGTTCAAATTTCAATTCTTTAATTTATTAAATGGATATAATATACATATATGTACTTATTAATTATATGTATGTACATACTTACTATATTACACTCAAATTTTAAAATTCGAATAATCTTTTACTACAACAGCAAGGTCGTGCGATCCAGTCGTGCATTTTATTTAGTTAGTAAAATTTCCGCTAAAATAATTTTGAAGCAGGGTTGCAAAAGCTTAAGTCACTTTCTAGCTTAAGCTTGGCTTTAATTCACAAGCTAGTGGGTGACTTATGAATTAAAAAAAATGTAATTCAGCAGCTAGTTACTGACTTATGAATTAAAAAAAATTTAATTCATAAGTCAGTTGGTGACTTGTGAATTAAAAAAATTTAAGTCATAAGCTAGTAGGTGACTTATGAATTTAAAAAAAATTAATTCAGTACCTACTAAGTGACTTATGAATTAAAAAAATTTAATTCACTTCCTACTAAGTGACTTATGAATTAAAAAAAATTTAAGTCATGAGCAAGTTAGTGACTTATGAATTAAAAAATTGTAATTCATGAGCAAGTAAATGACTTATGAATTAAAAAAAATTAATTCACAACCTAATAAGTGACTTATGAATTAAAAAAATATTAATTGACTACCTACTAAGTGACTTATGAATTAAAAAAAATTTAAGTCAAGAGCAAGTTAGTGACTTAAGAATTAAAAAAAAATTAATTCACTATCTACTAGATGACTTATGAATTAAAAAAATTTAAGTCATGAGCAAGTTAGTGACTTATGAATTAAAAAATAGTAATTCATGAGCAAGTAAATGACTTATGAATTAAAAAAATTTAATGCACTTCCTACTAAGTGACTTATGAATTAAAAAAAATTAAGTCATGAGCAAGTTAGTGACTTATGAATTAAAAAAATTTAATTCACTACCTACTAAGTGACTTATGAATTAAAAAAAAAATTAATTCACTATCTACTAAGTGACTTATGAATTAAAAAAATTTAATTCATAAGCTAATGGATGAATTCTGATTACAAAAATTATGAATTGGAAAATTTATAAGCTAGCATGATAATTTTATGATTTACAAACTAGATTTGAAAGCTAAAAATAGATTCAAAATCTAATTATACTTACTAAGCAAGTATACCAAAAGTTTCAAAGTACTTATTTAAGAAAACGGAATGTTTTTTTTTCCGTTTTATTGAAAATACTTATTAAATTATTTTTAGGTACTTAACTAAATTTTACAGAAAAAAATATAAAAAATCAGTTCATGTAATATGTGCTAACCAAAAAAATTCAAATGTACATGTAGATACTTACAAATTTTATATTTAAAAAAAAAGGAAAAAAAAGCAAAATAAACTTAAAATAAAATTATTTGTATTTCTTGTTTGAATTAGCTTTACATATTACCCTCATTTCAAAATTTTGGTCGTTAATTTTATTGTTCTTCGGCAAATCGAGCATTGTTATATTATTTTCTACATTAAAAAAATTGTCAAAAATTGTACACGAAAAAATGATTATTTTTAAAGAAGATTTTCACAATATTTCAGTAGGGTATTGGGTTTTCACGGCGATAGTTGTCAAAATGAAAAAATGTAGAAGAAAGTTGGTTATATCTTAATGAACATGTTAATTTAAGAAAAATGCAAATCTTAATAATATGTGTTAAAGTTTCACTCAATAAATTCTATAAAAATATAATTAAGGAATAAGTATGTATATACATTAGGGTGTCCGTTACTTCCCAAACTCTTTTTTTTGGATCGGCCAAGTTATAAATCGAAAGTTTATGCGCTACGAAAAATTTATTGACCAAAAAAAATTTTGTCCGATGTCATTAACCCGTGCCTGCAAAGCCATACATTTCCCATACGAATTTGTATGGAGATTTTGCACTTTTTACGTTTTATTTTTTTTCTCTCGACATAATGTAGCTATTCTTAATTTTTTTTCTGATTATTTTTTTTCAACTATTCCTTTAAAAAACCACATCAAAAAATCTATGTAGAAAGAAAAATTTATAATTTAATTCGAATTTTAAAAATTCCACTCATTTGTACTTTTCACCTTTTCAGCTTTTATTTTTTTTCTCTGAAACAAAACAAGCTATCCCAATTTTGTTTTTTTGATTCTTATAAAATAATAAAGCTTTTAATAAAAAAAAATAAAAAATTCTAAAAAACAAAGTCTTATAATTTATTTTATTTTTTTAAATTATTAAATATTTAAATTTCTTCCCCGTTTTTTGAGCTAATTAATTTTTTTCTTCAACTACGGTAGCTGTTTCAATTTTTTTTATTGTTTCTTGCATATTAATAGTTCTTTTAAAAAAACACACTCCAAAATGTATGTAAACATTTTTTTTTGTATTTATTTCGATTTTTTAAAAAATATCAAATTTTTTTCTTTTTACCTTTTTTGATACTTAACAGTTTTGAATCTTTTTTTGGATGTGGTTTTTTAAAGGAATAGTTGAAAAACAATAATCAGAAAAAAAATTAAGAATAGCTACATTATTTCGAGAGAAAAAAAATAAAACGTAAAAAGTGCAAAATCTCCATACAAATTCGTATGGGAAATGTATGGCTTTGCAGGCACGGGTTAATGACATCGAACAAAATTTTTTTTGGTCAATAAATTTTTCGTAGCGCATAAACTTTCGATTTATAACTTGGCCGATCCAAAAAAAAGAGTTTGGGAAATAACGGACACCCTAATATACATACATATATTTTTTTTACTGATTTTTCTGATTTCGAGGAAGTATAAAGAAAATTTGTAGATTTAAATCGTTTTTTGTAAATCGCATAAACCATTGTAAATTTTCAAAAAAATTATTAAATTTGAAGGGTTTTTCCCAAACGAGCAAGAGGCTATATAAGTTTAAGTTTTATGAAGCCTGACTTCGTATCTGATCTCCTCAAACAACCTTCGTTAGAATTAAATATTTTTAAATACATAAATAAATAAAGGTAAAGAGATTATAAAAAACTTACTTATAAACATATATGTATATTTTTTAAACTTTTTAATATTGAATATTCACTTTTTCACTTCACAATTATGTATAAATTTAATGCGCACTGGTCACTAGCCACTGAACAATTGATGGGTGAATGATTTATGTTTGTAAGTTAAAATAGTTTTTTCTATTATTTTCATAAAATCTTCCAAGAGAGAGAATGATAACCCATCATTTGCTCAACACAAATATTTTATCGATATTGCTTTTTTATTCTATTGGGTTATAGGGACTGGATAGACGTAAGCTCACACAAAATTCTTCAATAGCTTGAAAACTACTTTCATTAATAATGAAAAAATTATGTAGTCAAAACAAGCTTAAGAATTTCCAATATACCAACTAGCTTATGAATTAATTTTTTTTTAATTCATAAGTCAATTAGTAGGTAGTGAATTAAATTTTTTTTTAATTCATAAGTCACTTAGTAAGTAGTGAATTAAATTTTTTTTAATTCATAAGTCACTAACTTGCTCATGACTTAAATTTTTTTAATTCATAAGTCATCTAGTAGGTAGTGAATTATTTTTTTTTAATTCTTAAGTCACTAACTTGCTCTTGACTTAAATTTTTTTTAATTCATAAGTCACTTAGTAGGTAGTCAATTAATATTTTTTTAATTCATAAGTCACTTATTAGGTTGTGAATTAATTTTTTTTTAATTCATAAGTCATTTACTTGCTCATGAATTACAATTTTTTAAATCATAAGTCACTTACTTGCTCATGACTTAAATTTTTTTTAATTCATAAGTCACTTAATAGGTAGTGAATTAAATTTTTTTTTAATTCATAAGTCACTTAGTAGGTAGCGAATTAAATTTTTTTTAATTCATAAGTCACTTAGTAGAAAGTGAATTAAATTTTTTTAATTCACAAGTCACTTAGTAGGTAGTGAATTAAATTTTTTTTAATTCATAAGTCACCAACTAGCTTATGACTTAAATTGTTTTAATTCACAAGTCACCAACTGACTTATGAATTAAACTTTTTTTAAATCATAAGTCACTAACTAGCTATAGAATTATTTTTTTTTAATTCATAAGTCACTAACTAACTTATGAATTAAATTTTTTTAATTCACAAGTCATCTACTAACTTATGACTTAATGATTTTTTTAATTCACAAACTCGCAACCCTGTTTTGAAGTAAGCGAACAAAAATACTATATAAATAATAATTTTTAAAAGGGGTTAATTCTGAGTCAAACCAGAATAGGTACCTAAATCCAGTCAATAAATGTAACCCAAGTTAACTCTGAAGCAGTTGTTAAGTTTATCAAACTATCGAAGCAACATTCGCCGATCAAAAAAATATTGCGTGTTATTATCAATACTGATTTGTCAGCCTCTGATCATATAAACTCTGTCATTGCGAACTTACGAACGCAAACACACATATACACAAACGCACATATACACAGACGCACAGACCGACAGACTTATCTCCATCATCGTAACCGTAGTGTCAATTTAATTTTTCAAAATTAAAAAAAACACCAGTGGCGTTTTAAGATTTTCTGCCGCGCTGGGCTATTTAAAATCTTACATAAAACATTTATCAAACAAAATAATAACACGTCAGTTTTACCTGCTCACGCAGTTCGGTTGCTTCTTGTACTTTAGGTTGCAGTTGTTCAGATTGTCATTTTCCCCGATGATTAAAGATAGGGTTGTGCAATGCCTGGAGAGAGTAAAATTAATATCATAATCACAGCTGTTTACAGCGTAAAAAAATCATTGGTCAATTATTTAACAGAAGAACATTTGAATGGAATTATCGTAAAATTCGTTCACATTTTATGAAGAAAAACAATTCATCAAAATAGATTTTTCAATCCACAGAAACCAACTCAACGTATAAAAATAAAATCTTAGTAAAATTTGTTTGAAATTCAATTTAAAAAAAGTGCGTATACGCCCAAGTGTACCACTATTTTAATTAGGTACATGGAAAATCTCGTTTATTAAATAAATCTAATATTTTTGTAGTTAAAACTACTTATTTAGTATTAATCTCCTATAATCCTTGATTGTCGCAGCCTTCAAGAAATTGAAGGGCTCTTTCGTTTGAAATTACTTTTGAATTTCTTATTTCAATTTTGTATTTATTCCAATTTGTTTGTTCTTTTTACATATGTTCTTCTGTAACAGTTCATTTTTTTAATGTTAAGTCCTTAATGTCTAAGCCTTGTGCAAGAATGAAATTTCTTCTCAAAAACTACTGTCTTTGAAGAAGAATGAATTTCAGCATGAAGTCATATCAGTAACAGAGCATCGAAACTGGAGAAATCTTGACGCGCCACAAGAATTACTTACTCCAACTTCCTATTAAGGCGGCGGAAGGTAGGCACATAAAAAGACATATAGGTATTTAATAGCCCTTTTAATTTATTAGTTTGCATATGTGTAAGTAAGAAGATCTGCCCATTAAATCATAGAGGTCTTATAATTTTCATCATCCTTTTTTTTTTTTTTTTTTAAAGATAAACTTGTTCGACAAGCTTTAAACTTATTAGCATTTCCTTTTATTGTACAAGACTAAGTAGGTATATAACTTTAAGTATCATCCTCATCTATTTAAAATAAACAACAAAGCGCAATATCAACATAATCTAAAATGATAAATGTCAAACAAACAACTTTATTCAGATAGACAACCAACGATAAAATAAATTAAATCCTTTTTTCCTTTTAATACCTACAAAAAAAGGACAAAAACCTGTTAGAAGACGCCATTAACACGAACAGATAACCGCAAAACAAGAACCTACAATATTACTCAAAAAACATCCTTGATAGAAAAAAAAATTGAAAACATAAACAAAACAATACAAAAAATGGAACTCCTTTAATCCAACACAATCGCTGTAAAGGATGAATATACAAAAGTCAAGAAAACAAAAAAAAAAATTCACAGAGCACAGCGCACACATTCAAAAAAAAAATAATAATACTGAAACATCAAACCTTCGACAATTTTCGAAGTGAATAGTCAAAGGACCAAGAAGGAATCTATCTATCTATCTCTATACCTATACAACAAAAACATGGACGAGTATATTTAGGTTAGCTAGATGGCCGCACTGCCTATGCGGTACGCCTATCCCCAGGACTACGACAACAAGCCAGAGCCAAGTTGCAAAACACTACAGGACGAAATGCAATAAAAGCATAGAAAAAAGAACTCTCTTTCCCATCGATACTTTACCTACATGATACCTTTCTAAAAACACACAATTCCTACTATACATGGATCCAATAAGAAGCATATCGTCACCGCCATCAGCTAACACAGCGCGAGCAGTCAAAGTAATCCAACTTCAACCCCATCGTCATCATCAGCCATCACCCACCCTGTGTCCTGTATCAAACCCCTTTAATACACACACACTATAGCACATAAACAATCGCTCTGTGACTCACAAAAGGACTACACGATGTTCACCCTGCATTTCAATTTATCCGAGCGAGTACGTAGGTATACCTATACCCAGTCCTGTAGTCGTATATCCTTATGAATGGCCCATGTTCCTGTTTGTTATCCCTTTTGTGGAACACTAACTCTGCCATCGTACACCATATCACCGTACCGCACCGTAGGAAGCATAGGTAGGTACATAATGTATATCCTTTTCCAAAACGCCGCACTCCATACCACCACTTATACTCACTTAACTCTTCTTCTATCGCTTCGCTTGCTCTGTGCGGTGACCAGGAAGCAAGCCACCCGGCTGTTGGCGCTCTCAATGACTGTCCTGTAAACCTAAGTCCCCATCAAATCGGGGATATTGCAAGGATTTGTCAATTGTCAGCCGTAAGGACACGCTACTCTAACTGCCTTCTCCCGATGTATGTATAAATTCGCTTCTGCTGCGTAAACGAGTATAGAAGAAGAGATTCCACATCAGAGGCATCAATTTCCAGCAAGCTCCTGATGTTACCATCTCGCAAGGACGACCTGCACCATATCGAATTCAAGGATTCAAAGGAATTTAACAGCAGTCAAGTGCGAACCTCCACAAAAACATCCTCAAAGAGAAATAATACCAACTTTCTTCTCTCTCGCAATATAATATTGAGCAGCAGTTGAAGGCGAAAAAGGGGGAGTTTAATATCCGAGCCATTTTTAAAACTTCCCCACTACACACACACATTGGATTGTCACTCATTTTGAAAGGCGTGGTCTCCATTCAACACTCGTAACACGCTATGCCACACCCCTCTTGGCCGTGACACAACCCATCAGTCAGCTGTTGCATGCCATTACCACCAACGCTCCAACCTCACGTCATCTCCACCACGCATTGCAAACACAACAAACATCTCTGACATCGACCAATCGCCGCATTGCGCATGTGCCCTCTCCAACCAACAGCGACATCTATCGAACAACCCCGCACGGTCAGAAAGAGAATTCGATATATCATTATGGCTAAAAAAAAAAGACACACGAGACGACCAGTTTGATGCGTGTTCGTTTCGTCGTCGACCGGCTACGAAACCGGAATAACAACAACTGTTCGGCTATGGTGGTGGTATGCCATTACGCCAGTGGTGGTGGTGGCACTTAAAGAAAACGTCAACTTGCGGGGCGGATCCGTTCAGTAAGGCAAAAGATACAAGTATCTCACTCTTGAGCAAATATTCCAGCTAATGGCAGCTGGAATGCGATTGTGTGCAAGGCCACATCCCCGAGAAAACCTGCTCTCGAGTGTAACAGTTTTAGGGCTGCATCCACTGGCAACGTCTGACGAACCAGTTAGTGCTTGAACGCGACTACGTGCGCATCGTTTGACACGCAGAATCTTAGCCCGTTGGATTTTCGTACGAGTATCTCCGTATCGTGTAGTGTTTGCCTCCATATAATACCTACCTATCCCCCCAAGGATATACTCTCTCTCTGCCTGCAACGAATTTGTTTTTGTTTCGAGTGTGGGTTGTTGAATTGACCTCCTCGTCATCATCAGCAACCATCGGTGGCGCAATGACACGAGCAACCCGACTGCAAGGACTATACAGATAAAACACACGGATTCGATAAAACTTTCGGGCAAAAGATACTTTTACTTACTTCGAATCGAGTATCTTTTTGGTGGTTTTCTTCCAAAAATATCGGTATTGTTTTTTACTTTCTTTTTTCTGCTGGGAAATATTCTCTTCCTTGTTTGTGTTCTTTGCTCTTTTACTCTTTGAAAAACCTTCAGATACTTGTAGATGAAAAGTATCCTTATAGCGCGTTCATTCATTCAAAAAAAAAAAGTGTTTTTATAAATACCCACCGGGTGACGCTAATTCCCGACAAAACCATTCAAAATAAACAAAACCCTCGTAGTGATTCGTGCAAATTGGTAGTCCCATGGAATAGTGAGTGTCCTTTTGATGGATATTGAAAAAATAAAAATCAAACAAAAAAAAAAAAAATATTCTGACATTGACAAGGATATTAGGAAAAGTGTTAGAAATGGTGTACTTTTGAAACAAAACAGAACGGGGACGGCGAATGCAGCACCGTAATATAAAATTGTTGCACGCGCATCAGTGTTCGGGAGCTGTGTGTTGTGTATCTAAATATAACTGACTCCATTATACAAATGCAATTATAATTTTAAATTAAACACAAAGTGTTGTGATGATGAATCATTTTTTGTCAATCATTGTGATCCAGTTGAAGTGAGATACAGCAAACCTGATGACAAGAATAAGATATTTTGTTTGTTTATAACATCCAAAGGATAAGCAAAAAAAGGAGATTTTCAGCGGAAGGAGCTTATAGTTTATAGTGTAGTAGATTTATTATAATCCCCCACCTTCCTCCCCTCATAAGCTAGTGTAAATAGCATTATTATTTTTTATACACACTTATACACACATCAAAATGGCAGCATATGCGCAGTTCGGATATGGATATCCGTCGGCAAGTCAGGTACCTATAAATTTTCTTTTGTTTTTATTTGGTTTTAAATTTTAGTAAATTTTTCAATTGTGTGAAATAATATAAAAAAAAAAAAACCGAAGTTTGAAAGTAACAGATTGATAAAAAATTTTAACGTAAATAACTGAACTTCCTAAGACCACATACTCAATTTTGAATTTAGGTACCTACATTTTATATTAAATGCCTTTGCCTACAAATGTTTGTTTACATTATTTATTTTTGATAGCTGAAAAAGTCAAAATCTAGGTAGGTAGTTTGCGATTTGCGAAGAAAGATTCTTATGCTATGAAAACTCAGTTAACATGTCCCAAAGGACATGCACACCACATTAAAAAAAAAACATATAAATTAGATGCATTATTATTACCTACGTATTTAAGTTTTTTTTAAAAGCACAATAATGTTTAAATTACTTTTAAGTTAAATTTTAGCAAAAAATTGAGCTCCGAAAAATCGAAATGATATACATACCTATGCATAATATTATTTGGTGTGTTTAGGAAAATGTGAAATCTGAGATTTCTCTACTTCAAAAAGTGAGCAAACGAATCCAAAATTTTTTTCCTCAGAGTTTACTGGCTGAACAGAATGGTGACGCAGACGGAACTGGAGCCGGAGCTGGAATAGCTGTCAAAATATTCAATAAGTACACGTAAATTCAATGTTGCGAACACAACGGAACGTAGACGCATACGGAGCTGCAGCCGCAGACGGAAGAGTTCACCAAATTTTAACTTTTCACGTACGGCACTTTTGACGTTTCAAATTTTATGAAGAAAGAAAAACAACTTTTTGGGTAGGAAAAAAATATTGTGGTTATTTGTATCGCAAAAAAATTATTTATTAAAAGGAAAATTATTGGAAACAAAAAATGTGAATTCTGAGCTTGTACACAAGAATATTCTTTTGTTTTTCTTCAAAATACTTTCAAAGCTGTACAGCTCCATTGTGGACATATTAAAATAATAACGTACGACACTTTTTGACAGCTCTTCCAGTTCCGTCTGCGGCTTCAGTTCCGTCATTCTATTCTGTTCAGCCAGTTAGACTGCAAAACTGAGAAATTTTGCTGAGAAATCTTGTTCATATGTAACTGAGAATGCTGAGGGCTCTAAGATCTCATTTTCCTGAACTTGCCTATTGTTTATCTACAATTTAAAATATTTATCAAACTCAGATCTTCTTTTTTATTTAAGAAGTTTCTATAAGTTTTAAACAACTATTCCACTATCCCGCAGGTGGAGTTTGTTTTTTACAATGCAAACAAAAAAAACAAAATATTTGATCCTTTTAACTGTGTCCCTGTAAGACAGACCTACGGTCTTTTAAATGCAAACATGATGTGTCCGATACAGTTAAAAGAAATAATAAGGAGGCACAAATAAAGCAGTTACAGCCTCATCCCAATACCACAGGCGACAACTTGTTGTTTAGCTAACGCGTGGGTAGGTTTATACTGTTCTTCTTTGCAAAAAGTTCTATCTGGAAACTTACATACATTAATTTAAATTAAAATTACTTTTTAATGGAAATTAATTTTTTTTTTTAAATAGGCATTACTTGATAAAAAAAACTATTGATATCTTTGGCGCATAATTTTAGGGGATTTCAAGCAGTGTTACACTATCATATAAAATTTAGCAAATTTACCAAATGTATATATATTAGCTCAAAAGTTTAATATAGGTTAGTGTGATGGACTAATTTACATACATGGCACATTCTAATACGAGCTGTCGCACATAGGTACAAAATGTAGCCATACTTATAAGATAATATTTGTCATATGCTAATGTAATACTGCCTTTAGTATGATGATAATGTATTTTTGGTATAATTATAGGTAAACAAACAGAATTTTCGAAAGGAGAATGCCCAAAAAAAAAACCAGCGTCGTCGATTTAATAATGACATAATATGTATGTGGATTGAAAGGGCATAAATTGTAGATAGCAAATATGAAATTAATATCTTTAAAAGTTATCCCCGAGACTGAATATGACGATTTTTGATTTTTAATAACAAAGGCGCAAAATTTTAAACAACCTGATGCTAAGGTATTAGCATGATACTACTTAACAATTTTCTATCTTTAAAACTCTTTACTAAAATGTTCTTAGTTTTCAACATTTTCTAACTCCTATATTATACAGTCCATCGCACTAACCATCACGCCACGGCTACAACTTACTTACTTATTTACTTTTTAACTTAGTATCATACTAAAAATGCTTTAGCATCATACTAAATCGTCTAAAATTTTACGCCAAAGCGTTTTCGTATGCAAAAAAGTTGGTAAGGGCAATGGAGAAAAAAAGGACGATCACACGAGGGCTCTTGCTGGATTCAAAAAATATACTAAAATACATAAGGCCATATTATTAATGCACCCCGTGCCGCCTACGAAAATAATATTTTCAAGAATCTTATATTGTTTTCAAAGCAGAATTTCACACTCTATAAGTCTATAGCATATTAAAAGTCCACTGAAATCCCCGCATCTTTTGTATTACCGCTTTCATAGATAGGGGAGTATAGAGGGAGGTAAAAATGTATCAAACTAAAATATTTTTTTTTGGTATAATATAATCATATGACACATCACTTTGGGGTACCTTTTAATGCCCGATATTTTGAAACTAAATTGAACACGATACAACGACCCTAGAAATAGTTATAGCCTTTTTATTAAAAGATTACCGAACTTTCCGTCCAACAAGTAAAATGATACGAAATGGCAACAGTATTGTGATAAAACTTGGAACACACACATTCAATTTGTCAAAAAAAAACTGAATCAAAGGGTCCATAAAAATACCTTCCGTTAAAAAGTTTTTTTTTTTTTTTAAAGCGGTGGGAAAACTGTGCAACTACTACATGAAAATTTCCTTCCAAGACTGGAGCATTGATGAAAGGTAGTAAAATAAAAAATGTCTAATTTTTCATCAGTAGGTACCAAAAATTAAAAAATTTCGTTAAAAGTTTCATAAAACGTATACCAGTTTTGGAATGCAGTTTCTAGTAATTTTCTTTCAACTCGAAAAAAACACCCTTTTACGGCAGATATTTTTATGGACTCTTTGCTTCTTATTTCTTATGGGTATGATAACTTGAACGTGTGTTCCAACTTTCATTCGTTATTATTTCGTAATATTTACTTTTTGTTCATACGAAAACACTTAGGCCAGGCACGCACATGCAACTAAACAGTTTGGTGTCGATTTTGAGTACCTACTATAGAATTACAGTATTGTCTCCCTAATCCGAATTAATTCATGCCAGGGGTTATTTGGATTATCAAATTACATATTCGGATTGGTGAGTACAGGTCGGGAAAGGAAAATCGTTATTTATTTCACTAAAAATTCGTATTTAGTGATTATTAAAACCAAAAATTAAAAAATTGCATTTGAAATAGGTTTATACTTATTTACTTTTATAAAAACTTAAAACAAATTCATGTATGTATTCAAATATTTCAATCTGTATATGTACTGTATTGATAGCAAAATTAGTTCTTGAAGTTTATAACATAAAGGAGTAATACAAACAAATTTACTGTAAAAGCTAACAAGCTGTGAAAACCAGAGTTTTTTAAGTTGGAATTCGGATTATTCGGAAATCAGGGTAGGTTCGGATTGCAAAAAACTTAATCGAAAAAAATAAAGGTTCGGATTAGCACGATATTCGGATTAAAGGTGGTTCAGATTAGCGAGACAATACTGTATATGAGAGTCCGCGCACATAAACCGGCGCGCACTCCCATAAAAGCCCGTTTTGCTCAAAATCGAAACCAAAATGATTAGTTGCATGCGCGCTCCTGGCGCGTTTTTAAGAATTTACAATTGTCATAGCCAGTCTCAGGCATAAAATTTAAAGAAAATAATTTCATATTTGTTATCTACAATTTATACACTTTTAATCGACATATGTATGTACATAAGTACTTATGTATGTTTTCAATCGACTCTGGGTTTTTGCCCGTGAGTTAACATTGCATTAGGTATCTTTCTAACTTCAAAAGTCTCTTTGACAGTTACAAATTTGAAAATGGTATATCTCTATGAACTGTCAGCTGGAGTTTATTAAGAAAATAGATTTACTTTAGGTATAGGTAGTGATACTGGTTAAAAAATGTTGGAAAATGTTAGTAAAGAGCTTTAAAGTTGATAAATTGTTATAAGTAGTATAGATGTATAGCTAATACTTTAACATTAGGCTATTATAAAATTTTGAGCCGATGATTTTTTTTATAATTAAACTCATTTTAATTGAAATTCACAAATATTCGCTTCTGATGTTTTTAATCTTATTATATTCTTATGATGAAGTCCATTAATATTAAGTAGTTTGATATCCGTTACATGGCAAATGGTTAGTGCTTATAGGACTGTCATATCGGAGGTCTGGGTCTGTTTCCTCAGATGTATTTCGTTTACAGCTACCTCTGCCATAAAGTGACGAATCCTCTAAGAGTAACTTATTTGTCATGAATAAGTGCTTCTTCTCAACTTAGCCGTTTGGATTTGGCAGAAAACTGTAGGTTTCTTTTATTCCTCTGTTATTAACAGACGCACATAAGAATGGTTGTGAGTTTGTAAGTCACTATAGGCCCTGGTTTTATACAAGCTGTAGCACCACCAAATTTATTTTATTTATTTAATTGCTTGAAACATTACAAAAATATCTTATTTCATGCCCGGGTTAGAAAAAGATGTGTTTGTAAAAGTCGATTGGAATCGAAAAGAATAATATATTTTCTTAGATTCTTTTGCGTAAAGTTCAGAATAGCCTAATGTAAGGATTACATGGACTTCTTAATTTCAATATGGGTATTATTAACTTAAAATTCGTATATGTATATCGAATGTGTGAATGTGTCTTAATCTATTTCACTGGTAAGAACAAAAAAAAAACTTTGAAGTCAATATACCTTATTTGAACAGAGCGATTAAGATACAGCAGCGATAATCTCTTTTTGTCATTTCGTTTGGCAACGGTAGGAAAGTTTTTTTTATTGTTGTCATTACATGAGGTAAATTTAGAAGTTTTTCTTTAAATTATGTAAAGGCCGAAAAATATTCATGAGCTTTTGGAATACCGCTTCCAGCTGACATTATGGATCTATGTTGATAATTCCATACAATGCAGTCACAAAATTCGAACTGTCACAAGTACTATAAAGGACTGACGAATGGCAAACTATTGAGCAATAAACCATTCGATATAAGAAGTTTTTAACCTTTTTTGAGGTTTGATATCAACTTAGCAAATTAGCAAAAAAAAAAAAACATATAGAAAACATCGAACGAAAAATTCGAAAATATCACTAGTTAATGGCAAATTATCCAACTAATAATATTTCTATCGGCGATTCGCTTACTTGACACACATCCTTTTTCTGCAGTTCATTCCCAAAATCTGTGAATTTATCTATTGTATTGTATTGGTCTTGAAAAATATATACTATACAGTGGAACTTCCATAAGTCGAATTTCTCTATAACTCAAAGTTTTATTGAGAACTTTGAGTTTTCAACTTTATTTTCATGAATTTTGTCCTCCGTAATTCGAACTTCTGTAACTCAAAATTCTCTCTATTTCGAAGTTTTTAGACCGCATTTAGTGGCAAAAAGTCTCTTTAACTCGAACTTTTCTTTTTTATTTTCATGTAGTCTTTTGCAAGTTTGTTCAGTACATTCCTAAATTAAGTCGAAGTTTTCTCTTACTCGGGGAACCCCTTTTGTTTCAAGTTTTGTTTTTTTAATTTTCTTTAATTTACTGTGATTTCATAATTTTTAAAAGTTGTTTGAGTAGGTATGTAATGTATGTATGATTTTTATGTCAAACTTCGGTTTTTACGGGTGAAGTTTTTATGCGTAGATGTTGTGTTTAAAATTTCTTATTGAAAAAAAAAATGTCAGGAAGAAACTGGAGGTCATAAGTGAATTTGAGTGATCTTGTAATCAAATTCACGCAGACTTTGGCGTGCTTAAGTGTATGAAGCCTTTGAAATAGTTTCTTCAATCCAATTCATGAAACTAAAACATTTTACAAGTCAAAATGCATTAAAAAATGTTAACGAATGATATATTTACCTTTTTAAAACTTGTGTTGATTAAAATGTATTGTCCCTCTTTGAATATCCTTATAATTAAATAAAACAATAAATCTAAAAGTTTTGTTGTTATTTCTATAAATCGAAGTTTCTATAACTCGAATTTTTGTTCTTTCATTTTGAGAGTTCAACTTACGGAAGTTCCACTGTATAGGTACTTTATCACAGTAGAAAACTATTTCGAGAATAAAATTCCAACATAAATAAATCATAAAGGAAGTTTTTGAAGAGTGAAATAAAAAAAGTGATGTGCAGTGACCTCTTATCATACAAAGATTTTAGTTTTTTTTTCAAAATTTTCTCACAAAATGCCTCTTAAAAGTTTTATGAAACACTTGGATAAAAATTGGGTGGGCCCTAATAGAATTTTAAGTTTATGTATTTTCTTTCAATTCTGCTAAAAGTTTTTCTTTGAATAGTTTCAGCAAAAGTTAATTCCAAATTAAGTTTTTTTAAATGTTTATGTCATTCCAAATATTATAAACAAACATTTACTGCATTAACAAAGTAAGATCAAGTTCGTGCGATCGAGTCGTGCATTTCATTACATGATCATCTGATTGTGAGAGGAAAAATAATTAAATACCTATTTATATCTATACGCATCATAACGTAGTATGCCCACCGGCCGACGGAAGGTAGCTCTGACCGTCCATGAACAGTGCCTTTATGGACAAAACTGTTATAAATTTCTATTTCTTTAATCATTATCATTTTTTATACCAATTTTGCAAAAAAGCTATGTTCGTTTTGTGGTGTTTTAACATTGAAAATGTTTATAGGATCGTTTTGACAGAGTTGTGGTGTTACTAAAATGATTAAATGAAATAAATTCAATAAATCAGAAATGAACTCCAGCGTATAGGAGGACAACTATCAAATTTTTGGTTGGTGTTACTAAAACATCACTAGAATGATAAAAATAAACAAACGAACACAAGCAATGAATTACAGCAGGCGTCGGCAATAGGTATACGGGGAAAAAATGAAGAAAGAAAAGTATTGTTCGTCGTCAACGGGCAAGCTTCAGTGGAGAATGGTCAAGGTCATGAAGTATATTCAAAAAGAGAAAAAAAACAACAACAAGGTATTCAGAAGAAGACAAATGAACAAACAAGGCAACCAACAAAAGTGGATAGGTATTCTGCCAGATTTTTGTATGTTGTAGGTATATATATGTGTGTATGCATCTACATAGTCATGAAGGTAGGTAGGTTGTGATTTTGTGAAAATAAAAAAGATAGGTATTTATTTTTATTCCATACAGAATACAATCCGGTCTTATAAGAAAGGCCAGTGATGCAGTTGAGTGTGCAAGCAGGGGTAGAGATTGCTTGAAATCGATATTACCTATGTAATATGTAGGACAACCAAAAATATGCCAGAGCATGTTTTTTTCTAGCAACACCATTAAGACGAGATTAGATTAGAAATCAGTTTTATAAGAAATACTGTCTTTCAAGCGCCATGTTTCGTCGAAAATGCATACTTTTTGTATATATACGTTTAACGTGCGCATATTTTGCCGTATTTTTGTATATTTTTCATTAAAATCATAACTTGTACAGTGTTTTCTAATGTTTATTCAATAAATAATAAAGGTCTGGGGTAGGCATTACCAAAAAATTTAAACATAACTTCAGGTTATGGCGAAAAAATTGGCATTAAGGAAATTTGGGTTGGAGTTTTGTTTTTTTTATTCGACTCGAACAATTTTATTCAATTTTGCAATTTAGTGCTTCTAAATATTTTAAGGCCGTGTATGAATTAAATTAAAATTTCGAATAAATTTTATCCGAAATTAAAATTTAGTATATAGTTTTAGTTTTATGTAAATCTATATGCTACCTTAATATATTAAGCTAGCAAAACTTCTAAACTGCTCAACATAATCAATTGAAATAAAAACTAGAACTTTGTGCTTTTTGTGTGCTATTATTGTGTGGCAGTCCCGATTTTTGTAGCAAAACTTCTAAACCGCCCAGCATAATCAATTGAAAGAAAAACTAAAATTTGGTGCTATTTTTGTGCTATTATTGTGTGGCAGTTCCGATTTTTGTGCTAGCATACTTTTGTTTAATGTTTTGCTACAAAAAAACTATGCAAACACAAAAATCGGGACTTCCGCCCAAAATAGCACGAAAAGAGCACAAAATTTTAGTTTTTATTTCATCTGATTATGCTAAGCGGTTTAGAAGTTTTGCTAGCTTAATACTAAAGTACCATCTAGATTTACATAAAACAAAAACTATGATAGCACGAAATTCTAGTTATGGTTTTAATTGATTATGCTAATGTGTATTGTATATGCTAGCTTTATAGACGTTTAGATGTAGGTCGTTCTTTTTAATCCCAGTTTTTAAAAATACATTACATAGGTATACATACCTACATAGAATATATTTTTACAAGCAATAATGAGCATATTTTTAGGGCCCTAATCATTTTTTTTTTGAACATATAATTACTTGTTAAGGGCATATATATGTAATTGATTTTTAAGGGCATAATTATAAGCGCTTAAAACTGTTTTTAGGGCATATGTTTGTTTGCCCTAATAGGTATGTGAGTTTTGATATCAGATTAAAAAAAAATAGAAAAGTACGATGGGGTTAGTTAAAGAAAATTAACAAGATTTATTTTTTGCCAAATGGAAAGTGACATTAAATACCTACACCTAGAAACTTCAAAACTTATAATGGTGTTTGAAACAGCTTATTACGTTTTAATTTAGCCAGTTCAGGTTTCTCAAGCTTACTGATATCTCAGAGATCTCAGCAATCTCAGAGATCTGAGCAATCTCAGAAATCTGAACGTAATTCCTCAGTGAGATTCCTCACTTTTGCTGTCAAAAAACTGAGACTGATAGTTTTTGGATTCGCTTGCTCAATTATTTTTTGTCGCAGTTGATTAATTAATAAAAAAGAGATGGAAATTGATTTTGACTTCTAGGGGAGAAATTTTGTTCAGGTTTCTCCTTCTGCTCAGTGGAGCTGACGGAGCTTGCTCAGTGATATCTCAGTGAGATCTTAGAAACGTGAAATGGCTAATTAATTTGTAAAGATTGTAAAGATTAGTCATGTTTTTTGTTTATCTAGCAAAATAAAGTCATTTTCAATGTCCCCATGGTTACTCTATGAGTGAAATCTGTAAATTTTTTGTCTAAAGTTCATCTGTTGTTACCTCCGGACTAACAGAGAAGAAAGAAGTATAATATTATATTTCAAAAACTTCGCAAGAAACAGGTATTTTTCACTCCTGACCAGTTTTTTTGTAATACTGATTATTGATATACATTTTATGAATGATTGGCAAAAGAAAATATATACGGAGTTGCTTTTTGTAGAGGATAAAATGTAACCCACAAACATGTTTAACAGTTGTTTGCGAAAAACTTATATTTTTGACATATTTGAGTCAGCAATATCTTGTAAATTATAACTCTCACTCCTATGCGAAAAAGTGTTCTGACTTTTTTTTTGTTAAAATTATATCAAAGTCCATTGAATGGGAAAAAAATTTCTTTTCCTTAACTTGGCCAATTGAATGTTAAGTTTAAAAACTACTATTTTTATTTTTGACTAATTTTTAAAAATAATAATAAAATCTTTTAAACGATCGATGTTGGGAGGAAATATTTTCTTATTAACATAATGTACAATTTAGCATGAGTATATGTTTTTGAAAACAAATACCGTTTATAAGTTACATACCTATCCGAATTTTTCGTAATTTTACGTTTTTTAACTGTATCTTTTAAACGGTTAGCTAGAATGACCTACAAGCATGTGACAATAAACTTTCAGTATGCCTATTTCTTATGCCATAATGAAGACTATATTATATCGCATCTAATAATGTTCGCTTTGATTTAGTCCGCAGTAAAAGTAGATATACTTTTGTATAATTTGGTTAGCAAAATTTCATCTTGAAGAACAAAAATGAACACGTTATCAAAAGTCCTGATTTTCAAACTTTTTCCTTAAAAAATCATTAATTTCTCTGTGTCCAGTTTTTCGGTGAAAGTAAAGCAGAGTTAGTTATTATTCAGGGTCCTGCGCCGACGGTAGGTGTACTATTTGGGTTAACATTAACAAACACCCTCTTTCAATGGCGATTAACTGTTATAACTGCTATAATTAGTATATGTAGGTATTTGTTAAAATTAGTGTAACTGTTATAAATTAGCATTTCTCTGGTCTTTTCCTAATTGTAATGGCAATAAAACTGTTATAACTCTTATATTTAATTTCGTGTTTACGGTTAAGACGAGAAGATAAATTGGCATTTTATAACAATTAAAACAGTTTATCGAAATTAAGACTAGGTGTGAATTAACTTCTTTTAGAAATTAAACTATGTACCCGAAATATGTTCACCGGCAGAGGGTGCTGGTCCTACGGGCCGCATAAACAGTACTTTTATAAACAAAACTGTTATAAATTGGGAGTTTTTCTAGTCAATTCCTAAAAATTTACTCATATCAATAACTTATTTATGCTTATTTGTTAAATGATTGAGATTTCAAACTATTGTTTTTGAGAAGAAATGTATTGCATTGAATGTGTGCAGAATTTGTCCATTTTATTATCGCACCATAAATGCTATCTGAATGCTTTGTCAGAGGCTGAATTGTTTTTCAAAAATGTTTTAGCTGGTAATGTAAATTGCCTATGTTAAATAGTGCATGATCTGCAAAATTTCTTTAAATTCAAAGAAATAAACAATTTTGTTTTGCTTTCAAATCGAATGAAATATTAGGTTCGTTCCTCTGCTTTGAAGTTCTGTGATTTTCTGTACATTTCTGTAAATCCCAAGTTCTGTCAAAGTTCACTTAAAAAAATAAAAGTGTACTAAAATGTACAAAAAATCACAGTTCCAAAGTAAAGGAACGAACCTTATGTTCAATATCAACTTTTTGACAGATCCAAATCAAAAATAAATTGTTTTTTTTTTCCAAAAGAAAACCGCTTTAAGAGAATTTAATAGGAATGATTTTCCCACATCAAATTATTTGCAATTAAACGTATCTACAAACATCACAAATCGACATGCACACAGAACATTATCTGACGAATATGAATGATTTACGATCTTCATGAAATTTCACCTGAATATAATCACACAAGCTCATCGCACATCATCATCGGAAACTCATCCATTCCGCATGTTGTATATACGTGGTTGGTACGTCTACCTATATCCAAACTCAAAAAGTATAAAGTAAAAAAGATAAACAGCTATGGATAAAAAAGTGATCGAACTCACATAGGAAGGTCCAATGAAAAAAAAAATTAAGAAAAAAAAACAAAGATGTAGGTAAAACAGGAATGCATGAAATGTCATCGCGAATTCCCATCATGCATCGTGATTCCAGTAATTTCCATCAACGCAATTCATCTGCGAACTTGTCAAAAGTTTTGATGGAAGCGATGCCAATCTACGCCGCTCCGCGCCAACCGATACTAGTTGTTCCTTTTGGTTGCTGTTATGGTTGCGGCAAAGCCAAGCCATTCGTTACCCGCTCTGCTGCCCGCGCAACAGCTCGCACCCAGTTCTCAATGACAATTATGCGCGAGAATCGGAAATTGTGAGCATATCAGCTCAGTTTTTTTTGTGACGCAGTCAACGGATAACACACACAACGCTCAGCGTATAACTACACTGATCTTGCCCAGATCCCTTTGCCTTTTATGACAGATTCCTGTGTCCTGGTTCTTAGTTTTTTCTTCGAGCGATCGCGCCGCCTTAGACAGAGCCCAGAACTCTTTCTGATTGCTTACTTGTTTCGGTTGTGACTGTTGGAACGATTGAAGGCACAAAAAAGCTGACTGCATCGAACTGGCCAGTTTCAGGCCAATTCCAATTTCGCATAGGAAATTTGTTTCACTCGGAACGGTTATGGGAGTGCGATAAGATAAGCCGTATAAGGACGGCAGCAGCGTACGCGACTCGATTGCTAAAATCGCTTTGGCCAGTGAGTGCGCCTTTAATTAATTAATAATTCATTTTAAGTACATGCGCACAGTTCTTATGATGATTCTTTGAGCTGCAGGGATAACAGGCTATAGGTGATGTATATACGCTCATCTCGGCGGTTCCTAGCGAAATCCAGATTGTCTATCCCAACATCAGCTTTTGAGAGATTGAAGAAAAACCTAAAGCCCGATGAAACATTGACAGAGACCTTATCTTGATGATGGAAAGAGATATCGCACAATCAAATCGACAGACCTGCCAGCCAATCTCTGTTGGCAGCCGGGTGCAACATTGACTGCTTGGCTAAGCATCCAGCATGAAGTTCCGAATACCGATCCGATCCCCAGATGATGACGATCATCGTATCGTCACGTCAATGATTGCACATGGAGCGCCGCCGCTGGTTGCAGCGCTGCGCTGCTTCTGTTTGACTGCGAGAGTGTATTCCGGGCTGATCCAATCTCATTGCCCATCATCGTCTTTCTTTCTCCCTTTAATATTGTGCTGGATGTTTTTTTGTGCCTGCAGAAAAGTTTCGCCAAGAGGAGCATTTCAATGGGCTGCTCCTCTTAGTTTGGACTCGAGCTGTCAGTTTACGGTTATGAATTTTATGATTTATGTCCGGGCAAATGGATTTTATTATGCCGTGGTTGGAGTTTTCATGTCTGTTCCCCCATCATCGCTTGTCCGCGCGTTTTACCAAAGCTCCAATCATCATTTCATCAGACAGAGAAGTAGAGATGAGGATTTTTGACATTCGGGTGACTCTTTTTGTCACTTTTGGACTTTTCCCCCATTATTCCCCGAGACTTGATGGATAATTTATGCTTAAAATTCATAAATCAATAAGGAATTTCTTGCCCGATCCGAAACGGATGGGTTTTTGTTGCGTGTGAAATTTTGGTCGAGAATAAACCGAGAACATAGCGCGATCAAGACAAGCAAGCGGTCAGTGCGCCTTGCGCGCCTGTGCACAGCAGCTATCTGACACTTTTTAATATTTATAGATACAAAATGAATCGAAATGAATTTATTATCCGCTAATGAGGTTTTTATTGTTATTTTATATATTTAGTCAATGATTGGGATCGGCATGGGGATGTGGATGTGGATGGGGGAGAGGAAGAGACTTCGCATTCTCGCCAAAGATTTTTTTGTTGATTTGTTTGTTGTTTTTTGAATTTTTTATTTGGCTCTGACTGAACGGGTTTTTTTTTAAATTATAGCTTTAAGATACGAACAAAGATGCTGTGTGCTTAAAAAATGTATTATGGGAGTTGTTTTGCTAGTGTTTTAGGTACAGGTACCTTTAACCTACCTATTAAAAGCGAAAGTGTATTTAATCTGATGACGCGAGTTCACATTATTTTATCTACCCATGCCCTGACAATACACCCGCATGTGAGGAGTTATTTCGGCGCTTCAAGTCTGGATTCATTTTCAGAGAAGCGAAACTATGAACATATCTATCATCTATTGATCACGATTTAAACATAATGGGCTTGGTTGATGGTAAAATAGATTTTCAGATTTTTGTATGATAAAATTTTTTCAAGAAGGGTGTCTGCAGTCTGCGTTCTAAAGTTTTGCTTAATGGAAAAATAAGAAACCGTTAAAGAGGCTATAAAATTTTGCCAAAATAAATTATTGAAAGCAAATACATATAAAAAAAAAACCTGAAAAAAGCAGGTAGGTACAAAGATTCAGTGGTGGTATTTTACTTCCCAAATCTAACACGACCATTGCTAGAGGGCCTCATATTACGCTATAAACATATTTTTAAAAAATAAAAATTTTCAATATGAATAAAATAGGAAATAAGCTTATTTTAAATATTATTTATTTCAGATATTTGTGAATTTAAGTAAAATAATTCTGAAATAAATCATCAAACTAGAAGACTTACCCATGCACCTACCTTACCTTTATACCTAATATATATTTTTTTTAATTAAAAATAAATTTTTTCAAAATTATTCAATTTGATGCGCCAAAAGCAAAATCTTTGAAATGCATTTAATCTTAAAAATATATACTTAAATGGAGATGTGCCCCTTTTTTTACGACGGTAGTGCAGGGCGTGTTGATTTTATTAGTCCGCTACTGGAGATATTTAAAATTATACAAACTTATCACCATATATATAAAAAAAAACACCTTTTAACCAATCATATAAATTTATCAGTGTCAAAAAGAAATAAGAATTCTTTTAAGAGCTTAATATGCACAGCACATACCATACGGTATTATCAATTTAATTGAAAATCTGTAGCAAGTTTTTGAACATTAAAAATATCAAATGAACTATTGACGTGTTTTTTTTAATTGTTTTTTTGAACTATAATATTTTTATTTTATAGAATTTAATAAATACGCTATATTTCTTACATTTCTTCTTTTCTTATATGTTTGCATGTGTAATTATTTGATGAACAATAATTATGATCATTGTTCAATTTAGTTAATATTTTAAAAATGTTGGATTATTCAAATTGTTTGTTTCTTTATATGTACACAGATATATAGGTTTTATATATTTTTTTTATTTTAATTTAAATGAAATTCCTTACAAAAGTTAATTATTATTTTTTTTTAATTAGGAGTTAGTATAAATAAATATAGCCCATAAGGTGCAAAGAAGGTAAATTTTTATAGTTTTTTTTTTTTTTAAACAAACGACGTAGAAAGTTTATTTTCAAACCATAGATTTTTTTAACTTTAAAGAAATATTTTATCTTTAGAATTTTAAGGCAATTCACATTTTATTTTACTATTTTTTTAACTTACGATATATGAACATGAATAGTACATAGTACGTATATAAAATACATATGCAGGTTTTGGATTCGTAAAAAAAACGAAATCGAGATTTTGATCAAACTTGACATTATACGATGGTTAGGAAAGGGAAGACCAAAAATAGGGTCTTGCAATTCTGTCCGTCTGTCGGTCTGTCTGTCCGCCTACAACAGCCTAAACGGGTGGGTCGATTTCCTTTAAACTTGATACCAACCTAGCATTTTTTGCACATTCCTTCGACACATTTTTTTTATTTTTAGGACCGAAAATAACAATATAATTTTTTGTTTTTAGCATATTTTGAAAAACTTATTTTTCTCAAAAATCGTTCCACAGATTTGTCTAAAAACAAAAATCAATAAATTCTAAAAGGTATAGGTTACCTTTTGGTGAAAATAAAATTTCCCGAAAAATTATTTCAAATGGTACCTTCCATAGAACCACTTTTTTTGCTTTCGGTTTTCTCGAAGAGGAATCAGTTGATTTTTTTATGTGCCACAACTTAGCAGGTCACTTTTTCGGTTGCAGATTGAAAAGTATATAGTAATTAGTTGCTACTTAATTGCCAATTAGTTACGCAAAAAAAAAAAAAAATTAATTGCTCTGTTGGTTTGCGAGAAAATGGGGTGTCCTGCTAAGTTAACGTCAACTTAGCAGGTCAACTTTCTCAAAACTATAGATAAACGGTCCGGGAGTGGATGTGTATTGAGAACTACTTAATTGCTAATTAGTTACGCAAGAAAAAAAATTAATTGCTGTTTTGGTTTGCGAGAAAATGGGTATCCTAATATGATGACGTCATCCCTATTTATTCGAAAACGAAAAAAGGGATTAAAATTTTTTTTACGTAACTAATTAGCAATTAAGTAGCAACTAATTACTATATACTTTTTAATCTGCAACGGAAAAAGTGACCCGCTTAGTTGATGCACATGATTTATTCTTATGGAGAATTTTCTAAAAATCTCAAACAAAAGATTGTCGCAAAATTTTTCAATTTTTTTACCTGCGATATATGTAGGTGGGTACTATGTATGTACATAAATGACAAATTCTGGATTCGTTAAAAAAAGGATTCGAGATTTTGATCAAACTTGGCTTTACGATGATAGGGAAAACGAAAAAAGTGGGTCTCGCAATTCCGTCCGTATGTCTAAACCCATGGGCGGATTTAAATTAAACTTGGTATAAAGTGTTTTTGGCACATTCCCCCGATACATTTTTTTTATTTTCTTTTTTGGACCAAAAATAACGGTGCCATATAATTTTTTTTAGCATTTTTGGAAAATCTTATTTTTCTCAAAAATGACACGACAGATTTTTCAAAAAAATCAAAATTTTTTTATTAGATATATATGCTACCTTTTTGTGAAAATTATATTTCCAAAAAATGGTTTTAAATGATACTTCCCATAGAACTATTTTTTTATTTTCGATTTTGATAATTTTAAAAATTGCCTAAAAATGCCAATTAAATAGGTATGGTATGATATTTAATCATGGGAAAACCGTTATCTGCATAGAAAAAATGATCCGGTCGTCGGGTAAAATAAAATTTGTAGTTTGGCGAAGTTTTTCGGTTACTGGTGGGAATTTTGATGGAGCTGTGACATAAAACATACATTTTAATATAAATCTTTATTGTAACTCAAAAAATAGAAAATACAGAATGTTTCAAATTTTTAAAATTTTAAAGAACTAGAGCTGCACTTTGCTTTTTATGAAAAAAAAAATGTATTCACGCTGCCGAATATGTTTGTCACACATGTTAAATTGCTTTCGTCTTAAAGTGGAATAAAGGTTTTAGAAAGCGTAAAATCACCTTTATCTGAATTATAAAAATCTTTGTTCATTAAATTCGGTCACAGTCACAGCAATTTATTCATCCAGAGTATTTCCCAAAACTACAAAAATTAATTTGGAATCGTTAATGAATTTCTTGAGCTAAGTTTTCTCTTTTAGTTGTTTGCTTATATTTTTTAATGTTTTTTTTTTTGTAAGCTGTTGAGCTGTTGAATTTTATTTTCGGAAAAGATTGCTTCTATAATGTTAGAAGGTATACTATCTTACTCTTTGAAACTAACAGCTCCAGCCTTTTACTTTTGTAGTATTAAAAACATAACAGGTTAAGTAGTTATACGTGTAATTTTGTGTTATTTTCAATTTATTTAAATTTCGTATAACTGTTTCAAAAGAAGTTAGCTATACGATTTAATTTGCATTTACGAACTTTTGAAGACAGAGCCATCCTTGTGCTACATCTACTCATTACCATATTATTATCTCCCTATCATCGGTTTCCATTTCATAATCACTATGGCTCTAACATCGGATCCCTTTACAAAAAAAAAA
Source organism: Epistrophella euchroma (assembly GCA_947049315.1). Classification (NCBI taxonomy): domain Eukaryota; kingdom Metazoa; phylum Arthropoda; class Insecta; order Diptera; family Syrphidae; genus Epistrophella; species Epistrophella euchroma. The sequence goes on from OX346247.1 coordinate 46,151,523, forward strand.
AAACAAAAAAAAAAAAAAAACCAACGCTATTATACCGAACAGAATTGCCCTCCGAAAGTGGCAATTCATTTGACGATTATGAGGCTCCTTTACGCCCAGCAATTCCGCATGATAGCCCATTCTGTAAAATCAGCTCAAAACGCCAATGAAAAAGTACTTCTTAACACCTCGTATCTAATCATCCCTAAATACTATGAATTAACTTGCTGCTGGCCAACCTGCCTACGATATGATGGGCACTTCTGATTCGGCAGATGGTGCGATGGTGATGCAATGGAACATCCTCCACCAACGGCTACCGCGGCATTATGGCTATGGCAGGGCAGGTGCCACTTAGCTCTTATTTAGTGGGAGTATGAATGGGTTGAGATTCACGCTCGCGGAGAATTGTAAAGCACATCAGCGGAAGAACGTTTTAGCTTTTTGTGCGCCATAATAATACTTGAAAATGCCCGTTATTATCAGCACGCAATCCACACCCAAAAAAATAAATGGTACATACAACTAAAAACTTTGTCGGTACTACGAAAACATTCGCTCATTTGCTCCACGAATGGTTCTCGTACAATTTATAAGCACATATTTGTAAATTGCACGAATGTTATTTTGAAAGTAAAAAAAGAAATGTTTTTGTATACCTTGCAAAACTTTCGTATCCCTAAAAAATTAGAAAACAATAAATTGTTTACAAAATACGAAATAATATTGTAGAATAAACGATCTAGCTAAAGTGTCTTAACGAAGACGTTTTTACAATTTACGAAACATTTGTGATTTAAGATTCTATAAATATGTGGAATACAAGATGGCGTTCGTATAAACCACAAATTTATTTGTATTTTAATTAAATTGAATTCGTAGTTTATAGGAATGTTACCGTGTATTCTACAAATGTATAGGATCTTAAATCACAAATTTTTCGTAACTTCAACATATGTTTTTTGTTAAGAATTTAATTTTAAATCGTTCATTCTACGAGTTTTCAAGATTGTAAACCACGAATGTTTCGTACATTAAACAATCATATTCATAAAAGCCTAAAAAACACCATCGTGTATTTTACAAACGTTTAGTAAATTAAAGAAATGTATTTGTGGTCCATTAAAATTAATATTTTTTATAATAATAAATTATTCATTTATTATTGGTTGAAACTAGAAAATCTGTTCATAAGTTTTCAACATTGTACAGAATGCATAAATGTGTTTACGAACTTTTCGTCGAATAGTTAAACCACAGAAATAAAATTAAAAAAACTTGTTAATTTTAACACATTTGTTTATTTTAAAATTAATTAAAAAAAAAACTTAATCTTCAGTCTTTCAAAAATGGAATTTTTGTTAATTTAAAAATTAATTCTAATTAATTTAAATATAAAAATGGACATTTTGTACACAAACACGTCATGCTATAAATACATTAAAGTACTTTTGGCAGTTATTTAACAATAAAAAAACATACAAAATAATAAAATTAAATAAATAATATAAATAGACAGTTATTTAACAATATAAATAACATAAAAAAATAACTTAAATTAAATTATGTAATTAATTTTTGTATTTCATAATATACCGCCACTTAGAGAACAGAAGGAACATGAACCTTATACATATGTTGTTAACAACAATGTTTTATATTGCATCAGGAGGCACGTTCGTTTCTTGTTTTGCAACTATAAAAATAAGAATGTTATTTTGCATAGAGTTTAACAGAAAACGGAAAGTTTACTTACGTTTTATTTCATTAAGCAGCGCATACGCTGGTGGCCTTGTTTTATAGGTTATATTGGGTATTTACAATGTACATTGTACATAGATATATGCAGTCGTTTGAATAGGGAAGTGCAAAGTAAACCGTATTTTTAACACACAAAAGTCACTGTAAAATTTTAAGATTTACCAACCATTAATAAAATGTTAAAAAGGATTGAAAAATTTATTTTTTTCAACTATTTAATAGGTACATATGTATGTAGGTATACCTACATACATATATAGTGTGTCCCCTAATTCGTACATGATATTTTTGGGATGATTCCTGGGATTTCTTAGAACAAAATTCAAAAACTTCAATTTTCTAGAATAGATAGAGTTTTTCAACCACACAATTGTTTTCTTAGAATATCGTGCACGAATTAGGGACCTTTTATAACTTAAATAATGAATACACTTACCATCATGTCACATGTAGTTATAAAAAGTTTTGTTTTCTTTTTGTTTGCTGTTTTTAGTTTCAATGTTATAAAAGAACTCCACAAGCCAAGTTTATTCTATGTTTTTTATTTTTACTTTATAAGTTTTTGTATTCTGTTTTTATTTACTTTGAAATTAACAACACTTTATTGAAATATCTTTTTTTTTAACTTTGGATTCATACATTAATATATATATTTTCACTTCTTTCTCAATTTTTCCTTTCACTACGGTACGTCGGCGGCGCAACACGGTCAAAAAGCAAGTGAGGAAATTCTATTCCGAGTAAATCACTAGACGCAGCACGCAGCTGCAGCTGTGGGTTCTACAAAATATTTCGTCGCATACATCAAATAAAATTGAAATCTTATGCTAAAGCGTATGACTAATATTACAAAAAAAAATCGTACAAAATACAAATGCATGTGTGAAAATACAAAACCTTTGTATATTGTACGAAAACACATTGATGACATTACGACTGTCTTCGTGAATTTACAAAATATTTTTACATTTAGCTGCAGCTATGAGTAAAACGAAATGTTTTGTTATACTGTTGAAGACCTTCGTAAATTTTACGAATAGTATACAAACCTAGTTTTATTACAAAATGTTTTGTGCAAAATACAACTGTATTACGTATGCACTCAAAACATTTTTGTATGATTTACGAAATGTTTAAGGTTTTTAGCGATTGTTTTAGTAAACTTACAAAATGTTTGTATTTTCCAAAATCATTAGTAAAAATATTCGTGAATTGAATATGCGTATTACTGCTTCACCTTAAAAAAGATATATTGAGTAGAGTTTACAAATTTTTTGTACATATCAATAAACATTTGTTTGAAAAAGAGTTACAAATGTGGTTTCATAAGTTTTACAAATTTTTCGTAATTTGGAATTTTTTGACTTCCATAAAGGCTACGAAAAATTGGTTTATTTTACAAACTTTTGTACTTTGAACGAAAAATCAATATACGAGTATATTTTGTAGTGAATTTACGAAATATTTTTTTGAGTGCAGTTTTTTAATGATTCCATTCATTCTTTGGGTATATAGGTAATATTCCTTTTCTCTTCGTCTTCTGTGTGCTTTGTCCTGTTTTTCATGCAACAACAAAAACAACACAACAACAACTGTTGCCAACACCATCATCATACTCTTCAACTGGGGACTTCTTGTAGTCATGTTCCTAACATTACATCCCGTGATATCGCAGCGCATAAACATTTACAACTCCAATTTGGCAGATAACAACTAACATAAGGATTCAGCGAGCAGCGGAGGAAGGCAATGAAGGACAATTCGCCTTCAACTTTAACTTCGCCTTTGCCGCCACCATCAAAAGACAATGTGGATGTGGACAACAGGACAAAAGTGGGAATAATCTCTATGGAGAACCCGGTAGCCAGACAACACATCAGATGACACAAGAGTTTGCGGGCAAATATTTATTTGTCGTCGTCACATTATTATTCCGATGACTCGAATTTTATGGCTTCAGATACGTTCGCCGCAATCCGAGAGTGGATTTTATCGCCTTGCAATTCATTAGGATTCAGAAGGAGCATCGGCAAGCAAAGACAGTCCTTGGGACGAACCGAAATCGGGCAGGGAAAACTGTATAAAAAACTCTTTATGGACTCTCCCGAGAAATCATAATTATGATAATTTCTTGGTAGATTTTTTGTATATTTTTATCTTTCACCGGAAAGTTAATGCGCTCCTGCATAATGACTGGTTGCACCAAGACCAGCGTTAAAGGGTAGCACCACTACAGACCGTCTGTCGATGAATCGCTTCGCGATTTTCACTCGTGATTATGATTTTTTGGAAAAACTTCCTACAACCGGTAATTAACATAATTTTGGCCAACATCGATCGATTCTAAGCTGTGTTACTATGGGACGTGATGGCACTTGGTTGCGTTCATAATTAGGCACAGAGGTATTTAAATTCGTTTGCTAATTTCTGGCGCAGCGAATATTATACCTGTCTAAAGCTGGAGGGTATATACAAAATATTGAACGACGACGAAGAGCATAGGAAACCAAACCATCATCAGCATCGGGACTAGACTTCTTTTGCTTCTTGGGGCTGAAGTCCATCCCATTATAGTAGCTGAGCTGATGGCTATGGATGGTGTTTCCCTTTTGTTCGTTTCGTAAGTTTATACTTCACCTACATACATTTTTATGTGTATGAAATAATTACCCGGATGGTAGGTATAGTGGTGCTGTTTTTTTTTACGATATAGTATGGGCTTGTTCCAGGCGTATTATGATAATAACCGAAGTAGCAAAATGATTGTAATTAATATAATGGCCAAAGATTATCGTTCGTAATTACACTTGCGGGCGCTGCGCTGGCCCTTCTAAGTGTTATGATGATGTTGCAGAAAAATAATTCTTTTGTGATATGTTTTTTATTCTTCAACGTACATAAATGTATCGAAAAATATGTAAAATTGGATCCAGTTTACATTTAACTTTTAACTATATTAGCCTGAGGGGGTATTTTTAGCCGTGGCTAGTTAGTTTTAAATCCGTTAAACCAAGAACTCGATTTTAAACAAACTTGACATTATGCTCAAAGAGAAGTCTGATTTTTATGGATTTCAAAACACATTGTCTTTTTGGAGAAGAAAACAAATTTGTTTGTCTGATTACAAAATTTCGAAAAATTATGTGCGTCTATATTTTACCGAAGGTGTAACCTTAATAAAGAAAAAACTTTAGGATAGCTACTTTATTTTTTTGTTTATTCAATGAACGCAGAAATGGCAACTAATGAGCTAATGCCTATTGCCCATGTACCATTCCCTGTCTTATCTTAACCAATGAGAGAAAGCTTACAAAAAAGAATTTATGATAAGAAAGAAACTTAATGAAAATTATAGTTAAGTGTTGCCAACTATGTATACTACAGTGTCTTTAAGATAAAATTTATAAATGGGAGCTATATAGGTATAAACATAAAATTAGTGTTTATGCAGCCCGCAGGTCCAGGGCCCTCCACCGTCAGTCGATGGGCTTTCTTCGGGCTTCCAGATTTTATTTTAGTTCGCGCGAAGCACATTAATGCACACCCACTTTTAACACAACATTTCGGTAACCCCTTTTAGCTTAAAGGACAAGGTTTCTATAATCTTAAATTTATATATAAGCATTCAAAATTCGAAAAAAAAAAATAAGTACGTGCAGACACATAGTATGTACTTGCAGCTATTTTTTTTTTACTTAATCTATGGCATCTATTGGAAATATCTGCCTATAGATAGGTTTATCATATGGGCAGAATGGGATATATAGCAGAAGTAGGTACTTACAATGTTTTATATCAGAATCAAGAACGACATCCAAATTCTTGAAAAAAATGTGAATTTATGGAAAAAATATTCAAAAATCGTTAAAGAGCATTTAAAAAAAAATTATTTACCTATAAAATTTCCTGTAATTTTTTATTAAAAAAAATGGAATGCCATTTTCAAGAACTTCTTAATATATAGCATTCTATTTGCGTTTAGGTTAATTTAATGTGTGAAACCTATTACACTAAAACCATAATTTCGAAAAAAATTCATCAAACCTGTTTTAAAAAAAAATTATTTTTCAAAAAAAAAACGAACTTTTTATTAAAAATCCAAAAATTATTTTTACGAAAAAATTTGTATGCAGTATTATTCAGATTTGAAAGGATCTTAAGATTAAAAATTTTAATACAAATCAGTAAGGCCATTAACGAAAAATTCAAAATAAAAAAAAACGGTTGTATGGCTGGTACAGTTAGTAAGAGTTTTTGTTGATTTTTTTTCCAAAATGCGTACTATTCCACAAAATTTTTTATCAAGATCGTTAAAGTCGTTTTCAAGACAAATAACCTTTTTCAAAACATTTGTATATCAAGTACAGTTATTTTTTGAGCTAAAAATAACAAAATTTATCCTCTAAAGGGAATCACCTACAAATTGTAGGTATTCCCATCAGTTTGAAGAAAATAGCTTAAATGGTTTAGGCTTTAAATCGACGTTCTGACAGACATACAGACAAACAGACTGAATTGAGGGAGCCACTTTTTCGTGTTCTCTACTAACGTAATTTTAGAGTTACCGTGCGCATTTTATTAAAATAGTGGTTCACTGGGGCGTATACGCACTTTTATTATTTTATTGAATCTTTAACAATTTTTACTACAATTTTTATTTTTATGCGTTGTGTTGGCTTATGTCGATTAAAAAAACTATTTTGATGAATTGTTTGTCTTCATTTAAAAAAAGTCCTGCAGTACGGATTTCGCGAGCAAACGCTAATTAAAATTAAAAAGTTCTCCTGGTCAAGATTAGTGCTGCTTTTTAAAGCAATAAAGTGTCCATTTATGCAGCTGCTGGTGCGAACAGAATACGAAAACTCTGTCCTCAATCAGTTGAGGAAACCACAATCTAAGAAACTGCAACTCCAAGTGTGCAAGCAGGAGCCTCCAAAAAGGGAAGCTGAAACATGTGCAGGGCAGGTCACTTTTTCGATTGCAGATTAAAAAGTATATGGTAATTAGCCGCTACTTAGTTCCTAATTATTTACGCAAACAAAAAATTAATTGCTCTGTTGGTTTGTGAAAAAGTGGGTGCCGTCAACTTAGCAGGTCAACTTTTTCAAAAATTGGGATTAATGGTCGGGGAGTGGATATATGTAGGTATATTGAAAACTACTTAATTGCTAATTAGTTACGCAAAAAAAAAAATTAAACACAATTTTGGTTTGCGAAAGAGACAAAACAAAAACTTATGGGAGGGGATGTCTATCTCCTCCTGTTTAGTCGGAGGGGGAAATTTTCTTTCGACTTGAAATTTAAAAAAATTAATTAAAATTGAAAATTATTAAAGGACAACCAACGGTAAACTTACAACTTCAAGTTATAGGTACCTATCTTTTTTTTCTTCAAGCAAGAAATCCATTCTTTTATTCTGTTTTTAAAAAAACATTTATTTCAAACACAAAATTTTGAATAGAGTATGTGGGTCCCAATCTACATGCCTCAACTTTCTTTGGCATTTAATGCGTATGATGCTGTATAACAAAGATAAGAATAAAATTGTGAACAAATTAAGATAATAATTCTTTTATTCATTTGGCGCTAATTTAAGTACCATCTAAATTAAACTATTTTCCTAAAATATTTATACATTTCTATTATTTCAAGTGGCAACATTGTTATAACAAAACCTTTTTTGCTTTTGTAGAGCTTTTGCAAAATTTTTCTTAGATGAGCGTATGAAATTCAAAATTCAACTATGTATTAATAAATGCAAATCAAAATTTCCTGATTGATGGTGTAGGAACCTACCTAACCTATATTTGCAACGAGAACTGAACCTGCAATTAAATTGACTCAATTGATACTATATAATTATTAAAAAAAAAAAAAAACACGTCACGTAACAGAGGTTAGCGGTTAGCTACAAAGCTTTTATTATTTTTGTTCAAATATTTCTGCATTATGTATGTATAGCTAATTAAATTTAATCTTTTAACTTTAAGTGCGAAAAATATATGTACATCAAGTAAACATGCCTATATTTCTTATGTCTAATGGGGGACTGTATATACAAGGCATGACAAATTATGGATAATTGCTTTTTTGGCCTCTTATAACAATAGTTATTATTACTGAAAATACTTGTTTTTACATAAGAGTCGAGTCACTTCCAAGTTTAAATGTGCACCCCCGAAATAGGTTAAAAATAAAAAAAAAAACTTGGATGTACATATCTCAGTCGCCTACCTATTTCAATATTAAACCGTGCCGCCGTAATTTTGATTTTTGAAGAGTACTTCTTTACGGAAGTTGAGGGTGAAAAAAGTTTATATTGAACTGTATAGTTTACATGATAATAATGTCAAAGAGTGGCTGGTGTCACTGACAAGTGACAATAGTTATTAATTTTTATTTTTTAAGAGAGTGATTCCACAAATCAGAAAATCGACCTACAAAGGCGTTTTTATTGTTTTTTAGTTCAGAGTTATCATAATTGAAACTGTCGGAAATTAAAAAATGGTTGTTCAAGTGCCGCCAAAAACTTCACACTACATTAGTAAAAACAACAACAAATATTGAAATACGGCAAGCAAAGGAGCACTGGATCCACCATTTTATATCGATTTTTATAGGTGCGCAGAGCAGAACAAAAATGAAAACGCTAGTGATATTACCTTTGAAAGGAGTGTAGTATGGTTCTGAGCAGAGCACAGAGTAGAGCCTGAGCGAACGGAGAAAACTCCGAGCAGAGTATGTTGAGAGCACTTCGATTTAATTATAAAACACACCTGAGCACTGAATTGTCAAATCTGTCAAATTACATGGAAACTGTATGAAGTTGGCCGCGCTCAGTTTTTTGCTCCCTGCACGCTCTGAACGAAAAAAAGAATTACAATTTCCAAGCTCTGAGCGCTCTGAAGCACAACACATAAAGAAACACAACATTTTTATTTTACAGTTCGGGCTCAACTCTGAAGTCTGAACTGAACTAAAAAAATAATGCCTATGTTGTTGTTTTAAATAAAGTCAGCCCATAATTCTTTAGTGAGTACATATATCTATCAAATTTTAGTTTTTCTTGAATTCGTAAGTATATAGAATATATGAGGACAAAATTGATGTACATTACATAGGTATCATACATAACTGTAAATGCTACAAACGTTTCACAATACATAGTTAATTAAAAACAAATCACGCAAACATCGGGAAAGAGGGTAGGTAATAGAAGTTAACGGAAGAAGCGTGTAAGATTGGTTTCTAACTAGTCGGATTTACAATATTATGGTCTTTTTTGTCAGGCTACAATCCTTTATCAATATTTTTGCAGAAATTCATTAAAAAATCGTAATTGGAAATTTTGAGAACTTTTAAGAACAAAAAAAAAAGACATGAATTTATTTCAACTAAAAAGAACATATTGTGTGTAGTATACCCATTAGTATAGAAGCTATACTCTTGTATGTCAGTTTATAACTATTTTAATTATAAAAGTATACTTTTTATGCGGCTCAGTAGAGCCAGGGCCCTCTGCCGGTTGACATACCAACTTCAGACACCTAGATTTTTGTTTTGTCAATTTGAGCGAAATGGCAAAAAATGTTATAACTACTGTTATAGCAGTTAGAGAAATGCCAATTTATAACAGTTTTAAGATTTTTTGTCGTTAAAAGTGCGAAACGTGTCACATAGTTATGAAGGGTAAAAATCAATAATGTACGGAATAAGACAGTACTGTGCTACACGGAACGTGTAGCCGTAACGTACTACATGTGAAGCCCTCGTTTTTAGTTTACCTTTCCGCTGGTGTAAATGTTTACAAAAAACTCTGGATGCACCAAGTATATCCACCGACAGGCACAGTTGGGCAGAAATCATTGATTTAGAGGTTTATACAAATATTTTTTTTACGTTTAAAATTACCTTAATTTAATTTTAAGTCTTTTTTGCCTATAAATATGATCAAGTTAAAAGAAAAAATAAATTCCAACTTAGAATCAATTATATCTACCAACCATTTGAAGTAGGTATACCTACGTGTAATACGATTTACTCATAGGTACCTACCCCTCTAGGTCTAGGTGATTTTCTTTGCTATCAACCTTCAATGCTTAATTTGTAAATTGATAAACAGTTCAGTTTGTAAATAAGAAAAGCTTATTTTATTTTTCACAAACTTAACTCATATGCATAGGTATACCTACCAATCACAACAAAGTCTAGATAGGTAGGTATATGTATCTACAACAACAACGTGTATCTTTAGATACACTGGTTTGTTCAAATAATAGGTAGGTATGAATTTATATCCGATATCTAAGCAAAAATCAAATCCAGCTTATTCAAAATATAACTTAGCAAAAAAAATCAAATCCATCGTGCAATAAATCCGTACCGACACTTACCTAGGAATAGATATATCGCAACAAACAAAATTGACTCATTTTTGAGTTAACCCACTTGCAAATTGTAACTCCAATATCAATCCAAACGTCTGTTACGTCTGTTCGGTCGCTCGAGTAACAGTCGTCGCCGTTCAGCTCAAATCGAAGTATCTTTTCCGCCATTAATCACTCACCGGCAATGGCCTCCATTGAAAACCAATCGGACATTCTACAAAATGGTTAGGTAAACTGTCAAAATCTATAAATACCATGTTTTGTCCGTCCGTCGGCATCGTCATCGTCATCGTCGTCGGATCGGAATGGTGGCGTTGGCGGTGCGGCGGCGCTGATGCAAACCCCACTGTCCCTGACAGACAACTTTAGCAAAACCTCAAAAATTGCCAAACCCACTCTAGTTCACTCACTCGCTCATGCTAGTTTGTCTATTATCTCTACCTGCCCCTACATACACGTGTGTCTCTATTGCACGGGACGGGACTGGAACTGGGACTCACAATGGATAAACGGAGAAAATTGACAACAATAATGTCAAATAAAAACAGTAATTATTGTCAACTCAAAATGTAATCCATATTTGTGTGTCGATGTTGATTTCGTTTCGTTTTTGTGTTGTACGCTTATTATTGTTCCGGGGTAAATAACGAGACACGAGAGGGTTTTATTGTCAAACTGCCGTAACGTAACGGTTGTGGGGGGGTAGTAGGCATAGTCGTAGTCGTATTGTGTTCGCGTACTCGTAGTAGTTGGCATTAAATGTATATTTGTAGATTCTGCTATAACTGTGCATTTTGTTTGTATTGTTTGGTGTTAATGTCATTATAACCATTGTAGTTGCGCATTGAATTGTGGGTTCCATTCGAATTTGAATAGGGAGGGGGGGAAAGGCAGGAATGGGAATGATCTGTTCTCTCTCAGTCTCATCAGCTATCAGTGAGTGAGCTTGTTAAGTGCTTTTATGTACTGTTTTCTGCTTTTCAGTGTGACAACTGACAAATAGTAAATCCATCGTTTTGCCCGTTTGTGATGCACACACACACGGAGATAATATCTATGGTAATGGTACCGTTTTCAATTGGATTGTCGGTGTTGGAGCATGGGAGCTTCAAGTGTGGCGCAACATGGCAGCCGGCATGTATTCATCCCTAGACAAATTTTGCGGGTTGTTTATGGATATCTAATATCTACCTATTGGTGTTTTTGTCAAATAATGTTAGATTGTGTGGTGAATGCGACTGCAGAGCAGACTTGCATTTCTTGCAGATGTTTTTTTAATCGAATTCACCATCGTCCTTAAAAACGATTGCATTATGGGTTTATGGAATGTTTTGTTGGGGTGGAACAAAGCCTTTTTCATGGTCGCTGGTATAGTCCCCCATCGTAACTGATATTATTTTCACCTAATTCGATTACCTATCTACATAATTATTTTTTATTGCTGTGCAAATTGAAAAATAATTCCAATCGTTCACGTATGCAATTGGCCACAGTGAACAAGCAAGGGTATTAGATAATATAATTCCATAAATATCTTATGAAGAGACACCTAAATCTTGCATCTTGTTGGATGAGCATGCAATGTGGATTTCCGAAAAAAGAAAAGTAGTTATGTTTTTTCATCGTTCCACATATCAAGGATACGGTAAATTTAGGTAAGCAGACCATATAGGTACCTAGTAACATCCGGACCGGTCGGCATATGGTGGATATACCATATTTCCGAGTCGTCACTTGTAAATAGTATAATGTACCTAGAAAACAGGAGGTAAGTAACTACCTCCTAGAATTCATGTTGTAAGTTTTATGAGAAAAAACAAAAAGTGCGACATAATGCCCAAAGTTACCCTACATAAATTACTTAGGTACTTCATGTAGGTATGATGCGATTTCCTAGAGAGAAATTTGAATTTTTATTTTAGCTGATAGGTATCTAGCATGCAAACATTTTTTTTTTTTTAAATTGTCTCAAAAATGGCTCTAACGATTTTTGGTTTTATTAAAATATTGTGGTCATAACACACTCTGTATAGATACAGTACAGATTGAAAAATTCTGTACCAGATCTATAATAGGTATTATACCAAAATAGTTTTAAGAAAACTGCTTTTCAGGTTTTTTTCTAAAAAATATAAATGTACCTATCTAGGTATATTATAGAAGATTTTGAAGTTTTTTCAGAAAATTGTACAATTTTTACATACCTAATATTTTTTTCTTGCATAATCTTTGATTTACACTTGATCACATTGAAGGTTTTGAAGATTTTGAAATAGCGATTTTCTTATAACAAATTAATATCGAGTATATATGTAGGTATCAAGGGCAACTATTGGAAATCACCAGTGTAAGTTGCAATCAGCCTCTCTTTTTAAAATTGATCTTGATAGGAATTGGTAAACTGGACTTTTTTTCCAGATCCATATTTTCAATAATTTTCGGAACATCATAATCCTTCTCGTCAACATGAAACACTGGCCAATGGAATGTTGAGCTGTCGTTTCTAACACCGCGCGGCATAATGTATTTTATTTATTATAATAATTTCCACTGCCTTGACTTAGGTATTTATTATTATTTACTGATTGCAAAAAAATAAATTTGCATTAATCCTAGTTAATAAACAGAAGTGATGAAGGGTCATTAATAAAATCAATGTCACATAGTCTTCGTCGGTTTTTTTTCCGCCAGGCGGCCAAACAATAACGCGCGACATGTAGTTTGCCAATAATAAAAAGATGCCGCCACGCGCCGTGCCACATCGCGAAGTGGCGGTATTCAAAGGACCTAGCTGGACATAGCCTTAATGTCTATGACAAGGGTCTATTGGCAACCAAAATAAAAATAAAAAAAAAAAAACAGTGTTACCATAAAAGCATTTTTATTTAAGTTTTATACCTTTTTAAATTCAAACATAATATGCGCAAAAATCTTGAGATAAAAGGATATTTTGACTGTAGATAATGTGGTGAACCTACTCTTTAATCAAACACAAGATTCGGTGCCTATCAAATTAAAAAAAAAACACAAAACGCAGACATTTTAATCTCTCTTGATTTCCAATTAAAAATGTGCGTTGAAGAAATCCTTGATTGTTATTTGTGATGATGAGAAAGTGTTCTTCTTTGTTTTTTTTTTTGTTTGCTTATAAATAGCTTTGTATCAGTTTGGAATTACCAATGGATCGGGATAATATTCAAATATTAAAGGCCAGTTGTTCAAACGTGGTTCAAATATTGATCCGTACGGTTCAACAATTTAATATACCTATTTCGTATTTCGGTTTGGATTAAATATGAGATTCAACGATAGTTCAAGCGAGTAATTGGTTATCACCACATAGTACATACTTGAACCTTGAACCATCATTAGACCTTAGTTATTCTGCCGTAATCATTGAGTTAAGATTGCTGAGCCAGATTATAATGTCTGAACCACGTTTTGTTTAAAATGGTCCCTAAGCATCAGATAAAAAACAACATGGAATCCCGAATCCTTGCTTCCATCTGGATCTTTAACTCTCTCTGATAGAGTGCAAATTGTGCTGTATAGAAAAAGACACTAATAAGAAAAAGAGATGGCTATATCAATGTAAATTTACAAATTGGTATCGAATTAGAGAGGAATCCCTGAAAAAGGGCTAACAACTTCTTATATTGAATAATTTACCGTTATTCAGTCCTAAATTAGTTGTTGCAATTTAAATTTTGTCGTGCTATGTTTTCTATGTGTTTTTTTTTTTTAATTTTGGACAAAATTGCACGACATCTAACAGCAAATTTTTAAGCAATAAACATTTCTATTACCAAGTTTTAATCTCTTATTGACGAGTGCCTCTCGAAATTTATACGAATTTAATAAAAAAAAAACATAGAAAACATCGCATGATAAAATTCAACAACTAATTAAAGGCTGATGAACGGAAAATTATAAAGCATTAAACCATTCAATATAAGAAGGTTTTACCCTTTTTCTACGGAGTTCCTCGCTTACTTGACACCTATTTCACAATTTTGCAAAAAAAAGAAAACATAGACAAATCGATAAACAAATCCAAAATTGTCACAACTAATTCAGGACTGAATAATGGCTTATTATAGAGCAGTAAAACATTCACAACGAGAAGTTTTTATATGTTTTCCAGAGGCTGCTTCGCTAATTTAACGCCAATTTCACAATTTTGCAAAAAAAAAAAAAAACATAGAAATCATAGAGCGACAAATTCAAAATTGTCACAAATAATTAACGACCAAGTAACGACTCATTATAGATTAGTAAAACGTTCACAATAAGAAGTTTTTATATGTTTTCCAGAGGCTGCTTCGCTAACTTGCAACCAAGTTAGCTTATCAGCAAAAAAACGTAGAAAACATTACACGACAAAATTAAAATTTCCACAGATAATTCAGAACCGCTAAAAGGCAAATTATTAAGCAATAAACTATTCGCTATAAGACGTTTTTACCACTTTTGAGCAAAAAAAAAATAGAAAATATCGAATGACAAATTCAAAATTATCACAACTAATTCACGACAAATTAACGGCTAATTACCCAATTAATAATTTCTCGTTCGGTGAATGTTGTTTCGCTAACTTGACACTCATGCTTTATTATTATGATCAGATCACGTGGATAATAAAACGCAGCTAAATACCTACATTTTTATCCTGGTTTTACATTATTACAAACTTTTTGAAAATGGTTCAGTTGGCAATACTGGGAGTGGATCAACTAAACATACATTTTTCCACAAAATTCTCCACTTTCTTGCTCATTTTTTCTTTTAGGTATACCTATCTTTTATTATTTTTTAAGTATTTTGTAGTTTTTTTTTTTTGTGTTTTTGTTTTAAGTTTGAGGACACGCTCTGGTTCCCATTTTACTTGGGGACGCAAAATGCAAAACTCTAAACCTGCTACCACCTATATACCACAGTTGGTTGGGCCCTAAACTTCACGGTCCTTTGCTGTGCTTTGGTGTCCTTTATTTTTATTTCACTCTCTTTCTTTCGATTCCTTCTTGTGTTGCCTGTAAATTTCGCTTTATTATAGTTATACTCGTACTTATATAGAATGAAAATCTTCCTACAGTTGCAGTCGTTTTGAATATTGCTGTTGTTACAACCGCATCATAGTATATAGTGACATAAACATGGACGATGGTCGTGATGCAGAAGTTCTTCGCAGGCGGTGGTTACACGTTTTACTTGTAGAAAACTTGAATACCCTGCAGTGTCTGTGTAGGTACGTTGTTTGCAACTCAAAAACTTAAAACCAAAAAAGAAAAAATTACAATGAAAAAATTGCAAAATATCTGAAGCGATGGGGTCACACAAATTCAATCACTTTAAGAAATATTCCAGAAGTGACAGACTTAAGAATTTCTTCCCTACAAGATAAACCTATACCTTCAAAGCAAATAAAATGTTTTTTTTTTGTTATGTGTATGTATAATGCTTGGCTCAGGGTCATCAGTCATTCTTTTTTTTTGTGTTCAATTGAAAGAGAATTTATTACTTCCTCAGGGCAAATGAACACACAAACTCTGAAAAGGACACATCATCGTCTTTTGAGTCGGTAAAAATTTGTCAAACGTATTTTCGACGAATTTATGAACGCGCTGTTTATTTAAGTTAGGGATCATTGTTGATATGATGGCCAGGCCGTAATGAATGTCCTTTGAAAAATAAAAATTTGCCGACTTTTCTGCGTGCGATCAAGTAATGGTTTATACTTTGACATATTGTGTCTTGTATACCTACTTGCAATGACCAATGGTCAGTTTGATTGGAAATTGAAATACTTATGGGTAACAACAACTCATCGGAAATCTACATAAACATTTACATCTCATTTTATAATGCCAGGTTAAAGAGGCAGAACAGAGCTTATATAACTTTCTCTGGCTCCAGGCTATGTCGAACTATGTACATACCTATATAGAAAAGCAGCCCTCTGAAAATGAACTTAGTGAGATCAGAATGGTCTAGCGAGGTAGTCCATGACTAAATTTCCACATTCTATACCTACCTTCAATTGCACTCTCTCTCTCTCTCTCTCTATACAGATCGGAGCGAGGTGATTTCCGACTTATATCACCCTTTCTCACCAAACCTGTTCAATTTTCACAAGTTAAAGCCTTTTTAAACACTTTTGGTTTCATTCAGTACGGCCAGTATTCGGAACTTTTTCGGAAATTATTCCGTTAAACAACTCCTTTCAATAATAATTCTTAAACTAAACAGTCTTATTGAAAACCCACTCGTACCTACTATATAATGTCTAACTTAGCCTTTTATTTATAAACATTTTTAAACGGTTGTGTAACTTCAACTGCTTTCCGAAACATATTCTAAGGCGGGTACGTTCAAATGAACAAGGTAAGGCTAATTTCTACATTAGTAATTGAAAAGTTCTTGAAATTAATTAACTGTTAATTGAAAGCCTCCAAAAGTTCACTCAAATTCATTCCACTGATTACAGGTATATAGGTATGTCATAGATACTGAAAATATGAGGTCGTGTTTAGACAGCCGGTTTGGAACGGTTATTAAGAAGATATGCAAATACATTGGTTAGTTGAACAAATGCCCAAGAATATTCCAAAGAAATTTAATAAAACTACTTATACATTCTCGGATGATAGTTCAGGATGACGTTTGTGATTGAAACAGGGGTGTCAAATCCACACCACGAATTGTATAGACTTTAAAAACAGACACTTTTCCGTTAATGTGTGAACGTTACGTTTACTTTTTTGGGTTCTAATCTCGAGTACGTGTACGTGTGTCTTAGACACCGAATGTAACCAATTCATTCGGTGTTGTACCAACTAGTCCTATAGCCAACGAGTAATAGTTTTAAAAGGGTAGGGGTCATCTGATTATTTTTGGCTGTTTTCATTTCGCAATAATCGTGTCGCAGTTTCTAGTTTTATAAAATTTAGTAATTTCGAATTTAACTGTTTGGTAATTTTTATTTGGCAAGTTTTTATATCGCTGTATTATTGTTTCGTAAAATCATCTTTTTGCAAATTTTACATAGCAAATTTTTATCTCGGATAACTAAACGGCGAGATAACAACACGGAAATTAACAGTTAGCGCAATGAAATCTTGCAAAACTACAAATTGCCAACTAATAAATATGCGATATAAAAAACCGCGAAAGAACTTTTACGAAATGATCGTTTTGCGGGTTGATCCAAAGACAAAACAAAACTTCGCGAAACAACTATCGCGAGTCGATCAAAATTTATTCTGATAATTGCGAATAAGATTTGCGAAACAATTTTCGTCTAAACGGCCGGCACCCTCAAAAGTAAGTTTATCAAAGAGAAATGAATTTGTCCAACAAACTTCAGGTTCACAACAACTTTTTTTAAAAACGGGTGTTGGGCAATATGGTCAAAACTAAAAAAAGGCATTTAGTTGTATTTTATTCTTGAATTCTAGTTAAATGTTAATAAATTATTATTTTTAAATAGCTAGTTCTAAATTCATCATTTTTTATCAAGAACTGTATGCCCCAAAGTTTATTAAAACTAAAACTTCTTACCTTGAAAACAGTTATAGGTACCTACCTAAAATAACTATGAATAAATTCTTCAATTAATCGATTATTATTTGCATGTATCTGCACACAGAATTCTCAATTTTCATTACCATATCATCGTTAAACCATTTACCAGTCCATAAAATGTTATATTCGCACCCTTTCCTATATCGTCTCGTGGTGATGTGTGTCGAGTGTGTGAGTGTTTATTATGCGTTGTCGTCGTATCTATGAAACAGTCAACGTTTCGCATTAACGCTCATTTTACGATCTCACTCTGATGATGATGCTGTTTACATAATCATATAGAGAGTTTAAAGTCGTTATAATACTGTATGTAGGTAGATTATAATAAAAAAAAACAAGAAAATCTAACGAATCTAACAAATTTCCCCATCATCCGAGTATTTCTATTAAGCAATTAAAACTGTGGTTATTGCCTTTTTTTTAATTTGCACTATAAAAAAAAAGAATAAAGATTTTAAATCTCTTTTTTATGCGATCACGGCAGCACGCACAGGCACAAACATAAGTAACTTATCTTCTACAACAAAAAATGTATAACATCTGGTGTTCTGTGTAATTGAATCACAGAGTAATCGCTATCCAATCGAAACTTCAAGATGTATTATGTATTAAAAAATTAATGGTCTAAGAAGTTGTGTTGCCAACGGAACAAAGCCTTTTTCTCTTAATGTTGATTTTTGTAACAGATTTAAAAATATAGCTTAATATAGTTTAAGAAATGATGATCGAGGTGGCACTCGTGAAATAGCTATAACTCCAGCCAGCGTTGCCGAAGTGGCACGACCGTGCTTTTTTGACACGATAATTTCCTTGTTGCAGGGTGTCACGAAAAAGTTCAATATGGCACGTTTTTGTATTTCCATTATTTTACTTAAAATAAAGCAAATTTCAACAAAATTTAATGAAAATTGGTCCCAAATCAGTACAAATAGTTTTTTGACAATGCACGGATAGAGCAAATGATCATTGATTTTTGTTATTGTATTACACTACACCCTGTGATAAAATTAATTATAGGTTTTTCAAGAAAATTCAAGAATTTGTGGTTTATTTGTGTGGCACGAAAATTGGCACGTTTTTTCAGAAAATATGGCACTTTAATTTTATTTCAGGTGGCAAGGCTGACTCCAGCCTAACTTGGTTTGGTGGTAGCACATATAAATGTTCAATGTAATTGATGTTTTCTTCGCAGCCTGCATCATACAAAAAAAACCCTTTGATAGTTAAAATAATTTTACCAGTTAAGTAGTGTTTTTGGTTTTTTAAGAGTAGATATGCATTTATAGAGTAGGTATTAGCGTAATGGCTACTGACATTGGACTGTCTCCCAGAGGTCTGAGTTCGATTCCCAGCCTATGCCACCTAAAAACAACAAATGTTTTTCAAAGCTACTGCCTCTTGCGAGAAACATGAAAAATCCTCCAAGAGTATCTCTTGCTGCCCATGGCCGTTCAGATTCGGCAAGAAATTGTAGGTCCTCTCCCTTCCGGCAGACACGTACACAGGTTGTTGTAAGTCCTGGTTCTTCATGAGCTGTTGTTCCACCAAATTAATTTTTTGTATGCAAATAAAACGCACGACTGGATCGAACAAACTTGCTCTTGTAGTAAAAGTTTCTTCGAATTTCAAAGATTGAGCGTATTAAAAGTAAATAATTTTTTTATGGGAGCCTTAAGTTTAAACTAGTATTCTACATTACAGAGCTTAAATTGAAAAATTGTTAAAAATCAACATAATTCGAAATAAATTTAAAAATTAAAAAAGTCTTCTTAAATTGTTTTGAGAGCTGAAAAATGTACACCATCTGATTGCTTTAACTTACCTTAGTTTTGGAGAAAAAAGAAATAAAATCGTAGGAGCGGTTTTTTTAAATTAGTTTTTTATATATAAAATTTTGTAAACATTGTTAAGGCAAAAAATTGGTACATAATTTTCTTAGTATTTATTTATGTTGACTTAAAAATTAAATTTCGAAAAAAATTATCTACCCGTTTTGGAAATATCGAATTTCCAAAAAAAAAAAATTGAATTTTTTTTTTTAAATTCAAAATTTTTTTTTTGAAAATTTTGATATGCAGTATGATTTCAACTTTTGAGAAGCTTTTGCATAAAAAATTTAATTTAAATCGGTTAGACACATAACGAGATAGTCCAAAATAAAAAAAATGGTTCTGTGAGAGGTACTGTTAATAATGGTTAACTGTAAATTTTGTTTATTGTAGATCGTAGACCATACTAATATTAGTATTTTAATCAAAATCTTAGGAGTCGTTTTCGAGAAAATTTCTATTTTCTGTAACGGTTTTTTAACACGTTAACTGTCCCCATACAATTTGATTGAAAACTACACATACGTCCATTATTATTTCAAGACATCAACAATAAGTCCCATGTATCATATTTGATACACAAAATTTGTTTTTTCTCGTGCCACATACGTCCATGTATCATTTTTGATACATGAACAGAATTCGGCTTCACTGTCCACATACAAAATTATTTTAAAAATCCCATACGTCCACTACTTTTTTTTCAAAAACAACATTATTATTTCGTAAGATTCATCATAAAAAGGGTTGGTTGCATACAAATTTGGTCACTGTTGTAAAAAAAAGGTTTTAGTTTTGTGTTCATTTTTGATACATGGACGTATGCTTACTAATTTTGTGTATCAAATATGATACATGGGACGTATGGGTGATTATCAGTTTGTATGGGGTCAGTGAAATTAACAAATTCCAATGCAAAATTTAACTTATTATATGTATTATTATTTTACCCCCCACCTTAACCTCGCGGCAAGTGCCAAGAGAGAACACAGAAGACTTACAAATTGATTTTTCATGTAAGAAAATTATTGGCTAACTTTCGTTCATTGTACCTATACTCTTTCCGAAATATTAGGTGCACATAGGAATGCGTGGTTAAATTTTATGGTCGACTTGAAATAAAAACTTACAACCCTTAACAATACCGTATAAGGATTTATAAAATGTGCACTGTCGATAGCTATACGTCTACCAAATATATTCGGGATCAAGTTCGGCAAAGGAAGGTCTGGACAAGCCAGGATCTGTTCTGGTGAGATTATGTGATTACGCTGATAATTATTATAATAGTGTACCATTGGCAATTTATTTGAAATATCGAAACACAGACTTATTTGGAACAATGCGCAAAAATCAAGTCGATCTTCAATTAACCAGTCACTAAAGCTAAATCGCAAAACTTTTAAAATATGCTCGACAAAAGGATGAATGTATTACCGTCCTTAAATGGCGTGATAATCTAGATGTGCTTACATATGTTATTTACTTGACATGGCAATGAATCGACAAAAATAAAAGTGTGGAGTGGTGAGAAAATAAAACTAAATGGAGTTTTAGACAATAAAGATGCTAAAAAAGGAATTAATATGGTAGATCAATTGGCTTCATTTCATTCCCCCATTCGCAAAAGCATGACGTGGTAAAATTTCAGTTGACCTTTTATTTCGTTTTGCAGTCATATGTGCAAAATGAATACCTAATTATTAGAGAAGACCCAATCTCAATGTTGCAAGTACAAGAAATGCTCATAAAAACATCTCAAAAAACGTTAAATTATTTATATGTCATTTATGTCAGCCTTACCTTATGTATATGTATTGTACATATGTATATGTACATAAACAAAAGTGTTTTACTAAATATAAATAATGTTTTACCTACTTTGCAAAATAAAATATGTTCATAAAAAACTAAGGATTTACTTGTGTAAAAAGTTATTTTACCTAAACATTTTTCCAATTTTTTTTTAAGTTTCGTAAAGTATAAGATGTTACCTGCATGCTTATATGAAAATTATCATATTTAATTAACTTTTAAGGCAATTTTGGTGTTATAAAGATTATACATGTTTTTGTATCAAAAATGATACATGGACGTAGGCGGCATGAGAAAAAAATATTTTTTTGTATCAAAAATGATACATGGGACTTATTGTTGATGTATTTTATCTCTAAAACTAAATTGTGGACGTATTAATGTTTCCATACCAATTTGTATGGGGACAGTGAAGCCGAATTCCAAAATGTATCAAATGTGATACATGGACGTAGCCGGCACGAGAAAAAATTAAATTTGTGTATCAAATATGATACATGGGACAGTTAAGGTGTTAACATTTATATGGAAGGTACCGTTAATTTTGACTTAAGAAAAATTTTTTTTCAAAATATTTTAGATAATGTTAAAAAACTCCTTGTTACCAAGTTTCATAAAAATCAACCAAGTCGTTTTCGAAATATTTGGTTTTCAAAAAAAAAATTTGACACTTTTTTGAAAATCCAAAAAAAAGTTTTTGAAAAATCTTGGTATACCAAACTATTAAAACTTTTCAGAAGATTGTCCATACAAAAATTATCAAAATCAGTTTATTCCTTTTCTATAAAAACGAACATAAAAAAAAATGGTTCTATGGGAGGTACCATTTAAAACCATCTTTTGGAAATTTAATTTTTACAAAAAGGTATTATATAGGTACATAATAAAATTTATTGATTTTTTTTTTTAGAAAAATCTGTCGAGCCATTTTTGAGAAAAATAAAATTTTCCAAAAATGCTAAAAAAATTATATGGCAGGTACCTTTATTTTTGGTCTTAAAAATAAAAGGAAAACAAAAGTGTCGGGGTAATGTCCCGAAAACAGTTATTACCACGTTTAATTAAAATCGGCCCATGGGCTTAAGCTGTAGGCGAGTCCACAGACAGACAGACAGACAGACAGACAGACAAACAGACGGACAGAATTGCGAGACCCACTTTTTTCGTCTTCCCTATCATCGTAATGTCAAGTTTGATTGTTATCTCGAGTTCAATTTTTTTTTACGAATCCAAAACTTGCCATATAGTATGTACCTATATATATCGCAAGTAAAAACAATGTTAAAGACCATACTTATTGAAAAGATTTAGGTATATCTGCAACTATAGTGTTTCGGGCATTTAAGCGTGGTATCTGGTTCAAATGTAGCGTAATATGAAAGTCCAATTTTGGACCATTTTGTCAAGCAGTGCCTTGCCTAGGACCGTATAATGGCAATTACTATTTGCAACTATACTGTTTTATTCTATGTGAAAATGTAAACAATATACTGAACACAAATAATCTATTGAAACTATCAAATTTACTGTCACAAGAAACAGTGTTACCAACTCAAAAATCAAACCTTTAAAAAAAATCAATTTTTGTTTGTTTTTTTTTTTTTTTTTTTCATGTATGTTACGGAAATACTTACAATTTTAATCTTTCCATCAATATAAAAATTCATTGGTGTTATATCTGTTCTCATAATACAACGCTACCTCCAAGATTACCTTTTAAAGACCAAAAACCCATAAAGGAAGTTGATAAGTAAAGAAAAACAAAAATCCTCTACTTACTCTTCGTTCGGTGTTTCGTTTTCAAATTTGTTTTATCTCGATGTTTTGTTCTAACTATGTCTTTCAGTAAATTATAGGACAACCCATAAGAAGGTCAATAAAAGCTGTGATGAAAATCAGTTACCTTTATATACCTACATAACTAAGATATCGGATCTGGGTGACAAAAGCCAACACTACTTTAAAGATACGAGCCGCATTAGAATTTATTTCTTTTTTATTCAAAAAAAAAAAAAAATGTCTTCTTACGGATATAAAAATGTGTAGGTATAGGTAAGTTTAGACAGAACAATTAAATCCCGCCAACGAATGGGTCTATAAATTTTGGAACAAATGAATGACTACCTGTGCTTCATTACGAACAAAAAAACAAAGCCATTGATTATGACATAAAACTGGGACAGCATCAGAACAGAATGAAACTAACTTAACTTCCTAGAATAAAATATATATTCGTCCTTCTCCATACTCTCTTGTGCTTATGCTTATATTCACTTTTCACATCTGCCTGTCTGGTTCCGAATTCCTTGATGAAGAACAGATCGGCGCGGCAACGTCGTCATCTCATCGCTCGTCCAATCCAACCCACACGATCGCCATTGAGCTCGAAAACGAACACGAAGAAAAAAAAATCGAATAAAAATATTGGCGAATGACAATCATTAAGTAATTTGATATCGGGTTTTATATGAATTTGCATTCGAAAGTTAAGTTTTGCGCTTAAAATACAAAATATTGTCTGCAACGCTCATCTCGAGGATATCGCTTCGATTGGAACTCTTTCCACGCCCAGGTGCTGCTCCTCCACCAACACCACGATGACAAACAATCATTTAATTTGTCGTTTGGCATTGCATGGGCACAATGAAGATGATGATGACGATGATCTTTTGCATGAACGAAAAAAAAAGAGACAAATAAAAATCCAAACACGCGGACCAGCTGTAACAACGCGACCATTGCGGGCGCATCCACTTCGGCAATCAACAGAAGATGAGAGTTTGCTTTTTTTTTTTGGTTTGTCATTTGGTCAAATCTGATAATAAAAAAGAAATTTATAATAAAAAAAAAATATTTGCGGATTAAGCAAAAAAAAATTATCAATCCTCGGAAAGATCGAGGACCCCGGTTCTTAGTTTTTCGTTTACTGTACAATTTTTTATCCGATTTTTCGATAATATACGTAAGGACAGGGCCGCATTTAAATTTTCCAATACCAGTTTAAATGAGAGCTCAGACGTTTAACAAATTAATATTTACTCTTGTTGATCATTTCCAGACTGTTTTTGTGCACTTATTGAAAATAAAATTATGAACTTATTTCCATTTTTCTGAGAAATTTCACTCCAAATTTTGTTTTCTTAAAAACTGATGTAGGTATGGCGTATGAGTACTTTTTTTTACACTAAAGTATGCCAAAAACTAATTCGCCTTAATAATGTAGGGTAGCGGATAGTAACTACGATTTTTTTCTATAGACTTTAAGGACATATCCTACCTTAAAATAAATAAATCACTGTTAAAGTGTTGTATGAAACTTAATCATTCAAGATGGATTTAAAAGCGGAAAAAAATGAAGGATCCCAACAACTTACAAATTGTAAGGAAGCGTTAAGGAAAATAATAATCTCAAAAATGGCTGCTACGATTTTGATTTCTAGGTAGCTACTTGTATTGTTCGTTGACAGGAATAGAGTTGACCTACAATTTTCTTTAGAATCCGAACACATAAGATAAGACAAGAGGCACTTTATAAGAACATGAGTTACTATTCCTCTCAAGAGAGAGAGTGGGAGTATCCCTAAAAAAAAGATTTTAGGTGGAATAGGTTATCTTAACTTAAACTTAAACTGACAGTTATTCAGTTTTGATGAAAAAAATAATTTCCCACGCCAACTATCAATGAAATACTGCCTATTTTTTTTTGTATTTCAAAAAAGTGCTGCTTTAGGTCAGAATATGTTATGAATTTTCAAAATTAAAATAAAAAGCATTTCAAAGTTCGAAGGACCATGAACTTTGGGCCCAATTTCAACATTGCTCAATAATGATGAAACTTATGTCATATGAAAGTCTATAAAGAGTACTTTATTTCATTGTTATAGCGACTCAATTGAAATCGAGCGCAAAAATTGTGTTTTCGTGGATTTTATAAAAAAATATTTAAAATGGAATTATTCAAAAAAAATGGCAACACTTACAAAAATTGTTTTACATTTTTTGAAAGCCAGTAGTCTGTTCTTTCATTATTTTGTCAAATCATTTTATTTCTGTTTGGAAAAAAAATACTTTTAAACTCAAAAAAGTTGAAAAACGAAAAATTGAATACAGACTTTTTTTTTACCATTTTAAAAAGGTAGGTATAATATTTGAAATGGTGAAATAATCAGTATTCAATTATTTGTTTTTCAACACTTTTAAATTAGAAAACTATTTACAGAAATAAATTTATTGAAAAATAAAATAAAAGGACTGACTTTTTAGCTCGTGCTGCCATTTTTTTTGAAATAATTTTTTTCCCATTTTAAATTCTTTTTTATAAAATGCACCAAAATACCA
This sequence comes from Epistrophella euchroma, assembly GCA_947049315.1. NCBI lineage: Eukaryota > Metazoa > Arthropoda > Insecta > Diptera > Syrphidae > Epistrophella > Epistrophella euchroma. The sequence goes on from OX346247.1 coordinate 46,177,213, forward strand.
TTTTTGCGCTCGCCATAAAGTACTCTTCATAAGCTTTCGTATGTCATAAGTTACATCACTGAGCAATGCTGAAAAGTGCTTTTATACGTTCAAAGTTGCTAAGCAAAAAGAATGCCCATTTTACTTTGAAGCCAAGAGTGTACCGTACACCAACGAGTTTGGTATCAACTTAAAGGTGACGTTGAGCTTGTTATAATAGAGAAATATTTTCAAAATCGATCATGTGGAAGTCGAAATATTTGAGCGTGAAGTTGTCGACTACAAAATAAAGATTTTAGCTTTTATTCCAAATAATTGTTCATAAAGTGAGAAATAAATGATGTAGAAAAATGATTCATGTATCAAATGAAAGGTATTTTTCTCTAAAAATTCTTTAAAATATACTTACAAATTTTCTTCTATTTTGAATACATTTTGAGATAGGTGTTAAGTTTTAAAATCATGTGAAGCAAATATTTGTATGGGCTCTTTGGCACACCGATATATCAAAAAATTCAGTGATGACATAATATGTACACTTTCTAAGCACCAGTGCAAAGATTAACTGGTCATCTTGATTAAATGTTGTTTTCACTTGAAGGCTCTCCCAAACCAACGCGAATATTCGGCGCGACGAACGAAAACAAAATTAACAACACATGGTTGTCAAAAAAAAAAAACAACACGTCGTTATTATTGTATTCGTTCGTCGCGCCGAATATTCGCGTTGGTTTGGGAGAGCCTTGATACCAAACTCGTTCGTGTACACTCTTGGCCAGAAATGGGCAATTCCCTTTTAGGGCAATAATAAAATTCACAAACTTGAAATAATTTTAAAATATCGTCACTTTTTCTGTATTTAAATTTGACGTCAGATTAAAAATTTTGACAGTTGTTGACGATTGTGACAGTTGCCAACTAGCTAAATTCAGTGCTCACAAAATGATTGAGTTTTATGAATATTTTAACTGTAATTTATCGGTTATTTAAAGACGATATTTTAGATTATTTCGAGTTTTGAGCCGTTTTGACCCAAAATTTAACTGTCAAGACTGTCAAATTTCTATCAGAATTGATCAAATTCGGTTTAAAAATCGCCCTCGCAGCGTGCAAAAGGTCCTAATTACTTCGGAAGTACATATATAGTGGTTTCAAAAAAATGGCCCAGTTCTTAATTTATTACAAATACAACCCTGTTAAAAGATAAACATACCTATACAAAAACACACTGGCTCTTCATTATTTGTCTTCGCTTTCGGTTAATTTTTTGTTTATCTCCTGTTGCTTTTTCGTTCTCGTTTTGATATCAACAGAAATTAATAAGATGCGACGGTATTCATGATTTGCCTTCTTATCCTTCGGGCAAGGGAACAAAATAAAACAAAAAAATATAAACAAAAACTGAAAAAAAAAAAAATAAATATGGTATCTGAATGCGGCTCATTGTGTTTTTATACCTGCCGAAGCCAAAACGAATCACCGGTCATTGAAAATGTGACAGGAGCTGTTGTTGTGGCAGGAGCGTAGCGGCTGACTTGTGCTTTTACTTGTTCCCTTTATATTGTGGATATGTTGTGACAAGGAGATGAAACTCCAAAGAATCAAATCGTTGAATGGTTAATGAAATGGAAATAGATTTAAGAGTCTTATGAAATGTTACTTAAATAAAGAACTATGTGTGTAGGAAACCTTTGCTGCTTATATTTTGACATTGCAGTCAGAAATAATAAAAGTTTTTAATTTTTGATTAGCTATACCTACGATTAGATAAATTATCTCTGGTCCACTTCGCTTTTTATTCATTCTATGTTGTTTTTTGTTTTCAGCTTCTGGTAGGCAGTGGTGGTGGAGGTGGTGGCGTTGGCGGCGGTGGCGGTGGAGGACAATCAACAACTGCAGCCTCGAGTGCCCAGTCACCAATATCAGGTGCAAATGCACCATCACTAAGTCCATCTGGCGGTTCGGGGACTGGTGTGCCGACCGGTGCTTTGAGTCCTGGCGGAATTTCGCAAACATCAAACGCAGCACCCGGCACCGGTTCCTGCTGTGAGAATGGCAGACCAATTATGACAGATCCTGTATCAGGACAAACGGTGTGTTCGTGCCAATACGATTCTGCGCGCTTGGCGTTATCTAGCTACTCGAGGATACAAACAGCGGGTGTTGGCGTCTATGGGACACCGTATCCGTCAACCGATCAGAATCCTTATCCCAGTATTGGTGTGGACAGTTCAGCGTTCTATTCACCTCTTGTAAGTATGATTTTTTATTTTATTTTTGTAACATTTTTAAATATTTTAATATTGTGCTTCATTTTAAAATGATGCCAAACGAATTAACCGACTAATCTAATAAATATTGAAGGTTTTTTCAGGTACAGTGTGAAAATTTGTACAATTGATATAAATTTCTCATAGGTATTAGTCATGACACCAGAGTGTATGGGAATAACTTTATGTTCAGAAGGGCAAAATTACTCTTTGGGAAATACCTATACCTATATATTGAAACAATTTGTGACATGGTGTTTGAAACTAAATCACCTGCATTGGCAAAAGAGAAAAAGTGCATGGGCAGAAAAGTTTGAGTTTGAAGGATTGTAAAAACCGCACGAAACCAAATGAAATCAATCCACATCACAAGCTCGAAGTTCTTAACCGCACCATCAAGCTTACTCTTCAATTTTAGTAGTTTGCCGCAGTGTAGATACCCTAACCTCCCCCCCCTCCACCTCTCTCTTCACCACTTTTGATATGAACGACATCAAAAACACTGGCAACTGACAGTGTAAACAAAACACGTATTAAAAGTCTAAATTGCCATGTTAGTCGTAAATAAAATTAGATAGGTATCTACTTATCTATTAATTATTCTCATCAACCGCTAACTCAACCCCTATTTAGTATGTGTTAATGTGTGTGTGTGTTACCTGCTTTTTTTCCATATACACAGGTAAACTGCAATCTTAGCTGTTTCTACGTTCCGTTGCTGTTTTTATTCCAAAGTATGAATAATTTTTCCTTTTGTTTTCCTTGCATTTCGCTAGTTTTTTTTTGTATAAATAACTATATGTGCTTGGAAATGCAAAGTGTGGCGTGCATCACTGCATCGATGGGCACCGCACCGCCCTCTGTTCGTTGAACATTTGTATAAAGGAAACCTGAATGCAGCTACATATTATATTTACAGCCTGGGTCGCTCTGGTGCGTGTTATTAATTTCATATCGTTTGCCAAGACGGTCAGTGGGGGGGGGGGGGGGGTCCGTCCGTCGTGGTCGCATCGTCATTCGTCACACAAAAGCAAGTCGAAAAATTATTAATTATCATGTGACGTGGTGACACATGTAGACATTGATTCGTAATCGGATCAAATCGTTGCTTTAAGCATTGATTTGTATTTATAATATTCCCTATCAGCCGGCAGACATATAGGGTACAATTCAATTCTTTAATTCAATGGATGGTGAGAGTTTTTCAATTCAATGAGATGTTTTTATTAATTTATCAAAGGGAAGGTACCCACCTATCTACTTTGCTATGTAAAACAAGAGGTAGGTTTATAATTGGTTGACTCTTGGGATCTTTTAAAACTATATCTTGCTTCATTTTTCGTTAACTTTCGTAGACATAAATATAAAAAAATATTTAGGTATAGAATTCCGCACATCTTTGATTCATGTATGCTTCCGTACCTATTATTTTTTTATTTAAGCTTGCATAGGTAGGTTCCTACCAGTGGCGTGGCGTCCATATAACACGATTCCCATCAAGTTACATTTTGAAATTCTATTTTTCAACCATTCACATAAAAAAATCCTCAAACTGTGTTATTTTTATGTATAAGAAAGCGTGTTCAATACAAGCTCTCGTATGCAAAAAAATAGCTCGGTTTTCTGCAAGAAATCGCAAAAATTACATGCTTTTTTTCGTCTTTTAATTTTTCTTCGATTAACCATTTGAAATTATCTTCGTCACGCCACTGTAACCTACATAGGTATATTTTACATGCCTGATATTCCTTTTTGATGTTGTAGTAGTTTTGTATTCTATATCATGCCAAGAGAACATTTTAATTAAAATAAACGTGTAACAGGGTGACTCACATTTTACCAAACGAATTTTGAAATTTAAAACGCAACAAATACAACATTTTTTAAAAGGGCTTAATATGTAAAAGCTATACATGCCTTTAAAAAGTAGGTATATATTACAGTATTACACTCTGGCTCTATTGATCGGCGATCTCACTGAATTTAACAGAAATTTCTTTTAAACAAGGCCCTTACTAGTTGGCTGATTAGTGCAAGTGAGATAGCCTGAACGAAACTTCAATTTTTGTGGACTGAAGGCCGTTAAAAGCTATTTTGAATCAATAATTAAACAAATCCAATTAAAAATTGCTAACGGCCATATTCTTGAATTTTTTCAAAGCTAGTTTTACCGAAAAACTAGATCTATTGCGGTTTCAAGTTTTAAGTTTTTAATAAATTTTTAATACTTTGACATCTAAATCAAAATATTCATACATAGTTTGACATCTAAATGAAATCAATAATTTTTTTTTGAGAAACTTAAAACTCGAAACCCCTGTAGAACTAGTTTTTCAGCAAAACTAGATTTGAAGAAAGTCAATAGTATAGCCGTAAGTCTTCTACTTGGCTTATTTGTATTATTAAACAAATCTTTTTTTTTTATTAAGTCATCCCAATAGGAATAGGCATCAAAATTTCCAAGGGCATCCGAAAGTTTTATATACCTATTTTTTTTTTTAAATATTTCTACTTGTATCAGAAAATCAACAGCACCAGATTGAAAACCCCCTGTACTGGCAATAAATCTCATGATGCATAGGTATATTAAATGAATCTGGTGAACCTATCTCGAATGGATGATCATCAAATATTAGGTTACATTTATTGTTTTCTGATATTCTACTATAATTATAACCTTTCTTCAAAAGGATTGAGGGGGGATTTTGTTTTGTTATTATGGACTGTTGTTGTATAATATTGTTGTTGTCTGAGTTCTAAGCACAACTAAAGCTTATGTTTTACTTCGTGTAAACAAGTTAGATATGTACCTTCTTATATTACCGAATGCATTCCATTTTGTATACATATTTGCCTGTCTTCTTTTTATTCTCCAGTTCTTTTCTTTTATTTGCTTTTTTGTTGTTATTTTGTACCTACACACTTTTTGCATTTTTTTTTTTATTTTTATTCATGTATTTGCATGGTTATTTCATCCCTATACGTATACCTATATCTACCTATCCCTATAAGCATATCAATACACTCACACTCGAGCAAGCGCATTGGGTTTCAGACTTTTTGTTAAGCATTTGAATGCTTGCACTTTAATTTGTTAGGAGACAATATTTGTGAAAAAAGGTGGGGGGGGGGGGGGGCAGGGAGGGAGAGGGCATGAGCCGATTGATTGAGGATTGTCTTTGAAATTGAATACATCTAACAAATGCGTGCTGAAATTAAATAAAAAAAGAAACAGAAATCGAAGCGGTACCTACAGATCAGTGGTTCAATATAACCAACCCTGGTGCAGACTTGATTGTTGAAACAGTTTCAACCCAATGCAACGTTGACATAAAACGAAACCTTTATATAACCTTGTGTCCTCTCTCTGCGGGAACATAGGTTTGTTTCACAGCTTAAGTAAAGTGCAGTTGTATCTATACTCTAGATACATGTCGTAACAATTAAAATGGCGTTCAGCAGACACAAAATAGCCCCAACAAGGACACATTGATACGAACGCTTGAAACACACACACACGTATACCAACGTTTGGGGATGGCACGGCTATAAATGGGGTTGTATGGTTTGGATTCAGCTCTAAGCTCGCATAGAGAATGGGTGCGCTTAAACTAGTTACAAGTGCATTAAATATATCTTATCCCAACTTGAGGGTATAGATATAAGTTTATTTCTCCGTTGGTGGGGATGTCGATGTATGGTGGGTTCTAAATCCAAATGGGGTTTATGCTATACAAACATCTGCCCTGCTTCTGTTTCGGTGCTCCCCTCTCGTGTGCACCACAAGGATTAAGCATGCAGCTTAAGTGTGGATTTATGCTAATAATAAACACTCCGCAAGTGCATAAGTGTGTGCCAGAGAGGTATAGAGCAGGGGCCCTGTACCTATACCATACCACACATGTAGTTTGCTTTTATGTTGGTACCGGGTTGGTTTTTTTTTTTTTTTAACTTTTACTTACTTTTAGTGTCAACTTTCACCGCACGATGTTATCTAGGAAGGAACAAAAACCCTCCGTGAAAGTTATGTATGTACCTACAATAATGTATCCAGGAAGAGTTTTTTCCTGGCAAAAAGTTTGTTGGCGGATTAAGGAAGTTGTGGACAATATCCTTTCTCATCACCCATCCATGGTTTGACATTTTGCATATGCTCACGCGAGAATCCTTTGATGTCCTCTCATTTTTTTTCTCTCCCATGCCGGAAGTATCTTTTTTTTATACTTAAAGACGGCGGCGGTGATTAAAAGAGATTAAATTGTAGTAGCAAAAAACAGAGCTTGGATCAAAGGTGTTTATTGCAAGAGGATATAACAATGTAAGGCTTCTATATTTTTTTTTTCGTATATAACAACTTTGCATGCAGTAATTCATCAATTATTATTAATTATATCATCTCTATGCATTTCGCGCGAATGATGGTTATAGTCAGCATATCTACCTATATGTATAGACAGCAGCTGCCACAAAGCTCTGATGCAATGCAACAACCAGTTAAACATGACCTTTCCGTGAGAGGTGTGACTAATCACCCGTTTTAACATCACATTAACTCTGCGGTGTGTGGTGAATTTATACCAATGTACATACATACATATATGCTCGTATATAGGGAAGAAAAAATGAGTGCAATTATTTTAATGTTTAATAATTTGCATAAAATTCTAATTAAGACTCTAAAGTAAAGTGGACTGTCCTGTCCAGACTGGCACATAAACTTTTCCATGGCTGCATTATACCTACACCTTTAATCGATAAAACAGACCCTTTCTATGTAAACTACCCACATACCGAAATTGTTTACACATAATTCAATATAAATCTGCGAAATAAAAAAAAGACGTCTGCACTTCAAAATAAAATTACTAATTTTTATTTTTCAGATTTATAAAAAGTATAATTGTACAGTACCAGAGAAATAATATGATATCCTTGTACTTTTAAAATTGAAAATATATATAATTTTTATTTTTAACTAGCTGACCCGACAGACGTTGTCCTGTCTTAGCTATGAACTCGAACTGGAATAGATAATAAAACAAAATGAGTACCTAATTCTAGAGGATTTACCATCAGCGGTGAAGAAAGAAATAACCAAATGTTATGATCCTTATACAAAAATATAGCCAAACGTGTTACACAGTCATAAATTTTTATATTTCTATTTTTTTTTTTGGGATCTTGTAATCTATTACATATGGATATAAGAAGAGAGAGAGGTGAAAAAACCCTCTTTATTAATCTTTGACTGTTTTTAGTTCCTACAGACCCCTTAAAACAAATAATACAAAATAAGCATTAGTGGAGTCACTGTGGCGTATACGTACTTTTTTTTATCAGCATATATTAGTTAGACTTAAAAATCTGTACGTCACAGCTTTACAGTTCATTTTATATAATTGGATATATTTTGAATAACAAACCTGTCTTAAGCCAAAATAAGTCTTTATGCGATTTAAGTCAGAATTTGTTGTTTAAAAAAATTAAAATCGATTGCGAATTTTATCCCAGTAAAATATAATAATTTCTTCAGCACATAAATTCTTAGTACCACCACAAATACCTTCATGAAGAAAGAACTACCCTAAATTCTACATCAATAGAAACAGATAAATTATAATTTTTTTCAGTTTATTTTCTTAACGGACTTACCGCGTTTCATTTTAATTCAAATGCAATCAACACACCGGTACAATTTTCGGAAGAGAAAATAAAAACAAAGAGAAGAAACAACTACCACCCACAAGCCATCAGTTGACCCGTGACCACGACTAATGTAATTTCGTCGAAACGTTGGGTGAAAGCATTCAATTACAGTGGAACTTCCGTAAGTCGAACTCTCAAAATGAAAGAAAAAAAATTCGAGTTATAGAAACTTCGATTTATAGAAATAACAACAAAACTTTTAGATTTATTGTTTTATTTAATTATAAGGATATTCAAAGAGGGACAATAAATTTTAATCAACACAAGTTTAAAAAAGTAAATATCATTCGTTAACATTTTTTTAATGCATTTTGACTTGTAAAATATTTTAGTTTCATGAATTGGATTGAAGAAACTATTTCAAAGGCTTCATACACTTTAGCTTGCCTCGGCTGCCTGATGAGTAAGCCTTCATCTGGATCATTTTTACCGTCACTCATGGCTTCCACTTCAGAAGCTACCGAAAGCAAAATCTCTTCATCAGACGTCATATGACAAAGAATAATTTCATTGTCCTAGTTAATGTATTCTTGAAGGCTTCACCTCATGTCTTGTGTATTAGTGGAAAATTCTTGAATTTCACTGAACTCATGTATGGACACGCCAAAATCTGCGTGAATTTGATTACAAGATCACTCAAATTCACTTTTGACCTCCAGTTTTTTTTTTCAATAAGAAATTTTAAACACAACATCTACGCATAAAAAGTTCACCCGTAAAAACCGAAGTTTGACACAAAAATCATACATAAATTACATACCCTACTCAAACAACTTTAAAAATTATGAAATTACAGTAAATTTAAGAAAATGTAAAAACAAAACTTGAAACAAAAGTGGTTCCCCGAGTCATAGAAAACTTCGACTTAATTTAGGAGTGTACTAAACAAACTTGCAAAAGACTACATTCAAAATTAGAAAAAAAAATGAAAATAAAGAAGAAAAGTTCGAGTTAAAGAGACTTTTTGCCACCAAATGCGGTCTAAAAACTTCGAAATAGAGAGAATTTTGAGTTACAGAAGTTCGAATTACGGAGGGCAAAATTCATGAAAATAAAGTTGAAAACGCAAAGTTCTCAATAAAACTTTGAGTTATAGAGAAATTCGACTTATGGAAGTTCGAGTTATATAAGTTTCACTGTAATTTGAATTAACATCAAACGCGGTAAGTCCGTTAAGAAAATAAACTGAAAATGTATAAAAATCGCGAATACCAAAGTTTAAAATCTAAAATTATAATTTATTTAAAAGATTAATTAAATTTTAAATGGCCCTTTCTATGCAAACCGGTTGATGTTCAGCCAAATTATGGACGTATAAACAAAAACCCAATTCAGAAAGTATGGTTTTTATGATTTACCGGCTTTTCTGGGCAAATTTTTCAACTTTCAGCTTCGTAGTGTACCTACCTGTTTCATTAAGAAACGGATAAAAAAAGATCCCTATATATACATTGGATACAAAATAAATATTTAATTCATACTGCGTTTTCAATAGAGCAAATGAAGTAATTTCGTTCAAAATTTTCAAATTCAATTCAAAATCATCTCATTTCCCATATACAAATTCAAATTTCCAAATGAGGTAATTTCAACCAAATTTGCACGAAATTCGGTAGGAAATTACGTAAAACTTTTATGAACACACCCAAATGGAATCCATTCAAAGTGGAACCCATTTAAAATGACAGAATTCAATGTAAAAAACAACAAAAACAAGCGATTGACAATTATTAAATTTGATATGTGAACACTTTTTCTGTAATTTGCCAAATTACCTCATTTCAGCTCTAATGAAAACGCAGTATCAAAATACTTTCGTTAATTCGGCCTAATTTTCCAATTTTTATCTCAGTAGTGGGTTTATCTGGTTCAATACAAATCCAAAAAAAAAATCCCTATCCAATTTGGACAATGTTTATCCGAGTTATGCACGTACGAAAAAAAAAACTAATTAAGAAAGTTTGAAATTTCAAGATGTTTTTACGATTTTCTGATTTTGCCGTTCGAATTTTGTAATTTCCTTTCAAATTTTCGGCTCTATTTTGTGTTAATTTGGTTCAATACAAATCCAACGAAAAAAATCCCAAACCGAATCGGATGATTTTTAGCCGAGTTATGCGCGTACGAACACAATTTCATTTCAGAATTTTTGAGATTTCAAGGTGAAATTTTCGGTCGAATTTTCCAATTTTCGGCTCTATTGTGTGTTAATTTGGTTCAATACAAATCCAACGAAAAAAATCCCAAACCAAATTTGATGATGTTTAGCCGAGCTATGTGCGTACGAATACAAAAAGGTATTCTTTTAGATTTCACATATATACTATGTGATGCTATAATATTGATGCGGAGTGTCCAATTTTTACTCAAAAAACCGAAAAGGATTAGATAGGGTGGTATGAATAGACACAGTTACACCAATGCCACTATAAACTCTCACTTTTGTTTTCCACCAGCCGTTGGTCCTCATGGTGTACTAGAATATCCGAAATGCTCATTGAACAGATATAGATTAGATAGTATGACAATATATTTGGAAACAGGATTAGGATCGGATGACTTGTTGATAGAAAAATTCACAAAAAATAAGAAATAAAACTTATTCATAGTGTATATGATACATTTTGACTGCACTGATCCTATTTTATTTTACCCTTCAGCTTTTAGCAAAGGGGTCTTAGAGTAGAGAAATCATGGATATGCATTGTGAACATGAGTTTTTTTTGTTGGCTTATTACAACCTATTTATTGCAAAATGTAGAGACAGAGCTTTGATGAAGAAATAAAAACAAATAAAATACACAATTTAATTCCACTTTGGTGATAATTGAACAAAACTATTGCATAGTTAAACTTAACAAGGTGATTATCGAAGCGTAAAGAACATAATACCAGAAGTTCTTTCCAGGGAGTTGCGGAGAAATAAGAAACAAAAAAAAAAAAAAAAAACATGCAATGGTCAGAAAGTGGTTTTGCAAGAAAAAAAAAATTAAATTAATTGGGAAATTCTTGCACGAAAAGGAGGCAGCTTGTATATGTAGTGCATATAGACAGATACTTAAATTTGTTTTATTATACAAATTTGCATCAATTAAAAAATGATAATTATTATTTAAATGATGGGTGTTTCTGGTTCATATTCATTTATTATTATTTTTATTAATTTGTGTGTGTGTTTGTTTTGAAATAATTTAAATACCTTTTAACGCATACAATAAAATTGCTCACGTCCAATACATATTTTTAAACTAATTGTAAGTTGTTTGTTTTGAAATAATAAAATGACATACTTGTCTATATGATTTTTGTTTCTATATAAAACACAATTTATTTTGTGTCTGTTCTATGGCCATCCCATTTAATCGAGTCAATTTTCTGTAAAAATTAAATTTCTTTGATGTTTTCTTTCGATTTGAAGCTAAGGGTTGATTTCTTCATCAAATAATACGTTTATTTGCTTCAAAAATTGTTTAAGTCTGACACGAAAGAATAATAAGTTTGTCAAAAATTATATTTCAAATGATAAATATTCGGCGAGTTCAGAAAAATGAGATCTCAGAGATTTCTCTACATCAAAAAGTGAGCAAGCGAATCCAAATTTTTTTTTCCTCAGAGTCATCTAACTGAGATTGCTGAGGGGTGAAGGCTGAGGTCTCTATAAGTCTCATTTTCCTGAACTTGTATATTGCGAGTATAATGAGGTGGGTTCACAATGTCGATAATTATTGTGAGGCCCAAAAGTTGTGATGTGTGATTTACTTGCAAGCAATGGTATCAACTTGGTGTGGTAGCTCACTAAAGTGGTTTTTATTTCATTCAAAAACTTCAGTCTTATAAATTTTTGAAAGTTTTAATAGTAAGGTACATATAAGGACAAGAATTTTCAAAAAAATAGTTTTAAAATTCTTAGATTGTTCTTAAAAACTCAATATACATATTACGAAAACGACTTTGGTCGATTTGTACTAAAATTTGCACAAAAAATTTATTCACATAGACAAAACAACGGTAAACTTTAAAACCCATTAGCAAAATAGTACATATTTTTCTCGAAAACTTTCCACAATTTTTATTAAAATTTATCTACCTATGTATTATTTATATTAGTACGATTAACAGTTTACCCTGTAGTAGCCGTGGCGTGATGATTAGTGCGATGGACTGTCATGCCGGAGGTCTAAGGTTCGATCCCCAGCCTCGCAACCTATTTATTTAAAAAGAAAAAAACGGCTACCGCCTCTTGCGAAGAATTGAAAAATCCTCCAAGAGTATCTCCCGTCACAGAAAAAGGCCGCTCGTTAGCCGTTCGGATTCGGCAATAAACTGTAGGTCCCCTCCATTCCTGCAGACACGCACACAGGAATGGTTGAGAGTTGTAAGTCACTAGGCCCTAGTTCTTCATGAGCTGTTGTGCCATCGAATTTATTTTTTTTTTTTTTTTTAAACACAATAATACAATAATTTACAATACTAAAAATCCCGTAATTTACGCTAGAACTTGTTTATGTACAAAAATTCCAGAAATCAAAATGGATATATATACATATACCTAACACCAGACACCAAATCTGGCGTACTTATCCACCTACACATCCCAAAATAAAAGCTCGTTTCTGCCTCTTTCCATATAACAACTTTTTGTATTTATTTGAAATTTGAAAGAAGCCACAAATTCTGGACAAATTTCCCGAGTAGTTTGCTCTTTTTCCTAGGAAAACAAAAAATAGAATTTGTTTTAATTTTTTCAAATGTCATTCAAAACAAAAAAAAATATCTGGTGCTATTTTCTGTGGAATAATTTCCGGGAGCCAAATCAAGCCGTTTACTAGGATAGGTATGGGATTTAATCCCTAAATATTTCAGCGGTGGCATGACAGTCACATGCGTCTATATACTTCGTCTACGAATTTACTATAATGGTTAAGTAAAGTTTACTAAATTGCACACATTTTATTAATAAACTATATCCTACTCCATTGTCATTGAAAAGTGTTTATTTGGAAGATCTTCTTAACAATATTGTATTTGTTATTCTTGATAGTAAATTTCGATATTCACATTAATCACATTAATCATTTTTATTTAATACTAAGAAGTCAAATGAATCAAATTAACAGAATAACAATGAAAAGTTTTTATTTTTCATGCTAAATGATTCCATTAGTGTGCAATTAAAACTAAGTTAATGCCAGGCAATCAGCGGTGGCGTGGCGCTTCTTCATATAGGTTTAAGCTTGCCAAAAGCAAAACGCGAACAGGTGTGTTAAGTTGTTGATATCGAACTTTCAACATCTATGTTTTTATGCTCACATTGGCGTATACAAAGAAAAATGAGTGCATCATTTGAATTTTAATTTTCGCAAAACTGAGAGTATAAATAATAATATACTTTAGGGTAGGCAATGCGTTCCACTTAATTTATTTGCAGGTTTTTCTTTTTTTTATGATGAAAACTTAATTAGAAGAATTCACATTGCGTGTGACTGTGTTTTCCATTTATGAGAGCCTTCGACATGGTCCCGCAATATAAATACGTAAATAAATATAAATACATATTTGTGTGTAGGTAAACTCGGTGCATCACCATCACGCACTTATGCAGCGATCCATAATTATTATATTTATGTTATAAATATTGAATTGATGCAAGTTGCTAGAGGTACATACACACATTTTATGTAGGTATAGATGCAAAATTTTGTGGTGCATATATTTTTCTCGTCCTTATATGCATTATTTTTGCTGCCCGCACTTGATAGCAATATTCAACGAGAAAAAAAACAATCCTCGGTTCAATTCAGAACTTTTTTATAAATATTTTTTTCTTTTTTGCATGGGGAGGTGCGTGTTGTGCGTTTCAAGTATAACTTACTAGGTATACCTATATTATATTCAACTATCTATGTAAAGTAGAAACAAAAAAAAAACAACTGTGATTCGCTTATTAATTAAACAAGTTAATTATATGGCAGATTTTAGTGCAACGATATACTCTCTTTTTATAATTTATCCAATGAAACGCTGGCTGGAATAATATTTGTTTTGTACTGCATCTGTGTTACATTGAAATTAATTTCAACCACGCAAGCTGAAGGCAGTCATACTATCTCAACATTATACACAATACATTTTATGCCAGTTTTTTTTTTTTTATAGCAGAGTAGTTATACAGTAACAATTGGTATACGTGATGGGGTCATATTTTTTTATGAAAGTTGATAAAAAGGTTTTAGAATTTCTTGAGATTGTTTTTGTGGAGATGTATGTTAAATAAATTCGTTTTAAAATCAAAATTTTTGCATCTAACGACTTTCTTTTATGTTTAAGTCGTTTAAAATTTTTGGGTAGATATTTGTAAAACACAGATGCAATTAAAGAAAAAAATATTTTAATAAGCACGAAATTAATTCTATACTTTTAAAACAACTTCTGTAATTAACAGTAGTTTGAGATTAAAAAAAAAAAATAATTGAATTTTATTCCTCAAACTCAATATGAGTTTTATATGCCTCAAATACTTCCTTTTAATTCTTTTTTAATTCCTTAAGTATTTTAAAAATGAATTACAACTTATTAAGGAATTAAAAAGGACTTAAAAGTATTTGAAGAGTATTTAAGTACAACAAATACCATGTTATCCATGCCAAAAAACATTTCGACGCCTCTTCCAAACCATAATTATAATCATGGGCCCAGTCCATGGCAAAGGGCTTTAGACCTTAAAGATACTTTAGACATCATTTTCTAAGAAAGTAGTAGTTTTCATAACTTTCAATTTTCTCATAAAACTAAGAAACCAACAAACATCTCGTTTTTAGCGTAGGAATTTTTTTTTTTTTTTTTAAATTGTACAAACTTTGTTTAATTAAATTTTAAGCTAATAATCGATTTATTATATATTCTTTAAAATTTCTGCATCCCATATTATTGCTCCTAATAAAAATGTGAACAAAACCTTTTTTCTGGGAAATTTAATTTATTTTTATTTTGTATAATAGAAGCTTTTCCGCTACAAATAATAACCTCTATCCCCCCCTGCAATGCTAGGCTGATGACTTTTAGTATGTTGAAACTGGTGGATTCCTCCTACACAAGGTACTTACATATGTATTACCAAAGCTGTAAAATAGTGACTTAAGTTCCACTTAAGTACAACTTCAACTTTTTAAGTATACAAGTACAATTCCAGGGATGTTCCAGTACCGGTACTTGTACTTGTACTTGTAATTAAAATTATACAAAAGAATTTAAAATTTTGTACTGATTGTTTAAGTATTTTTTCACAACCCTCTCTTCTTATATCCACATGTAATAAATTACAAGATTCCAAAAAAATGTAAATATAAAAATTTATCAGTGTGTAACACGTTTGGCTGTATTTTTTAAAATGTCATAACATTTGGTTATTTTCTTCTTCATCTGATGCTAAATCCTCTAGAAGTTGGTACTCATTTTTTTTATTATCTAAGTATTCCAGTTCGAATTCATAGCTAAGACAAGACAACTTCTGTCGGGTCAGCTAGTATTAAATATTTTATTGCCAAATGGAGTTTGAAATATTTAAAAGTCCTTCTTGAAATCAGGCAATAGTACTAACTTAAAAAAAAAAACACACTATTCCGAATTGCATATGTCTCAAAAATATAAGTATAAATAGAGCCAATTATTATTATGGACTCTTAAACCATTTATTCTCTACTTTTTTAAAATGTCATCATCCATTTAACTTGGAAATTTCTTTTTTATAATAATTATCTTTAATTTTTTTTTTATTTCAGAGTAACCCTTATGCCTTGAAGGAGAGTGGTCCTGGGTCTGATATGAGTGCGTGGACATCGGCTGGACTACAGCCGACAACCGGATACTATCCTTATGACCCAACACTAGCTGCGTACGGGTAAGTTTATCCATATACAAATATCTATATCCATAAATCTGTTATTATAGCATCGATTCAATTCGATTGTCATAAATAACCAAGTCACGTCCCGTTCAGCTCCTATATATCATCCAGGAACCAACTCGGAGTCCATTACATCCCCGATTACTTGTATATCTATAAACATATCTCAGTTAAGAACTCAACTCGATTTGGAATTCATAAATCACAACGATTAAATAATTGTAGCCATTATCAGTCAATGAGATTATTGGTCGATTCAGTGAGGCATTGAATAATAATCGACCATGAGGGGTGGCAAAAAAAAATATATATACAAAATTAAGTATATTTATCGACGGAGTAGATACATGCATGGAAGAACTTCAATGACCCATATCCGATTAGAAATTAATATCATTTTCTTTTGTTGAACAATATATCTAATAAATTAACCACAACACCTATTATACATGAAGTGTTGCGCTGCTAAATTTGTTTTAATTAAACTGAAGTTATTATGGAATTGAGATATTATAACCAGATTCTCTATTTCTACTATGATATAACTATATGACATAAACAGGGCCGGACTAAGCAATTTAAAGGCATTTCACTGCAATACCTATATTACGTATTCAAGCCAGTCTTTTTTATAGTAAGTTATTGTCTTTAAGGTAATAATAAAATTTCTATGTTTAAAAATATATTCATAAACAAACATTTGTTATCATGCAAAAACTAAAAAACAATTTTTCAACATTAAACTAACAAGAGTCAGTGCCGCTTTGAACAGTCGTTAGAGTAGACGCAGTTGACTATTAATAAATACTTAATCCACCCCTGACCTGCCCTGGATATGCACCAGAACACATGCCAGTTAGGGTAAATTATGATGGCGGCACTTTTGATATACTTTTAATACCATTTGCTTGTGTACTTATCACTTATAATGAGTAGCAATCATAAATTTATTATCCTTGTCCTTTGTTCACTCATTTTGGTGTTTGTTTTGGTTTGAATGTATACACTTGACCCAAAGCAGATTAATTATAAAATGCAATGCGTTTATGTCAATAAAAATGATATACATAACATACATGCATATAAGTTGGAAAATGCGTTTAATGAATTTTAATTTATTGCGTATAACCTTGTTAACATATTTATTGAATAAAAGTCCACGACATTAATTTAACAGGCTTAGGTACAACAAGAGACGATTTAGAGGCGATATTCAGGCACCCTCTTAAACGGTTTGTTTGTTCACTTCAAAAAACTCCCATTCTGAACGTTTTATTTTATAATTAAAAATCGATTTATTTTAATTCCTATTGGCCCAATCGATTTAGGAAAGTAATATTTAACTTTGCAACTTGCTCTGTTGTCTAGGGTCCGATTCTCTGCAGTTAATGCCTAACAAGTTATATTGTTCATGTTTTTACCTGAGTGTTTTTCTGGACACTCACTTTAACTTAGTTCCCTAAATAAAGGTCATGTCAAAAAACGACGTAATTAATAACGTGCTTATGAGCAAGTCTCAACAACTTTACATAAAAAAAGCGAATGCTTCAAAGTTCAAGTGAACTGTTATTCAAAATTCTTAAATTTTTTTGGATGTTATGTATTTATGGGATTCTATTTATTTGTTAAATAAATCATTGTCTCGAAACAATATTGTTTTACAAAAGCCCACTCTATTGTGACCTTTCTTACATAGTTTAGTGAAGTTTGCATTCATGCATTAAAAAAAAAAAAAAAAAGTAAACTGTGTCCTTATAGACTTCAGTCAGGTGTTAAGTGAACTCTTTATTTATTTTATTTTTTTATTTATTTTATTTATTTTATTTATTTTATTTATTTTATTTATTTTATTTATTTTATTTATTTTATTTATTTTATTTATTAAATTTTTTTCAGAAGCCTACCATCTGTCTTAAAGCATTCTATAATTGTCTTATTTACATATGTGGACATGTTACAACGTAACAATGTAAACTTTATCAATTTTTTGAGTGGTGTGAACTGTTCTATTTTTTTTTTTAATGAACTTCGATTAGACTAGATACCTAAATTAAAAATAAGTTTTTTATAAACATCAATTCTGTCAACTTCCAATTTTCTCAAAAATTAAAAAAAATACAAAAACGAGCTTTTGAATAACAATTAATATTAGTATATTAAGAGCTTCTAATACTTTAAATAAATCAGTTTTTAATTTGTTTGTTTTATTGTTTTCAATATTTTTAGCTAAAAAATTAGCACATTTTTTTCCTTACTGAAAAATGTTATATTGAAAAAATTATTTCCATACAAATCAGAACGCAATTACAGTTGTCAAATAATTTTATATTAAAAAAAGAAACAGAAACTTGATTCAGTATAAAAAGTGAACGCAGTCACAAAAATAAAAAAAAAAAATATATAATATCTGGTAAATCGTAAAAAGCTGTACGACACATTTTTTTTAAGCGTACATAGAAATGTACATTTTTGTAAATAATTGTTTTAATTTAATTTCTTATGATATTTTATTCACGAATGCTATTGGTTTCAGTCTCTTTTGTCTCTTTCAAACAGTCTGGCGATTTTGAGGCAAAAATAATTTTTTATTTGTTTTTTAAGTCACAAAAGTATTTCACGCAACTTATTTGCATTCGATAACCGTTTGTATTATTAAAATATTCACACATTTGTGAATGCTATACAATTCAGCACAAAACTCAAGGGAAACAGACCATTTATGAAATGGTTTATGATGCTTTCAGGCATTGCAGTTTTTAAGTCATTTAAAACAAATTTTTTTACATATATGTACATATATAATTTGACAGTTTTTTAATATTTTCAAAAAAAAAAAATAATTTTCGGAATAAAAAGCCTAAATTACTCCTTACAAAGTATTTTTATTCTCTGGCTCCAAAGCTTCGGCAATATTACAGTGCAGTTATTTCAAAGCCAATCCCGTAAAATCAGATCAACATACATAATGCTTATAATTCCAAAGAACTATATGATCTCAAAAAATGCATTTATTACAATTTTATGTGCAGGCACTAAAATTTATAATTATGTATAAGTAAGTATGCCATTATGTTGGGGCAACTAGAAAACGAATTCCACTCAAATATAGTTTTTTTTTTTTTTTTTTTTAATGGGGCATGGGGGCGTATGAGCGTTTTTTTTTTTGCACAGGGACGTGAAATAAAAATTTCCTGAAAAAAAAAAATAATTTTTTTCTTTATAAAATTGAATGTAGTAGCCCGTGGTGTAATGAATAGGTCGTTGAACTGTCATGCCAGAGGTCCGAGTTGGATTCCAAGCCTCTGCCACCAGAAAATCAAACAATGTTTTTCACGAAAGTGCCACTTATCTTAGCCGTTCGGATTCGAGAATAAACTATTAGGTCCCCTCCAATCCTGCAGACATGCACACAGGAATCGTTAAGAGCTGTAAGTCACTGGGCCCTGGTTATTTATGGGCTGATGTTGTGCCACCACATGCATTTATTTATTTTTTTATAAATTTAAAATCGTTGTAGAAACTTCGTGTGCTAGAAAAACTATATATTTTAATATTTATAACTTTTCTTTTATTATTAATTTATTAAATGTAACGTTTTAATCTAACATACTATTCCAATATGTTTTCCATCAAATTACCTGCCTTAATTTTTAAACTAAAAAGTCCATTAAAATTAACATGCATATGAACCTTTAACTCAATTTAATTAATTAATAATCTCACCTTTTACGTCGGCTACATAATACAATACATTTACTGTATTCTCCCTTTCCCCGCCAAACAAAAGTCTCGACTTCTAATAAATTAAATCGAATTTGCTCACCATAGGTATAGGCCATATGCAAAGCCATCACAATCATCATTAATCAATTCTGACAAATTTTTCATCATTTAAATATGAGAAACTGATTAACGAATCATGAAGAATGTGTAAACTTTTTTTTTTCCACCCATTTGTCAAATTACTCTGCCTAAATATATTTTTTTCTATACGTAAGTATATACAAGTTGGGATTAAAATTTTGCCTTAGAGATTTATTAAAAAACTTACTTAACTTGACACAATAATTTACATTTGCTACACAAACATTTATAATAAAAGTTAGGAAAAATTGGCAAATCCCAAACAACTTGAAACTTGGACATCTTTAAAGAGTAGGTTTGGATATCCGCATCTATTGAATTTATCGTCAAGTGTATGGATGTGTGTGAAAGAGTTCAAACCCTCTGTATAAACAACCCCCGCTACTGGCTTCAATATAGAATGTGATACAACTTTGGAGCAATAAATCGATTATCCCGTCTAACCCGCCGCACACCCCGAGACCAACAGATTCATCGAATTTGCATTTATT
Source organism: Epistrophella euchroma (assembly GCA_947049315.1). Taxonomy (NCBI): domain Eukaryota; kingdom Metazoa; phylum Arthropoda; class Insecta; order Diptera; family Syrphidae; genus Epistrophella; species Epistrophella euchroma. Next base: position 46,197,426 of record OX346247.1, read on the forward strand.
TAAATTTAAATTTATATAGCGATACCTATAAATACTTATAGGTAGGTATGTAGGTATAGATGTCCTCGTATGTCATGGCTGGTGGGGGTGTTTTTTGTGCGGCTGATACTGGTACACCATGCGAGTTGTGCACATGTACAACATATTTCTCCTCAGGCCTGGAAAAATTCTTTTCAATTTCCATGCTGCTCATTCATTGCTCGCTCAACCCATATCGAATCGAAAATATCAATCCACCTGATGAAAATGAAAATAGATGGCGATGCCGATGTCGATGTGTGTGCCATTTGTTGTGTGGAATTGACGGCTGTCTAGTGTTTGAAATAAGGGTGCATGGGTAAATAACTGCCACTACCGATCAACCCCATCCTGAAGGGGTGTTTTTATTTTTTTTTGTTGTTGGAAAAAATCATTTATTTGCATTTCTATACCTCCCACCAATTGTCGGTGAATAAATGTGCGAGAGATCCATCATTCATTCGTTGTATCTAAACATACCTATAAAACGAAGTAACATTTTGCATCTTAAACCTACCCATATGATTATCATCTTTATATCAGCATCAATATATGTACATCGCGCATCAGCACTCACAGCATCATTGCCACTGATGTGACGTATGTTTGTGGGGCTTTTGTCTTCGTGGATAAAGACGCGCATCACATTGAGTGATGTCAATTAGATTGAAATGTTGGAACATTGTATATACGATTTTGTGATTTATCTATCGCACTGCAATTTATTTGTTCTTTGATGGTAAACAATGAGATGTTTCGCTGAAAAATACCAACACACACGACCGACTATTGGATTTTGATTCAATATACACCATTATGGCAAACAATTCCATTGAGTCCTTTTTATCAGCTCTAACATGATGTATGACGCTGAATTCATTACAATCTATAGATTTGTTTTCTTGTTGCCGTGCAGGAAGAAAAATTCAAACCGTTATGGATGGATATCTTTTATGTATGTGTGTGTGTGTACTGTGTTATATATTTACTACAGTTTCAGTAAAGCAATAAGGATTTTCTTTTTGAATCAAAATCATCCAGTGAATATTGTCAATTGACATGCGAAGCTGCGTGACGTTTGCGTATCAATCAATGTTCCACCCGTTCATTATATATTGACAAATTTGAAACAGGCCCCATATAGATTTAAGTGCATTTGCTAGATACCTATCAATAGGGGCTTTTAAATGATTTTCGGAGTAGTATTTAAATTGTTGATGGTCTTTATAATATTTGGAATATAATATTAATAATTCTAAAGTAGTAGTTAATGCGCCAGACAGTCCAAATATGCCGGTGTCGCAAAAAAAGGTCTTGAGAAAATTTGGTATCGTTGGTATATAGAGCCTTGAGTATGACCATTTTATATAAATTTGATAATAAAACAATAAATACAAAGAAATAGACATAAATTGCTGCCTTGGGAAGCCCCAGAGGTGGCTAAAAAAAGATAAAAAAAAAAAAAAAAAATATGCTCAAATCTTGATATAAATAGCTATTAATAAACTCGAATTAAACCTTTTTTTTGTTTCCGTTTTCCGACTAGAAGTCTTCTAGTTAGATATTTATGTAGAAATGGTGGCCACGAGCAAAATAAGCTATCTCAGAGACGAAATTAACCCTGATACCATAACTCTCGTGACATGTAAGTGTAATTTGCGAGACAAAATACCAGACTCGGCAATTTGTAGGTTTCAGTATTCAATTATCACTTACTCATTGTCTTAGGAGTCTGACTAAGAAAATTAGGAAAACGGTAGAGACACTTCCGAGTTTGCCTAAGAGCCATTTCGTTGCGTTGAGAAAAGAGATCAGGTCTCTGATCTTCAGTTCGAAAAGTTCGTTGAGGTCATTGACAAATGCTTTTCTGAATGATTGTGATCTCGTTTTGGCCAAAACGGGGCAACTGCAGAGGAAATTACTGACTGTTTCCTTTTCTTGCTGGTCGAAACAGCTACTACAGTGAGTAATGTGAGGGAATACCCAGCCTCGCCGCATGTTCTCCGATTAGCCATAGTGTTCGGAAAAGGTTGTGACGACACTGGCTAGGTCCCGCCTGGGTCTGCCTATCAAGTCCGTTGTTCGAGTTTTATAACGCAGTTTAATAAACTGTGCCACCTACGATTTGATTCGGTAAGAAAAACTGAGAAGATGTTGTTCTTCCTAACTCCAAAAGGAGCTATGAAGGCTTGATTCTTTCCTAACCCGTTCGCTTGCCTGCTCATTTCCCTCCAGTGACCTGGAAACAGAGTGTATTTGAGGTTATAATTAAGGCTTGAGAGCTCATTTCGGCATTGGCTCACACATTTAGAAGATGATAAAGGTGACAAAATTGCTTTAGTGGCTGCCTGATTGGCTGTCAGGATGGTAGTATTACGGTTTTGGTTACGGTCTTGTTGGAGTATTTTGCATGCTTCCATAATTGCCAGTAATTCAGCCTGGAAAACTCTAGAGATATTCAGAGATTCAGAGAAGATTCCTGAAAGATGTTTCGCCAGAATTGTTTGGTAAACTAATTTTCGCGGTGGTTTATTCCGCCGTTTTTCGTTTCGTATTTTTATTTCTGTTCAGCGTTTTGTTATTTTGCATTTAACGTTTTGCAAATTACATTATATTTTTTAAACGATTTCACAAATAATCATAATTTCCCAATTTTCATTTAGTTTTTTGTTTGATTGGCTTTTTAAAGTTAGTTAATTTTTTATTTTGATTTTTTGTATATGGCATTTTATTATTTTGCTTTTTTTTATTCGGCATTTTGCTGTTCAGCTTTTTTTTATTTGGCATTCAATTGTTTTGCAATATTTTGGCTTCTATTAAATTACATGCCTTAAAAATTCGCGCGAAATTTCTGTTGCTCAGTTCTTTAGACGCAGATGCTGCAAACATTTCTTAATGTAAAAATTACTGAAAGTTTATACTCGAAACACATTGAGTTTTCAGCTTGACAGCAATTAGCTACGTTTAGGAATGGGCACGAGATGAAAATATATTTGCAAATCTCGTCCCGGTGTTGTCAAAATAGAAAAAAAATAAAAAATTTGTCTGATTGCGCTTCGAAGTATGGACCTGGGATCTTAGTACCTCATATATGTATTTAGGATTATGCCATCATAAAGGTCAGTCAATTGTTCATAAAACATAAAAGATCAACTAGTTTCAAGAATTGGTCAACCAAAGAATTTTCTGTATATTTTATTTTATTTTTCAACTTCAAAAAAACATTAAAATAAATCTATGGCTTTTTATGATGACTCAGCATAGCCACCAAATAATAAAGCCTCGGCTAGGATGCTTGTGAAGTAGTGTCGTCTCATGCTCAGCCCTAGATATAGCTTCACCAAATATATCGGACTCCGATATAGTTTGCAGTTAGTTGGCTATACAAATATATATCCCAATTCTAGTAGAATCAAGTAGAATCTATCTATAGTTGACGCTGTTACCCAAAAGGATAACGATTTTCACCTAAATAGACTTAACTTAACTGAAAGCTTCAATATAAAATGAATAAAATGGATTGAAATGTATGTTTTATTGCCATATTAAACTCGTAACAGTTCCACAGTGACTTTGTTGATTTACGAGCGACATTCTGCTACCGAAATTTTCTTACAAAAACAAAAAATACCGGCTTCCTTCGAGAACCCTATTTCACTCGCATACTCCCTTCCTTTTTCCAGCAGTACAGTGCTATAACCAATAAAAAAAAAATCACCGCACATAAATCTGACGACAATCAAACCCCGGGAACTGGAAACAAGCCAATTCAATTGGATTTTTGATTTATTTTATAATGTTTATCATGAGCTATACCAGCCGATATATGGTATTTTTGACAGTCATTTTTGTGTGATTGTTTGAAGGTATGCCAATAGGAACCTAATGTGTTTTTGATAATATTTGTCACAACCACCTATATGCAGACTTGCAGACTTTTGTTTCATGTTTGATGCATATTATCACTTTCACCTTCCCCTCTCCTTGTGATAAATTTATGTATTTGAAATGGCACGGAGTGGAGGCGGCGGTCGGTGGCGGCAAAAAAAAAAATGAGGGTGTCATATAGTTTCGCGTGATCGGAAAACCACTAAAGTACTTAGTTGTTATGACTTGAGTCTTATTAAGAAATAACTCAGTGTTGTTGTTGTATAAATAAACACCTTTGAGGGTAACCGTGCCGCCAAGCTGCGCTGCTGGAAACGACAACAACTCTACTCTAACTCTCTGGGACAACTTGCGTGACTGCTGCTGGGTACTAGTGTAGTTTTTATTTCTTATCTGGGGAACATTGTTGCATACATCAAAAATGTACCTACGTCTATATTTGCCAGGTATGTTTACTTCAGTGACATTGCACTCCAACAGAGACGCGATGAAGTTTAATATTTATGTATTAGGTATTGTTATAACTGTCGACCCACCAGCCGCCACTTAAGTAGTTCGGAATATATCTAACACTTTTGAGTTTGATTAAAGAAAATAATGTTATACAAAATGTTATACTCATACAGTGAAAGCTCCTATTGCGGACAACTCCCGTCAGCGGACAATCCCCTTGAGCGGAAAAATTCTCACGACCGTGGATCTTGGATCTTATTTCCATATATTTTATGATCCCTTAAGCGGACACTCCCTTACCCGGACGCGGACAAGAATATCAGCCCTGATTTGTTAAATTTAATTCTCTTAGGCGGAAAAAACTAATTTTTTGTTTGTAAATTTCATTCCTTATTTTCAGCAAAACATTTCCATATCTTTTTTTGCATTAAAAACGTTACCACCGGTTCACAGCGACAAGTGATGCAATGTCACTAAATTACTGTATGTGATCAAATATATAACGGATTTTATTTCTGCAGATGTGGTCCGTTTTTGCTTCTTATTGTTCCTTGTATAGGTATTCATGTTTATTTTTAGATTGACTGAATTTCATGCCCTTTAGGTGTAAACAAATTTCATGATGCCACTATATGAATATTTTGTATTTTTTCCCTTGGACGGACAACTCCCTTAGACGGACAAAAGTGTCACGACCGTCGCTGTCCGGCTAAGGGAGCTTTCACTGTACCATACATACATATATGTATGTACTTGTGACGCGTGAAGTGAAAACGACCATGTTCCGCATCGCTTCTGTTTAAATTGATGATAACAATTTTGATTAGGTATTTGCTTGCAATGATGATGATTTTATATGTCATTCAATTGAAATTATATTGTGTTTACACAATTGACTTCTAGGTAAAAATGCATTTGATCTTGAGGGTTTGTATATTCTTTAGAAATAGAGAATACTCATGAGAACTCATTTTGATAAGGCAAAACAATTTCAAGCGTTTCAAGTTTGTATACCTAGATACCTAAAGTGAAATAAAGAAAAGCTGTTATCTTTAACATCAAAATACTTATTTGACAATCTAAATTTTCTTGTTTTTCTTATACTCCATATTCATAGATCAAAAACTACCGCTGATAGCAGAAATCAAATTTAATATAGATACGTCCTTGGTCTTGCAGTTCATTCCAATGAATTGGCTTTGAACTGAACATCTAACAAAACTATGTATCGTTATGTTTCCGAAAATATACAATTTAGGCCGAAAACAGATGTGCAGCTTTTTCCAATGCAGCGAAAATAAATTTATACAGGTTCTTATGTGGGTTGACATATTTCAGGCTCTGCATGCAGCCTTTGCTGCACGATATCTCTATTTCTAATTTCGCTGCATGGAAAGGAAAAAGCTGCACATCTGTTAGATGATGCAAAAATCCGTAGGCAAAAAAGCACACATTTTTGAGTTATTTTGGACTAATCGCAAAAATAATATTTTGAAATGGTGGAAATCAGTAGATAAGTGCCCACTGTAAAATCGTTTACTATTAAAAAAGTACCTACGTAGGTAACGTTTCTTAGGGCTCGGCTACGAAGCGAGTGCCAATCGTAAGAACGTTAGAGCCACAACATCAAGCGATATTTTAAGAATTATTTAATGAAAACTCTTGGGCGGCAAGCGGGACTAATAAAAACTAAGTCAGTAAGTTTCAACAATTTATCAATAATTGTTAAAGTTAATTTTTAAATACCCGCATTAAGGTGCTAACATTTTCTTATTAACATTTTTCTGTCACTTAGAATTTGTTTGTTTTTTCACTTGTTGGCCAATGCGTGTCCGAGCCAGGCGCTTGTACTTGAATTCAGTAGTAGATCTACTAAGGTTTTTTTATAAATTTTGAAATTTACTGCATCACTGCACTTTCCTTCAATCTATACTACAATTTTTCTGATTTTGTTTCAGTCATGCATAGAACAAAATATTAAGGAGGTTATTCTGAAATCTCTTCGATTAAATATTTCCTTTTCTTGTTTCCTTATACGATAACGCAACGCAAGTTAACATATATTTCTGACATTTATATGATTCCTTATTATATTTATTGACTTTTTAAAAATTAGGCACAAAATATTTTTGTTTTTTGTTAGTTAAATTCAATTAAATCAATTATTAAAATAATAACCCTACTTGGAAAATTTTGATTTCACTGCGATTTTGTTCAATTTACTGTGAATTGCGATTTCTCAAGTTCAAAACCTGGTCCGAGCCCTTAGGGAACACGAACAAAGGAAAATTGAACAAAAATTTACAAAAAAAAACATCATCTTTAAAATATTTTCCTTGGCAGAAAAAAATAAACCAATTTATTTTACAAGCAGATTAGTCATTGGAACGTAGTTTAATCAAAATGGTTTGAGCTTTTTTTGATAAATTAAAAAAAAAAAAAACCGAAATCATTGTGAACACTTAGGGCCAGTTGTACAGTCGTGGTTCAGCAGTGGTTTAAGATTTGAACTCAGTTCAACTGCTATGAAGTGTTGTACAATCGAGGTTTAAGACTTAACTCACCGCTGAACCACGAAAAATTTAACTCGCCGATTTCGGCGGGTTAACTTGAGAGTCAGCCAGGGTTCAAGGATGTGGTTGGCTATTATAATTTTTGATGTAGAATGTATCTTGTACTTATACATACTATCTCACTTCAAACTGAATTTTTTTGACAGTCACGATAAACAGATACAAAGCATGCTTATTTTATACACCCGAACCGCCATCTTGGAATTTTTGTGTCGTCACAATCTTATTTTTAGTATTATTTTCTTTTTCGATTGAATGATTTGAGCAAACCTTGTGAAATAACTTATAATGTTTGTGCGATAAATTCACAAATCGAGCAATCGACTGACATTTAACATTGACGTAAGCTATATTATATACTCAATTTTTCTAGTATATAGACTTTAACTCGAGTTTAGTTAACTCTCACCTGAACCACGACTGTACAACGCACTCGAAGTTGAACCTGGTTCACGATTTATCTCGAGTTTAGTTGATCTGCGGTTCAGCGTAAATTTGTACAACTGGCCCTTACTAATTTTAAATGAGTAAAACCGAAATTTAAAAAAAAAACACAAAATTCCCTCTAACACTTAAAACCATTATTTCCAAAACATTTATTAGCCCGATTTCAAAACAAAAATTGGATTTTTCTTTAAAAATAAAATAAAAAAAAAATACTGAAAATTTGAGCTAGACTTTAAATCAAATCAAGTCCTGAACTAGAAAATAAAAAAAAAAATATATGTAACCGTTTTAAATTATAGTTTTTAGTGAATTTTTTTTTCCACCAAAATGCAGACAAAACAGTGCGCACAACCATAACGGTTGTATGGCATGTATGTACATATATTGTTGACCTACTGTTATTAAAAAAAATCAATTTCGAATCACCCAAAAATCTCGATTTTGATTTTTTTTACGAATGCAAAACTTTGCATTAAAATCGTAAGTTTAAATGTACCTATATAATACAAATTTTAATCTATGAATATGAAAATCTTGACTTATAAGCTTCTCTGATTGCTCATCAGATAAAAGCAGAATAAGTATACATACATATGTCACAAAACTAAATTTTACAGGAGACGATTTTTGGCTTTAAATTGAATTTCAGTAACAATTATTGGCTCATTTACTTAAAATATAATTTTTTAATTATTTTATTATTTTTGTTTTATTTTGTAAATTAATAATCTAATAATTTTAAATAAAATATAAAAAGCCCAAAAAAAAAAAAAGAGATAGAAAAAATTCCATACAGGTGTGCATTTTCCTAAAATAATTCATTGAAAACATGGTGTAGTTAGAATTATTGAGTACAAATGTTCTCCTTCAGAAAAAATCAGATTTTATTTATTTCGTTCCACAAAATATGTACATAAGTGTTTTTCCAATAAAAACTATTGATTTGTTTAATCAACCCCGAGGTAAGTAGCTAAGCTAGTAACTACTCGTGTGGTGATACAGAATTTTTTTACTTATACACATAAAACTCAATTAAATTGCTTCTTAGCTGACATGGAATTTCCGAAACCAGTCGAGAATAAAATCGAGTGGTAGGTACCTAGATAAGTTAAAAAATTAAAGTGAATTGTTTGAAAATTGGAACTAAAGAGCAATCAAGAAACAGATAAAATTATTTTGTGATTATCAACTTTTTAAGAGCCATTCGAGGCCAATTAAGGACAAAGTATACGACATCAATACGATATTTCTTATGAAGTTTTCCATTCGTAAAATAAATTAATTTATTTTTGATTTGGATCTGTCAACAAGACAATTTCCCCTCTTTTTGCGTTTCATATTGGGCAAAATAAATTGATTTATTTTGGACTTTAAATGAAATTTGCAAATCTAAATTTTGCGGCAGATTTACTCCTCCCTGTAGGTAATAATACCAACACAAATCCAGCTGTCAGTTTGCAAATGTTTTTCGTTGATATTTCGGTTGTGAAAATTATGTTGAAAAATGTGGAAAATAATTGCTAATAAATAAATGGTAGCAGTTTAAATTGAACCGGCAACTTTATCAAGTTCATATTTCTCTTCTAAAAGTAAATCGAGGTATGAAGATTTTTTTGAAATATTGAAATAGAAGCAATAATGCACAAATACAGTGACAAAAATAAATCAATTTGAAATTGTATTCCATTCGCCATAAAATAAATCATTTTTTTCATTGAAATCTTAATATACCAATGGAAAAGCCCATTTAAGAACCAAAAGATGCTGCTTGAATGGAAACAAATTGTGTGAGTGTGTTACGCAGCGAAAACTCCACGTTTCCAAAAAAAAAAAAAATTTGAGGGCAAGATAAGAGTTTGCCAAATGCAATCTGGGCAAACCACTTTATTTTTGGGAGAATGTATAGTTTTGAGCGATGAATCCAAGTTCTGTCGGTTTGACCTGATAAAAAAGAAATTTGTATGGCAGCACAAAACTTGGGCAACGCTAAATTCTTGTCCACTACTGTTGAGGTCAAAAAGTGTTAACCAATGGATGGAAACCTGCCATTCTCCTTTCAAACAATGCCACTGTGCGTGCATGAACATTTTTCTTCTAAATTCTAAAACATAAACATTTGCAAACTTGAAAATACAAATTTGAAGGTTCAATTACCAAATTTTTCGATCATGTCAAACCACACACATTCAGCAGTGAGTGTTTTTAAAAATGTTATACTAAAGAAAGATTCTTTTTTTTAGCGAAATTACTTTTTAGTAGTCCTGCTTGATAATATAACAGAAAAGAATTAAATTAAATCGTTTAAACAAAATTTAAATCTACCTAAATGGCTACCTTAGATAAATTTAAAAATACCAAAAATACTTTCATATAGTTTGCAAATGTACACATAATAATTTTACAAAATTATGCAAGGTTAAATAACATTTTATTGGCTGAGCTAGCCAAAAAACAAATTTGATTCCTGTTCAAATTATTTAAGAAAACTTTTCTATCACTATTCAATATTCAGCTATTATTGGCTATACATTCATCATCATAAACCTACTTTGTCTCTATTATAAAGAGGTTTTAAATCATTATTACGATCTTGTTTAGGGTTGCCTCATTCTCTTTTCATATTAAGTTTTATTCTTGTTGGCCACAACAAAAGAATTGTATACCGCCACTTTCATTCCTGACAAGGACTCCTGATTTTTAATGCAGAACCTTCAGCTTTTTTCATCATTTGTTTTTTTTTTTTTTTTTTGATTATTTGTTGTTGGCCCAGGCCAAAAACCATACACTTACAGAGTACTTTACCACCCACATCATGGCACAATTTTTTTTTAAGAGAAAAGGTCCATTGCGGACTTGCCAGTAAATGCGCAGATTTTTGTGGGCAAATGGGCAAACAAAAAATTGGCAGCCGGCATGGCAGCCGAGGAAAATCCTCAAAATTCAGTTATTTCATTCGGCATCTTTTTTTTTTATTGGTTTTCATCGAGGTTGTTGGAGTGTAGTTGTATTTTTTTATTGCCCTCGTTGGGGGATTGTATCCTTAACCGTTATGATATGATTTCCTCGTCAGAGATAGAGAGAGAAAAAAAAAAAGAGTGGCGGAACGTGAGTGTTTTTGTGTAGCACTTCGGCGGCAACAAAGAAATAATCAACAGGAGGATATACATAATCTGAAGGATACGAAACATATCGGCGAAGAGAAAGACAGAGTGAAAGCAAAAGACCATGGCGGTTAATTTTTTTCCCAGATGTTGGAAAGGATTCTATATTTTTTTGTTGTTGCAGTTTTTCCTTTTTTTTTTTTATTTATTTTCTTCCTTTGGAATAGGGTGCATTTGGTTTGTTACTTGATTTAAACAAACAAAACTCTGTGTAAACGTTTTTTGAAATCTGCAGTCGAATATTTCAGTGGTAGGTTAGACCAGTGTTAGCTAGCTCTCCACATAAACACTTTTAATTGTTATCTAAGGTTATCAAAATTTTTATCTATCTATCTCTACCTATATCGAAATAGTGCAAACTAATCAAAAATCTAATAGATTAGGTTAGGTTAGGTTAGGAGGGGTGTGCCCAGCTCTGAGGCTAAAATTATCGGTTGACATAGCACATGTAGTAGCCATGGCGTGATGGTTAGTGCGATGGACTGTCATGCCGGAGGTCTAAGGTTCGACCCCCAGCCTCGCCACCTATTTATTTAAAAGAAAAAAACGGCTACTGCCTCTTGCGAGGAATTGACAAATCCTCCAAGAGTATCTCCTGTCACAGAAAAGTGCCGCTCGTTAGCCGTTCGGATTCGGCAATAAACTGTAGGTCCCCTCCATTCCTGCAGACACGCACACAGGAATGGTTGAGAGTTGTTAGTCACTAGGCCCTAGTTCTTCATGAGCTGTTGTGTCATCAAATTTTTTTATTTTTATTTATAGCACATAGACTGGTTCGTTTACGAACCAGCCTGTGCCGTCTATGTATTTCCTCATGTTTGCCATTGAGACCTGCGCAAAATCGTCCAGTTCTCCCACAAACCTGTTTCCAAGGTAACGGAGGCGATTTGTTTGGAGGTTTGGGCAGTCGCAGGGCAGGTTTCTATCTCCTCAACATCGCCTGACAGCTCCTACAGAGAAATCGGGTGCCACACCCAATCTAGTGGCCATTATGCCAATGGCTCAATGTCCCGTCAGTACACCTATCAGGGTTCTAATATTCTTTTTTCTCAGCGATAAGATATACGGATTTCCTTTTCATTAATTCTAGGCCATAAACTTTTAAGAGATTGCGCAATCGTTCCTGGATATCCAAGAGTTATTGATCTAATAAAATCTAATAAATATACGACTGTAAAAATTTGAAAGTTATTAATTTCTTGAAGATCAAGTCAAATAAAATTATAGTTATTTATTAAATTTAAATAATTTTGACAGTTGTTAAAAAAAAAAGTATAGGGTATCACATTAAACATATAGCACACACGCAATATTTTTGTTTATTATTTTTTTTTTTTTCAACCAGGGCACTTTCAATAGTTTGAGTTTCTTCTTATTCGCTACACATGTTGGAGATGAATGATTCGTTCGTTTTATACACACAATTCAACAGTGCCAGTGTATTTTTGTAATGCCAATTGATTGAATAAGGACAATTTTCAGGAAGTAAATGGTGAAAGTTCCAAACCATAAGTGCGGTTGTCTGAACTGTTACACTTTCCTCCGGATCTTAAAGTCAAGTGAACAACAGAGTCTCGTGCTTCACTCACGTTGATGGAGATACTCGTTGTAGAGGATGTGTGCAGAGTAGTTATATTATGGGACCGTCTCATACAAAAAAAGGACATTTACAATAAACGAAAAGAAAAAAAAAAACTCACTGAATGAAAACATCACAAAGGCGGACGGAATGCGATTAGTGGGAGGAATTCGAGGACAAAAAAAAATTATAACCTAATGCCGCAGAACTCACGTGCGTTGTCCTTGTATAGAATAGAACGAGCGAAAGTCTTAGGATTGGGAAATGAAATTACATATTCGCTGTGCAAACTTTTCGCATTTCTTACCGCACAACAACAGGAGTACCTATACCTACTCCTTGATAGTGTGGGTGGTGATATGGCGAAAGCTACGACAAAGACGATGTGTGTTTTCAGGATATGTCTGGAATCGGGTATATATCTATGTGTATATATTTTTTTTAGGTATAGCTTCCCATGCAAAACCAGGATAACCAGATTTACAGAGTTTTCATCTGAATTCCACCACACTTTAAGCACCAGAGGGACTATTGAACAAGTTGGTGAACAGGAGCATTTGTGAATCCAACATGGGATAGATATCCATAGATATAGCATGAATCCGGATGCTGGATATATAGACGCATAGGTATACCTACCAGGCCAATTGTTCGTTGTATATATTCGGTTTAGTTGATTTTGTTCACGTATACGTAACGTGGATTTTACTCCTTTTCAATCTCTGATGCGAAGTTTTACCAAACTGTATGCGGTCGGCAATGGATTGGAATACACAAATGCCTTTGGATCCTATCTTATCCAGAGACGGAATTTATTATCGTATCTCAGTGAGGGTTTTTACTTTTTATTTTTGGAATGTGATTAGATGAAAAATTATACTTGTACGTGAGTGCATTTTTTTGTTGTTAATTTTCACTTTTTCACTGCAAATGTGAACGTGTAAAAAGTTCTTGCTTTAGTTTTGAGCTTTTTGTATGTTTATTATTTCGGTGCTTGTTCCTTTTCTGTGATCCATGAAAATCCATACTTCCTTGAGTAAAAAGAAAAAAACAAAATTTTGTAATGAAATTCATATCAATTCACTGTTTCATAACTCAAAACTCTGTTTGTTTCGTGAGAAAATACTTAATGAATTCTTTTCTACATCATTTAACTTGTAAATTGATAGTTAAAGAAAGAAAAATTAAAAAAAACAATGTTTAAAATAGAAGTGATAACGATTTCATGAATCTTTTTTTACAGAACTAATAAATACCTACCGAAATGTAGAATACATAAGTTTTACAAAACAGATTTTATTACATAATTAGAAAAATTTGAGCATTTATATTCTATTAACAGATTTTACTGAATAAATTACTTACCTTATTCAACAAAGATGAAGATAAATAGTTTTAAAAAAAAGTTTAATTAACTAAAGTAAAAGCAATTTAAAAGAGAACAGGTATAGACAAAGATATGGGTAGAAAAACAGGTGCAAATAATAGGCTTATTCTGAAATCTAATAGGTACAAAGACTCGCGTTGTAGAAAAATAAGTTCATCTCCTTCGTATAGCTGACTGAAATTTTGTCCTTTTATTAAAAAAGTGTTTGCCTGATTTACTTTCCAAATATTTTTTTGGGAGAAGAAAAAAATGTATTAAAAAATGTTAGGTACCTACTTTTAGTCCGGTCTTTTTTTTATAGATTTTCTAAAAAATATCTACATAAAAAAGCAAGAGTATACTTATAAACCTATATATATAAAAACTTACCACACTTCAAGTAAATTGGCAAAGTGATAAATTTCGATCATCATTACAAGTTTTGGACACCAGAAAACACTTTTTAATATTTTTGTTTACATAAAAAAGCGGTATTTGTGGATCTAATCCCAGCCTGGGCTCAACTTCCCGTTTCGTAATAGCACTATTTATTTTATTTTTTCGGGGTCGGCAGATTATTGCTGCCTACAAAAAAGAACACAGGAATGGTTAAGAGTTATAAAATTCACTAGACCCTAATTTTAGATTTTAAGAACTCTATCAGCGTGGAAGTAAGAAAAGTAAATACCAAAAATTGTATTTATTTTTTTTTTGAAGATTGTCATTTTCTTTGAATTTTTTTTTTTAACTAATTAAATGTATTTTTTAAATAACTTGTTTACTAAGCTTTAATGTCGTCTGTTTTCGTCATTCTACAATTTTTTTTTCAGAAGAATATCTGTTTTTGAATAAAAAAAAATAAAATGCACGACTGGGTCGCACGAACTTGCTCTTGTAGTAAAAGTTTCTTCGAAGTTTAAAGATTGAGTGTAATATAAAACACATAAATAATAATCATATGCATATACATATGTATTTATACATTTAATAAATTGAAGAATGGAAATTTTAATATGAAAAAAAGCATAAAAAACACGTTCTTTAAATTGATAAACCAAATACTTGAAATGTTTTAATCTCAGAATGAAGAGCGCCATTTCAATTCTTGAAAAAATGTGAAATAATGCAGAAAAAATTTTAAAAATTGTTGGAGCGGTTTTCTTAAAAAATAATTTTTTATATATAAAATTTCTTGAAATTAAAAAAAAAAATTTGGTATGCCATTTTTAAAAATATAATAACATACAGCTAAAACCATAATTTCAAAAAAATTCATCAACCCGTTTTCAAAGAATTGATTTTTCAAAAAAAAAAAGGTTTGAACTTGTTTTTAAAAATCCAAAAATTTTTTTTTAGAAAATATTTGTATGCAATATTATTCACACTTGATAGGACCTCCTAAGTAAAAATTTTGATCAAAATCGGTTAAGAAAATCGAAAATAAAAAAAATCGGTTCTATGGCAGGTACCGTTAATAACGGTTTTTAGTAAAAAAAAAATTTCACCAAAATATAGACCAAAACACTAGTAGTACAAATAAAAAGTTTTAAAAAAAATTTTAGAGCCATTTTTGAGATAAATAACTTTATTTAAAATAGTCTTATGGCAAGTACCGTTATATTTTGAGCTACAAAAAAGATTTCGATTTCCCCTCTAGGAAATCACCCAAAAATCTTATGCTCCAAGTTTGAAGAAAATCGCTTCAGTGGTTTAGGCTGTAGGCCGAGGTACAGACAGACATAGAGACATACACAGAGACAGACAGACGGAATTGCGGGACCCACTTTTTTCGTGTTCTCTATCATCGTAATGTCAAGTTTGATTGTTATCTCGAGTTCGATTTTGTGCACGAATCCATAACTTGCCCTATAGTACCTACATATATCGCTAGTAAAAAATACTTTCGACTTTGTTTACCAATATCTTATAGCAAAGCGAATGACGACACGGAAAATTTAAGTGCAGTTTTGAAGATTGGAATTAATTTTCTACAAGATATTTTCAACACTCTTTAACAAGTATTTTTTTTACCCCTACTGTAAGATAAAGAAAAGGCCAAAAATTGAATTTTTAACGACTTAGTAAACATTTCACTGCCTTATACAAATATTGACTGAAAGTCTTAATTTGGTATGATATTTTAAAGAGCTTTTAACCTTAAATATTTTTTGTAGAATTTCAAATTGATCCACTGAACCGTTTTTTTGTACCGTATAAAACTAAACTTGTACAAACAAATTAAAGCAACAATTTGTCTGGTTCATAAACATTATACCATCGTCTTAAAAATGAAAAAAAAAAGAAAAAATGTTTATCCAAGTTTTTCATAGTTTTGCGTTACTTGCTGATACTGATGAAGAGTTCAAAAGAAGGAAAATAAGTTATCGAACCAGAAAACGACATTATTAAAACAAAAAAAATTTTTGGCATCTATTAATACTTACTTATGATTCTCAACACAAAAAGCATAAGGCTTAAGAATGCTTTGCAACCACTTTTCTCAGCGAGACAGCTTTACTTTTTGTTATGAATTAGGTATTACAAAGGAAGCTATACCATAATTTTTTTTACCGATGATTAAAATGAATTACATAATTATAGGTATACGTTTCATTTCTCCTATTATCATAAATTTGTTTTTAACATTCGTTTTCAAAAATCAAATACACAAATCCACGAATATAGAACAGAATGATTTATAACTTAACACTTTACTTCTTAAAGCTTTACTAGATAAAAAACTTAACACAATAGTATTTCTTCTTTTCTAAATGACCAACAACCTTCACTTAAATTTATATTTTTCTTATAAACAAAAACTATAAAAGTTCAAATTTCTCGTGTTAAAGTATTATACATAGACGAAATACATCACCTTTCACTTTTGACACAAGTGTGAAATTTATATATGGAAATAGAAAACTCAACCTTTTCACAACCAAAATTTAAAACACGACAACATTAATACTTTACTAATTTGTATATACATTAATCAAAAGCAATTACACATAAAGAAAAACCCTCATTCTATTTTTTTTTTGTTTTCCACCTGACAAAATCAGAAAAATTAAGAGCTCCATAAAATTTAATTCAAGAAACGACCCATCATCTAGCTGCCAAACCAAAACCACAGGTTGTCTATCCTCAACGCTTAACCCGAAAATATAAAAAATAAAAACAAAAAATGCTAATATAGCACACACATGTTGAGTTTAGTTTAAAATAACTTAAATGTTACCAACTATATGTAGTTATAAATTCTCTCCAACCAAAAGATCGTTAAATTCTTTTAAATAAAAATAAATAAATAAATTTACCTGTATCACTTTTAACGGTCGTTCGCACTATATTTATGGTTTCGACAAAAACCATTCAAAACTATACAATTTCGATAAACGCCGATTGGTAATAAATCACTTAACAGAACCAAAAGCTATAAACCCACAACACACACACACTTACACACTTATTCAGATCGATGACAATTTATGTTGAGGTAGAAATAACTATGCGTAGGTTTTTTAGTAGAACAAATCTTTTCCTCATAATGTTATACGACTTTGAATTTTGAGTGCGTCAAACTCCTGTATAAATTAAATCACAATCGAATGAGAATTCCATCAGTTCCTGATTTTAAATCTTTAATAAACAATCCTAATCAATATTTAGAAGGACTCTACTATTCCTGGAGATGAATTTTAGATATATAGATAAAGGTATATAATAACGGTATGGTCTTGCTATACATATACATACATATAGACGAACAACGTCCTCAAGTATTTTTGAGTGCCTACGTGAGATAATTCCATCTGTTTCCATTAAAAAGTCAGAAGCTTCTGTTTGGAGGGGGTTCGATAGAGATACAGGGTGATGGGCTGTAAAACTGATGGTGGGATGGTATATTCCAAATACCCAAGATACCACTTCTCTATATTTTCCCTTCATCGCATCGGTGTAGTGTATACCGCTCTAAGTGTGTATGTAAAGTTGGTAATTTTTGGGGCCAAGCACTTAACAAAAAAAAAAAAAAAAATCCAAAACTTTCTCTCGTTTTGCTTTTTGACTTGTTTTTTTTTTTTTTTTTTACTGAAAAGCTATGTTATCCTTCCCAAGAAGTCGCACATAGACGGCGTAACAAAGTTTTATCCACCTTGTACAAGCCCCACCTCCCTCTGAAAAATATAAAACGACGACGACAACAAACGACCCTCATGATGAAGTCATGAAGCTAAAAACACTTAAGAGAACAATAATAATGTTTATATCAGGCTCCACACTCAGGATAGGATTAAGGTTTGTCTAGGCCTGATGATAAAATAGATGTCCCGATTGCAGGTTCTATAAATTTTCTAAGCTGTGATCTGAGTGTTATGATGACAACAGTGTGACAGTTTATCGGTATCGTGGATCACCAAGGCGTCTACTTCTAACTCTATCCATAATTTCTGATGTGCGCATGTAAAAATGTCGGCAGGAATGGTGGGGACCTAAAATTGTCTTCCGAATTCAAGAGGCTTTAAGGTGGTTAGGGGCAACAGATGTTTTTGGCATATTTATCACTTCAAGAGGTATAGTAGACGTGCAAAAAAATAAGTTTTTAGTTTTAAGATAAAAAAGGCCAAAACCATTGCCGCCATTAATAGCTTAAACTGTCAAAAAATATATTTTTGTGTGTATTGTATATATTTAGTATAACTTCCGAAGACTGTTTGCATGTCTCGAGACATTTATAAGCCTATAAATACATACTACATAACCATATGACCCGATGTCAATGTCCCCTTGAATTTTTAAATTCTTCTACACTTTATAAAGCTGCCTTGAAGAATATGTTTTAAATATTTTTACTTTTTTGGTAACACGATCCAAAAATTTCATAGTCATCCCCTTATACGCTGGAGTTTATTTTCCATCTCTCGAATTTAATAATTTTAGCAAGAGCATTTTATATTCTAAAAACATAAACATTTTCAATGTTAATAAATTATTATTCTACACCAACAATTGAAACTTCCACAATCAAATAATGAAGGAAAAATATTAAAAATTAAACAAAATAAAAAATAGTGCATATACGCCCGAGTGTACAAATATGTAATTATGACACATTAAACAAATTTGTATATTTTTAATAGCAGAGCCGTGCTTGCGTTGCTTCATTTAATTTTTAAAGATAACTAAAAGTGTCATATGAGTGAAGCAACATTCGCCGATCGGAAAATGTTAAGGTGGATAAAATAACATTAAAAAGTCGTTAATTAGTTGAGGTAATTTTGAATTTGAAGTTCTATATTTTCTATGTTTTTTTTATTGCTGTTTTGCCAAGTTAATATCAAACTTGCGAATTCTCATATATTGAATGGTTTACTGTTAATTTGTCATTCATTGTGCATTAGTTGTGACAGATTAATTTCTGTTATTCAATGTTTTACATGTTATCTTTATGTCAACTTAGTGAAGCATATGTAAGAAAAAAAATTAAAAAAATACTTTTTAAACTAAATGTTTTACTGCTTAATAATTTGAGTTAATAAGTCGTTAATTTCAATTTTGTTCTGCAATATTTTCTATGTTTTTTTTTTTTTTGCTGATGTGATAAATCGGTATCAAGTTAGTGAAGTATGCTCTGTAAAAGGGGTAAAAGGCTTCTTATATTTGACTTTAATAATTTTCTGTTTATCGATCCTTAACTAGTTTTGTCATTTTCAATTTTATCAGCAAATTTTTTCTTTCTAGTTTTTTTTCTGTTTTGTTTTACTCCTTAAAGGGGTTCAAACTTGTTATAGGAAAGTATTTGTTGCTTAGTTGCCTTCAATTAGCTGGTGACAATTTCAATTTTGACGTGCAATGTTTTCTATGTTTTTGTGTTTTTCCAAAAAAAAATAAATTAAAAAAAAAAACATAGAAAACATAGAAGACTAACTAAACAAATAAATAAAAATAAGTTTTAGCCCTATTTCGAGGGTGCTGTGCTTGGTTTATATGAATTAGGTGATAAAAAAAAACATAGAAAACATCGCATGACAAAATTTAATTCGACACAATTAATTAATTTCCGATTAATAAACTGAAAATTATTGAACTATAAATAATTAGTATTTAGCCTCTTTTTTGAGGGGGTGTTGGGTGCATATAAACTTAGAATGATAAATTCGAAATTACCAAAACTAATTAACCAATATTCAAAGGCAAATTATTTATCTAACCTTTTTTCAATCGGTAAAAGTAAAGTAAACAAATCTGAATGTTTAAATCATGACTTAATTATTATAATTTTTATTTGAGTACCTTCCTATATAGCGGCGTTTATATAAAACAAAAACTCTTTAAAGAACTATTAAACTAAATATTACCTACAAAGAAATTCATATAATGTATCTAAATATTCCCAATAGTAGTTGTTACAGATTACAAATTTCCCAGACACGATGTGAGTTCCTTTCAATTCATCAGATGATCAAATTCAAATGAAAAAAAATATTCAAATTCTACCCCAAAGTGGCCCTAAAATAAACTACAGGGCCCTAACACAGTTGCTGACTTCACTTTATAAACAAAATACTACTCTGTCTACATCCAGCCTCTACCCTGCGGCACAAGTCAGTTATAATATTATAGAAAAAAAAAAATATATTTTCCAAAGGGAATTTCGTGTTTGCCCCAAAGTAAAGGTAAGGACTAATTTTTTGATATAAATTTAAACTGATGTAAGCTGAGAGTGGTGTGGTAATCTGACACCACTTGGGAATCTTTGCACAGCGAATTAAAAGAAAGCACATATATACAAAACACATGTTTGCTCTATGAATGACGGCCTGGCCCGGTGATGGAACTTATTGCCCAGTGATTCCATTTTTCGTGTAAAATGTCTGTTTTATAGTTTTTTATAATTTTTGTTTTTTTTTTTTTTTATTCAGATCATGATCTCGGTATACAAAAGGATATGGATGACACGGATGAGTCCATGTCTCACAAAAGAGAAAATATCGATTTTCATTTAGGGTAACCTATGTTTTTACATAGATACATATACCTTTGGAGATATTATGTAGATACAATATCTATATACATATATGCAAAGTGTTTTGCTGTTGTACTCTAAGCGATGTGATATACAAGCACTTCTCGGCTTGGTCGCCATTTTGAGGTTAATGCCTAAACTTGTATCTCTGGGTAGTAAGTAGGTATAGGTACACGAATGCATGAAAGAGAAGAATGTGTCTGGAATGTCGTCCATTCAATCTAGACAAGGATGATATTGTTACACCCTTCTTTTCCTGCCTTTCCTATTTCTGCCTTGACTGCCTGATTTGGATGGAGAAACAAGTGATGTTTCCATTATTTTATGTAAAGTACAAGCATACCAAACCAACACACTATATATGTGTAAAGGTATATTTATACGCGCGGCTATATTGCATACAACTTCTATCTATATCCAGCAAGCTCCAGAATATAAGAATGGTTTGAAACCTGATGGGGTTGCAAATTTAAAGCAAATTTTCTAGGCCGCCCGGGAAAGGGTTGCACAACTGATGAGTATTTTTATTTTTTCCTTTTGCCAGAAGTTGCTGCACACAGTAAACCCTTAAAATTTAGAGCTGGTCAGTATACCAGCAGTCCAGCACCCTAGAAAATGGGAAAGGAGACTGAAGTACCTACTGGTATTATACTGTGGAGGAATATCTCGAAAGTTTTGTAGAACAATATTAAACTACAAATGTAGACATGAATTTTGGGGGCTACTTCAACATCACCGGGGCAGTACATATACTTATTGTGCCCAAGTACTAAACCACCAGTGTAGAACATGGTGGATTTTAGGTTTCCCATCAGAGTCCATCGCCACAAGAGGATTCTTCTCATCGCATCATTCTTTTAGTCATCGTATAGTCGTAAAAAGTCTTTCATCCTCTGGATAAAAGTAAGCACACACATATACATCCACAAAAGCTTCCTCGTTTTAATTTTCATTTTGTCATCATGGAAGTTTTTGTATGTAGCTTGATTATGCATTTTAGGTGAAGAAGAGCCGAAGTGTAAAGGCTTCTGGAAATTACTTGCGTTTGTCAGAATTTTCATCTGTCCATGAACGTAGTCAAGTTCAGATTTTACAAGCAAATACATATTTAAAAGTGTATTTCGATGGTAAATTAATAGAAACTGCAAGTTTTTGAGAAACTATACCATGGAGTCAATTACCTTGGCCACAATAAATGTATGAATATCAAAAGCAGGGATTAGAAAAGCTCAAGACTAATTGATTAATACTTAAACTATTTTTTGTTTTCGGCTAACCAGTTTTTTCGGTGAAACATGTTTAAATTTCCTAACATAATAAACAATGCGAAAAGAGAGAGAGAGAGCGTTTTCGGTATCGAAGAAGGTGTGAATGTATAGGTACTCATTGCTTTTTGGGTAATTATATTTTATCGTATTAAGACTGTTTAGGCCCCGCCTTCTATAGTCTGATTTAATACATAAAAGCCTTCTTCAAAAAAGCGTTTTTCCAAATTTTTTTTGTTCGACCAAATTCATAAGAAAACTTAACGTTTGCTTATTTTATCTTTTTCCTTTATCTTTTTACTTATCCCCAAAGAAAATACTCATAACAAGATCTTGGCGGCTTATCTACGTTCTTTTCGTTCATCGAATGTTTCCTTTCAATTAGCTGATTGTTTCTTTTGGTGTACTTAGGTACAAAGCACCACGTTTCTGGAACCACATTCCTTTCACATTCACGCAATTCAATCGGGTAACCCAAAACAGCTAATACTACAGCAAGCTGATTTAAAAAATAATAATAACTCCACTATCAGACGACAGACCGCCCCCAAACTATGCATTTTTCAGGATGTACAACAGTGTTTCGATGATTTCATATAAATTATCATCTCCAAATTATTTTTATTTTTTTTTTATTTTCTTATTGTCAGATAATCGAATCCATTCAAAGTGCAATTTTTTTAAAGTAACAGAATTCATGTGTATCAACTTAGCAGGTCACTTTTTCCGTTGCAGGTTAAAAAGTATATAGTAATTTGTTGCTACTTAATTGCTAATTAGTTACGCAAACAAAAATTAATTGCAGTGTTGGTTTGTGAACAAATGGGTGTCCTGCAAAGTTGACGTCAACTTAGCAGGTCTGCTTTCTCAAAACTATAGATAAACGGTCCGGAAGTGGATATATACTGGGAACTACTTAATTGCTAATTAGTTACGCAAAAAAATTGTAATTCTTTTTCGTTTTCGAATAAATAGGGATGACGTCATCATATAAGGACACCCATTTTATCGCAAACCAAAACAGCGATTAATTTTTTTTGCGTAACTGTAAGAAATTACAATTAATTAGCAATTAAGTAGTTCTCAACATATTAACATATATCCGCTCCCGGACTATTTATCTATAGTTTTGAGAAAGTTGACCTGCTAAGTTGACGTCAACTTAGCAGGACACCCATTTTCTTGCAAACCAACAGATCAATTATTTTTTTTTTGCGTAACTAATTAGCAATTAAGTAGCAACTAATTACTATATACTTTTTAACCTGCAACGGAAAAATTGACCTGATAAGTTAATGCACATACACAATTCAATGTATAAAAAACAAAAACAAGCGATTGTCAAACACTCCTGAACAATAGGTATATGCAATATTGACTTCATTAAGCACCTTTCTTATCGGCTTCGGCCGTCGGTGTGATTGCATCTTGCAAGAAAAGTTTTGTGTGAAAACGGGCAGCAATACGACGAATAGCAGCTGTCTTAGATGGTCGACTATATGTCAAATGTAATATGGCCAAATGTGTTAAAAGTTTGGCGCATCACATAAAAATAATTTGGAACGAAATTTCTAAAATTCAATAGCGTTGGTCAAGCCATACACAACTGAATAATTCAGAACAAATTTGACAGAAATAGTTTTCACAACATGGCTTATTTCCGAGGCGCAATAGTTAAGGCGTTGGGCTGTCATATATGTACCAGAGGTATGTAATGTATGACACATCCGTAAAAAACCAGAGTATATCATGTGATGAAAAAGTGCCTCTCTTCGTTTCGATTCTGGAGAAAATTGTAGGTTTCCACCAATCCTGCATACAGGAGTGGTTGAAAGTTGTAAGACACTAGCCCTTGATTCTTTAAAAGGTTTTTTTTTTTTTTTTTTGTTTGGTTCTTGTTGCGAAGTTTTTACAAAGGCTGTGTTGACTTGGCCCTAAAAAGTGTCCAATTTTTCTTTCGATAGTTGAGGGGGTAAACTATCGAAAGAATCAATTTTGAGAAATGGGGGTCAAAAGAACATTGACCTAAAAAATTAATCTTTTTTCAAATTTAATTAACCTCTTCGATTTGTCTCTTTTTGAACAACATTAGCCACGCTTCAACTTTTTTGACTTAAAATTTTTTTTTTTTAATTTATAAAAATTTATTATTTTCTTTCTTTCTTTCCTCTTAATTTTGATTTAATCACTGCAGTAGGAAGCATGAACCGCTTCTTGCCATTTTCACATAATTTGAATTAATTAGTTTTAAATATAATCGCTTATAAATTTTTTATAAGACATAACCTTTATGATTATCTTATGAATTGGTTGTTCTGATAACTTTCATCATTTTCATGGAATTGATACGGAAACTGTCAAAGCGAGTAATACCAATGCTTGCAGTGGGGTAGCTAGACGAGATAGAGCTGCGCAGTAAATAAATTTACAATTTTATTCATCAATATGACAAATTTCTGCTTACAACCATATAAGTACCTTAAATAATAGAAATAAAAATAAATCGTTGTTAAACTTCATGAGCTAATGAGGAGAGAAATTTCTAGATAACGATGTCAATTGCTCAATTGCCCCCCCCCCTTTCTTCTTCTCTTACTACGCACATGCCTTTGCAATTTCTGCCAAAATGTAAAATCCAGTTTAAAGACAAAAGTAACACACAACAATATGATTATAACATTCAGTAAGAGTAGCGCATGTCAGAGAACGTATAAGGACTAGGGGGAATTTACTCCCTCTTAAGTTTATTTCCCTCTGTTAGAATAAGGCTCCCGTTTTTCAAGTACCCACCAGACATATACATATATGTGTAGGTACAAGTGTTTCATATTATATTCAGAACTTGTATCTTCTTACCCCTCAATTGTTTGTTTGTTTGTGCAACAAACTCATAATAAAACAAAAGGCGAGATGAACTCGACGAGCATAAGGATGCATATTGTTGCAGGTTGAACAAACAATTTATATTGTATTGTAATGCCATTCCATTTGTGCGTGCACTTTATTGCACGAAGAAGTTAAATTCACGCTACTAACTCCGGACTCTGGAGAGGCTCAAAGTTGTAATTCAATGCCTGGATGCCTGTTATATTCTATACTGACGCCCATTCCCACTTTAATGGGCCAGAGTTTAGACTCTCCACCAGATGCATCTAGGTCTATACATAAACATTTCATTTTCATACACAGCTATAGCTTGTTAACAAATGAATTCCATGTTCACACACAAAATCCAAAGATATCATTAAATTTAATAACATAATATTGTATGTGTGCTGGGGTGTACTGTATATTGCGGGGTGGTAATAGGGGACGGCATGGCGGTGGTGGCGGCGGCGTTGGCGTCGGTGGTGGATGCATGATGTACCGACTTGAACAAATAATGAAATGAAAGGTTTACACGCCACATTGCCAAAGCCAGGGAGCTTTGTGATTGTGTGGTGCACACCATCACCATTGTGCCTTCATCGTCGCCGTCGTCGTCACCGGATGGACATTTGCCTTTATCTTGCACGAATTTCCTTCCCAATTGTTTATTGCCAGTGGCAGCTCTATTACGCCACCCCTTTCTCCGCCAAGCAATTATTGACTGCCAGTGCCTGTGCCAGTGCCAGTGCAATGCCAACTTTATATCTATTGCCAGTGATCACACAGGTATATCAATTAAAATCGACAAATCCTTGCCAATTAAATCGTATAGAAGTAAACCATTTTTGATTATGGTATGTATGTATATTGTATCCATAGCTATAGGATAGATATATGTGAATAAGGATTTAATTGTTCTTTTTTTTTTTTTTGAGTAACACTCAGTTTATAACACTTACAATCTTAATCATTTGCTAAATGGTGCGATCTCACGTCTCGTTGTCGTAAAACGGTACACACTCATAGGACTCTGTATAATAAAAGAGCTTGTTTTCTCAAAGCTGTTAAATTAAGCTATGAGACTATGAAAGTATAATGTATTTAGGACGTTGGTGTGAAGGTGAGTTGGCAGTTACCTTAGAAGAAGTAATGTAAAAAAGAAAAAAAAATATTTTTCTTTCATTGGCATCTAGGAAACCTATTCTTTCGGAAACACGAGTCTGAACTTTCCTCAGTATACCAACACATCAAAAAATACTTCAACCAGAAGCTAGTAATGATTCAAATAAATACCAATTTGATAAATTAAATTATTGACCTGGTTGAGAGTCCTCCATCTAAAATCCCTTAATTTTGTAAAACTATTTTTAACTTCCTCTATCTGGCTCTAACGAATTTGATATACAGTGGAACTTCCATAACTCGAACTTCCATAAGTCGAATTTCTCTATAACTCAAAGTTTTATTGAGAACTTTGCGTTTTCAACTTTATTTTCATGAATTTTGCCCTCCGTAATTCGAACTTCTGTAACTCAAAATTCTCTCCATTTCGAAGTTTTTAGACCGCATTTGGTGGCAAAAAGTCTCTTTAACTCGAACTTATCTTATTTATTTTCAATTTTTTTTTTTTTAGATTTTGAATGTAGTCTTTTGCAAGTTTGTTTAGTACATTCCTAAATTAAGTCGAAGTTTTATATGACTCGGGGAACCACTTTGTTTCAAGTTTTGTTTTTTAATTTTCTTTAATTTTCTGTGATTTTATAATTTTTAAAGTTGTAGGTATGTAATGTATGTATGATTTTGATGTCAAACTTCGGTTTTTACGGGTGAACTTTTTATACGTAGATGTTGTGTTTAAAATTTCTTATTGAAAAAAAAAATGTCAGGAAGAAAATTAAAGCATCTAACTTTTGATCAAAAATTGGAGGTCATAAGATAATTTGAGTGATCTTTGTGATCAAATTCACGCAGAATTTTTTCACTAATACACAAGACATGAGGTGAAGCCTTCAAGAATACATTAACTAGGAAAATGAAATTATTCTTTTTTATATGACGTCTGATGAAGAGATTTTGCTTTCGGTAGCTTCTGAAGTGGAAACCATGAGTGACGGTAAAAATGATCCAGATGAAGGCTAACTCATCAGGCAGCCGAGGCAAACTTAGGTGTATGAAGCCTTTGAAATAGTTTCTTCAATCCAATTCATGAAAATAAAACATTTTACAAGTCAAAAAACATTAAAAAAAATGTTAACGAATGATATTTTTTGAACTTGTGTTGATTAAAATTTATTGTCCCTCTTTGAATATCCTTATAATTAAATAAAAAAATAGATCTAAAAGTTTTGTCGTTATTTCTATAAATCGAAGTTTCTATAACTCGAATTTTTTTTTTTCATTTTGAGAGTTCGACTTACGGAAGTTCCACTGTATTTATATTTGATATGTTCGTATATATACAAGTGATCATCCGTTAGTTGAAAGAAATCTGCATTTTGAATTTTTTTCAATTAAAAATGCATTACATAGTGGCTCCACTAGAAAAATTTAAAGTATTCTGTATTGCATTCTATGAAAATTGCTCATGGAGGCTCCTCATAGTATTTTATAAAAAATTTCTTGCCACATATTGCTTATAGCCTAATAAATCAGCCGCAGTTGTCGACCTTACTGTTAAGCTCTTCAATGTGAGAGGCGGTATAACTTGGGCAGAAACATGCAATAGCGCGTCTCAGAATCCCTGAAACCGGAGAATCCAATGTAACGAAAAAATTTGTGTTTTCTTGGTTCTTGGATTTCGGGACTCTGTCATAAAATATAAAAAAGAACCTAGACCTAAATCCGACAAGAGTTATCAAATAATTTTTGACCAAAGGGTCATACAATAGGAAATCATTTAAAATGTCAGTGCTGTTGCTTGCATACACCGACGATATTGGCATAATCGCCAAGAAGATGAATTTAACGGTCAATAAGAGGACAAGACCAAGAAAAGAATCAGACGTGGGTATACAACAACGAACTCTTAGGACTGCAGAAGCACCAACCTTGGCACAAAAGTAAAAGGCCAACGACTCAGATTGGAAAATCTGAGTGAAATTCCAACGGACGGTACCAGTAGAGAAAAACCGTGACTCAATTGATGCCCACTAGTGAAAGAGAAAAGACCTCAACCAACTAATATTTCAAGTAGATATATACTAAAAGTCAATCAAACCCACAAATTGGTGGGAAATCACAATAATTTGATCAAGCTTGACTATTGATTTTTATTGCTCCTCCCAGTGGATCTTTCCCCCCCCCCCCCCAACTTATTTTTTGATAATTTAAGGCAACAAATTTCCAAAATTTTAGGTCAAATATAAACTCTAACTAATCATTTTCTATCTCCAACCGGTAGGAATTTAAAAAATTCGATGTAATTGTGGGGAGGGATAAGGGAGAAAGTGCCAAAATATTCTTTTGCGCTTCATTCAGACTTTAAGGTCCAACTTATCATAAATGTGAATTGTAATTTGAGTGTATTACATTAGGTGCGATTTGTTGATAATTCACAGCTAGCACAGTAATACAAGTTCAATAAAACGCTATATGAACTCTTATGTCCACTCTTTATTCTGTAGCTGTGTTCACACCCATTTTTGAGTGAAAAACAATCTACGTTACCGACATTTGAGGTTCAAGTCCACACTCTTTGTCCACTTTTATATTCACTAATTTATTAGCTTATTATCGGCACTTTTGGTTTTGTTATTGTTCACCAAAGGAAATTTAACTGCGCTAACTATAAAATTGCCAATAAAACGCGCATATTAACTGGAGACAGCTAGAGTGATTCAAATGATTGGAAAAAGCTAATTGGTTGAGTTTCTTGTCCATAACGGGCTTATGTAACAGTAGCTTTAGAAAAAATATATTGAGATAACTTATATCCGCTTTAGCCCGTGGCTCAATGGTTATGCAGACACGCACATAGGAATGGTTGAAATTGTTAGTCACTAGGCCCTGGTAGCTAAGTTGCCGTGGCATGGTGGTTCACCTAAACACAAAAAAAGGTGAAAAATCCTCCTTAATGTATAAATGCATCTCACATTCTCACCTTAGTCATTCGGATTCGACAATAAACTGTAGGTCTCCTCGATTCCTGCCAATAAAAATACAGGAAGGGTTGAGAGTTCTAAGTCACTGGTTCTACAAGATCTGTCGCGCAACCAAATTTAATTTAATTGAATTTAATTTTTTGAGGCCTTGTGCAATGGAATTCGGTATAAATCTAGAAAAAGACGTCGTATTTAATTCTGGCAATGCAGTCATAGTCTGATTATTTTTGTATATGATTCATCTTATTGTTTGTGCTAAAAGACTCCCTTTGAGGCATGAGGAATTCCCATCCAAATTAACTTTAATAACCGAGAGCATAACTAACTACATCAAATGTTCGTTAACTATTAAATCAAATTGAAGCAATTCCATAATAGATAAACTTGATCCTGACAACATTCATCGGATAATATGCTTACAGAAATGCTTACAGAAAATTGCAATTTCCTCTGCAATTCATGTGGTAGCTGCATCTTATTGAACTCTGGCATTGTAAGTCGTGCGAACCAGCACAACTTATATAGGTACCCATAAGAAAAACCCCCCTGTCGCTTTGACTTGTTTTTTTTTGTTTTTCATTCAATGAATTTCAATCGTGTATACCTTACCTACTTTGCTTGCCTGATGCACATTGAACTATATGGAAAAAATACTCGTCGTCCTTCAGCAAATTCTTTTACTTGCTGGTGGACCATGTGATAGATGCTAAATTGACTGAACACGCTAAGAAACATATAGGTACACATAATAATGCTTTATACGACTGCGCAAGAAGCCATGCAACACCGAGTGGTATAAGATTATTCACGAGATAAATAATGTCCAGCCAAAAGGGGAATGCATCAAGCCAGGACTCCCGCCGTGAGTTATGATGTACAAAAACGAAAGAGAGGGACCCCATATTGGTCATTAAATAAAGTTATGAAATATATGTCCACCCTGCGTCACACCATAAAATGTATATTGCGCGAGTATCGCACCCATATATGCGAACGAACGATCTTCAATGAGTTCGATCTATTCGTATAGCTTTACCACCTTTTTACTTTTTCAAATTGCTTCTATCTGTGATATTTTATAATATTGAATTTGTTTTTTTTTTTTGTACTTTTAGTTATGGCGCCGGTTATGATTTAGCGGCACGACGGAAGAATGCAACGCGTGAATCGACGGCTACCCTCAAGGCCTGGCTGAACGAGCACAAAAAGAATCCATACCCGACTAAGGGTGAAAAGATCATGTTAGCGATAATTACAAAAATGACCTTAACGCAAGTATCGACGTGGTTTGCAAATGCCCGCCGGCGACTGAAAAAAGAGAACAAAATGACTTGGGAGCCAAAAAATAAAACCGACGACGATGATGACGCTATGGTGTCTGATGACGAAAAGGACAAGGACGACATTGATGCTGATAAAAATCGTGACCACAAAGGTAAGAATATATAGAGAGTAGGTATTAGGTATCTCTAATATCTTTTTGGTATTCACTATTACCACCACCCACTACCCACCACCAGTACTGCCAGCCCCTTCATCACCAGCACAGCACCGCGCACCGTCATCTTTTTATATCTAATACCTACCAACCACCCAACGGCCTCCGACTGGGCTATTTGCGTTTAATTTATGATGCTCCCATTTCAACCCCCTATTATTCATCCTTTCAGTTTCAATTAACTGCTCTTAAAGAGTCGAATGGCGCAATGAGGCAGCAACAGAGAGGGGTTAAATGTTGGCCAAGAGTAGAATTCAATAGCCAAATGCTATAACAGCGACTGTCTACCTTGCTCGTCCTTTCTCTAACTATACAGTCCGCCACCGCGCATTGCACAGACAAAGGAGCAATCCATGTACTATATCTTATTAACCCTCGAGCCACCATAAAACACTTTGCATAATACCCACGTATACCGAGCTGACATAATAATAGAAACACATTACCAAAGCAGCCAGAAGCAGTAGCAGCAGCAGTAGTAGTAGTAGTAGGTATAAGGACAACAACGACACAAGGACGACGAATAGACCCACGCTGAACTCTGAAGACCACGGAATGAATGAAAAACCGCCGCTTCTGCCGCCTCTCGTCACTGCCTAAAAAACAAACCATTTACCCCCAAATCTGAAAGCCTTTTCTTCAACCCCTTTTGTCGTCGCGCATTATACTGCTGCTTTATTATCAGGCGCATTATTTTAAATATCACTTTAACTCAATATCATTTTAAAGTGCGTTAACGTTAACTATGGGCATATGAAAGTTATGCTCTGTTTGCCAACAAAAACAACAACAACAACAAAAACAAAAACAACTATCAATATATACATACCTAGCTAAAGCTATATCCTTGTGCCTTAATTAATAGTCATCCCAAAGTCACACGGATTCTGTGATGGGTTTTTGCAGATTCAAAGAGCTCAGCTAACCCCTTTTGCTGTTGCGCCAAATTAAGTTCAACCTCAATTGAGGGGTTAATCTATCACCGAAATTTAGACCGTATCATAGCGCATCTTCATTTAACTTATAGGTTATAGCCCCTTATATTCGAGGGAGAAAAATTCATTACCCATATTCGGAAAAACAATTCGAATTCTATATTCCTGTTCCATTGTTGGCATCAACACCAACTAAAATGAACCAAACCAAACCCTCCTCCCACATCTATAGCTGCTATATCTGACTCGCATATAAAATAATAAAGAGCTTCATTGTCATCTATTATCGTGCCGAGGATGCTGATGTTGGTATTGATATTGATACTGATGCTGATGCCTGTTCCTTATTTTCAGTGCGGCACTCCTTTCTGTAATACCACCCAAGGGGGTATAAATATATAACCATCATGATCAGGGTGCGAAGCATATGCGGCCCGTTCAAGTGACGATAGTATAGTTGACTTTGACGCTCAAGTGAGGGTTGCACGCTTCAACGCCTGTTAGAGGGCTATTTTATGCGATGACGAAGAAGGGTAACTCTTGCATTTTTTGGGTCTATTTTGTGTAAAGGGTGTTCCATAATTTTTTGTAGGAAATGTAAAAGACTTTTATTTATTTCTTTCCTCAGCTTTTGAAATAAATTAATATCTTATTTCAAAAGCATAGGGGTCATTCACTTATACTTAGGTTTCTATGGCCTTGGTGCGAAATCAAAGTTGATCAGCTCCAGAATTTTAGCATATCATGTGTGGGATATTCACATAATTTGTATTTTTTACGAACTTTTACAAAAACTTCAAAAAATCATACAAAAAAAATCCATGGTTGACCAATTTCTAAAAACTATAGTTGGGTTTATTTAAAGTACCTTTAAAGCCTTTCAGGAATTTCAATATGCGTGAAGTTAGCAACACAGTTTTTTATTTTTGTAAAACAAATGTTTGTACTGCGATGTGCTCAACTTGTGCTGCGCAGTGCCATAAACATTTTTGAAAAATTCGCAGATTCGCAAATTTTACGATAATTTTTTTTCAAAATTAAAATTCTTCCAAAAAATTAATGCTGTGCTGTTTTAAGCTAAAAAAAAATAATACTAAGCACCGAAGTTATAAAAAAAAAAATTGCATTTTTGCAACTTTTACGACCGAATGCAAATGTTGCGAAGTGACGTTAGCATTCGTTTTTCACGAAATAAGTTATGCTGTATTTTACTCAACATATGTTGGATTGTGCCGTACATATTTTTATTTAATATTCGCAAATTTGTAAATATACCGAATAAAATTTTTTTCTAAAATTACTATTTTCAAAAAACAAAAAAAAAATAACAAACTTGTCCTACTTTGTGTTGAAGTTAGCACCACCATTTTTGATTTTCAAACAAAAAAAAAAATTGTGGTGTATCGCGTTCAACTTGTGCATCGATGTATTTAGTAAATATTTTTTAAAACTTTGGAAATTAGTAAATTTTACGAATGAACTTTTTTTTTCAAAAATAAAGTTCTTCTAAAAAAAACTAAAGCTGTGTTGTTTTGTGCTAAATGAACAAAATAACGACCGAACCCAAATGTTGCGAAGTAAAGTTAGCATCGCCGCACTTTATTTTACTCAGCTTGTGTTGAGTTATGCTGTTAATATCTTTTTAAAAATTCGCAAGTTTGCAAATCTTACGGATGAATTTTTTTTTTTCAAAACGATATGATTTTCGAAAACAAAACTACACATGTTTTGTGCTTAGTATGTGCTGCCGTGCTAAAGTAATAAAAAACTTTCGCACATTTGCAGTTTTTAGAGTCACAAATAAATTTTGCAAAGCGTAAAGTTGGTACTGCTATTTTCAATATTCAAAAAAAAATATGCTGTATTGTGGTCATTTGTACTATGCGACCTGGGGCAAAATTTTTTGAAAGCTTCGCAAATCGCAAATTTTACGGATTAAATTTTTATTCAATTTTTTTTTTTGAGTTTTGCTTAAAATTAAAGATACATGCTTTTTACTCAAACAATTATACCAAAACTAAAAAGAAAAAAAAAACTTAAATAGCATATTTGCAACTTTTAAGGCCAAGAATAGAGTTTGCGAATTTGCGAAGTCTTAAAAATTTGGCGCTTTGGCAGTTTACACTTAAATTGGGTCAGTTCACTATGAACTACAAGCATAAGTATATAATGATCTAGAGACCAAAGCGGAAATGGATTTAATGCAACTCTCAAAATGACACCCTGTGCATCTATTATTTTTTCCCAAACGCACAATGTGTTTTTAATGCAGTCACCCAAAAATATAAACACCAAATCTTTAAATCTAAGTCGATATACAAGTGGCATTCTCACTTTGTCATTTATAGGTATATCCTTATTATGATAAGTCCTGCCTAACTGAGACTGAGGGTATAAGAAGTTATTTTATTTCAACACACGAACCTTTTAACTAATCCGCACAGCTTTTTATACTATATATCGATATAAATGTATATTTATATCCGAGTTGAAGGCAGGTGGAATGGGATTTATAGCCTGCACCCCAATCATTGTTCTTACTTTTCTTATATGCGCTGACTTTGGGTAATGGATGAATGAATAGATGGATGGATGGATGAATGGATGGTTGAGGAGAAACAATGAATGAGCAGTCTTCGTATTATAAACACAATGAAGAAATATCACAGAGAGACTTCACCATATTATTTAAGTGCTTCGTAATTGATGTTATAAAATATTTATGACAGCCTTAGTGCCAGGTTTTGGCAGGAAGAAGCTGAAATTTTTGACAGGCAAATTGATGGAAAGTTCTCATGGAAATTATAACACTATATATGGACTTTTTTTTGTTTTTCCCTGTTTTTGGAGTTTCATATAATACGGTAGTTGTGAAATTTTGGGTTTAGATGTGTGTTACTCTCCTGAGTAATATTTAATAGGATTTTTTTTTCCAATACAAAACTGAAGGAAATGCATTGAATTTTCCCGAATACCTAGTGTGGGAGTATTTTAAACAGCGAACAATGTTCTCAGTCAAATTCAGTCACAACACAAAAAAAATACATTACTTACTCTATGGAGATTCGAAGACTAAGGGCCAGCTTCACAGTGGATACTTACTGGAATAAGTGGCACTTAATTTTCTTATACTGGAACTTTTGACTCAGTTTCAAAGTGGCATTTAAGTCCCCAACATGGAAGACTTAAGTGCCACTCATTTGGGTTAGTGTCCACTGAGATATCTAGGCTTTACTTCCCATATTGAAAATTTAGGTGATACTTCCTTCGACTGTGAAATCGGGCCTTAGAGTCAACTAAAAATAAACAAATTTGGTTTTTTGAACCATGGCATTAAATTTAACGGGCTCCAGACTCTTGAAGAGTCCTGAAAAATGGTAGCTTTTCATACTCCTTCATCCCCAGTTAATCTGCTTCCAGTCATTCAGACATTGTGCTCTGGCATCCGCGATTTCTTGGTCTTTAAACCCGATAATCGGTCTTTGTCGTTTCGATCCTAATGCGATCTTGGATCTGGAGATTCAAAAATTCTCTTGGCTGGAACATTTTTGTTCATTTGTTGTGACGTGTTCAAGATCTATGTGTCAGGTAGTTGTTCCTTTAAAGGTTTTATTTGGTAATTTTTTTTATTGGGGGTATCGCAAATAAAATTTTCCTGGCAATATTTTCCTCCATCGAGAATTGGAAACGTGAACAATGACCATAAGTTTCATTCTAAATTTATTGGTATCGCGAATAAAGTTTCAAGAGGAATATGGCTGTCATTTAAATAAAATAAATTCCAGCTTACCAGCGGTTGAAAAAATGTTGGCGATTCCACTTTTCGATGGAGGGAATAAATCCGGGGAAAATTTTATTCACGATAGTCCCAAAAAGATATTAAATGTGATTTTGATGCATACCTATACCCGTTTAAAATGAAAAGAAGTTTTGGCAAAGAATTCCCAGCACGCATGTTTCCTATTAAATTCGACGAATAACTTGAACCAGAACCTCTCGATTGATGTTTCCTCGAGTTCAATGAAAGTTATTGAGATTTAACCACCGATCAAGGACTCAAAGCTTTGTATCTCACCTTTTGATGTTAAACTGCTAATGGTATAGGTATACAGAATATCTGATTGCCCGTTTTTGACCTGTTTCGATACCCTATAAGGTACTGTATTTAACATTATCACTTCAAATCTTTGAGAAATTGTCATAAAGTCATTGAAACATTCTTGAACTTATTCTTTCATAAGCCCTTTATATCTCTGTATACAAATCACAGCTTATTTATTGTCACGCAGCTATACCTCATTCTCATCTAACAAGTGTCACCACAGGAATTAGTAAATTCATTTACCATCTTTTTAATTCCATTTAGGTAGATATCTTTTCATATATGATCTCCTACCCTACACCCTTTATCATGTGTGACAATCCATATACTCATATTTGAGATGATAAATGTTAAAAATAACCCCATACTGTTTAAAATCCATACTACTGTTATAAATTGCGTATACACTCCAACTTAACAAACCCCGATATACATATCTACGGTACCAAGTACCATCTTCATCTTCATCAGCATCATCGCAGAGCTTCATTCAACCCCTATATGTTTTTCTTTTCAACTTTTTCAAGCATTTATTTGTTTGCATGTGATATCATATGACGATTGCTCTATTATGACTTTTGATTATGTGCGATCATTTCACAGTCTCGTGCCTTTGAATTGTAAATAAAGCTACATATTTGAACATTGTGTATTGGGCTTTGGAAAAGTTATACCTCCTATATCATCCCCTTTAAGAAAACACAAAAACAACAACCCCAAAATTGAGTCATATAATACGATGTGCTGTGCGTTGCCGGAAGGAAAAGCTATGTCAAATAGAAGCCCTTGGCTCTAGAATACACCATATATTCCTATGCCTGCGTAGCGTACCTTATACCTGCTATACCACTCGAAGCTTCCTCCCGCATTGTTATGGAAATTTTAATAAGATTTCGCCTCCCTCATATTTCAGGGATACAAAAAGGTATAGGTTGGTATAGTATACTTGCCATTTTCTCACGTAGATTTTTCATTATTCTGGGGATTTGCATGAGTGTCTACACAACCCGGTCGGTATGTTGTGTGCTATAGTTTTCAGAATATTTTACAGCCCCTCCTCGCACCAACTTACCTCTATAGTCGAGAACGAGAATTCCCTTTGGAGAGAGTGTCTGTGGGGAAATTTGTCAAGCTGTCATTAGGTATCTGACCAACGTATCTGGTGCGTGTACACGACGTTGGAATTTTCCTTTCAACCAAAAGAGGAAATCTCAACAAAGGTTTGGGATTTAGAATTCCATTGTAAATTGCGTATTCAACACCTAGGTCTCTATATAGGTACCTACTGTTTGTTTGGGTAGAAAAGAAAAAGGGTGCAAGGGGGTGAGGGGTCGGTCGAAAAAGTGAGTAGAGTTTTGGGGGTTGCTGGTTGAATGAACACTGATCTGAACACGAACAACATACATAGACACTTAGACTTGGTTCTCTTTTAGATTCAATGCACCATGTGAAGTCTGAGCATGAAAAGGATGACGATGATGACGACTTAACCGATGACGATAGGAAGCCAGAAAATCTGGGAATAGTCGGAGGGCATGTTGGCCATCATATGAATGCCCATCACCATCACCATCCGGCGTATCAGCATCACCATGCCATGTTAGGTGGTTACCCCGGCATCAAAGACGAAATGAGTGGTCCAAAAAACCAGATAAGCAGCGACTGTGGGGTCCCGATTCCAGCAACCAAGCCCAAAATTTGGAGTCTGGCAGACACAGCCGCTTGCAAAACACCACCACCTTCGGCGTTTCTAGGACACCAACTACACCATCACCAGCAGCTGCAACAGCAACAGCAGCAGCAGCAGCAACAACATCAGCAGCATCACCAGCAGCAGCAGCAACACCATCAGCAGCAGCAGCATCAAATGCAGCAGGCTTGGATGGAAAACTATCAGCAGCAGCAACAGCAGCTTCAATCTCAACATCACCATTTGCACAACACCACCAACCATCAGCAGCAGCAGGCGGAGCATGCTCAGCAGCTCAGTACCAATCCGAGTGGTGGAAGCGGTACGCGAATGATAAATATGCAAGCTCCTATGAACAATATGGCAGCTGGTATGACACAACAGCAGCAGCAGCAGCAACAGATGCAGCATCTGCAGGCCACACAATTGCAGCAGCAACAACAGCAGCAGCAACAGCAGCACCATCAAATGAATCCGATGAACAATTTCGGAAGTTCGCCTTATACTCGGGGGTACGGGGGGTTTCTAGGGGCTACGGCGGGTGCCCAACAGGGGGCCTATCCTACGAACAATATGACAAATACACATCTTCAAAGTACGCCTACCACCCCTACTACAGCGGCTATTCCGGGGAATACGAGCGTAAATCCTACGCAGCTCCAACAGCAGCAGCAGCAGCAGCAACTGTCCCCACAACAACACCACCAACAGCAGCAATCCAACCAGATGGGGTTTCCCGATGTCCAAACCGATACGCCACCCCAAACTCCACCGAATATGAAGCTGCCGAGCGTGGCGGGGAGCCTTCTTACCGGTTCAACAACCCCTACGACAGGTACCTGCTACAATAATAATAATTCAGCAGTAGGTGTTGGTCCGACCAACAATTCTTCAAACAGCAACACAAGCTACATTGGTGACTCGTCCCCGAGCAGCAATAGTAGCAGTAGCAACAGCAGCTACGTTGGCAGTTTCACCCGCCTGCAGGATCATTCGCCCAGTAAGGACTACACCCAACAAATGATGGACAGTCCCCATAATCATCATCATAGTCATCAGGACAGTGTTGCAGCAGCTTTCAAGCCGTTTTTCAAGAGGTGACAATCAACTTAAATAGTATAAACAGTTGTTATTTTTGGTTCTTAGCCAATAAATTCAGTTCTAATCAACTTCCTTTCCATTCCATGTGCAGTCAACAAATCTCAACAGGATTTGTGTCACCGGTTTAGGCAGTGTCATCGTCGCCCAGTAACAATCAGGGCTCTACCTTCTAGAACTTGAACTTTCTTGCAGCAATTATATGAACTCTCGACGCGCTTCAAGGTGAGTTGATGATGTTAATTTGCATGAAACTCCCCCTCATCCTTTTTCTTATATTTTCCCTAAATAAAAAAAAAAAATATGGTTCTTTCTGTTTCTTATATATACCTTCTTTCTTTCTCTTTAATTTCGTTCTTATTTCTGTACTTACAATACATTTTTATAATTTCACTTCTTCAAGAAAGATATCCTTTTCAATTAAGTTCATCCACAGAATTACTCACTTCATTAACCTTCTGACTTGAGATGGGTCTTCTAGGTATATTCCCACTTAAATCCCAACACAGACCACCACCGAACCGTTAGTTTTGTTTTTCTTCAAGGGCGACCCTTTAAAAGAGAAAACAACCCTCCTTGATGGTCGTTTGAATATAACGACGAAGTCATCTAGAAAATTGAATGAAATAATTAAATCTCAATCAGAATCCATTAGGATTAACCATGGGGAACCCTCTTCTATCCTGGGTTGCCACTGGAATTTCTAAAACGAATCGGAAAAAAAAAGTTTGTTGCATAGCTAGAAAGAAGACGAAAACCGCGCAAATTAGAAAAAGGGGTGCAATTTTTGCAACCCTTCACAACTATGCAGTCCTGATGGGCATATTATTCTCATTAAATTCATTTTACCAAATATTTGCCAAACTCTTTGGCTCAACTCCCAAAAGACTCCAGATTCTTGAATAACCCTTAATATAACACTGAGAATGTAGATACATATAGGTATGTGTATAGCAAAAGGCTCAAAGTCTTTCGTTTACTCTCTCTAATAAATTAAATCGTTTCGATCTGATTAGACGATGAATGCCAAACACAGAACAAAGTAGCTGACATTGGGAGGATTGAATGGAGCGATAAGCATCTATGAACTTCGACGACGAACGGCTACGTTTTCGATGATGATGATTCGTTTCCCAAAGTAAATCACAGGGAACATCAACAGCCGTGCATCCAGCTCCGTTGTTGCGATGTCGTTCATAGTGAGAGAGGCTCAATTAATTAACAGGAACTGCCGAGCGGTATCGATAATTTAGGACATCTCCTATTGTGTGGTGGTAGTGGTGATGGTTTTTTACCAGGGTCGCAACTGCCTTAATTTAATATTGGGCGCAGTTTAAAATTTTATCAGAGAGAGGCAGTTTACTGCCTTTACCTCGAGAAATGTTTGTAATATTCTCAAAAATTAAAAAATATGCACGACTGGATCGCACAAACTTGCTCTTGCAGTTAAAACAATCAAAGATATAATATGTTAATGATTCAGTAGTGTTATGATATCTTTAACGAATAAATGTTAAAGAAAAGTCCAGTACACCATTTAAGAACCCGAAAATAAGAAAATTTTCTCAAAAAACATAAAAACTCCTGCGCAAAATTTTAGGCGATTTAGTATGATGTTAAAGCATTTTTAGTTTGATGATGCTAGGTTAAAAACAGGCTTTTCCAAATTTTAAACGAGTTAGAGTCGTATTATCTTTTTAACATTTTAATAAAGTTAAAGTCGCCAAATGCCTATTTTATCTTTTTAGTATCACACTAAATCCAAGTGTCACTTTGCCAGCTACAGTTGCAAAAATGGGTTGAACTGTCACTATTTTAGGCGTGTTCAGCTAGAAAAATTGGTTTAGTATGATACTAGTTAGAAAATATTTAAAACTAAGAATATTTTAGTAAAGAGTTTTAAAGTTAGAAAATTGTTAAGTAGTATCATGCTAATACCTTAACATCAGGCTGTTTAAAATTTTGCGCCTCTGTTTCCAGAATTCGAGTTTTTTTAGCAAAAACCTGAAATGCAGTTTTCTTACAACCCCGTTTAGTCCTTACTGATACGAAACTTAACTTAATCAGAATCGTTGGAGCCGTTTTTGAGAAAGTTTGAAAAAACCGCAAAATTTGTTTGTCATCTACTTTGTGTACATGACTTTAATCAAAAATTCGAATCGACCCTTTATGGAATCACATAAAATTGACTTGTATCAAGTTTGAAGCAAACTGACCCATTCTATTAGACTCTAGCTCAAATTACACTGGACGCACTAACGCACAGACGCAACGCACAGATCAATGGACGGTATGGCGCAAAACTATTTTTCGACATCATTAAATTCATTTGATTAAAAAGTCGAATTTTTTTTGTTTACATGAAATCAATACCAAGTAAGAATTTGGTAGTGACACCGCTCGTGTAGAACCTAGGCCTACTGACTTACTTCTTTCAACCATGCATGTTTTACCAAATCTCAACGGCTAAGTTGAGAGGCACAACTTGATCATGATAAGAGCTACTTTTGGGAAATTCCTCACTGAATATCTACTTATCCAAACTCTATTTTTTATGGCTTTTAAAAAAGTGAAAAAAAAGGACTTTCAACTAGCGTTTCAGTCCAAACTGTTCTTCGAAGAAAACAAATTAGTATAGGACATTTTTTTTTTCATTTTTGTAGAAGTGTAGGTTATAGACGAGAAATTGATATTTTTTTTTAATTATAAGCAAAAACGAAATTTTTTACTCTTTTTTGCATTTTCCATGTTCGGTAGCGAATCTTTATTGGCAAATTCTAGAATTCTGATTCAGGAATCAAAAATCCTACAAAATTTCTGACAAACAAAAAACACACAATTTGGCTAAAAATCTTAATTCGAAATTATTTACTTTTTCTTTAAGAAATATTACTTTTTTAACTTTTGATTTAGATTATAAAAAATTAATAAATTATTTAAACTTACCCATTTTTGGATATAAAAATTTACATAAATTTTGACAAAGTAAACTTAAAATAAAAAAAAAAAAAAAGAAATGCGGCTCTGTTATTAAATTTATTTTGACCGGATGTTTTTTATCTTTGAGGACATCTTCTCAATCGGTTTTTGCTTTGTTTTTTTTTTTTTTTTTTTGGATTCATTGATTAAGTTTTGCGTAAAAGCCTTTTTGATTCACCACGCAAGAATGCCGCGCACATAGGAGGTTCCTTTATCAACCGTAGAAATGGGAACTCATCAATCAGATACTTTACCCAGCCACTTTAAGAGAAAATTCCAGACAAAGAGGGATTTAATCTGGAGATATGTCGCTAACGCCTACATTTTTATGCGCAAATATTTTGACATCTTGAATACATTTTTTGGACTTGAGTCTTACTGGCTGAACAGAATGGTGACGCAGACGGAAACGGAGACGGAGCCGGAATAGCTGTCAAAATAATGTTGCGAACACAACGGAACGTAGACGCATACGGAGACGCAGACGGAAGAGTTCACCAACTTTTAACTTTTGACGTACGGCACTTTTGACGTTTCAATTTGTATGAAGAAAAAAAACAACTTTTTGGGTCGGAAAAAAATATTGTGGTTATTTGTATCGCGAAAAAAATTATTTATTAAAAGGAAAATTATTGGAAACAAAAAATGTGAATTCTGAGCTTGTACACAATAATATTCTTTTGTTTTTCTTCAAAATACCTTCAAAGCTGTACAGCTGCATTGTGGGCATGTAAAAAAAATAACGTACGACACTTTTTGACAACTCTTCCAGTTCCGTCTGCGTCTTCAGTTCCGTCATTCTATTCTGTTCAGCCAGTTATTTTTATTTTTTTTTTTTTTTTGTAGGTCTTTGGTTTTCATGAATGGGGCGTTCAAAAACTGTCCAATAAATGTGTGTGTAATTTGAGATTAAGCTTAAATCTGTATGTATACACATATATGTATATAAGATAAAATACCTGTAAGCAAATATGTCCGAAAACTCGTTTGTATTTCAATGGCCTTAGACATTAATAATTTGCCAATATGTATACGTATTACATTCAGATTTTTGTATGCCCCTCTCTGGAGCACGCAATCAAAGTCAAACGTCATCTGCATATCGTCCGTGCTAACCGTCCAATGCGATTTCATTGGTCCGCAGTGATTGTGTATCTTGAGGATTCTAAATCCACCTATATGTAAATGTTTATAGTATATACCTGCATATGTAAAGATACACATGTGCAACCTGTTGTTATCTGTCGACAGTGATGGATGAAGACCAGATTGGATTTCATTCCTTTAGCCGCATGTTGCGCACCTGAGTTGTTCCTATGTCGGCACAGCTACCATCAGTAGGCAGTCCAGTCGCGCAATGTAAGTTCCAACCAGTTTTTTTTTTTTTTTTTTCAAAGCCCTAAAATTTCCCCTCATACGTATAGACATACATAATATAGCCAACACACATTGCAATGGCCAAAAATATTGGTATGTTGCGCATCCGCTTTCGGAGTTCAGTGAATGAATGGATTCCTTATAACTCTTTAACTATATATGATGGTTGAATGAGCCCAGAATCTTAATGCACCTCTCGTCTCTCGATGCGGTGAATCGAACGTGCAACATCAACAGTGTTCGCCACCAAGGTGGCTAATTAATTAATTTCATTTATACCAATTCGCATTGCAATGTTAACGAAATCGAAAGAGTGATTTGAGAGACAATTTTTTTTTTTTGTATCTCAACTGAATATTTTTGGTGCATAAATGGGAAGATGTTGTAA
This sequence comes from Epistrophella euchroma, assembly GCA_947049315.1. NCBI lineage: Eukaryota > Metazoa > Arthropoda > Insecta > Diptera > Syrphidae > Epistrophella > Epistrophella euchroma. Next base: position 46,240,235 of record OX346247.1, read on the forward strand.
AATGAATTGTTGTGCATAATTTTACAGTATTTTCTAAAGAAGAAAAATGTTTTTTGGAAAGAGTTTCAAATGCCTAATTTGTAAGACCTTAATAGAACGACGAATGTGGAATTCCAATCTGTGTTGCACGTACTATACGATTTTGGGAATGCGATTTTTAATTCAAAAGGGGCAGTTTGAAGAGGGATATACGCCAAAAATCTAGTGTCGTAGATACCCAAATACACATAGGTGTCAACTTCAACTAAGCGAAGCGACACTTGTATGATTAGATGGATAATAATTAGCTGTTAATTAGTTGTGATAATTTCGAATTTGATGTTCAATGTTTCCTTTGTTATTTTTTTTATTTTTTTATTTTTTCCAAAAATATAAAATAAAAAAACATTGAAAACATTGAAAACATTGCACGAAAAAACTGCCGTGCAATGATTTCTACGTTTTTTTTTTTTTAATTTTTTGCTAAATTGAGACTAACAACTAATTCAAGACTAACTCTTGGCAAATATTAAGCAATAAATAAATCAATCTCAGCTTAACAAAGCAGCAAAAAAAAAATATAGAAAACATTGCATGACAGTTAAGTTCTTAAGAAGAAGTTAACCTAAAACAAAAATTTTCAAGTTTTCCGATAGATGGCGCTGAACATTAAAATATCACAATTAGTTGAATTTTAAAAATTAACCAATTAAGTTAAAACTTGCACAATATACACATATTTCTCATGAAATGACTTAAATCAAAAGTTTTAATTATTGGATAGATGGAAATATTGTAACACCATATGTTTTAGGATTTTCATACACTTAAAAATTGGAAATATGCCCTTAAAAATAGAAAATATTCAATTAAAAACGGAAAATATGCACTTAAAAGAATTATTTTACCTTGTCATTCCAAAAAAAAAAAAAAAAAACAATGAAAACAATTTTTTATTTGCTTATTTATTAATAGAGAATTAAATTCAGGCTTATATTCAACAAAATAAAGTTAACAATGTATGTACACTCAGATACAACATATTTGCATAATGTTTTCTTCAAATAAATAAGAAAACTCTGTTTACGCCCATATTGTTGACTTATATACTTCAAAGCTAGCTGTATAATGACATTGTGTTCTTTTTTTTTTTTTTTTTCAAAACGGCTGTTCCGCCGATATTGATTAACCTTCAAATAGTCCATTGAAATGTTACATTAACCTTGCATTTCATACAGGACAAAATTTTAAGTAAGTTTTGTCCTGTACAAAATGCAAGGTTTGGCCAAAATTTTGTAACATTTCAATGGACTTAAACCTAAATATAAAATTTGTAAAGCAATTGAAATAATACTCCATTTCAGGTTTTTGCCAAAAAATAATTTATGATAAAATTGCCTCACGTGTATCTTTTCAATGACTAAACTGATTTTGATATTATTTTGCAATCAGGTACTTCTTAACTTAAAAATATTGGCCAAAAATTTTAAACAGCTTGATGTTATTAGCATGATACTAGATACTTTACAATTTTCCTACTTGTAAAGCTTTTTATACTAAAATATCCTGAATTTTTTACTAGTATCATACTTGATATATTTCCTTTATAAACTCCAGCTGAAGCTAAGACAGTGAAAGTTTACACTATTTTGAAATTTGTATTGTCAAAGTGACTTTTGGAGAACATTTTAAGAACTCTAAGCCTCCTAAAAATATTTTGTACGAAGTTCGAAAAAGTTGTTCGGTAAATCTAGAAGTATTTGAGATCTAGCTTAAATTACATTGGAAGCACGGGCGCACATACGCTACGCACAAACGCACTCACGTAGACCAACCGACCAGCGTTGCCGAAGTGGCACGATTGTGCTGTTTTGACACGATAATTTCCTCATGGCACGAAAAAATTTCCTTTTTTTTTTAACCTAAAATGAAGTTTTCAATGAAATTTTATGAAAATCGGTCCAAATTCCTTAAAAAATTGACAGAAACTAATATTTTTTGACAACACACGAATAAATCTAATAATTTCTTTTGAATTTTTTTTGTTGTATTAACTACACATCTTAATAAAATTGATTACCTATATATATACATATTTTCAAAAAGAAAATAGAAGAATTTGTAATTTGTTCATATTGTACGTTAATTTTTTCAGCGGGAACGCTGCCACCGTGATGGAACTTATTTTTTAATATTTCTCCATCATCGTATGCTGACTCATATTGGTGCTCTGTTTAAGGCTTCCCTTTATTAATCAAGACAAGACAAGCCGCAGAATCTCTTTTCCACTATGTTACAAGTTTTTAAATTGACCTTTTTTAATATCGGCAGATGAAGATCTAAATTTAGTAAAACCTTGTACTTGTTCGTATGTACATACATTTGAATTCCTTCAAAAAAGAGTCTAGGTTATTTTGTCCTCAAAATTACCACACACAAATTAAATGGTAGATAACTTCACATAAAAAGATTTAATTTTTATTTTTTTCCATCAAGTTTGTTAAGATCTGAAGACCTCTACGTAAACAAACATGTGGAAACAATAAATACATTTCGATTTTTTTTACCTAACATTTATTTTTAAAATTAACCAACACGCAATTACCTTGTTTTTTACTTAAAAAGCTACCTAAAGGCAGTTGTTAACCCAAATTAACAACTTAGCACGTAATGATTAATTCCGCCAATATAGGAATTCTATGGCTTTGTCTATGTCTATGGATATCGATAAATTTATTTGCTATAAAAATCCATTGTATGCCCCAAAGAAAATTGTGGTGTAAAAATGCTGATTTTTTTTCTATTTTGCTGTCGGTGCTTTAGATGTAAACCCAATTACAGTGTTTGCCAATATTTTTTCATATTTTTATATTTCCGTTTGCATTTTACATCGATATTATTGCTCAAACACATAATATAAATATCCATTAGTAACGTTCCATTTCGTTTTTGTTGTGATGAGTGTTAATTATTACATTTGTCCAAAATTTATTAAGCGTGACCGCAATTTTTGTTCGTTTTTTTTTGATAAATTTAATTATATACGTATTGGCAAATTACAAAATAAAATGTTGTGAAATTAAAAAAATGTAAACACGTACAGAAATTAATTTAATCAATTAATGCCATTTTTTTTTTTTTTTTTGTATTTTTTTTTTTTTATTCTTCTCCCTTATTTATTCATACACTATACCTTCACCACCTTATTCGAATAGTAAGAAAAAATTAAATATAAGTTTCATACAAGCCTAACCCTTTGTATTTTTTTATAATCTTGCACTTCATTTGACGATTACTATAAAAAGGACTTTAAGTAAATATAATATTTTTTTAAGTCCTGATAAAGGATATTTATGCCTTACAGATTTACCCTAATATAACTATTTTTCTTTTTTTTTTCCAGATTACAATTACCAGCAACATAGCTACTACCGATACAACTAGCCACCAGTTGTGTTAGTTAATCAATCAATTCCAGTGACATTAGTATACGATAGAAATGAAAAATATCCTATCAGATGAAAAATAAATTTTTATTAAATTTTCTTTGTCGAAGAGCTTTATACAACCGCAAAACAACAACATAAACAAATACATACACAAAAATAATACACACGTTTTACATAACATATGGGCAAAGTGCAACTAACACAATGATGAAGACTTATTGCAATATCAGAAGAAAAAAAAACGTGCATAGAATTTTATTTTAGTTTCCCCTTACCTTTTATATATATAGAAATATAAAATAGCAGCTTAAGCAATTTGTTTAATTCATACACATTTATTAACAGAAATTTAAAACAAAAATGAAACAAAAAACATTTTAAATATTTATAAAAATACAAAAAATTACTTATTATAAGTATTTTATTCTTCTTCTTTTCTTCTCTACCTGCGTAGTTTGTATAAAAAAAAAATATGAAAAAGAAACAGTAAAAAAAAATAATTAAATAATTTAAAGCTAATTAATAATAATAGGCATTATTAATATAGTCAATAAGAAAAAGAGAATTAAACAAAAATAAAAAAAAACAATATCATTAATGTAATTTAAAATTTTAAGAAACAAAAAAAAATTAATGGAATTAATTAAATATAAAATTATTATGTAAAGCATTTGTAATCTGTGATAAACTTGAACATGTATTGTAAAATAAATAAGAAGTATAACAATTTTATTTGAATATAATATTTAAAAAAAAAGATACCAACCTAAACATACACATACATATGTTATGTAGGTAGGTACAATGTAATTTTTTTAAAAATTAATTTAAACAAAAAATCAAAAAAATTATATTCTTCTGCTAATTTTAATTGAATTTGATTCTGCAAAAAAAAAAAAAATATTAAAAAAAGATACATAACTTTGCAATTTAGTGTTTTTAACATATTGTTTTTTGTATAAGTAATTTATTTTGTATACAAAAATTATTTCACAAAAAATCGTTTCAGTCAGTAAAGCGTAATGGGTTATTACCTATAAGCAATAATATCTCTAAACAAAAATTCATGTATAAATTAATTGTTTAAAATCAAAACCATTCGACATCATCAGGCTATAACAAAAATTAGTTAGGGAAGTAATTAATTAAATAATTTTCTTTGTCAGTTAAAAGATTTATTGCGAGATTCATGATTCTTCAAAAGATGATGTAGACACTTTTTCAAAATTCTAAAAACAAAAAAAAAATAACCAACAAGCCAAGAAAAGTAAAATTTATACATAAAAGTCTTTTTTTCAGAATCTTATTTCTAGAGTTTGTTTAATTTTTACACTTAACTTGAACAAGCCTAACTGAGCATCAGAATATGAAAAATCCAAAGGTACTTGGTTACAAAATTGAAAACTTCTGATTTCCCATTTTAAAAAGCCACTCCACATTTTTAATGTTGACATCAAGTTTATAACTTAGATTTTTTACTATAATTAATCTATAACTAGTCTCAGTTCTAGAAAAAAAAATCTATAGAGTAAGGTACGTGCTGTACGTATATGTTGTTTTGTAATATTTTCTTGTGGCAAGAAATGACAGTTAATCGCATCAATTCAGTTATTTTTAGAATCAAAATTGAAAATTATTAAGCAAAATGCCAATAAGAAAGTATATAGTAAGGCCAGTTTCATGCTGCATACTTACAGGGATCAGTAGGCTTAGGCTTCCCATATTGAGACTTATAAGGATCAGTTTCATAGCCTGAGTAAGTGGCCCTAATGTAACCAACTGGAAACTTAAGTGCCACGGATTTGAGTGAGATGTTGGGAATGTATCTCCCATATTCGCCACTTAAGTACCACTTCCTTCAACTGGGGCCTAAGAGTTAGTGCGGACAATTTTTGGATCGAGTTTCATTTCATTAAAAATTTCGTAAAGAAAGCATACTGCAGATGGAACCGGTTCCAAAAGTCCAAAATTTTCTAACCGAAAGTCAAATTGGTATAGATTTTGTTTTTCGAAGCCAAAATAAGAAAAAAGTTGACCTATACTTAACTTACTTTAAAAAAAATCGCAAATTTGGCCCAAACCTTAAATCTTTTGCCTTGATATTTCTCAAAAAAAATGTGGGTATATATCAGGGTTGCCCAGGGTGCATAGTGTTTGTCTCTTAGTTGTGTTGTTTGGATGAAATTGAATAAATATAATTGTGATATTAATTTTTAAATAAAATAATAAAAGTTTTTAAATTAAATAAAAATAAAAACAAAATATTTTCGTTTTATAAATTTTTTAAATTTGTATTTATTCAATTTCATCTTGTCCAGGGTGCATGGTTGCAATCCTGATTTTTTTAAAACGCAAAAACATGGTCAAAATTAACCTTCTTTAATTAACAAGATTGGCTTTTGGATATAATTTAATTTATGCCAGACGGATTTGGTGGGTGCAATGCTGAGCACTTAAAATTGGTATAACTTAGAAATGAAAAGAACCAGACAAAAAAATTATAAACAAAAACATTCTATGATACATTTCTATAAAACATAAAAAAAAGGATTATGGAAATTGTTTGACAAAAAAAAAATACTGAATCATTTTAATCTAAAAGTACTGACCTCATGCTTAAAAACAAAACTAAATTATTTTAGCTGCTTGAGTCCCAAACCCTGTATTTAAAGTTTACTAAAAGTTTATTCATATCCTTTCTTATATTTATTCCAATCCATTATTATTTTAAGTTATTACCTTCGTTACACTTTAAAATCGATCAATCACTATTTTTCATTATTTATTTTGTGAATGAGCACATTAAATATAAATGATTGTCCTCATGATGGATCTGAATATAAATACATTTTTACATGTGTTTGATTTATGATTGATAAATATGTATCTGTGCATATTTTTCAATGAAGACGAGAATATTTATTTTTCAAATTTTTTTTGTTTTTTTTTTTTTAGATTTAAACAATTCTTACCACTTTTTGATACATATACAAAGAATTTGAAATCAGAGATAAGGGAAAAAAGCATTTTCTGATTGATTGCATTGATTTTCTTCTTTCTTTCTTTTTTCTTCGTTGCAAATTGAAATTACCTAAATGAGAAAGACATATACAATACAACAAAATCTTCTCCATAGTATATCGGATCAAAAATAAAATAGTATTAAATTTATTCTAAAGCAATAGATACTGCAAAATATTTGAATTAATATAGTTTATATGTAACTAGGCATGTCTACTTTCTTTTCATGTGCTTGTAAATGTTAAATATGTAGTTTTTATTGACTGCACTAACACTTACTAGCCTTATTTTAAGTGCTTGCTGAGTTATAAATTTATTGATTATTTTTTACTCATTCTATATCCAACAATTTTTTATAAAACACATATTCTCAAGATTTGCAAGAATAGTTCTGTCATCTGTTCTTAAATTTACTAAAATCATAAGAAAAAAATAATATTATCATTTTTGTACATACTATACATACCAAGTACCTAAATGGTAAGTAATTTTGTATTTTAAACGGAAAACAAATTAGACTATTCAATATTTTATTTATGTCTAACATAGTAGATCATAAAAAACACTGAATTTTCTTATACTATAAGGGCCTTCAGCAATTCCCTTCTTGCCAATTTTTTCAATCAATTACTTACCATTTATAGGTTTTTTTTCTGAGAACGAAAATTATAAGAATATTTGGAATATGGAATATGTAAGCAAAAATTAAGAATTTAGCAAAATTCTTACTAAACCTCAAACATACCCAACAAAATTGCTTGGCTTCGCCTTATAAGACAATGAAAAATCTAAAATAATTTTATTTTGTTTTGTTAGAATTATGTATGAAGAAATCACCTCCATTTATTTCTGATGTAAAATTCGATAATTGTGAAAATTCGACGAGTTAAAAATTAATACCTGTTCAGGAGACAGAAAAAAAAAGATTTAAAATAAATTAAATCAAATCTTTAGAACCTGTTAAAACTGATTGAAGGCTCTAACAAACCGGAGTGAAACATTCGGAGCGATTGTACGACGACCAAAAAATGTTCCAAAATTCGCATCGTACCAGTGTGGACACTGTCATTAATCACCATATGGAAATTAATTTTAAATGGGGAAAGTTTCGTCGTCGCTCCGAATATTTCGCGTAGGTTTGGATTTTGGAATGCCAATTATTATATAGTAACAAAGTTATTGATATCTTACTAACTGCAGTAATTATTTTTTTTATCAGAAATGCATTAAAATATCGTTTTTGGACTCATGAAGTTTTGGCAGAAAGCTGAATAACACTTCAAAAATGTGCGTATCAAATTAGCAATAATAATTTTTCAACAGAAAAGTGTTTTTCGGATATTAATTTAAATTTATATATGATGCTATTTCTTCTAAATTAAAAAAAAAAAAAAAAAAAAAAAACAATTTCTAAATTATAATAGGTCATATTTTTAACAAATTTTTGAAAAAGCACTCGCTTGATAATTTGTTTTCACTGTCGAAAGTCGAGATGGTAGGAGCATGGACTCTCTGAAAAACTTACTCTCTCTTCCTCGGAAAAGCCATTATAATGAAGAAAAAAAAAACTTCTTTCCTAGATACTTGATGAGTACTAAAAAAAATAGTAAAAATTTTATAAAATTTAACATTCAAAACAAATATCAGATGGTTCTATTTAAGTTAAACTTTTACACTTATTACATCTTTTTTTTATTAATTCATAATTAAGAAGATGAAAAAATTCATAATTTCAAAATATTTATTTAAAACGGTAACATTTAATTATTTTATCATAATTTTGTTCTCACTTCCCATGATATTTTGTCAAAAGTTTTTTTTTTTTTGCTTTGAGATATCTATTCCGAAGCTTAAGTTTTAAAATTTCTTTAATATTTATAGGTATGTTAAAAGATTAATTTCATCCAAAATTTGTAAAATGGTGGAAATTGGAATCTTTATAGTCATCTTTTCAAAAAAAAAAACAAAAATTAGTCCAACTCAAATTAGTAATGGTTTTGAAAATATTAATTTAACACTATTCTTATTCCAAATTTTAGTTCAATACCTTATTAAATTTACTAATTATTTTTATTTGCAATGCAAACTTTACAAAAACAATATGTTAAAAACCAGTTAAAGATACAAAAAGAAAATAAATTTAATTTTTGTTATAATTGTTAAATTTGCAATATTATTTCGTAAATTATATTAGTATATATTATTGTAAATATAAATATTTAAATTTCTTAATATAAGATATTTGTATGTATATGTGTATTTCTATATGTTTTAATAAAAATAAATATTCACACGAAATTTCAATAAATTAATTATTGGTTTATAATTATATTTTAAATTATCAAACAAAATTTTTTTTATTTCGTGTTGGATTTTTTTTTTTTTTTCAAAAAGAAAGTAAAATAAATAAAATCATTTTGATAAAAAAAAAAACTGTAAATTTTTAAACACTACCTTACATCACCTACACATACCCAGATACATGATGAATTGCAATAAGAACACACGTAAGACGTAAGAGGGAATCTATATATAGCGAGTATATATATGGATGGCAAATAAAAAAGTAAAAACAAAAACAAAATTATGTACTTTATTATTATATATTATTATTAAATTTTAATAATTATTATTAAATAATAATGCAAATAAAATTTTAGTATACAAAAAATATTATAAAATCTAAATTATATCGAAATTATATGATGGAAATATTAAAATTGATGGATTGATTGTATTTTATTTAAACATTCGTTACGAGATATTGGTTTTTGATTTCACTTTCACATGTAAATAGATGTGTTATCTTGGACATTACCAGGTTTATAGAAAAACATTCACTAAATTAAATTGGTAGAGCAAGAAGTCTTCCTAAAACATACACACGTAATTATTTCTTATCATGGACTATAAGCTTTCAACGCTAAAAATTTCACATGAAAATTTGGATTTACATATTCTCGAAACATTAAACTTATTTTTGTATAAAGTAACGAAAAAGTTTCTCAGTGTATGCGAAAAATTTATATCGCCTATCTTTTTGTGTATAAAATAGGTTGTCAGTAAACTCTAACACTGTTTGAGTATATTTTATTCAAGAAAAAGTTTATGAATATCTTTTTATTCGATAGATAGCAAGGATTTAATGCGTGAAAAAGATTAAACCAGCAACAGCAACTGCAAACAGCACGCTGGCCAGCAAAAATTTATTAAACACATTGCCACCAGCAACAGCACCTACATTTGTATCTATTTGACGTTTCAACTCAAAGCATTTTCTTTGTGGTATCACACCAGCAACAGCAAATTTAGGTCATAGGCCTAACGGCGGCGCCGTTGAAGTTGAAGTTGCTGCTGCTGTTCTTATCTGTGTTGCACAATTGAAATACATTGGTTCTAAATTAATGGCGGCCGCTGTTGCTGTTGACGGTGCTGTTGATGTTTCAATCTATTTCTCGCTTAACAAATTACGTATATGTATTTATAGAGCAAACTAAGTCACATCATGTTGGTTTCTGTCAAAAAGAATAACACAAAATCAGTTATTTGCAAATTAATATATATATTTATGGAGCAAAATTTTTGATTTTCACAATATACTCCTGCTTTTCTTATGCACAGTATTATATTAGGCCGTAAATATATCGTACATTTATATTCTCTAAGAAAAAAAACTAAAACAGTGGTAGGTACACTAGGGCGTATACGCACTTTTTTATTTATTTAATTTCTAACAAATATACCATTTTTGTTTTAGTACCTTACCCGATACGTTGATATGATTAATTTAAGTAGCCTCATAGCGGCTTAATTCAGACTTCATTTTAACTTTTAAAATCATATTTCAATGGCACAACAACCAGCCTAAAATTTGACATAATAAATTATTTATTTATAGGTACGTGGAAAAAATCATATTTACACTAGATATAATAATGTTTACATTTTTGCATTTTTTCAAAAGTCTTGTCTACTGTCGCATTGCAATTGCAGTGATAGTTTCAATTGGAAAACAAATAATTTGTCAAAAAATCTACTCCTTTCTACTACTATCTACTACTTTTACCTATTTTATAGGCAGCACATTGAGGACAAGTTTTGGATACGTACAAAAATCGAACTCACAATTTCAATTAAACTTGAAATTACGATGACTGAATACCCGAGAAATTGAGTTCCTCAATTCCGTTAGTCTGTTTGTTTTTATGACTGAATGCCGGCGTAACTATATAAAATCCAAGTGAAAAATATCTACACGTATAAATATTAGGATTTCCATTATTTCATAAACTTATTTTCTTATGAGACATCTCCTTAATCGAAATTTTATGCCCTACAAATAATTCATTGACCTTTAAAGCCATTATTTCCCCGTACAAATTTGTATGAGTTTTTATTTTTCAAGTTTTAGGTTTTTGTTTTTTTTGTTTTCGAACTACAGCATCATTCTAACTTTACTTGCATATTTTTGGTTTATAATCATCCCTCTATTTCAGAGGCCACACGAACGAGTACCAATGACAATACACAATTAATTTTTTTTTACCAACACAAACAAACTTTTTAGCAACTTGCTGGTCAAGTGGCTTGCCATTTTCAAAGCCAGTTGAGAAGCCAGGAGAAAAGCCAATACTGTGTTCTTTTTGTTATAAAAATTAACTATAATCAACTTTAATCGTTCTTTTTATTGAAAATTCATTCCAAAATGTATTTTAATTTTGTTTACATGCAACATTACGTTTGACAGACCAAGCGCATTTGTAATTTTGTTTGTTCCTAAATGAATAGTAAGCCAAATTAACCTTATGTTAAACTTTCCTCATTTTATTATTGATACATAAAAATATAGATAACTATATTCAGAGAGTAAGTGACAGATTTGCTGAAAGTGTTTTATACCACTGCAAATTTTGTGGACAGGCCATTGGTATCAGTTAAAACTACATACCATATAATGACTCTTAGGGAATTATAATACACTTTTAAAATGCAAACAAAATTGTTTTAAATCGCTCCAAATTTTATTCATATACAATTTATTATTTGCATTTTGAAAGTGCATCTTAGTGGTCTTTAGGCCGTGATTTCACTTTCAGGTTGGTGGCATCTAGTTTACACTGATAAAAATATGGACTGTGCACAAATTTTGGAGCGGTATAAAATTCTTTGAGCAAATTATTCATCAGCCCCGGAGTAATAGTAGAGAAAAAGAATGCACAAGCAAGTTGACTGGCAAGTTGCGTGCCGCCTATGTCACAGCAAGTTCACAGATACGAATTTGACCGACACTAAAATGAACTCAACTTGCTAGCCAGCTCGTGTGGCCTCGGGGTAGAAAATTGCATTTTTGAATGCGAACAATTATGTAAAATCAATTAAAATCAAAATATTTTATAGAAATTTTTTTTTTTTTAATCGATAAATTTTTTTGGAGATCACAGAAAATCGTTTAATTATCCTTCGAATAAAGAATGAGTTCATTCGCCAACCGCAATACGAAACTTCACTTCGTTCGCCAAATCATTCGACTACAAGCAAACGTTCAATTCGCGAATCATAATAAGGCCCTCAATGCCTAGTTATAAATTTGTCTTTACTAATTTCCATTATTAAAATATATATGATTGATTAGAGTCTTAGGGTCTGTTTCACAATGTCTGTTTAAAGTTCCAATTAAGCTACATGGAACTTATTCGTCACTTAAAAACCTCATTTACGTTTCACAATATCTGATTAGGTCTAAGTGGCACTTAAAGTTCTGAATATTTTACAAGCGAGTTGAAGTGCCGATTAAAACATTAAACTGGCAAATAAAATATTTACAGCTGTCAACGTGACTCAGTCAACAAATACATCAATAGTTTGGACTAGTGACGGATATTTATATGCGTTAACCCAATTACTTAGATACTTAGTTCACGACAAAAATTCCACCCCTTAACACTAAAAAAATGCTATTTAAAAACACACTAAAGTATTTTAAAACACTCATATCCACATATAAACACATATTTTCTAACTGGATTTTATCAACTTGCAGCTAGGAGCCTTAAAATACCATAGTAATGTTGTTTGTTACCAGCTCTCGGTCCAAAAAGTTGAACTATGACACTTCAAAATTCAAAATTTGAGAATAATGAGAGGATTTAAGTTGTGGATAATTCATGTGTCGGATAATAATAGGCAACTTTAATCAGACATTGTGAAACAAACCCTTAAAGTCTTACTTATCGTGTTTAAATAAACTGAGACTTATGCAATATTTTTTATTTATTTATTTTAATAAAACTAGATTATTTTTTTGATGAAAGAATTTTCATCTTAAACAAGAAACACATATGCAAAACAAGAGCTTTCAAATACCATATTCACTTCATGGTTCATAAGCCCCATTTCAATATTTACACCCGTTGTAAGGTAAAAATAGAAGACGACCTGAATTTTAATTAATTTAAACTAAAATTTACAATCAATTACCAAATTAAATCAAATTAACAAAAGTCACTATGGCGTATGCGTGCTTTTTTTAGTTTTTATTTTTTTTATTCAATATCGATCTCGATACGATACAATATTTTTAGTTTTTTTTTTTTTTGTAAACTGTTTTAGATTTTACATATTGTATAGTATTTGTTTTGAACAAAATATTTCCAGCATCTATATTAAAACTCGTTTAAAATATATATTTTTTTAAATCTACGTAATCCTATAAATAATTTTTAATAAATTTTAATAATACGTCAAATATTTAAAAATGTTTTTTTTTTTTTATAAAATTGATAAAAATGTGGTTTATTAATTTTATTAGTTTCATTGCATTTCAGTTTCTTTCAATTCCACACCTTTTTTATTGATTTTTTTAACATCGATTGTATGTTTCGTTATTTCTTTTACTAAATTTATTAAGATGTTTTGAAATATCTTTTTCCAATTTTCATAAAATAAACACAAAATAGAACCTAAATCTATCTTAAGTATTTTCTTCAAATAATAGTTTTCTTAAAAATAAAATCAGTAATCGTCTATTATCCTAAAAAAAAAAAAAAACTTCAAAAGCTGAAGCTAAACGCACTGTTCGGGTGCGTATGGAAATGACCCTCAGGCGATGGTATAAATGATGTTTCCGACGTAGTCGATATGAAAAACGTAGGTTTTAGCTTTAAACAATATCTTTTTTATTAACAAGAGAACTTACTTCGATGAAGGTTGATACAAGAAGAGGAAGTTAGATAGTAACCTGATAGGCAGGTAGATTACATTAAAAGTGTGGTGAAAATAAATTACATTAGAAAGCGACATCTTTGTGTCGATTAGAAAAATATAATTGAACATTTCTGTATTACCAAATCTATTACAACTTTATGCCGTAAACATTCCGGCCCCCTTGCAGCAACGCATGATGCAAATACGCTCTTGGTTAACATTATGATTTTACCACAAATAAAAATTCATTCATGTAACTTAAATGGAATAATAAAGTCATTCACAAAGAATAATACATACTATAGAAAATTTAAAACAAAGTTTATAATTACAGAAGTTAGAAAAGCGAACATAATATAGTTTAAAATCAGTGCAAGAAATTGGAGCTTACAATTAAAGCCATATACAAATTAGAAAGATAGAAATAAAAACGTAATGGTTGAAAATGTTGACATAGAGATCAGCTTTCTAATCAATGGTAAGTAAACAAAGCTTAACGATCGGACGAGTCATGATACCGTGTTGTGTTCTGACATCTACAACGCGAACCTGATTATCAATTCCCGGATAAACCTTTACGACACGACCCAAGCGCCATTCGTTTGGAGGCAAATTTTCATTTTTGATTACCACCAAATCATTTTCCTTTACATTTCGCTGGGGGTACTTCCATTTGTGACGCTTTTGAAGCTCCAATAAATACTCATTTTTCCACCTAACACAAAATTGTTGGTGAAGTATCTTAAGTTTGGTCCATCTATTAAGACAGCTCAAGGACGAATCAGTAAGGTCCGGTTCGGGTGGAGCTAAAAGAGGTCCACCGCGAAGGAAGTGACCTGGAGTTAAGGGTAAAATGTCATCAGAGTTATCTGACATTGGAGAAATCGGCCGAGAGTTGAGACAAGCCTCAACCCTAGCCAGGAGTGTAGAAAACTCCTCAAACGTATATTTGTGATCAGCAGCAATTTTTCGGAAATGTTTTTTAAAGCTCTTGACCCCCGCTTCCCAGAGGCCACCCATGTGAGGGGCACCGGGTGGAATGAACTTCCATTCCAATTGACGGTCATGGTACAGATCGGAAGCGATGGAAGGCAGCGATCGTTTAAATGTCTTAAAATCATTTGCAATGATTTTGCTTGCACCGACTAAATTTGTACCATTGTCGGAGAAAATGGTTTTCGGCATACCTCGACGGGCAATAAAGCGACTTAAGGCTCCTAAGAAGGACTGACTTGAAAGGTCACTAGTGGCTTCCAAGTGTATAGCTTTCGTAGAAAAGCATATAAATAAACACACATATCCTTTGGATAAGTGGCAGTTACGACCTGAAAATGTTTTCAACGTAAAGGGGCCCGCAAAATCCAGTCCAGTATTTACAAATGGCAGTGAAATCTCTGTCCTCTCAATTGGCAGAGCTGCCATTATTTGTTGTCTCGTTTCCTTTCTATGAATGGTACATACCTTGCAATATCTAAAGAGTTTCTTGACCAGATTTTTCAGCCTCGGAATCCAATACTCACATCGCGTCAAACGCAAAACTAATTGGTTTTCCCCGTGAAGTGAAATTTTGTGAATAAATTCAACGAGGAGTGTCGTAATGTGGGCATTGTAAGGCAAAATTACAGGGTATCTTTCGTTATAAGAAAGCGATGAGTGAGCTAATCGTCCATTAACTCGAAGTATTTTGTTGAAGTCCATAAAAGGATTGAGATTTGATAAAACGCTTTTAGCCGGAATCTGCTCACCTTTTGAGAGCATGGAATACTCGGCGGGATAGTGCATGGACTGAGTTAATCGAAGAATAAGATTTTTTGAACGAAGGTTTTCATCATATGTTAAATCCTTAGAACGATAGTTGAATTCGGATTTTAACTTTGGGTGTGTTCGATGAAAAAATCGAAGAATGTAAGCTACTACATTTAATGCTTTTGGCAAAGACGAGAATTTTTTAATAATATTGTCGATGTTGAAAACGTTTAAAGTGTTGTGATTAACTTTTATCGGTCTTTTTTCCAAATCCTTTTCTTTTGGACACGCAAAAAGTGTTCTAGGCCAGAATGTTTCGGCCTGTTGGACCTGACCAATAAAGGCTACTTTCTCTGAGTTGAAACGGGGTCAACCCACGAGTAGCAAGGTCAGCTGGATTATCAGCAGAGCGAACATGCATCCATTGAGCGTTGGAAGTACTTTCTTGTATGAGGGATACTCTGTTACCAACAAAGGTAGCCCACGTGGTCGAAGGTTTTTCTAGCCAACATATGACAATGGAGCTGTCTGTCCACAAAAAAAGTTGGTAGTTTTGACAGTCGAGTTGAGGTAAAACTCTTGTGACGAGATTGGAAAGGAGTAAAGCACCGCACAATTCTAGCCGTGGAAGTGAAAGTTTTTTGACCGGGGCTACTTTAGTTTTCGCACAGAGAAGGTGACTTGACCAACTGTAAGGATCGTCCTGAATACGCAAATATAGAGTAGCAGCGTAGGCACTTTCAGACGCATCACAGAATCCGTGGATTTGAATTGAATTTGAATTGGGAGTGTATTGAATCCATCTCGGAATTTTAATGGATTCTATTTCCGAGAAATTATCGAAAAATTCCTTCCAGCGATGACACGTTAGGGGCATAAGACTTCGGTCCCAAGACGTCCCATCCTTCCAGATTTGCTGCATTATAATTTTAGCAGTGATAATTATCGGGGATAACCATCCTGCTGGGTCGAATAACCGAGCTATGGCTGAAAGAACAGCTCTTTTAGTTGTTTGAAAATCGAACTTTTGAGCGAAAAAATGAAAAGAATCCGTTTTAGCATTCCATTGAATGCCGAGGGTCTTAGTGTTACTTTTGTCTTCGAATTTAAGAAGTTCTTCATTATAGAGATCATATAAGGGAAAATTCTGTATGAGTTCAGGACAATTTGCTGTCCATTTTCGTAGCGAAAATCCTGCTGAACGTAAAGCCATTATAAGCTCATTTTGAGTTCTTAGGGCTATGTCAAGTTCGTGGGCTCCCGATAAAACGTCGTCAACGTAAAAATCGTTTTGCAAAACGGACGAAGCTAGTGGGAAGGACTCTTTGACATCATAAGCGAGCCTTTTCAATGTCCTTAAAGCAAGGTAAGGAGCACAATTTACTCCAAATGTAACTGTGTTGAGTTCGTAATCATGTATTTCACCATTTTCGAATTCACGAAACAATATCCGTTGAAATGGTGTATGCTCTGGATGAACTTTTATTTGGCGGTACATCTTTTCGATGTCCGCATTGAAGACGTAGCGAAAGAAACGCCATCGCAAAATAAGTGTCATCAAATCTGATTGAAGTACAGGACCGGGATGTAAAATGTCGTTAAGACTGGTGCCATTACTTGTGGCATTAGATGCATTAAAGACAACTCGTAATTTCGTACTTATGCTATCTGGTTTTAGTACCGCATGATGTGGGAGATAGAATGAACTTACTTGACAATTGGGATATGGTATAACCCTGTGCATATGTTGGAGGTCAATATATTCTTGAAGCACATTAATGTATTGCGATTGAATTTCAGGTTTTTTTGATAAACAAAGCTCGTTGCGTTTAAAAAGTTTAAGTGCGATGTCCCTGGATCAGCCAAGTGTTGGCGTAGGTTGTTTAAACGGGAGTTTAACAATGTAACGACCATTGACATCCCTGCTTGTAGAAGCAGCATAATAATTTTCGCAGTATAGCTCAGATGCGGAAAGACTTTGGGATTCCGGAACTTCCTCCACTTTCCAAAACTCTGAAATTTGTTGATCTAGAGAAGACTCGTTGAGACTAGATACAACCGTCGAAAAACTTTTTATATCTTTAAATGGTATGGGTCCTGAAAGGATCCAGCCAAATATAGTATTTTGACCTAGCAGGGAACCGAAAACCTGATGTTTTATACCCTCTTGTATAATAGAAGGGTATATATCGGCACCAATAACTAGGTCAATGAGGGAACTTTCAGAAAAGAAAGGATCCGCAAGGTTTAAATCTATTGGGCAGATTTTGGTTGATTGTAGCTCACATGAAGGGAGATTACCTGTAAGGCGTTTCAAAACGTATGCTGTAGCTGCTATAGTTTTACTGTCGTATTTGGAACCTAGAATAAGTGAACACTTTTTAGAGGAGGTGGCAGTAACGACGTCGCTCATACCAGATATTGAAGCTGCGACTGGCTTCACTGGAAGATTTAATCTCCTCTGGGCATGCTCACTTATAAAGGTTACTTCTGATGCAGGATCAACTAAAGCTCGAAGAGTAAATCTATCCCCTAAATGATGAACATCAACAAGAGCAGTTGCTAAAATGATCTGGCTGTTATGTCGAGAAACGTATGTTTGAATTTTGACAGGGTTATTAGTGGACTGTATAGAAGGGTTTGTATTTGGTAAAAAACTAGAAGATGGTTGAAAACCGTCTGCTGAATGTGAAGTAGAACTAGATATAGAATTCAATGAATTATTTTTATGTACGGCTGGGTTATTGAATGAAACTGAAGAATTATTTATATGCAAAAGGGTATGATGTCTTTGTAAGCATTGTGTACACGAATATTTACTTCGACAGTCAGTAGCTAAGTGAGTTGGAGATAAGCAATTTTCACAATAATTCAAAGATTTTACTGTAGAAATTCTTTCTTCCATTGGCATTTTTGTAAACTTTGGACAAAATCGTAAGTGGTGATGCCCTTTGCAAAGTTTACATTGTGAATCATTCTTTGACTTCACATGAAATGCCTTATGTTGTTGTTTTTTTGTTGGTAAAGACTTGGCGGGTTTAGAAGAAGGGGAATGCTTTTCAAAACATTTAATATCAGAAACGGTTTCTAATATACGGTAGCGATTAGTTAAAAATGAATCCATATCTTTCCATGCAGGAATATCGCATGGTTTTTGAATGGATTGTTCCCACAAGGATAAGGTAACTTCCGGTAACCGACTTGAGCACAGATAGACCAGGATTGGGTCCCAAGATTCAGTGGATATTTTAAGACTTTTAAGATTTGAAATTGCGTCATTTATTTGGCGTTGAATGTCTTTAACTAGTTTGCTAGATTCAAAAGTGATTATAGGAATATTAAATAGGGTTTTAAGTTGATTATTTACCAATATACGTTTATTTTCATATTGGTCTGCCAGAGCAGCCCAAGCTAGTTCGAAATTGTCGGCGGTAAGTGGAAACTTGGAAACGATGTTTAAGGCATTACCTGTGGTCTTTGCACGTAGGTGAAAAAGCTTTTGTACGGAACATAGCTTTGGGTGTTTGATATAGACGGCCGTAAACATGTCCCGGAAGGACGGCCAGGTCAAATAATCACCAGAAAATATTTCGGTGTCACATGCTGGAACTTTTATGCATGGATAAGAGGAAGAGTTAATATTTAATGCTGGAGTAATAGAATTGTCGTTTTTAATTATTTTGAGTTTTTTAATGTTGTCTATTATTTCTGATAAACAATGAATGTATGTTGCGGAAGAAGACCTATATTTTCCTTTTAAAGTTTCTAGGTATGCTCCATCACCTTCACCATCGTTTGGTATAGGTTGGAGGCATAATGCGTAACATTGTTTAACTTGAAGCCAAAGATTATTTAGTTCAATCTTATATGCTTCTAATGAACTTTCAGTCTGATCACACAATATTATTTCCTCATAATTGGTTTTAAAAATTACCAATTCATCGGTAGAAACGATAAAATCGTCGAGAAGTGTCATTTTTTTTTTTTTTTAAATGATGTTATCGTAAAATAACACGAGAAGTAATATAGAAGGTAATCAACAAATGAAGAAAACTCACCCAGTAAAATGAGGAAATTATCCAAGAATGACACAAGATTGTGTGAAAAACACGATCTCTCTTTTTTTTTTGTTTTATTAACGTTACTTGCAGGTTTTCCAAAATGGTTAACCCCAGTACTAAGCACGTCTTAATTTTACTGTACACTTTTCACAGCACTCAATGTAGGAACACAAGAGGGTACAAGAATACCGTTACATATACTTGTTTTTTCTCTTTGAATTTGAATTTTTTTTTTTTTTTTCTCAGAATTTTTTAGAAATAAATCGAAGGAAACCCGAATAAAACTTAACCACTTTATAGAAAACTGATCTTTTTGAACCCTCAAACCATCAGTTAATTTCTTCAAATTATATATTTTTTTTGTTTTTATAGATATATGTAAAATGTAAGTACTTAATGGAAAAAAATTAACTTTTAAATTCTTGCACTTACTTTAGAACATATAAGTATGCACGCACCTGATAGTAAAAATAGACTGATGACTAAACTGTTAACTGGACTGGACAGCGTCTTTGATGACTTCGTGGGCAAACGATTTTCGGCTTCTTAACTGATTCTCTCTGTTGCGGCGAATTCGTTGATGATATAGATGTATGGGTGTGAGTGATGTATGATGTATGGCTTGATCCTCTCGCGAATATATGATGTAATGATGAACTTGAACTTAAGAGTTTTGTATGTGCACTTTTGATCAAGTGCTCATTTATGTACTGGAAACTGGAACTTGTGGGTACATAGATTTGAACTTGAACTTGAAAGTTTTTGGTCAAGTGCTCGTTTTTGTACTGGAAGCTGGAACTTGAGGTACATAAATTTGATCTTGAACTTGAAAGTTTCGACCACGTGCTTTCTATATATTTTGTAGTCTGGAACTTATGTATGATTGATGAATATGCAATTTGCGCGGGAGTTTTTTATTCTCATGCAAATGATTCTTTATATGATTGTTCGTACAGTAGGAAACGATAGATTGATCATATAATATTGATTGATCAAATTACGAATAATTTTTAGGAAATATTGCAAGTGTTGCAAATGATGAATCGTAGATTCTCCTTGATTTATGGATGATGTTCAACAAGGATTGGTTAAAGATGATTGTTTGATTATCGTCGATAATCGTTTGAAGCAAGGACTGCGATAATATTTTCTTCTTGTACGAACTCGTAGAGTGCTTTTGCAAGAATTATAATCTTGGCAATTAATTGAAGATGATGATTGGTCAGATAATAAGAGATGAAACGTGATTTTTTCTTATTATCCGGCTCGACTGGACCAAAATGTTCGGGTGCGTATGGAAATGACCCTCAGGCGATGGTATAAATGATGTTTCCGACGCAGTCGATATGAAAAACGTAGGTTTTAGCTTTAAACAATATCTTTTTTATTAACAAGAGAACTTACTTCGATGAAGGTTGATACAAGAAGAGGAAGTTAGATAGTAACCTGATAGGCAGGTAGATTACATTAAAAGTGTGGTGAAAATAAATTACATTAGAAAGCGACATCTTTGTGTCGATTAGAAAAATATAATTGAACATTTCTGTATTACCAAATCTATTACAACTTTATGCCGTAAACACGCACTTTGCCTTAAAAATTTAAAATTTAAGGGTGAAATATTCATAGATATTATATTGAAAGATGTTTAATAAATCTAAGATTTTATTTTCACTATTTTCATTGAAATGAAACAATCTTCGTGATTTTCTGTTGCATACACAAGAGGCGCACAATGTATACAATGACTACTCGTAATACTGTAATGCATTTTGTTTCCATTTATAACCAGTAATTTGAAAAGTGATACCAACAATTATTATTAAAATGTAGTAAAATTAAAGTATATAAATAGATACTATTTACAGTTACTCACAGGTTGAAGAATATGTTATACCATTTCTAGATAAATGGACAACAAATTCACAATTCGAATTACATAATAATGCACATAATGTAAAATCAAATTATTTCTAAAGTGATGTTACTTTATGAAAAACATTGCATACAAACAGGCGAACATGAGTTATTATGGTAGTCTTTGATTTTAACGAGTCCAGTTAGAATAATAGGAAAATCCAATTTGAATGCATTTTCCACAAGACCAGCTCAAATTCAAATAAGAATCATTTGCTCTAGTAAGAAATGTACATACACTGAAAATGAGAGGAGAAAAGATGTGTCATATCAATGTGGAGAGTGAATAATCTTCCTTATTCTGTTTCGATGCGAGCAAAAGGCGCTTTTAATATATGTATATTGAAAAATACATATGCATGTACCCACTTCCACAGAATATATGTAGCTTTAGTTGTAAATGTATGTGACTTAATTCTGCAACTACGCCAATTCTAAAAATTATGTTAGTCAAAATAAATAAAACAAAATAGAATCATTTTTTCATCTTTCTATCTTCTATATATGTACATTAGGGTGGCGCTTATTTTGGAAATGTTCGAATTTCTTTTTATAAATTCATTAGATTATTTCCTCCAACTGAAATTTTGAACAAAAGTAAGAAAGTTTCTTTCTTTATTGTTAATTCTTATTTAAATTTTGTTGGTCATATGTATAAGTAGTATAATATTCATAACTTCACAAAAAAAAAAAAAAAAAAAAAACTAATAATACACCTGCAGCATCTTTAATTGGCCACAATAAAACGAAAAATGTAAAAAAACAAAAAATCACTGTTTTTCATCGCTATTTTTAAGTTGGTAAAAATTTTTTATAAAATGCAAAGATATTTTTTTTATACTATGCTATATTTTAAAGATTTTTGCCAAGTTTCATTTTTATTCATCAACAATTACAATTTTTCGAAATTTTTTAGTAAAAGACTAAAAATCTACCTGCAATTTGTATGGGAAATTTCAAGTGCTCGGGGGCACGTGTTAACGTTAACCGATTTCAATGAAATTTTGCACAGAATTTTTTTAAGTCAGCCTCATCACTTTAAGGGAGGGGGACGAAAGAAATTCGAACATTTCCAAAATAAGCGCCACCCTAATGTATGTACATATATGTATAAATATGGATGCACATATGTCTGTATGTTCCTTATGGACCACCCTACCGATTAGTTCCAAAATTTCAGGAAATCTTACTTTAAAGTCCAAGGGTGTCACTGTGCATGCTTGGTTAACGTCGGCATCGGTCTAACAGTATGCCAGCAAGATGCAGCAGTACATGCATTTTCGGCTACAATTCTGTTCAAAATTACACAAAATATTAGGTGAAACTTAAAGAGTGTTCCTGTGTTTGTTTGGTCTAAATCGGTTTACCAACAATGCAGCAGCGCATGCATTTTCATACTAATTTCAGAAAACACGGTTAGATTTTAAATTTAAAAAAAACAACAACAACTTAAAGGTGCTACCACCAATTGTTAAAGAATTAATTTTCGGTCAGATTTTATTCAAAACTTAAGGAAATTTAAGGTGAAAGTCTGAGCACGTTTCTGTGTGTATTTGGTCAAAATCAGCCTAGCAGTTTGCCAACAATGCAACATTGCATGCATTTCCAAACTTATTTTAGAAAACAATTTTATATTTTGTTAAAAATTCAAGTAAATCTTGAATGTAAAAAATAAATAAATTAAATTTGATGGCACAACAGCTCATGAAGAACTAGGGCCTAGTGACTTACAACTCTCAACCATTCCTGTGTGCGTGTCTGCAGGAATGGAGGGGACCTACAGTTTATTGCCGAATCCGAACGGCTAACGAGCGGCACTTTTCTGTGACAGGAGATACTCTTGGAGGATTTGTCAATTCCTCGCAAGAGGCAGTAGCCGTTTTTGTTTTAAATAAATAGATGGCGAGGCTGGGGATCGAACCTTAGACCTCTGGCATGACAGTCCATCGCACTAACCATCACGCCACGGCTACTACTTGAATGTATCTTTGGTAAAAATTGTTCTAGCATACGAGGTGCCACAGTGCATGCATTTCTCTAAACAGTTGATATTTTGCGTTCGTACATAGGTACCTACTTTAATTTTTCAAGACTACCATCGTTCGGAAGAATTTTTTTTGTTTGCCTAATTGATCTACACACTGGTTCATTACTACCATAGCATGTTCTGCAGAGTTGTAAAAACTGCAGTTTTTTCGGTACTGCAGTTAATTGACTAAAAGGACTAATTTCAATAATTCTTTTAATTTACAAAAATACTTTAACTAAAATCGAGCAGTCAGCAATCAGTACTAATATTCCGACTGTGCAGTTAAAAAAAAAGTTAATTAACTTTTAGTTAATTAACTGCAGTACTTTTTAACTGCTTTTTAGTCAGTAAAAATTCTTTGTACTGCGATGATTTAACTTTTAGTGAGCAAGTCTTTTAACTACAGTCAATTAACTGTAAGTCTTTTAACGTTTTCTATAGTCTTTTAACTAAAAGAAACAGGATGGAATAAAATGAAAAGAAATTTAAAAGGAAAAAAAGTTAAAAAAAACTTACAGTTAATTGACTGTAGTTAAAAGACTTGCTGACTAAAAGTAAATCATCGCAGTACAAAGACTTTTCACCGACTAAAAAGACTAAAAGCAGTTAAAAAGTACTGCAGTTAATTAACTTAAAGTTAATTAACTTTTTTTTTAACTGCACAGTAGGAATGTTAGTACTGACTGCTGACTGCTTGTTTCACAGTTAAAGTACTTATTTACAGTATTAACTTACATTCTATTAACTGCATTACCAAAGTACTGCAGTCTTTTACAGCTCTGATGTTCTGTGATATTGCTCAAAAAGCAAATTCCTGGAACGTAAGGATCTTAACGGTGCATAAATTGGCATTAAAAAAATTTAGGCAGGGCATCTAATATGATAGCTTAATATGTCCCTCACAAGCATTATACCATGAATAGTTCGTCTTGATTCGAGGGATTTAATACCGAAGAATAAACATCTCGCTTTATAGACTTTCATGGACTAAAGGCCGTTAAAAGCTATATTGAATCAATAATTCAACAAGTCCAATAAAATAGTGCTAAGTCTTCTACTTGGCTGATTTATTTCAGTAGTATATAGAATTTGTATTATAAAAAAAAAAAATCTTTGTATATAAACATTGCCAGGCCACGGGCACAAAAAACTTCTAGCTTTAATGATTAGGAATTCTAATCTGGTTAGATATAGTTCACACTAGGTATTCACCTCTTGTGTTCATTTTAAGAAATTTGAATTACACCATTCTGAGACACGATTATTATCAGACTGTATGAAAAAACAATCTTCAACGAAAGTGATTTCTAAAAATAGTTTAAGATCATCTGCATAAAAAGGAGGCACTGGGAATGCTTTATTATAGATGTAATGTCATTTATAAAAATATTGAAGAAAAAGGGGCCCAGATGGCTACTTTGAGGCACACCCGAGCTACATTCATATTTCTCATCATTCGAAACCTTTTTAGATTTTTATTTTTTTTTCGGCAAATCCTTTATTTTTAGATCAAACTGATCAAGGAAAACCTGCTACCTTATCTTTTAATTCTGTAATGTACATTTTCTTAAGAGATTTTTTATTTAAAAAATTTTAATTGATCAAATAATGAAAATCAAATGATATATTCACATTCTGGTTAATTTTCTCCAAAACTTATATCTGGCTACAGCACATATAGCGGGTCAAGTATTATTTAAATATTTTGTTTTGTTAATTTTAACGTAACTCATATTTCTCCCGTGCGAATCCGGAGTGGATCAGCTAGTATTTCATATTTTTCAATAAAGCCTAGTTTATAGATCGAAGCGAAGTAAAATTTTTATTCAAAAAATAGCTTTCTTCTAGTCGTGAAAAACACGAAGTAAATATAATTCAATGGACTTAATTAAGCCTTTCGACGCGAGATTTATTGATGTTTTATTTTGATTTGGATTTAACTTCGCATTGATGTATAAACTAGGCTTAAAAATAAAAAATAACAACATTTCCTATACTATGTAAAAAAAAAGTATATACTTAGTACTTACTTAATAAAACTAATTAAACTAATGAGAATAACCAAATAACAACTTTTGTTATTTAAAAGGACATCTTGGTACTTGGTATACTTTTTAAAACAGTCTTTTTTTTTTTTTAACTTTGAAAATTTAAAAAAACAAAAAAAAGAACAATTTTGCACTAAAATATGCAATGCGCGCAAAAATGGAAACAAAAATTCTCTTAGCAGGGGGTCCATAATGATATGCAAACATGAAAAAGACCACAGTTGGCGCCACCTGTCATGCGCATTTATTGTATCTTTCAACGACCGCGCATACGAATTATAATACACTTGCTGATTCCGGTCCATTGTTTAAACTTGGGATAACGTGTCCTTTGTCTTTGAAAAAAAAGCAAAAAGTTAGGTAGGTCTACATTATACAAGAAATATACCTACTTATGTCCTTATGTTGTGAACTGGTTGGTATTTATGAAAAAGCTGAGGGGAGTATAATATGTGCATACTATAATATGTGCACAATCAAATTTGAAGTTATACCATGTTCATACACTCGTATCATAAATCACTTTGGATCCACCCAGAGTGTCAAGTTCATTGGTGAAATGAAGTGAAGACAACGAATAGACAAACACCCACCCTTCCATCAGACGTGTCACAATGAATATGACAGAATGCATTGGAGATGTCTGTGACAAAATCTAACGAAGAAAAAACTAATAAATATTCCCTAAGCGCAGAGTGTCACAGTCATAATATACAAAAGCCCAGGATTACTTTGAACTAGAAATATAAAGTTCTTTCACTCTCCATCATCAGGGGATGATTTATGAGGATAGTGTTTTTCGCAAGTACTGTCATATTTTTGTACTCCACTCCAACCCTCTTATGTCACTTATATGTTCACTTCCTTGTAAGGCTATTCATAATTATGTTTGCACTTCACTAAAAACAAAATTTGGGGAAATTATTTAGCAACCACTTGGAAAATTGGGATTTTGCTTATTAATTTTCAAATTTCGTATTAAAATATCAGATGGTCGTACAAACAATCAAACTCGAAATTTCAATTAAAATTGACATTTTATTTCAATTTCCATTTCATATCAATTCAATTTATTTTATATATATATATGTAAATGCTGTTTCTAAGAAACAGTTTTCCATAACATGTCTAAACTTGTTAAAAAAAATTGTAAATTTAAAGAGAAATTTCAACTTATCTAGTATAACCTCAAATTAACAAAACTTAAAATTGTTAGTTTTTATACTTTAAGTTTAGTATATTATTTGTGTATAATTTATATAATACAGTAAAACCCATTTAAGAGAAACTCCAAAATGTCACAGTATTTCTTTCATTTAAGCGGGTTTTTCACTTAAACGAACCCCGCTTAAGTGAAAAAAAAATTTTAACTCAAGCGGAGTCCGGATAAGTGAAAAAAATTTCACTTAAGCGGATCTACAAATTTCATTAAGCGGAGAATTAATATTAGAAACAATTGTATTTATCCTTGAATTATGAAAATGTAGTTTTCTTTTTAATAAATGTCAAAATACGTATACCTCTTGAGCCAGTTGAAATGTTGCTTTGGATTTTTGTTTGAGAGGAAAAAGCAATTTTTTAATAAAATGTAAATGTAAATGTTTGTGAAATAATCAGAAATTCAAATTTCTTTTTCATTGTGAAAATAGTGAAGGTGAAAAATAAAGAAGAAACGAAAGCATTCAGCGAATTCAATGCGATTCAATTTTTTTTTTTCACTTAAGAGAGTTTATTTCAATGAAAAATATAAAATTAAACTGAAAATATGTTTCAGGTAAAGGTAATAGGTCGAAAAATACTCGAGGATGAAAAAAGTGTTTCATATAAGCGGGTTTTTCTCTTAAGCGGGTTTCACTTAAGCGGGTTTTACTGTATATTATTCCTAATTTATATGCTTGCCTTCATATAAGTTTTAATTTTTCTCGGAAATTCCAATACCAATGACTTCAAATCTCCTGTGGAAGTGATTTCCACAGCCTAAAAGAATAAATAAAGAATTGTTTTTTGGTCTGTGTGTTAGTGTATGTAAAGTTTGGTATGATTATGTTTCGACTTCTTTAAAAATCGTTGGAGCGTTTTTCTTAAAAAATAATAATTTTTGAAGTTTTTTAGAAAAATGTTTTTTTAGAATATAAGTAATAATATACAGCAAAAACCATAATTTCAAAGAAATTCATCAACCCGTTTTCGAAAAAAAAGAAAAAAGATTGAACATCGCAACATCGCAAGTAAAAACTTCGACGTTGTAATCCAAATTGATAGTGCGATGATAGAGAACACCGAACAAATGGTTTTCGCCATACCATCCGTCGGACTCTGCGTCTGTGCATCCCTGTGCCCACTGTAATTTAGTCTATAGAGCCTCTAAACGGGTGGTCTGATTCGCTTCAAATTTGATACAGATCAGTGTTATGTGATTCCATTGAGGTGAAAGTTCGAATTTTTGATTTTACTCATCTAGAAATGGTAGCTGCCATACAAATATTTCGGTTTTTCTAAATTTTATCAAAAACGGCTCTAATAATGAATAAAGTAGTTATTTAAAAAAAAACTAAGTACCTATAAGGTTTTTGCCAAAACATTTACATTTCGAAAATAGGGTTGTGATGAAAAAGGCCTTGTTTTCGAGATATTCGCGACTATCTTCTGAATGGATCAACCGATTTTGTTATAATTTTGCAGCCTGGTGCTTCTGAGTAGTTCAACCAACACTGCATTTAAATTTTTAAAAAATTAAAAAAATTAAAACAAAAATATTATTTTACCTACATACAAGGTACTTTTGACTTTTTATTTAACATTTTTTCACAACATTTTAGTTTTTAACTACAAGAGCAGGTACGTGTGATCCAGTCGGGCATTTTTTTTATTTTGTTTCTGTTTTTTTTTTTTTGAAAGTCTTATAGTTAGGTACTTGAACCAATTTATCCAAAATAATCCATTTTTATTCATGTTCAAAAAAAAAACTGTCAAGCAAAGCGGTAACCGCAGACAACGCTGTCATGTAAAGTTTGTTTTCTTTTTTTTTTTTATAAAAATAAATTGAGTTCAATATTTTTTGATGGCCAACAAACTGACGCACTGTAGATAATTATTTTTCATGTAAACCACAAAAATTTACCTGCAAAAACAAAACCTGAAGATATTTCGATTTCGAAACAACAACTGAAGTGCATACAAACATCCGATATACTTCGCCAGCACAGCGATTGGAATTTTGTTCAGCAGTGATTTCTTGAAGGTTTATTATAAGAGTTAACATGAGCAATTATTGTCTTTGGCTGATAATCCTCTGGAACCACAAATCTGAACCGAGACAACGGCTCAATGCAAATAAAATGGAATATAAGTTTGCATTTTAACTCCATATTCTCTGTTGATGTCTTTTTGCAACAGATTCGAAGTCTTGCATAGTCATTTTATTCCGCGTATAACAAAAAGTGATCGCATGTCATATGATCATAAGATATCTTGTATCTGTATATCGTGTGTTCAAATTCACGTCAGTCAGGTATTAATAAATGTCAAAACACAACGGCACTCCCCACTGGCATTTGGGATAACTCAATTATAAGCCGATTCTCCAGAGGCGACTCCCAGCATCTTGGCACAGCTGGATTCTGGCTCATGATCCAGTTTATGGTCCGCATTTTTTTTTTTTTTTTTTTGTCTACCTGGGATGGAGGAACTTGGGTTAAAATTTTAAGAAGGTTTGCAAAAATAACAAATTCATGTTTTGGTTTTTATCTAATGACTGTTTTTTTTTTTTTTTTTCTGAAGACATTATGTACATATGTATGTACATAGAGAGATAAGGTTAAGTTAGGTTCACATAATTGGATTTGTGGTTTGGAAGATCTGTTGAAAGTATTAGGAATAAAATAGCTTGGGTACTTTTTAGAGTCAAAAGATGAATGGAGAAGATACAAACAAATGATTAAAAAAATACAGAAAAAGGAATATTTTGTATTAGATGTAACTTTAAATACATATATAAAATAATAACCATGTAAAACGTGTATTTATGTACCTTCTACCCACAAGATTGTTAACAATAAATACTTCTTTTTTAACCTGCTGCATTTTTTAAATTGAAGGTAACAAGGTCGTATTTCACGCGACCTTTTAAAAATAAAAACATCCATCTTTTCGTCGGATGGCAATAATGTAATAATAATTAAAGAAGACTATTGTGGCCCCCTCACAAGCAATTATTCATAGAACATAAGATATGCAGTTACATAAACATGTAGGTAGGTAAGTATTCTATGATCGTGGATCCATCTTATATATAAAAATGAATGTTTGTGTGTTCGTCTTTTATAGACTCGCGCACTGTTGAACCGATTGAGTTGAAATTCACAGAACATGTTCTTATGAGCAGTGAAAGGGTTTGTAACGTAGTTTTAGTAAAATAATTTGCCCAATAACCGCCCCAATATTTACATACAAAATTTGAATAAAAAAAAAATATGACAGAAACAAAAATAAATTAAAAACATATCAATCAAAATTATCAAGACTCCAAAAAATTCTTACGATTTTACCATTTTTAATGCAGGTAGGTAAACATATATTAAATAAACAACTAGGTATAGTATATTAATTGCAAATGTAGTAGTCAATACGACAGAGGCGGTTTGTCAGTCTGTTTGGTAACATAAAATTATTTTGCTGTTAAATCCCATAGCTTAAAACCCCCAAGTGTGGGAAACTTGGTGAAAATTTCACGTTACCAAACAGAGGTGCTATTTCTGTTATGGTACAGAAAAAATATTTTTTAAAGCTCTTCCACACTACCTCTGTTTGGTAACGTGAAATGAGTGTTTTATTTTTATTTTTATTTAATTTAAAAAAAATGTATAACGTTTCCAAATTATTTCAGTCTTTTTAACAATAATAATGCGATAAAATATAGGGGGTGATTCACCTAAGGTGACAAAAAGCTAGGGCGTGTAGGTTGAGTCGGGACAAGAAAAAAATCGTGTGGGAGGGTGGGTAGGGTTCCCCCCGTTTAGACGGGAGGGACAATTTTCTAAAAAATCGATTTAAAATAGAAACAAAAATATAAAAAACAACGGCAACAATGCAATGTCATGCTATACTTTTTTTTTTTTAAGGCCAGAAGTCCGTTATTTTATTATGTTTTTTAATAAAATTTTTTGAGAGAATAGTTTTTGAAAAATTGATTTTCAAACTCAAAATTTTTAAAAAGATTAAAATTTGAAAAAGATTTTGCTCAAACTAATTTTGTTCAAAATTTTAAGTTATTAAGTAGTATTTTGTTTTTTTTTTTTTAATGTTCAACTCACGACGACCGGCTACCATTCTAGATTTTGGAGAAGGGGCAATAAAAAGGGGATTTCAAGAGAAAAAGAGCCACAAATGAAAATTTCCCAAAAATGAAAATGAAAAGCCAAAATCTACCGGACGCCAATAAAAATAACCGCACCGCAATAGAGTTTGGATCTCTCTTAAGCAGAAAATGTACTACTTTTCAAGTTTAATCACTAATTATTTTTCTTTTCTTATCAATTTCTAGTTAATCGTTTAAAATGTATTATCTTAAGGCGCTAGTTATATAGCTATCATTCAAAAATCGTAATTGAAAATTTCAATTGTTGATTTTGGGACCTTTAGAAAAGCAAATTGGTATACATAATTATTTTGATGTCGAAATAAAGCTTCATTAGTGACTTTATGTATTCTAGTCATAAAAAAAATGCAAATCCAGCAAAAATTTCAACATAAAATCATTTTTAATTTTTTAATGATCAGCAGCAGTGGCGAAAATGAAGTATTTTTTGCCTGGATATAACAACTAAGTCATAACTTTCATTTTGTAGTATCCCGTGGCGTAATGGTAGTGCGTTGGACTGTCACGCTAGAGGTCTGGAGTTCAATACCAGCCGCTTCCATCTTAAGTTTTTTTCAGAGCTACTACCTCTTGCGAGGACGTGAAAAATCCTCCTACAGGATCTCTTGTCAAAGAAAAGTACCGCTCACCTTAGCCGTTCGGATTCGGCAATAAACTGTAGGTCCCCACCATTCCTACAAACACGCACACAGGAATGGTTGAGAGTTGTAAGTCACTAGGCCCTGGTTTTTCATGAGCCGTTTGTGCCACCAAATTTATTTTTTTAAAGATGTAGGTGAAAAAGAGCCAAAATGCCTCTTTTGAGTCAAGAAGATATAGCTTTCAAATACCTTATAACCAAACCTACTTTATTACTTTATTAGTAGAAAGAGGACCCTTAATTCGAATTTAAGGAAAACTTACTTTTGTTATTTTCAATTTTCTCAAAAACTAGAATACATTTTGACATCCGGTTCCAAAAATTAACGAAAGCACTAAATAGTAAACACAAAGATACTGTACTTATAACATTTAATTTATCAGATTGAAAATTTAACTCTGCTGTTTGCAAAAAGGTCAGTAGAAACTAATTATAACATTTTCGTTGATATGCTGTTTGCAAAATGCTGATGCTCATAGCAACAAAAACATGAAAAAATTATGATAGCACGATAAAAACATCCCTAATTGCTCTTCTTTTGGCAATAATAATTCCTTGGCACTGGCGTCTTCGGGAATCGATACCACGTTGTTAGATGTTGCACGAACGGCACACTCTGCTATAAAGCCTGCAAGTTTTTCGTGCAAGTTGCCTGCAAGTTTTTCACGCAAGTTGCATGCAAGTTTTTTATGCAAATTGCATGCAAGTTTTTGATGCAAGTTGCATGCAAGTTTTTCATGCAAGTTGCATGCAAGTTTTTCATGCAAGTTGCATGCAAGTTTTTCATACAAGTTGCATGCAAGTTTTTCATGCAAGTTGCTGCATATCGTTTGCCATTCAAATTCCACTTATCTTGGAAATATTGCAAGTCGGGTTATCGTGAATTTGCATATTCAGTGGAAGCTTTAGAGCAGAGTGTGCCGTTCGTGCAACATCTAACAACGTGGTATCCATTCCCGAAGACGCCAGTGCCAAGGAATTATTATTGCCAAAAGAAGAGCAATTAGGGATGTTTTTATCGTGCTATCATAATTTTTTCATGTTTTTTGTTGCTATGAGCATCAGCATTTTGCAAACAGCATATCAACGAAAATGTTATAATTAGTTTCTACTGACCTTTTTGCAAACAGCAGAGTTAAATTTTCAATCTGATAAATTAAATGTTATAAGTACAGTATCTTTGTGTTTACTATTTAGTGCTTTCGTTAATTTTTGGAACCGGATGTCAAAATGTATTCTAGTTTTTGAGAAAATTGAAAATAACAAAAGTAAGTTTTCCTTAAATTCGAATTCCATCCGATTAAGGATCCTCTTTCTACTAATAAAGTAGTAAAGGAGGTTTGGTTATAAGGGATTTGAAAGCTATATCTTCTGGACTGTAAAGAGGCATTTTGGCTCTTTTTTCACCTCCATCTTTTTTCAACCACCAAAGTTTAAAAAAAATAAATTTGGTGGCACAAACGGCTCATGAAGAACCAGGGCCTAGTGACTTACAACTCTCAACCATTCCTGTGTGCGTGTCTGCAGGAATGGAGGGGACCTACAGTTTATTGCCGATTCCGAACGGCTAAGGTGAGTGGCACTTGAGATACTCTTGGAGGTTTTGTCCGTTCCTCACAAGAGGCAGTAGCCGTTCTTTTTTAACATTATTATACGGTGGACGTAGTGCCACGGATACGAGGTGGATTAGGTATTGCAAAATCTTTTCAAAATCTTCTGTATTAATTAAGTTTAGTAATTAATGCCAGTTTATTTGCTTACCTCTTAATGATTTCAGTTTTCAGATATTGGTATAAGGTTTAGCAGGCCTCCATTTATATTCAATAACTAAACTTTTTATATTCTAAACACCCTGTAACAATTGAAAAATAAACTAATTTATATCCTCAGTTCAAGTGGAAAACAAACCAATAAAACGATGTCTTTAGACTGTCTGAGGTTGAAACAAAACCGAATCTAATCTTGTCTGAAAAAATGAATGAGCTAATGTGCTAACAAACTGTATCTTAACGATATATGTATAATACCCCAAAGGGCACCAGGACTAAAAACATAACCTGACCAATGATGAAATTTAATATCAGCGACATAATTTTTACCATGTCATTCAAGATATTAGTCATGTTAACGTATTAGGAATACCGAACGAAGTGTGGCATGAATTTGCTTAAACATTGAAAAATAAAAAAAAATGAACTTAATATAATACTGAGGACATGTTTGATGGATAAAACTATAAGCTCTGTGGGGTTGTTCTTATATGGCGAGGGATTACTTATGTGTTCATGTTAAGGCACTGATAAATCCATGGAAAAGTTTTGATTACAACACTTCTTTTAGTTTTGAAATTAACAAAAATGTTTTTTTAAATAAAATTTTAATATTTACTTGTGAAGTATTTTGGTGGTTTTTACATAAGATTTCTTGCTTTAAATACATTTCTATTCTCAATTATCTTTGATTAATAAATTAATAAGAAATAACACTTTGAAATAAATTTTTTTGAAAATGTTTGATTTTTGTATTTAGGAACAAGTTATTATCGGACTATGACTAAATATGCTCGATTGTTCATCAACTCATGGATGTTCGAATTGAGGCAACGTTTTACCAATTAAATGGAAACTAATTTCATCAGAACCCTGACGACAAAGCAAATACCAAACTATTTTATCTCTATAAAACGTGCTAAAAAATATTCATACGAAGAATTTTTACGAGCAAAAGCTAAAAAGCTTCAATATTTCTTTAAGTTTATTGCTGGTATTATTCTTTGATAAAAATTATTTTTGAAACTTTACCCTAGATATATTTTTGGATAATAACTGTGGAGCGCTTTGGTGAAAATGTTCAGAATGTGAAGCTGAAAATTTTTTGTTAGATTTCCTTTTTTACTTGGTCTAACGCCCATATTCTTGACTTTCTTCAAAGCTAGTTTTACCAAAAAACTAGATCTATAGCGTTTTTGAGTTTTAAGTTTTTCACAAATTTGTATTACTTTGACATCTAAATCAAAATATTCATACATAGTTTGACATCTAAATCAAATCAATAATTTTTTTTTTAACTTAAAACTCGAAACGCCTATAGAACTAGTTTTTCAGTAAAACTAGCTTTGAAGAAAGTCAATAATATAGCCGTAATAGTGAACAATTCGTTTGAAAATATTGAAGGAAAAAAAAAACATTTTTTTTTTAAATTTAATTTTTTTTAAATATGCACAGTGTTCGACAGTAAAAACACAAAAATTACCCAAAGTGTGTAAATGCGTGTCTCAAGTATATTCTGCACATCTCCGCAAGATTTGTAAGAAGTGCTATAGAATGAATGTATTTCTATAAAAAAAAAAAAACATTTGTATTTATTTTATTAATTTTATATTTGTACTGCATATTGTGTATATTTTTCCGTATGATCACCTGGAAGGGTCTTTAGAGATAATAATTATTATTTAGTATTTTAAATATTTGTATTTAAATTAAACATTACTTGCACGTCCTTGGAATCGAACCGGAGACCCCTTGCTCCAATAGTCTAGCAAGCTAACCGCTCGACCAATCTGGATTATGCGGTGCATTGCATTAAATCGGGTTCTCTTTCATACAAAATTGTAACCTATAAGCCTCATATAGTCATTCATCAAAGACGCTGCACAATAATGTAAAAAGGTATGCATACTTATATCATCGCTATAGAAAACAGAATACGCCTATAGTTTTTCTCTAGCGATGATCTAAAATCGTTTGAGTTTGTTGTTTACCGTTCCTCTCTTTCTGTCATATTTTTTTAGATTGTTGGCGGTGTTTGTTTATATTTTTATAGTAGTTGCTAGACTTTTTAATTTTTGGCAACGATTTCATTATTATTTATTTATAAATTTAGATATGAATATGTTTTGAGATAAATATTAATGATTTAAAACGGCTGCGTAGAAGCCATTTTAAATCATCCTCAATTAAAGCTTTACAACATTTTCTTACATAATTGATATCGGAACGAAGGCTCTTTAACTTTTTTATAGGATAATTTTGGGAGCAAAAACTAGCATTTTAAATTGTACCGTTGTTTTTTAAATATTTTTTTTTTCTGTTTTAAGTCAATTTTTTAGAAAATTGCCCCTCCTGCCTAAACGGGGGAAAATAGACCCCCCTCCCATACGATTTTTTTCTTGCCTTAAGCCGACCTACTCGCTCCAGCAGTTTGGTGCATATTATACCGATCACCCTGTATATAGAATATGGATTTATAATTCACTAGCTGGCCCGACCCGGCTTCGCACGGGTAGAAAATCGTAAGAAAATAGCAAAATAAATTGGTACTACACGATAGGTAGTTAATGTCAATAACTTCAAAGTCGAAATTTTATGTAATTTTTTGTAGACGTTGGGACGGGAGCAGGGATCCGGCTTTATGATAAATTTGCCCTTATACTTTAAAAGTTTGCATGTATTGAGCTGTAACGATTTCAGCTCCTGAGTTGTATTTCCTGATGTTTGATAGGAAATGTTTTGATTCGGCAAGCAAAGTTTTAAGGGCTCTGCCAGTACTTCAAGTTGAGGCAGTTTATTTTTCCCGGCTGCGCAACACATTCTTATCGTTTCTCCATTAAATTTAAGAGCTTTGCAATGAGGACACACTTCAGTCATAGTGCCGATGATAACATTCCGACTAAAACTATAATCATGTGATGGGTTATATCGGAATGCAATGTGAGTATAATCGAGTGATTGCTGACAACATAGTCGTGGTTGACGCTGATCTGGTGTTCCTCGTTGACGTCTTTCAGCCGCTGGAAACGTTGGAAACGAAGCAGATCTGAAGCTGTAGAACACGGTCGCCGCCGTGCTCGCAACGCGTGCATTTGCATCCTCTAATCTGGTTTCAGGTCGCTCTTCTGCTTCTTCGGCACATATTTAAGCCATTCTTTGGCATGTTCGCTCGTTCGCTGATGCCCGTTCTTCATCAGTAGGTACTACTTGCCAGCCCTCGCCACATTGCATCCGCTATGCGAGTTTGACGGCCTATGTTTGATCTTTTGGGAGTCATTACCCACTTTGTTTAAAAAAAAAAAAAAATTTCAGCGGAATGTCAAAATATAAATAGATCGAAATCTATATGCAATGTACTCTCTCCGGACACCTCTCATAACCGGACAGATTTTTGGGTTCTCCAGTGTCCAGTTTTTAGAGAGTACATACATTATTTAAATTCAAAAAAAAAAGAAAACAAAAAAGTAAATGCTAAATCACGAAAAATAAATAAACTACATATAAACTTACGAAAATAACGCATCTCATATATTTTCGTCCGTGTAAAATAACAACAAAAACATACATTATTTATATATTTTAAATTCAAATTTTTGACAAAAAAAAACAAATTTTTTTTGATTAATAATGTTTATGATTGCTGATATCTCAGGACAGCGGGTGTAGCTTTTTTGTCCAACTGATGGCGATAAATTTGATTCATTATACACATGTGAGAGGAAAATTTTCTCTTAATAATTTTGATCCCCTTTCGGCGATCTGGAAAACTAGAAGCTTTTTTAAGTATGTAATGATTGCATTCCTAATAGGGGTAAATAGAACCCCGCCTCCTGCACCTGCGAATAGGGTTGTCATCGAAAACGACGCATAACCCTAAAGTTCGATTGAGATTCTGGAATAAATATTACACAGAACGAAATCCAATCTTATGTTTTTGATTATTTTTATAAAAATGCGACCATGTTCTTTTTTGTTTGAATTTTTCTTTTCTGGCTCAATTGCATAACTTTTTTGAAATTATGTGAATACACTAACTTCCCAAAGCAATCACAAAACCATCATATATGTAGTACCTACCTACCACAAAATTCACAAAATTGTCTTTTTCTATAAAGGAAAAAACAATCAATTTTGTTAAAACATTTAGAAAGAATATTTCTTATCTTATCATGCATCCCATTTGGTATTTACCTACATTACTTTTTCTTACTAGCACACGGCCAAACACAATAGCCTTAATTAGTTCATATATAAATAGCTTTGAAATTGCTTTAATTAGATTGATAAGTTTATCCATTTCAAATACATTAACATAAAACTGAAAACACATTTGTAAAAACTCTTTATAGGTAAGGTACCTTTAATGAATTCCTAGTAGTTAAATGTTTTATAGCCTTTTAATATCACACCTTTTGACTGAAACCAAAGTTATTACCATATTCCAGACACTCACTATCCAAATTTTATTAAACCTTAACCAGCAATCACCACTAATAATCGGCTGCTTTTTATCTTAAATTATCTAGAATCTCAAAGCTAATTCCCTTCGGTTCAAAATAAACGTTATAATTGATTGCTGTCTTACGAAAAAACAATAAAGCCAACGTTTATGAAGCTTCGAATCAATGTAATGCACAGACGCAGACGCAGACGCATAATATAATCTAAACTAGTTCTCATATATACAACCAGGCATTTAAATTGAACATAGCTTATAGATAGTCTATAATACCTGTTGAAGATAATATGGTGAATTGTTAATGCGACAACACTGAATTTAACAGCTACAACAATTTTCCCCATAGTCCATTATCATGACCCAAATGCTGAAACAACAAATCCTTGCTCATGTCATCCAGATACCAACAGACACCTTTAGAAAGAAAGCATCCAACCGAACAGAATCCCAAGCTATGCCTGAGCACCGCGCCGAAAACAATAATAAAACCCAAAAGGCATCTAATTGATGTGTCGCTTTACGTTTTGTTAATTCTCGACAAGATTTGGCCATTAAGACAACCCCGATATCTTTACTTAAATCTCTGATAAAATTCCCCAAATAAAACCAAATCTTTAAGAAGAAGCGGAGACGCAGGCCTTCGAAGACTTACAGCGAACAACAACAATTAAACAAAAAAAAAAAAAAAAAAGGAAGACCGACTTTTGAACGAATAATTTCTTGCCTTTGGAAGTTTTTCATGGCAGATCCATTTTGAAAGGCGTCTTACGCTTCATGGCACCCAACCCAAGTCTTGCGGCCGGCACCAATAACAGAACAGATTTTGGGCAAAATACCATCAAACCAAATTAAATACCCAAAAAAAAAAGTTTTAATAAAAAAAAAAAAAAAAAAAACCGGTAACAAATGATCAAGGAAAGACCAAGACGATAAGGTTCTACGAGGATCACCAATCCTATATGTATTTGACATAGCTGCCAAACCCAGGCCAGTCATTCCAGAGACATGGCGTTGCAAGATCTATTTATAGGAGCGAGCATATAAGACGCACAATATTTATGGTTGTTTCGCCTGTTAAATGTGGCACCTATACATAAGGTGGATATGCGAATGCACTCTCATTCTCGTCCCGAACGGAATATGAATGAAAGTCATCCTGGGCGCAGAGCACATCTTTCCCAAACCAACTTAACCGCATGGTATAAATCTTTAATCGCTGGTAGATCGACCGGTATCGATGACGAAGTTTATTAATTGAGTCGGCATCGGCGTTTGATCGATTTGGAAGAGAGAGAGATCTGGCCAGCATCCTCCATAAATATCCTCATCATCATCAAGAGTTGACGTTATCTCAAGCCTTGTGCTTCATGCGACTTATAAAGGAGTATAATACAACTTACGACAACAACCGAAGAAGGTCCCTTTTGCATCGGTTACATCTTTTTGATCAGATTTTGATAGGATGCAGCATCCAATTTACTGAGGATTAATTAATTCAAAGTCGTTTTATAAGGAATCGATGGCGTCTAATGCATAAAATAGAGGATTATATACAATCATCCATTTTAATAAATAAACATCAGCACTTGATTAGATTGTATTAGTAGGTAAGTCGCAAGCTGCAATCAACCGAACGCCATTTTAGATTGCAGTATTTTTGAATGTTTTGATTCTTTTAGGTTCTATGAAAGCGATATGAAGTTATTGAATAGCAGAATATCTGGAGAATAAAATTCATGGAAAAGGGTGCTTACAAAATGTTTGGAAGCAATTAAGTTTAAGTGTTCAACTGCAAAATGATACTTCTACAGAATATTTGTTAAAGGCCTTCCACACTATCCCACTGAGTATTAACACATGTCAAAAAAATGGGAAGTAAATCCTGTATAAAAGTGTGGAAACAAAATATGAAATTTCATCCCACACGACTTTGACAGCCCATCGCACACAACTTGACATGTGTTAATGCACGAAAATTTAGGATTGGTTCTGAAACCATCAAACATTCTATCCCCCTTTGTTTTTAGGTTATGGTGAATTGATGTTTTCGATGCAAGTCTGGAAGCAAAATATGAAAATCGTTTTCTTCACACAAATTTGGCAGTCGTAAGTAATTCTATCACACTTTTTTTTGACATGTATTAATACTCGATGATATAGTGTGGAAGGGCTATTAACAAATTTAAATGGCAATATTGCAATGGATATGTTACAGTAGAACTCTTAAATGTGGAAATTCTAGAATTTACATGTGACTCTTAGAATTTTTTTTTAAAGAGAATAGTTAAAAATTCGAAATGATGAAATCATAACGGACTTTTACCACCACGCATTTGGTATGATAAGCAGGCCACATAAGGAACTATACCTACCCAGAACCATCTGTGTAGACCCAACAGTTTCAAAATTTCAGTACAGATATTCATATCCAGATTGGGGGGTATCGCAAATAAAATTTCCGCGGGAATGTTTCCCTCAATAAGAAATTGTGAAATTGATTAATGGTCATTAGTTGCCCTCCGAATTTATCGGTATCGCCGTATCGGGAATAAAGTTTTTAAGGGAATTCG
The DNA here is from genome assembly GCA_947049315.1 of Epistrophella euchroma. Lineage (NCBI taxonomy): Eukaryota > Metazoa > Arthropoda > Insecta > Diptera > Syrphidae > Epistrophella > Epistrophella euchroma. The sequence goes on from OX346247.1 coordinate 46,280,503, forward strand.
ACTGTCCTGGTCACTTAAATAAGCCAATTTTGAGCTTAAAAGTAGCAGGAAAAATATAAGTGTTTTCAATTTTGGAAGAAGGGAAATATTCCCAGGGAAATTCTATTCACGATAGCCCAACTTTTGTATCGTGATGTTGTGAATCAACACCGAAAAGTGGTCGTTTTTTTTGAAGTTATACTTCTTTAAGGACGTTGGGGGTAAAAAATTTACTAGGAATCTGACGGGACACCTGGAAATGTCATAAGAAGATGACACTTCGGGTAATGGCATTACTGAAGTGCTGCCAAAGGTATACTCGTTAGAAACTTAGGCCTATCACTCACTAGAAATCTTTTAGTTGCCCGGAGTTGCCGGCAACACAGAACAACTAAAGTTGCTCTAGGCAATTTCCGAGAAATTTAAAAGAGATTGGTAGATTCCACCTAAATTTTGAGGATGCGCCAGTTTCAATAAATATTCTCGGATTCAGCATGAAGATTTTTTTTGTGTGAGTGAGAGACACATGGATTTCAAGGGTGTGAGTAAGAGATGGGTAGATTAAAATGAAAGGATTCTTTCTTTGTAATACAAACACGAGGAAAATTTTAATGAACGAAAACATGCTTCATTAAAAATCCAATGTAAACAGCCATAGTGAAAATTGCCTGAACAAAAAAGATGCAGTTGTGTTTTAGGACATGAATTATTATTAAGCCGCGTCCAGATCAATAAAAACTTAATTTATGGCGCAATATCATTTTTATATGGTTTCTATATTAACATCACACGCTGCAAAATTGTACGTGGGCGCCGAAAATCGATCGGAGTTTGAGAACGTGCATTGAATGTGACACAAAAAATGACAAAAAATAAAAAGCAAACATTTTTCGAATTTTTTAAAACGTTTTTTATTTATTTATTTTTTTTAAGTTTTGGAAAAAAACTAAAAAAGTTTTTTTTGATTTTTTAGAACTTCCACGATCACGAATATGAATTTTTGAAGTCGCTAGGTCGCTTTGTTTAGCTGCAAGTCAAATTTAAAGGTCTCGCAAATCGCGATTAAAGATAAAAGTCGATTTTTCATACAATGCGATGCATCAATTGAAAGGTGGCACTTCTTAGATATCCTCAATATCAAGCTCTCAAAACTATGAACGAAAAACCTGAAAATCGATCCTAAATAAATACGTAGTAAAAAAGTTGCTAGGGTGAGCAACTTAAATACTACTCAAGCTCATTTAATTACCACATGTAAACGTAGTAAAAGTTGCAGGAACACATTTCTTTTTTTTTTTAGTGTGCGGAAAAGAGAAAACACTATCTACTCATGAAAATCAATAATAAAAAATAAAAAAATGTCACTTTGAAGAGAGCACGCTTAATTAATGTACTCAGTGCACAACACACCACACAAGACATTTGTGTGGATCCGGCCTTACCCTGAGGCCACAGGGGCAAGTACTGGCGAGCAAGTTGCAACCCACTGGGTGCGTTCGGCTGACTATCCAAACCTAGCCGGATAGGTTTGTGTTGTTGTTATCCCGAAACACAAAATCTCGAATTACGAAATGCCGCCGAAAAGAAAAATAAAAATCACCCGATAGATTTTTTAAAAATATTTTACGGGATTTTCCCTTCTCTTATTAAAGAATTATTTTGTACTTTTTAAAAAATATTTCTAAATAAATATTTTTTGACAAAATATTAAATTTTATTGAAATATTTTTTAATTATTCTTTGCCAATCAGAAGAAATAGCCTGGACGACGGCATTACAAAAAAATGCATTTTAAACTGGTATGTTTTATAAAGGCTCTCCCAAACCAACGCGAAGCATTCGGAGCGATACGACGAAAACAATAATAACAACTTGTTGTTTGCAGCCGCAAATCTCGTTGAAAGATAAAAGTTTTTCATATAATGCGATGCATCAATTGAAAGGTGGCACTTCCTAGATATCCTCAATATCAAGCTCTCAAAACTATAAACGAAAAACCTGAAAATCCGACCCTAATCTAACTCGACCTCTCCATCCTGAATATAACCGTAGTAAAATTCCCTTTAACGAAGTTTCCTAACCAATGCATTCATTTGTGCCAATCTGTTCTGTGAACATAAAATTATAAGTTACAAATGCAAACATATCTATGCTGCCGTGTTAACTGAAAATGATCAAAAAGCGAAATACAGCTTTAGTTTTTAATTAAAACCATCCCAAATATTTCAAACATAGCCTTAACTGAAAAAATTGACAAATGTCAGATACGTCTTTTTCTCTTAACACGGCAGTATGCATCTACAAAAAATGTACTTTTTTCAAGTGAAATCTTTTTTGTGTAATTAGATTGCATACAAGTATGTCTAAAGAGCTGGAATTGGTGTTTAAAATATCAAACTGACAACTTTACTAAAGTAATTATCTGTTTTTATTGTAAAATACTAATTTTTCCATGCAGATAATTCAATTCACAGTAACAACTTGTAATAGAGAAAAATACTTATTTTCGTTTCATTCGGATTCTGTGATATCAAATTCACGAATTTCTATATTCGTAGGAGATTTTTCACTACGAACGTAGTACTAATAGATTATGTGATCATTTTTTCTTCATTGGAGAATATTTTCAATTACGATGGATTCTGTGATAGGGTTGAATAGTTTTATCATTTCGCAAAAGAAGTATAACTTCCAGAGCGCGTACGTTAGTACACACACAGTTTTTTTTTTTTTCATTTGCGCCTGACATATGTATACGTTTAACGTACTGTAGTTACATAGCTCTACAAAATAGACCCCATTTAAGACATTCTTTTAAAATATAAAATCTATCAACTTTTAAAGATTACTGAAGTACCTATATTTATATTAGGTATGTAATATATACCATCGTCCTTCATAAACATGGAAACAAATATTGTGGTTTGGTTGCTATCAGCAATTTTATCTAAAGGTTTTCTCTGACAAGGTCCTACAGACGTGTGTACCTGAATATTTATACATCAGACGACATAAATTCCTTTTAATATGTCATGTTTCCTGATGTCTTGAAGTCGTCAATCTTATCTAATCTCCGTATAGCGACATAAGGACCTTGCTAGCCATGCGATCCTTTTTTTGACCAATACAGAAAACAAAAAAAAGAGGCAATCGACTTGTTAAAATGATACTTTGTCGTCGTAATCGTAACACACAACAAAAAAAAAGGAAAGTACTCGGTACGCACAGAGTCGTTAACAGATTTATATCGGGATTCTTGAGCGTAGGCGCCACTCCCTATCATATCTCTCGAGTAGAGTTATGAATGAAAAAAACAACCAATATACCAATGTCGCCATGGAACTAATGGCCTATTGTTTTAATTGCCAAACCAACAAACCTGCTTTGTTCTTGAACTGATGCAAACATTATGTACGTATTGCATGGCATCCTTTTTTTAAAACAAAGATAATAAACAGGTTCACTATATCAAATAAGAAAATACCTAAATGCTGGGAGTGATATTGGATTGTTGTTTTACTGAAATTTTTTGCTTACCTGGATTTTTTCACATCAACTATTAAATCGAGGAAGCAAGCAAGGCAAGAGTATATTTAGTCCTTGATTTATGGATTGTGGTTTTTATTTGTATTTTGTAGACTTTTTAAACAATCGTTGACATTTTCTCAAATGACTGTCTGGTGTGAGAGAAATGAAAGTATAACATTGAAATCCAGTTGTAAAGAGATTAAGGGGGCTTGATTCAAGATGGCAAAAATTGGGAAAGGAAGGACAAAGCGGAAATATTAGTCGTTTTTATTTTTATGATAAAACTAGTAGCTTGTATAATACCCAACCCACCGAAGAATACGTAGTTGCGATCTAGAAAATCGAAGGATTTCGAAACATATTTTTTTTTAATTTTTGGCTGAATCTGAGATATAGCAATTCTTGTATTTTGAAGAGCCAAAGACCCAAAGAAGGAGTTTAAATTCTTGGAATCCATTTAAACTGTTGAATAAATTCTGCAATAAATTATGAAAACAAACATTTCGTTATTTTAACAATGTTGCCGAAATTTCTAAGTCAAACCGTTAAAATTTTAAAGAATGTTGAGAAACACTTAATGAAACAAAGCGGTTGGATTATGATGAGCACCTCTATTGAATGAATGACTTGGGATTTAAAATTGCACTGCGACCTTAAGGTCTATTATGCTCCCATGTAGAGTCAGATGAGGTTGCTCATTTACAGCTCTTCCTCCAAATTCGTTTCTTTGAGGAACTTAGTATTTGGAGTATTTTCAGAGAGGGTAATTCACTCTCCTATCTGGTGACGACCCAGATATCTGTGTCGTCACCAGATGCACAAGTGCTCTGATGCACAAGTGTTGCAGAATCTGCATGTTGAGATGTCTCTTTAGCTTGCAGTGACCAGTGAGGAGAGGATGCCCGTAGCTATTCCTAAGCTAATGCAGGATAGGATGTGAAACGTTCTGCTATTTCATTGCCTTTGACACCAATATGGCCTGGTACCCAACAAAGTGTTATATTGTTTTTTTTGCCCAGTTCGTTCGTGCTTCAAGTGCATCTTGGCTGTCTGACATGATGGCTATGTTTTGGTTAAGGTGGTTCCTATCGAGATTACGGTCTGCACATTTTCCTATGGCGTTGACTTCCACCTAAAAAATGCTAGTAGACTGCCCCATCGGTAAGGAAAGTTTGGTTCCTGGCCCAAAGATTCCTGCCCCAATCCTTTTACTTGTTCGCGATCCATCAGTGTACCACCTGATGAAATTTGCTTTAAGAGTGTAGTTCACTGATTCGCCTACCCTACCCACTCTGATTTGATACTTAACTCCGTTCGAAAGTTTTTCACGAAATTATACCTTTTAATCATACCATCTCTAGGAATGTCAGTGAGGTTTTTTATTGTGGACTTGCTGATCGAATTTATAGGCCCTAGGGCCTATGTATTTTCCCGTCCCAGTACCAGCCTTTGCAAATCTCATGATGGCTCCCATAGCAGCACTTTCTATGGCCACATGTAGTGGGCTTAAGTGAAGGATTACCTCCATTGCTGCTGTAGGGCATGTTCTCATTGCTCCAGTAATGCATAAGCATGCGAGCCTTTGTACCTTTTCTAGAGATTTCCTAGTTAAAGTTAGTTCGGTTCTTTTATACCATGAAACCGCACCATAGGTAATGATGGGTCTTACCATCATGGTGTACATCCATCGGAGGATGTTTGGCTTACAGCCCCATGTTTTACCAGCAAATATCTTGCATATCATAAGGAGCCAGTTATAGCTATCATTGAAATTCATCATTAAAAATTTTCAATTTAAGATTTGGGGCACTTTAAAAGCAAAATCAGTAATTATTTTCATGCTTATATTAAGCTGACGACTATATTAATTTGTATTGCCAAAAAAAAATTTCATTTGAGCCCAACCTTTAATATAAATCGACTTTAAATATTTCAATGATTATTTTTTTTAGTTTTACCTTACCTTACCAATGATCAGGGCCGTCAAAGCCAAACTTGCGCCCTGTGCAAGATTTGTAGAAAGCGCCCTTTTTTTATATTTACACACATATGAACAAACATTCACACAAAAAAGGAACCAATCAAAACAAAAAAACAAACTGCCTGCGCAAGAACGATTCGACTATACATTCATCCCTACTAGCTTTAATTTTTTCACTCTATTCTTCTTTTCCATTCTTTGTTTTTTTTTTATTTTTTGCTCTTTTCGTAGATGAGAAAACACATACACAGGTACACTGTATAGTGCGTAATAGAATAGGTAATAGGTTAAAATGCAAATGGAAGTACATATTTGTTTGCGCAAGATCAGATTACATTTTCTTGCTCCTGCTAATGCGCCCCCAGAACTTTGCGCCCTGTGCATTTGCACATCCTGCACATATGGTTGATCCGGCCCTGCCAATGATCATTGAAAAAAATAAAAGACATTTCATGAGAACGGTTTGGCCGAAATGAAATTTTTTTTGGCCAGATAAATTAATTAAGTTATAAGCTTTATTTTGGCATCAAAATAATGATAGATTTTGCATCCTAAACGTTTAAAATACATCATCAAAATTTTCAATGATGAGTTTCAATGATAGCTATAACTGAGGTCTAAGGGCCCTAGTGGCTTTCCCGACAGTTATTTCAACGTGTTTGTTCCAGAGGAGTTTACTGTCTAGTGCAATTCCAAGATATTTAACATCCTTCTGGGGTTCTGTGCCGCCATGTGCCGTAATTATTTCTTTTTTTTTTCAAATTAACAAATTTCAATGCGCTTACCACCATCCTCCCTATAAAACTCCAAACTCTATGAGCTTTTTATCGAGATCGAGATGTAGATGGAGAGTACAAAAAGCCAAAACGTGTCGACTGTAGTATAATAGGACTCCGTGAAATAACTTCCCAATGAAATAACCCCCCAATCCAAAAATAAAATAACTACCCAAAATGATTTTTTTAAGTCCCCAAATTCAAAGATGAAATAAATCCCCAAAAGCGCACGAAATAAGTCCCCAAAGAAATAACAAGGGGGAAATGATGCCCCCTCTGCTTGGCCCACTATAGGATTTAGGGTAGGTGCGAGCTTGGGTGTATGCAGTTTCTTTTGCATTTAAATAATCTGGATATAAAGAAACTTTTCACCCAACTTCGCAACTACCCTAAATCCTATAGTGGGCCAAGCAGGGGGGTTACAGGGGGGCAGCATGTCCCCCATACATACTTCACTGTTTATACGCTGTAATTTTGTAATTTCTTCAAAAAAAGAAGTACCCAAATTTGTGGACTTATTTCATATTCATAGTTGAATTTGGGGATTTATTTCATCATGAAATAACCCCCAATTTAAAAATGAAATAAGTCCCCAAAAATCGATGAAATAAATCCGCAATTTTGGTGAGTTTTTTTCATATGACAAAACTTCCCATTTTAATATAAATTTTGGGTATTTATTTCATTTTTTTTGAGTTATTTCATTGGGGAGCTATTTCACGGAGCCGTATAATAGCCGCTTGGCCACATCTAGCGAATATACAATAATAATACTATTCGGATAAGATCATCTTTGAATCGCAGTCCCAGACCCAAGGTTCGAAACGAAAATGTTGTCCTAACGTCCGTTTCAAACACCAACACATTGCAGTTCTTGGACAAAAAGAATTCAGTCAGAGAATCTCCAGCTGGTATCGGGAGTTCATTAAGTACGCAATTTATCTGGGTATAAATTCTTTTGTTAAAATTTATTTAATTTTCCAATAACAAAAATATTCTAATAAAATACATTTATGTACACTGAAAGAATGAAGCTATGTATATAAATTTCATACATTTTTATTGAATTTGTAAGCAAAATTTAGAATTTCAATCAAAAAATAAACCTTTCTCTTAAACAGCTTCAGCAAAGCCAACACGTCTTTTGCCATAATCAAATTTTGTATAGAATTTGCGAGTGAAAGTAAATCCAAGAATCCATGTGGACGTGGAGCTCTCCATGGAAGAAGGAAGTATTACGAATCCTGTTTTGCAAGTGAAATTGTCATTTTCAGTAACATAGTCTTTACCTTCGAGAGCAAAAGATTTTCCACCGAGAACAAAGTTGATGGCTGGTAGTTTAGAAATTAGCTGACAGTCGATATAAAATTCCGTACTTGGTGATGGTGCCATCGTTACACCAATAATATCATTGATGGCCTTGATATCTTTTTCTGGTCCTGCTATATGGCCAGTTCCGGTATCAGCTATAGCAAAACAACCATCTTCACAGAAGCTGACGTCACCAATCAAACCTGAATCCATTTTGAACATCCAATAAGTGTCTCCAATCACCGGCAAATATTTAAATTGACCCCTGTAATATTTATCGTCAGCTCCTCCAAAAACGATCTCCCCAACTTCTTTTGCTTTTAGGTTTCTTTTTAAATAGACGGAGAATATTGGATCTTTAATCAACCCTTGTTTCAAAAGATTATTGAATGTATAAACTGCCCCTTCGTGTGAGGTAGAGCTACAACTCAGACCAAGGATTCCATCGAATCTTGAGGCCTTAAATATAGAAGACTCTTTTATGGCTTGGGCAAATGTTTGTCGCTTTATAGTTACTCCTGCAATTTTAACCTCGTCAGTTGACAAAATCCCAGTGACCTTGCCTGTGCCATAAAAAAGATCAACCTCTTCGCCATTTTCATCGTAGGTCGATGATTTACTAGGATCATATTTGGTGTTGTTCGTACAACTATCTTCAATACAGTTTTTCGATGTAATCCAAAGGTCGGGTGATCCCGTATCGAATACGACATTGAATTTCTGTGGTGGAGTTCCAATAGCTATTTCTCCATAATACTCCGAATCTAAATTGGAATATACCAGTGGTTCTGGAAAACCAACTTGTCGCGATGAATACCATTTACGGTATTTAATTTCCGTACCATCTCCATCAAATTTGAATTTGTTAATTTTCATGCGTAAAAGTTCTGAACAATATGCTGCAGCTATCAGACAAGATAAAAAAAGAATTAATTTCAGCATAGTTGATCGAAATCAATATATCTGAGGGATGTTGAAAAAAAACGTTAAAATTGTTAACCCTTAAAGTATATATTGTTATCGGAAATTTAAACTTAGACACTCAACTTTTCGGTTTGAAATGCAAAATGAAACTGAATTCAAAAATTTCCTAGCAGTCGGTTGATTTGAATATTTTAAAATATAGAAGATAATGTTAAGATAAAATTTTTTAATCAGAAACATTGCAAATACAAGCCTGACAAACCTATACTTGGTTTGTTTTTCAACCAGGAGTAGTTTTCTTCATATTCATCAATTATTACTCAACCTTTTAAAATCACGGCCGTTTTAAGACTTAAAAAGGCCCCAATACACGCTGCAAGCCTCAGGCCTCGCGTTTTCTCTGCAAAAAATATCAATTATTGTCACTTGAAAATTGTAAAATTAAGAAAAAATTGTCAGTTTAAGGATTTTGTTTTTGAGAAAAATTAATTTTAAATTGGCTAATTTAATTGTTAACTTGGCAGTTTTAATTTTTAAATTGCTTAAGATTTATGTACATACATACATCATGAAAAATTAGTTCATAACTGTTTCGTGAGGAAACAAGTTCGCGCATGAGAAAACAAAATCGTATGGGAATTTTTGAAATTTTCTTTTAAAATCTTGAATTTAGGAAAATTTTTATCTTCCCATTGGAAGTCAAATTAAAATTTTTGCCATTTCTCTGAGTTTCGAGTTACATATCTGGAATTCGAATCCATCATTTTTAGAGATATATCTGTACAGGTAGTGTGTGTACGCGCGTTGGACCGATAGGCGACATGCTGGGGCCTAAGGTAGTTGCCTTACTTGCCTGAGTTAGTCCACCTCTGTTTAATACTAAACACTTTATTAGTGAGTGTTCCAATTTGATATTATTTTGCTTTAAAAATTCATTATAAATTAAAAATAGATGTAATACACATATAGCATATGTAATTATTACTCATCCTTCAAAACGGAAACTTTATCAGTGAGTATTCCAATTTGGTTTTGTCTTGCGATAAAAATTATTTGTAAATGAGTAACAGAACAGAAGTAAAAAACGGCACACGTATACCGATGAACAACTGCTTTTTTTTATAACACATTGCAAAAATGCCAAAATCCCGCATATGCCAAAAATCCCGAATAACAAAAATGCCAAAATCGCGAATGACAGAATTCCGATTGCCCAAATCTCGAATACTAAAATCCCGAATAAATGTTTTGGTACATATTTAAAATCGCGCGATTTTAAATACCAAAAAATGTACTGAGCCATTGTTAATGTTTGTTTTTTGATTATTTGGTAGATACCTACTAGTTGATACTATACTTTATCGAACTAAAATAGGCAGTGTAGGTAAGATAGGACGTTTGCCTCTCATTCTGGCTACAGTGGATTACATAAATCTGTCCTTCATTAAAACTCTTACACAAAAACCCATTCAATTAATTCTATACGCAAATAATGTTCTTCTTCAACGAAAACAGCTTAAAATTAAAATAAAATAAAATAAAATAAAATATAATAAAATAAAATAAAATAAAATAAAATAAATTAAAATAAAATAAAATAAAATAAAATAAAATAAAATAAAATAAAATAAAATAAAATAAAATAAAATAAAATAAAATAAAATAAAATAAAATAAAATAAAATAAAATAAAATAAAATAAAATAAAATAAAATAAAATAAAATAAAATAAAATAAAATAAAATAAAATAAAATAAAATAAAATAAAATAAAATAAAATAAAATAAAATAAAATAAAATAAAATAAAATAAAATAAAATAAAATAAAATAAAATAAAATAAAATAAAATAAAATAAAATAAAATAAAATAAAATAAAATAAAATAAAATAAAATAAAATAAAATAAAATAAAATAAAATAAAATAAAATAAAATAAAATAAAATAAAATAAAATAAAATAAAATAAAATAAAATAAAATAAAATAAAATAAAATAAAATAAAATAAAATAAAATAAAATAAAATAAAATAAAATAAAATAAAATAAAATAAAATAAAATAAAATAAAATAAAATAAAATAAAATAAAATAAAATAAAATAAAATAAAATAAAATAAAATAAAATAAAATAAAATAAAATAAAATAAAATAAAATAAAATAAAATAAAATAAAATAAAATAAAATAAAATAAAATAAAATAAAATAAAATAAAATAAAATAAAATAAAATAAAATAAAATAAAATAAAATAAAATAAAATAAAATAAAATAAAATAAAATAAAATAAAATAAAATAAAATAAAATAAAATAAAATAAAATAAAATAAAAATAAAATAAAATAAAATAAAATAAAATAAAATAAAATAAAATAAAATAAAATAAAATAAAATAAAATAAAATAAAATAAAATAAAATAAAATGAAATAAAATAAACTAATATAAAATAAAATAACATAAAATAAAATAAAATAAAATAAAATAAAATAAAATAAAATAAAATAAAATAAAATAAAATAAAATAAAATAAAAAAAAATAAAATAAAATAAAATAAAATAAAATAAAATAAAATAAAATAAAATAAAATAAAATAAAATAAAACAAAACAACTCATTTAACTGTTTTTTCTTAGAGTGTGTGATTAATATCTTTGAATACTTATTATCTTTTCGCTGCTTATCAGTAACGATAAAACATTGATACACATCTATAGATAAAGATATAACATTGTTGTTTTTCCTTCGCTGACTTCAACAAAAATTCATTCGGGGTACCATGCACATAGGTACTTACAATTTATACCTACGTACTATGAACTTATTGTGACGTTACAATAAAAAATAAAAACAACTTTTTTGTTAGAATTTCTATGTATTGTAGGTATAAACATACCTATGTATCATTTTTTTCATTGAAAATACTGATCCGCTATATTTTGGATTAAATTTCGTATCAAAATCGGCTACCCCCTCAACCATCTTATGCATGCGGTACCTAATAACATTTCCATTAAATTTTTACTTCGGTTGGAAATATTATCCTCTGATTTGCTTTAACGTAAATATAGGTATACAAAACAAGACAATGCCAGACAGACACACACCAAAAGAGTTGACTCTTTCGTCGAGACCATAATAATTCATCAATCATAGCTAATTGACATGGCAAGCCTATAGTCGTTGGCCCGCCCTGTATCCATTTCCATAGTTGCTGTTAATCTTTTCCCAAAAAAGATACAGACAAAAAATTGACGGATGATCCTTTCGCGAATATATACCAAACAAATTTTTGTTTCTTACATAGGCTTAAAGGAAGTCCCCTTTAACCCTTAATGGGATTTGCATAGCATAATATGTTTGTGAAAGGTTTTTGCATATTTTTTCATTTATCCAGCTGATCTGTTAATAAGGGTTGCGCTGCATCGACCGGCCGTGTTAAAGGTTGAAGTGGTTGTTCTACATGCAGATGTCGGACTCGACGACTTAGTGGAATTTTATGTTTCCAATTTCATAGAGCAGACATTTAAAGTGTGGAAGGCGGAACAGACTGACTGTATCTGAAAGTGACACATTTTTTATTTTTTAAATAAACCACGAATGCATTTGACATTTTGTACTTGATGGATTAGAAAAGTAATTATTGATTAAGCAGCATTTATAGCATGTAAATTATAAGACTTACCAATTTACGCGTAAAGGATTTTTGAACACATGTTTTAAGACTCATTATCCATAGGGTATATGAAATGTTTTTGTGAGGCCTTTTAATGTTCAGTGGTATTTAAATATCTCTTAAAAATCGCTTAGAATATGGAAATTTGTCTCAAGGCTATTTTCAGAGGGGTAACAGATACGAATCTTACGCAATCAGTCTTTGCTTAAAATTTAACACAAAAAATAAAGCAAAATCTGTTGTTTTTTATAGGTAGATATGTAGTTATGTAGATTAGCCTGCACTATAAAAATATTTAGCCTTCGCACAGGGACTAAATACCCATTTAAACACCAAAAGAATGTTTGGAAACTGTCTGATATAATTTTTTTTTGTTGGGTTTACTTCTTTTCTCTATTTGCTCCTGCAAATTGAAACTAAAAATCACCAGAACTACAAAATATACTAATTAAAATGTCGTTTTTTTTATATACAGCTTATTTTTGTAAATTATTAGAAACAAATATTTTGAAGAATAGAGCTGCAAATATGACACCTTCAGGCAAAAAAATCCTCCATTATACATAAATAGCTAGCCTGTACCTACTAACCATCCTGCTTTGCTACTTCAGGAATTTTTTAGAAAATATACATAAACAGGGTGATTCGCATAAGAGGCATCCAAAAACTAAAGCATGTTAGGCTGGTCCAAAACAAGAAAAATAAAATACACGACTGGTCGCACCAACTTGCTCTTGTAGTCAAAGCTTCTTCAAATAACTTTAAATATTGAATGTAATATAATTTATAAAACACATATGTAATTAATAATTATAAGTATATGTATTTTTCGGTATAATACATTGAAGAATGAAAATTTTAACATGGAACAAAGCATAAAACACGTTCTTAAATTTATAAAACAAGTATTTAAAATGTTTTAATCTCAGAATGAAGAACGCCATCTCAGTTCTTGAAAAAAATGTGAATTTATGCAGACAAAATTTTTTAAACCGTTGGAGCGGTTTAAAAAAAAAATTCTTATCGAAAAAAAAATTGGAATGCCATTTAAAAGAATATAATAATATACAACTAAAACCAAAATTTAAAAAAAAATTTTCAAACTGTTTTCAAAAAATAAATTTTTCAAACTAAATTTTTGACCTTTTTTTTTAAATTAAGTGCTTCTTTCGTTCTTATAATATTCAATGCTCTGGTCAATTCAAAGTCAAACACTGAAAACTATAGATGCCCAAAGATCTTTTAGTTTTTGAAAAAATTACATAAATAGCACGAACTACTTTAGCTGAAACATGCATGTTTTCCATTTTTTGTGTATTACATAAAATACTAATACTTTTGGGCCCATAAAATGTAAAAAATCTCTGATAACCCAATTAATGACTTTTAAGTAAAAAAATGTTGAACAAATGTGTCCCATCTGACGCAAATAAAGAAAGTAGGTAAGTCTGTTGATGTTGTGATTTATGTTTTAATTTTTAAATTATTAGTTAATTGCTGATAAACAATTATTTTTATTCATATACACATTCATTTCTTTTATGTTTTTTTTTTTAATTTGATCAAGTTTTTGGGTATCAAGTTTGTATACTGAGTCCATCTGAAAAAAATTTAGTCACTTTTGGTGTTATGATTCATACACATTTTATTTAACAATAAATACATACAGGCCAGATTGCGGAATATATCGCAAAACGTGCGATATTTTTATATATTTTTATATGAAATTTTCAGAGTTTATTCTAATGAGTGAGAAAAAATTTTAAAAATTTGTTTTATGAAAATCCGCCCACATTTCACATTTCTTTTCCTCTCGAAAACTATTTAATTTTCTCAATTTCTCGGAAACGAATGAATCAAATTGATTGAAATTTTCAGGATGTTTTCTTTTGGGCAAGAAAAAAATTTTAAAAATATTTTTAGTAATATCCGCCTACTTTCACGCCCACTTTTATTAATTTTTGTTTTCTCGGAAACGGCTGTAACGATTATGATGAAATTGTCAAAGTTTGTTCTTATGAACGAGAAAAAAATTTCGAAATTTGTTATGGTCAAATCCGCCCACTTTTACTATTTATTATGGTCTTTCTTGGAAGCGAATCAATCGATTTGATTGAAATTTCAGGGTGTGTTTTTTTTACTATGGGCCTTACCAATAATCAAATTTAGTTATGAATTAAATATTGCAGTGGAATAAGTCATAACGTTATGGATATGGATCCTAAATAATTAACAATGCAATATTTTCTCAATTTTCTGGAGTCAATTCCTTATATGGTTCATTATTTATAGTGTACGTAAATATTTAGGTAATACCATGCAAGGTTTAGTTTATTATTTAGAGCCCTTTCCATTATGGTCCTAGGTACATTTTACTGAAATATTTAAGTCGTAACGAAATTTGATTATTGGTAGGGCCCTATGTCTTTAGGTAATCAAGTAACAAGCTTTCTTAAATAATCTGATTTTAATTCAAAACAAAATTATATTACATTCGCAATTAAGGATTTCTTTTCTTTAAAATTACTTTTAATTTACTTATTCATTTGAGTTCACAATAGCCGACAAAAATTACTATTACCTGTCAAACACGGACAAAACACATCTAACAAATATTCCACAAACATTGCAGGTCAGATGGTGTTGGTCCCTTGAAATGCTTGTGAAGTGTATCATCATCACAGCACCAGTAATTGAAAAATCGAGAAGATACATGTCCAGACCCAGAGGCGGATCGAGAATTTTTAAATGGGAGTGTTTTTAAAAATTCCCAGTCCTGTTTTCTTACCCAAATTAATTTAAAAATTATTTAATTTTTAATTTGATTTTGTTTTAGCAAGAAATTGAACATTTCAAACCAAACGACGAAGAAATCATTTTTTGATTTCATTTGTTAAAAAAAAAAAAAATGAAACACTCATAGTCCAGTCAACGAAGGCAAAATAAATGAAATAAATCGTATACTGTGGGCTATTTTTTTAAGTGGTAGGGGTGACACTCAGGTCCAACATACCAAAAGTCCCCAGTCTATGGCCGCGAGCTTAAGCCATAAGAGGGGGTTAAAGACCCCCTTTTTTAGTTTTTTGCGAATATTTCGAAAAGCAAGGGCTTAAGTGAAAAAATCTGCACTAAAGAATTAAAGTAAATTAAATTTCTTACACAAATTGTTATAATTATATTTTCGTTTAGAGCAACACTAAGGAAGATGCGGGGCGGAGAAATGTCAAGAAATCTAAAAAATCGGTCATTAGCCTACAAAATTTAGTGTTTATTGATCAATTTTACCCAGAAAGAACAGAAAAGGTAAGTATATGTATTCAAAATTATTTCATTGATGATTTGGAAGAGAGTTTATAGGGTTAAAACATGAAGCGACGTCCCCTAAAAAAGGGGACCTTTAACCCTCTCTCCTGGCTTAAGCTCGTGGCCCTGGGATGGGGACTTTTGGTATTTTGGACTTGAGGGTCACCCCTACCACTTAAAAAAATAACACACACTACACGATTTATTTCATTTATTTCATGATTTAAGGTCTTCGTTGACTAGACTACTCAGTAGTTTGATTTGTTTTTGTTTAGCTTTAAAAATGAAAAACGAGTAAGCAGCTACCTAGCCTACTATAAGTAACAAAAAAATACTATATTATAATTTTAAGTTATTGGGTCATGTTTTTCGAGAACTACTTTCAAATTATTGTTAGATACATTGTTAAGGCTGGAGCACTTCCCAATTATTACCTTTGCACAAAAGTCAAAAACGAAAATCTTATTAGGTAGGTAGGTACCTTATTACAATTGGGATGCAGTATGCTGACTTGAAATTTCAAAGGGAAAATAGCATTTCATCTGAAGAGAATAATGGAGTAAAAAAAAAGCAAATTTAAATTTATAGATATGTTGACTCTATACTTCAAACGTTTTAAGAGTCAGTCAACACCCCAAACTGTTTCCGATGAGATCCGCTACTGCACTGTACGTGTACCTATACCGTGTATCTGTCTACAAACAAACATAAGGAATTAAAATCGAAAAACGAGGGTAAAAAGTGACAGTGACCAAAATTGATGTTCACATTGTCTGTCCAGTCACAATTTTATGGTCACTTGACCATTTGCTAATTTATTAACTATTTCCGTGTGTGACCAATTTTCCACTATAGTTTTTATACATTTTTTTTATTTTTCTCATTGAGTATTTATCTTCTCTTTTTTTTTTATGTTATAAGCATGAATGACAGGTTGTTATTGTGTACGCAGACGTCCTTATGTTGACATTTAGTCCAGTTGTTAGAATAACAAAAATTACAAACCAGGCCAAGAACTTCTATGCCACACCAGGCGACGACTACTGTTTGATTAATTGCCTTATTTTTGGTCTATTTATTCGAGTTTTTCATGTGTCAACTTAATTCCCTTTGTGTGAGAGTGTGTACCTATAATTTTTCATTTTATGTTGAACGGTCAAACTGTAGATTGTAGATATTCATTGAAACATACTTATTTGATTTCTTATCTGTGTTTTTCTCGAATTATGTATCGTATTTACTTAAAATAACTAAATATAAGACGTGGGTACCTATACAGGTCCTTCAATTTAAAAATATCAAAGTTTTGGTCTTAAAATAATTTTTTTTTTTAATGTTTTGGATTTTGTGCTTTTTAATTTTTTTTAAATAGGTAAGTACATTATGTTTATGTATACCTAGGTATACATGCACCTCTAGGTACAAATTTTAATAAAATCCCATCAGAAGTATATAAAATATTAAGGTATAACCGCAGCACCACCACCAATGTAATGTAAATCCAGCGCCGAATTTAATATTTCTGGGCCCTAAGCCTTGATGTCCTTAACTATAGGGGCAAAACTACTCGTTTTTTTGCTTATCATTAAAAATCTTTTAAACTTCTCAAAATTAAGTTGCATTTCCTATACAAATTTCGTAACATAATAAGATAGGTTTGTTTTTTTTTTTTTTTTCTCAAGCAATCGTTGGAGCTCAAGCGCTAGTTGAAAGGGCCATCTTTAATCACAAAATGAATAGGTAGGCCCAAAGGATTAGTATTGTTCAAAGACTGTTGACTAAAACAAATTTATTTAAAAAGAAAATTTAATAATGGATTCTTGGCTTTGACAAAAGGTATAGGATTTTATTCTAAAAAAATTCGTTGGATTTTTATGAGTCGTTTTCTATTTCAAGTCAATTTGTTGAAAAAATGCCCCTTCCAATTAAAAGGGGGGATATAGACTAACCCGCCTCCGTAAGATTTTTTTCTTCTATTTACCCAACTTTTATGCTGCAGTATTTTTATGCATATTGTGCCAAGAACCATCTTTTTTTTTATTATACTGGAAATTATACTACTTATTGTTATAAATTTATTATTGCTAAATTTTGAATAGGTATCTGTATTTTTGAAAATGTTGGATCTACACAGATGGTTCTGGATGGATTTTGAAATCGTAGAGCGAAGCTATAGTTGAAAAACTAATCCTTTGGGATTAAAATTGCCAATAACTGAAAAAAGCGCGAAAATTTGGAGATTTTTTTGATTTTTGACCATGATACGCTTGGCGCTCGAGTTCAAAAAATTTGAGTTTTTCATGAGGCCAATATTTTAAACGACTCAGCAAAAAATCAGAATTACCGCACCGGATCTAACGCAAACGCTGATGTATAAAGTTACTGGACTATAATTATGACATTATTATTGAATTGTTTTAATTTTATACGCATACGGCCCCGAACTTTGAGGGGGACCGCGCACCACTGTAGGCAAAAATTACGGAAACGATTTTTTTAATATGTGTTTTTTTAAGAAGATATTAAAAATTGTATAATCGAGATGAAAAAAAAAAAAGTTTAAATTTTGAGATTTTTTTTTTTGCAATTTTTTAAATACATGTTTTGCTAAAATAACTTTGGAACAAAATGTTTACTTAGTCTTGGAAAGGGCCTAACTATATGCTTCGCAAAATAAATGAAAACAGTAAATCTCGACTTTTGTCACATTCATTAATTATTTTTAGATGTGACATAAAAAAATCAATTCGTCCTAAAAATGTATATACAACCGCACTTTTTCATTCAAAGTCATATTGTGTCTTCTAAAATATGGAAGCGGGAAAAGCAAAAATTACCAAATTAAAGTTGAATGAAGAAGTCAAATGATTAATGCACTGTTCAACTGAAAACATTTTGCTTCATCTCGATTAGACCATTTTTAACAGAGATCCATGAACATTATTATATGTAGCCAACTCTTTGGCGAGTACTTAAACGTGTGGAGTGTGGACCCAGGGTTAAAAAGCGCTTAAAACAGGAAACATTTAAATTTTAAAATCAAATAATGGAAAAAAAGTGTTATAATAATTTTGCTATACAGTGCACATAACTATTATATTAAAACTATTGATTTTGGACGAAGTTCTGGATTCCTACATTAATTTCTTTTCAAATAATGATGCAGCACAAAACTGAAAAGACACCTCATTTCAATAGAAGCCCTGCGGATTTGATCTTGCGCAAGCAACAATTTGTTCTGGGGCGCCGCTTCTGCCATTTCTGCGGAATTTGAGTCAACATTGCTTGGAAAAATTCATTTGGTTTTTCTTTGTTTTGCCTAGTCGTTTAATATTTCCTTTAATTCAAAATATTTCATTGACAAATAAAATTTTTTTTTAATAATTTGTCAAAATTCATTTGGCAATTTCTTGTCAAGCTTTTTTTTTTGTTAAACAGTTTCTTATTTGACCGTTATTTTTACAAAATATCGCCTAGCTGTTTAACTATTTTGCTAATGTCGAATTCCTTCTAACAAAAAAAAATCGATTTTTTTTCTAAACAGAATCCATGTTTTTCTTTCAATACAAGGAATTTGTCCAGAAAAATCGATTTTTTTCTTCTGAACAAATCAATTTTTTTGTTAAAAGGAATTCGACATAAATTATTACTTGACTTCTATTGTTTTAAAATTTTTTGATATCCATTAAATTACATGCCTTAAAATTACGCGCGAAATTTTAAAAACGTTAACGTATTTTGCTGAAAACTTCAGAAATATTAATTGAAAAACGGCGAAAAACTCTGGCGAAATATATACCAAAATTTGTTGTATGACCGCTACCCGTTTCAGATAAGCTAAAAAAAAAAAACGAAGTTCTTCTCTACGAAATTACATAAAAACTGTTCTTTTAGCTAATTTGAAGCAGATACACTTACGCTCTAGCTCAAACAACAACAACAAACAAAGGCTTACTGAACTTTTTATAATTCCAATAATCGAAATAAGCAACAGAATTTTTGTAACCATAACAAAATATAAAAATTAATTTCTTTCTCTCCTCATTTTTAGATCTATAAGTGTTTGTGTTGATCTTTTTTCTGAGATTTTGGGGGTCATGACCCCTATGACCCCCCCTGGATCTGCCACTGTAGGTAGGTACCTCACCTTCGACATAATACCTGATTTTTTTCACGTAAGTAGGTAGGTACCTATGTAGTGTCTGAATACTAGCACTGTCCGGATACTAGTGCCATTACCACTTACCTAAGGTAATGGCACTAGTAGGTATCTACCTACCTATTTTATTCCAAATTTCACCTGAAGGACATTCAACTTTTTCCTAAGCAAAAATCAGAAAATAAAAGTTGGGTAGGTAGGTGGGTACCTACCTACTTACCTATCATAGTTTTTTAATTCTATGAATATAGGTTTATCAAGAGTCCAAAGCCCCCAACCCCCAACGTGAAATCTTAGCTACGCCAATAACCTATATAGGTAGGTACCTATCTACATTGTTACATTACATATATGTAAGTAAATAAAAGCTTTATCAGTGGTGCACTCTTGCGGCAAAACAAATGCACTACCTACCAACCTGCCTAGGTAGGTACAAACTTAATAACAAATTGCAGTTTCAATAATATTGCCAGCCACCTAACATAGTTAGAAAGTTAAGCAAGTACCTACGTATTAAGGCGGGAAACATGTTATTCCAAAATCAAGTGCTGCACTCTGTTGGCAAATAATTGCACTATAAAATCAAAACCTCTCTCAACCTCTCATGTCCAAGGGAAAGCTATGAACTTATTCCAGTTCCAGTAGGTAGGCATATAAAATTGTAGCTTACCCTCCGAAAAAGCTCCTACTTAACAACAAACACAAGCAACATGTGAATGCAATGCATAACAGAATTACTGTAAAATAATGGTGGCATGCGCCCTAAACACGCCTCCTTAACAAGCTTTTTCCATGGCATGGCTTCTTTGCATTCAACTGGAAAAAATAATGTCCAAACAACTTCTCCTTCTTTTGAATATTTTTAGTTTTTCATTTTTTCTTTCACACACACACACAATCAAACATTGATTTCCCAGTATTTTTTCCCAAGGAAATTATGAGGTTCCGCCCCAAGTGATCGCAAAGCAAACATACAAAATATTCCCCTCACACCATTTTTCCTTTGTTCCAGGTGTAAGGAGTACAACTATATAGCTGCAGTATGTTTTTCATCAAGGTGTACGTTATTTCCCCTTACACTAATACAACAAACTTATAGAGTTTTATATATTTATCATTGCCTGCGCTTTGTACGGAAATTCGTTGCAGGGTATCATGAGTTTCTTTTCATTCTGCTTTTTAATTCGTATCGATTCGTTGTCCCGTCATAATGGAAAAACTCCGCTAATAATTGATTCAGACGGACTGATAATAACATTTCATATTAGAAAAGAAATTCTGTGGAAAAATACCTTGGATCAAATATATACCTGCCTAAATATGTCTGTACAAGCCTAGAAACTCATAATTTATTATAATAGCTTCGTAATTAGATATGTAGGTTGGTATACCCAAGTAGGTATACCTACCTACCTACCTAATTTATAGCTGATGTGCATTTCAAAAATCCTTTCAAAGAAATTTGCTAATTTGAATTGTTTAAAAATACCTAAGTATGGTGTAGATGCATGTAGTGTTATCTTTTCTGAAAATGATAGGTACAAGGGGGATTTTGGATTCTATCATGAGGGGACAACTGCGTCCCAGGGGTGACACAACCTACTTGCTTTATTTGCAAAACACAAATCTAAAACTAATTTTTATTTTTATTTTTAACCAAAATTATTTTAACAATGTTAGGTAGGTTTGTATATCGAATGTCAAATGAAACCTATTTTGGAATAGATACCTACACTATGAGATGCCATAGCTATATAGGGAGAGTTCTAAGTTCTTCGGAAAAAACGGGTAGCCAAAGTCTTTAGCTGAGCTTGTAATCCATAAGAAAATATTTTGGTTACGATACGAACGTGTTTTTTTTCTAAAAAGCGCTATCAGTTGGACATAAAAGCTACACCCGCTCCGCTGTACTGAGATATTCGCGATCTCAGTTACATGAACATTATTTCTCAAACAAATTTCTCAGTTTTGTTTTCAAAAATTTGAGGAAAAAAATTTTTGTTTGCTCAAAATATATGATTATACATAATTTAGAATTTGGTTACATGTCAACTAAACTAGCCGTGAACGATGTTCAACTTCACAACCACAATCTAGTGTGAATTGTGTTAAAAACGACAGAATATATCGTCATTTCGGAAGAATAACGACAAAACACACAACTCAAATAAAATTTTTGAGCTAAAATTAAATTTTTGTGAGTTGTGAATATAAAAAAAAAAAATAAAAACATGGCAAAAATTACATTAATAAGTAGGTAGGTTAGGTAGGTAATTACCTACGTTATATGATGAATTATTTGTATGTTTCTGAAAACATATTTTGATGAAGAAAATTGCCAGTCCGACCGCGACAGTAAGAGTCACTTTTTCCATATTCACGATTACCGAATTTATGAATGCGCGGCTCAACCGTGATTCATACAAATACCTATTTTACGTTAATACTAGCAAAGTCAAATTGTATCGAATTGGGCAACAGTCGCTTCAGTCTGTCATTAGAGCTCTCTTTAATCGACAAATCAAAATATAGAGTTTTTTTTTTGCTCACGAAAGCAAAAATGAACGAAACTTGGATGAGTATATATAACCATCCATAATATTTACGGGTAGGTACCAACATCAAATGCATAACTAACGTAAAAACAACGTAGTGTTCTTTTTTTTTATTGAATTTTGGAACTGTAGAGCAACAGGGGGTAATGCTAAGAAGACTTTTTTGGATAACGGGTGGAAAAATTACTCTTCAATAGAATAACTTCGAATGTACCTATTCTTTTTTTTTTACACAAAAAGTGTTAAAACACAAAGCAACTTTCTTTCAGTTTTTAACTGGAAATTGCTGAGCAAATAAATCCTTTTCATACTTTTTTTTTTCTATAACCGTGCGAAGCCGGGTTGGGCCAGCTATAGTAATAATAATAAAATTGAAAGAAACAAAGCCCTGCAAACAGCGCAAACAAAATATATTTAAAAATAAATTAGGTCTTAGGAGCGTACGATGGTTGACATAACAAATGCTAAACCCTTGATCCAAGTGTGGTCACTGAATTCTTGAATGCGAAGAGGATTAGAATTTTCTTATAAAATATTTAGAAATAGCACTAAAATACAATACAAAAACATGGTGCGCAAGATATTTAATGAGTAAAGATTTTTCCTTGAATTTTACTGTGCTTAACTCAACTTTTTTTTTCTTCAAAATTAAAATGAGATTGAATGTATGAGTTAATTTTTTTACTTGACTAATTAAACAAAAATTGAACAAAAAAAAAGGTTCCGGAGGCGATGTGTTTTTATTTATTTTACAAATTTATAATAATTATTTTAAAGTAAAATAAATTAATGTTAATTATTCCTTAAAATTATTTGTTGGTTCAACTTTTCTCTCTATGGAGAAAACATTCATCTTAAAAACTTGCAGGTAAAAATTATTAAAACTTAAGGAAAATTCATTCTTATAAAAACTCGTACGTAAAAAATATTACAACTCGTAAGAACTGATCTATTAGGTAATGTTTTCCCAAAACCCCACAGGTCAAAAAATATATCAAATAAACACTAAAGCCATGAAATAAATATAAACACATCGCCCCCGGAACCTTTATGTTCCTTAGCTACAAATCATAAAACCATAAAACATAGAAAAAATTAATAATCCCTAAACTTTTTATAAATGAGTCCGAAGTCACAGGTACTTTTTTATATTTAAACCAGAGATCAGAAATAACTGTTGACCTTTATTTTCAATTGGTTTCTCTCTGAGAGTTACCACATTTCTTTAAGAAGATTTCGGTTACGGTTTGAGATTTATTTATTGAAAAACAAAATATCGGTTATCGGTTGAGATTTATTTTTTATTTTTTTAAATATCTCTCAATGGTTGAGTTTTTTACGAAAAAATTAATTTTTACGAAAAAATTATTTTCGTAGAAAATAAATCAAAAATGGTTAATTCGAACAAAAAATTTTAATAATATAACTAAGCGACCTAGCGACTTCAAAAATGCATATTCGTAATCTAGGAAGTGCCACCTTTTCAATTGATGCATGTCATTAAATGAAAAATCGACTTTTATCTTTAAATACGATTTGCGGCTAAACTAGACGTGCTAGAGGCATCAAAGTTTGCATTTTTAAACTTGACTTACGGTTAAACTAAGCGACCTATCGACTTCAAAAATACATATTCGTGATCTAGGTAGCGCCAGTAGTTCTAAAAAATCAATAAAAAAGTTGGTAAAAAAGTTTGTTTTTTTTTCAAAAACTTTAAAAAAAGGCCGGGCAAGGTGCATTTAATAAAAAAGATTGTAAAGAGAAATTAAATTTTTGGTAAATGAGTATTTTGGTCAAGAAAACTGTTCACATTGGCGCCTGCCTGGCGACTGATAACCCCCTAAGCGGAGCAAGGGATTTTTATGTTTTTTTTTAATTTATGGTATTAAATTTCGCTGATAAACTCTCAAGGTTTTTTTGACCCAAGATTGTCCTTTTTTGTCACTAAAAATAAAATTTAAAGATGAAAATGCCCTTTCAATTTTGACTTCAGTCGCTGAGACGCCAAGCAAATATGTCAGGAAACTTGATGATGATGACTAAAAAGCCTAATAAGCTGCATTTCATCATGCAGTGCTAACGAAAAACTAAGGGCCATACTAAAAGACATTCTGATTGATAAAATTGCAGGTGAGATTTATTTTTTTCTCTCAGCGATTTCTCTCACTGGTTGACCGTAACATAAAAAAAAATAAAGTAAAGGTTTCGCTCAGACCTTGACCGAAAAACTTTTTTTTTTAGAATAAAGGTTATTTTGTGACTTTTATTGAAAATAGCAACAAATAAGAGTTATTAAGGGACCTTTCAAAAGGTTGAGATTTATTTCTGATCTCTGATTTAAACCCATTGCATTTTGCAATCGATTTATTTTTTTTTTGTTATAGGTGCACCCAATAATAAAAACAAAAGTTCTTAATTTTATCTTTTCGAAGTAAAGTTTACACCTTTTTATCCCACCAGAAATAAAATACTTTTTTAGACAACAAGCTATGAAAAAAAAATAATCCATGATCATATCTCAATGAAAGAAAGTCCAACGCTGGAAATTCATCTCTATTTTACTGTGAGCGAAGCTATAAACAAAACTCACCTTCCTTTGTGGTAATTCTAATTTGTTGCACAAACCAAACATTTGAAAATCGCAAAATTTGCCAGTAAAGTTTCAGCTAAGATCACTTTTATTGTCAAGTTACATTTTATTTTATTTTTAATGTTGTAACTGTTTAAGTTAGCATAATCTTTTACGAAAATATGCTAACTTGACGCCAAGCCAGCGTACGTCCATATTTTTTCCAAATCAAAAAAGCGATTAAATTTCTTTTTTTGCGAAACTAAGTAATTATGTATAGTATAGAAATAATTATTCCATGGTTTTTAATCTGCATTCCAAATAGTGTCCTGCCAACTTTATAAATTAGGTAGAGGTATAGGTAGGTATACAGGGTGTCCCGCGATCGGCGATGCAGATGAAAACCATTGCTCATTTTAAGTCGAAAAAGGAAGCGAAAACGAGAACATTACCTCCAAAGTTTTTCGACTTAAAATGACTTCAGGAACCCATGGTTTTCATCTGCAAGTCGCGCAAAGCCTGTTAATGCACGATCTGCTTTTAATGGCGAAAAACTGATGCCTATCCAATTTTAAGGCCCTACCCCAGTTATAGCTATCATTGAAACTTTTGATGATGTACCTATTTTAAGATGTTTAAAATGCAAAATCTATGATTATTTTGATGCCAAAGCTTATTACCTAATTAATATATATGGCCAAGAAAAAAAATTTAATTTCTACCAAACCGTTTTCATGAAATGTCTTCTATTTTTTAAATGATCATTGGTAGGGTACTGTGTAATCATTGAAATAATTAAATCAATATGACAGGTTGGGCTCAAATGAATTTTTTTTTTTTTTGGCAATAAATATCATATTGGGATCATAATAAATACTAATTTTGCTTTTTAAATGCCTCAACACTTAAATCAAAAATTTTCAATGATGAGTTTTAATGAAAGCTATAACTGGCGCCTAATGACGATAAATTTGTAGGTATACCTATGTAACTGTTTTAAATTGGCATTTCTCAAGTCTCGTCCCATGGCGTAATGCTTACAGTAACAGAGCGTAGGACTGGTCACGCTGACAGACTGGGGTCTTCAGCCAAGACAGCCTATGCCACCTTAAAAGTTAATACCAGAAATTTTTTTTTTTTTATGATTAGGTGTTTGATTATTTTTATACCTAGGTACTTATATAAACTTTAAAATAAATGTCTTGTTTGTCTGATCATTTATAGGTAGTTACCTATGCATAAGTCCTCAACATTTCAATGTACCTAAATGATAAAAAGGTGATACCTAGGTACCTAATAAAAGAACACTACTTTTTTTTTTCTTCTCTTTTTTTAAATCAATATTTTCCAATGATTCGCCATATTAGAATCTCTCACATTGTATATATATAGACTTGGAAATGCCTAGAGGTATAGGTACTCAAAATTAAATTCAATAAAATAAAATAATTAAATCAACAAAGTTATGCCAGGAAATATGCATTTTAACTATCAACACAATATATTATTCTTTTTAGAAATTAATAGATACAGATATATCTCTCCATAGATAGATACTCGTATGTATATGGCACATGCCAAGCGCAACCCGGATGTCATATGATGGGCCACTCGAATACAATTTTGTTAATTAAATGAAACACTCGATGCCGGGTGCTCTGCATTTTTAATTTGAAAAAAAAAGTAAAGCCTGACACTTTGACTCTCTGATGGGTTCTTCCATGATGGTGGCGGCGGCGGTGGTCCCATCCGTCGCGTAGCGTCGTGGTCGTCGTCATCATCGCCTTTGCATCGCCCATAGAAGGCCGCGGCAGCGACGACGACACAACATCTCGGTCCTTTTTAATTACTGATACTCCCCTGCGCCTTCGGCAAAAGACAGCCAACATTTGTGAATTATTTATGAGCATTCCATCCATCTGACCACAATATGCAAAGCATACAGTTTCGAATGCATTTCGATTTACATTAATTAATTGTTCTCTAGATTCTAATTTAGTTTGCAACGGAGTCCTAATATTATAATTAACTGTCATATAAGCGTTGCCGCTCCAAAGGATGTCCATATACCGTACATGTTCATTTGTGCCCATTGAACCGGAAAGTGATTCGCCTATAAAACAAAAATGGTTTGCATATATAACAATATGCCCCGCATGCCCCAAAAGTCACGCAAAAGACTTCCGATACGTGCCAATACTACAAGGTAATCGGCCGTGATGGTTTTACGCAGTGAGTTTTATATGAAGGTATAGGTATAGGTACCTAAATGAAACCTTACTCCTAGGTCCAGAAATTAACAAAAAAAAAAAAAAAAAACATCAAGGGCTAGTCGAGGATTGTTTGAAAAAAGCGTGAAGATCTTTAGCTCGAAAAAAATAAGCCAGCTTAAGAAATACCAATTCGGAAATTTTATCTTTGAAAATTAGACAAAGCATCTGTTAAGGTAATTGACCTAATTGGCACGTTCTATTAATCGAAATCAAATAAGGATCCTGTGCCCATGTTAACAGAGTCTAAAGTTTCAAACACTTGTTATCGTTTTTGATTTTTGTTTTGATTTAAAATAACTTTTAATGGCCTAAGTCCATACAAATTGGCGTTTCGTCCCGGCGGCGATCTCATTTGGATTCATCAGTTGACTAGTAAGCACTTTGTCAATACGGAATTTCAATTAAGTTCATTATTCATCTTACATAGATTTCGAATACCTAGAAGTGTTAAGCAGATCCAACCAGATTAGAATTCCTAATCATTAAAGCTGGTAGTTTTTTTTTCTGCCCGCGTGGCCAGGAAATGTTAACATTACACATATTTTTAATTTTGAAATAATAGTTCAAAATGTACGATTGTGCTAGGTCTTCTACTTTGCAGATTAAGTAGGTAGGTATGTAAAAATGTTAGCTAGGGTATTGATTTTCAATATTTTTCTTAATATTGCTCTAATTACTAAACCAAGCGAGATGGACTATTTTTTCATACTTTTTCCAGAACGGGTACAACCTGCCCTATCACCCGGTACCAACTTGACGTTGAGTTTCGGGACACCCTGTATAGATTTTTGTATTGTTTCGATTGGCGTTTTTAGTTTTAACAAAAACTTCCATATGCAATTTTTACAAAAGGGACTCAAAAATCTAGGTTTCAAAATTCTGTATGACCAAAATCCTGTTTATTTAATTTTCGAAAATACTGTACGACCAAAATTCTGTAGATATTTCAATTTCTCAAGAGTTACGACTGAAGATGTTGTAGAAAGCTTGATTTCAATTAAGTCAAATGCAGTATAGGTTTTGATAAGGTCCACCCCAAGGCAATAATACCACATATTTTACCTTATGAAACGCATACTGTAAATACAATCTTCACTAAAAGTATTTTTCCTTCCCAATGGAAATTTTCTAAAGTCCTACCAGTGCCATCAATTTTACCATTTTTTTCAAAAGTGGTTGAAAAATTAATGCAAAAGCAGATTATTGGATTTTTTACTGCTAATAGTCTCTTGTCGCGAAAACAATCTGGCTTTCGATCTCCAGCATAGTAGTATCACTGCTCTTTTGGATGTTGTTGAGCAAATATGAAACACCTTGGATGAGGACAAAGTCTCGTTCTTGATTCTTCTTGACTACTCTAAGGCATTTGATACAATCGACCACAACATAATGTGCACAAAGACTGTCAACTGATTTTGGTTTTTCAACCCAATTAGTTAAAGTTATTCATTCTTATATATACGGAAGGAGCCAAGCTGTGGTTTGTGGAACTCAGAAATCTGATTTTATTTCACTTACGCGTGGTGTTCCACAAGGATCCATTCTAGGACCACTTTTGTTCTCTTCCTATGTAATTAATATACCGAATATATGCAAGCATAACGAGAATGTTTGCTGATGATGTCCAATATCTTGGGAGTACAGAACTGGGTCTTATTGAAAACTGCGTTCATAATATTAATACTGATCTGAATGCTTTGTTTGAATGGTCTAGCGCAAACGGTCTTGTTCTCAATCCGCTTAAGACCAAGTGTCTCGTCATTTCAAAAAATACGTTAGACTTAAGTTACTTTCCGACAGTATTCCTCAATAAAATCCCCGGTCAGTATGTTAATAGGGCAAACAATTTAGGCATATACTTTAATCGTAGTCTTACTTAGAACAATCATGTTAATGCTGTGGTAGGAGAGGCTTATGGTGCGCTAAGAACTTTATCTGCTGCAAAAAAGTTCACACCAAGAGAAACAAAGAAAATGCTGGTTAAAACTTTAGTACCTACTTATTTTCAATTCTAACGTATGGGTGCGAAATTTTTTGTAGTTTAGATGCTGCATCCCAGAGAAAGCTTAACATTGTTTTTGATAATGCAACTCGTTACGTTTTTCGCATTCAAAGATTTGACCACGTTTCGAATTACTCGAAAAGTTTGTACGTCATAAGCTTTGTGAATGTGTTAAGATCAAAAACACTGTTATTTAAAATTGTTCAATCAAAGCAACCACTCGACCTTTACAACCACTTACAGTTGTTATCGTCTAACAGAACCAACCAAATATTAATTCCATCTTTCACATGTCAAATTTCTGAGCGCCAGTTTTTCATTGGCGCGGTTCGTCTTTGGAACTCGTTAATACGTCAATTAAGAAGAACGGATAATCTGAATGTTTTTCAAAGAAACTTAACCGCATATTTTTTGGAACAATAACGTTTGAAGATCCAAATTTATAACTATTAATTTATGTTTCAAATCATTAAAATTGAGCTTATTTTATGTTTCAAATCATTTTTAAAATTGAGCCAACTTGTTTGGAACCTTTTCTTTTCTTGTAAATAAACAATTGTCTGTTGCTGTTGGAGCTGGGTTACTTATTTGTGCATTAAGGAGATATAGTTATATTAATACATAATTATTTATTTTTATTTTTTTTTAATTATTGTTCTTATTTTTATTAAAATTTTTTTTGTTATTGTTTAACTTTTGATAAATTTACCTTCAATTCTAGACTTAATTATCTAAAAGATGTTTATCTTAATATAAAGTTCTGATATTATACAAATAAATACTAATACAAATACAAAATACAAATTCTGTATTTGAAAATACTGTGTATATCCAAATATCTGTACATCCAAAATGCTGTATGTGTAAAATTCTGTTTTCCAAAATGCTGGTTATGCCCAAGTTCAAGGTATATTTTGAAGAAAAAATTGTTTAGAATATCATTGTTAAGCACGTACACGTACAAGTACTAATAGAATTTTTTGCATTTAATTGTACAAAAAGTCATTCAAGTACGATCTCTTTAAAAACGATTATAAAATACTTATGTTTTAATAACTCTATTTTCATGAATACATTTCTGTTAAACCTTGATATGTGGAAATTGTAGTAGAATTTAACCATGAAACTTAAAATTCTTCAGCAAAATTCATTATAGAATTTAAGTATTTTGAGGTTTTACATATGATCAATTTTAAATTATAGGTACAAAATAGCTACATGAAATTTGGCTCCATTGAAAAATAGCCCCAAACAAAAAATGAAAATTGTCCCCAAAAATTTATATAAAACTCAACAACAACAAATAATTGATAATATTTAATGAATTGAGGTCATTTTTCATTGTTTTGGGGCTTCTTTTCATTTCTTTAATTTGTCGGTTAAATGGCTTTTTTTCATTTATTTGGGGTCATTTTTCCATTTTGAAAATGGGGTAATTTCTCCAATTTCGGGGATATGTATTTATTATATTTTGTTTAGGGTAATTTTTGATTGGGGCCAAATTTCATGTAGGTGTACATAATATGTAGTATAATTAGGCTTGAGTGTAGCAACTTTCCAAATTTTGTTGTGCTTACAATTTAATAGAAATTTAAACAGTAGAAGGAAAATTGTTGTATATGTATAAGATATAACTTTCAATTTTCATTCTGTATTTAAATAATTCTGTATAAGTAAAATTCTTTTTTTTTTTCAATATTCTACCTTTCAAAATTCTGTATTTAAAAAAATTGTATTATAATGTAAAATGTAATTTTTTTTTAAATACAGAATTTTAAAAAGCAGAATATTGAAATACAGATTTTTACTCATACAGAATTTTGACCATACAGAATTTTAAAATACAGAATTTTGGTGTAACCAGAATTTTGAATTAAAGTATTTTGAAATACAGTATTTTGACCCTTAAGTACTTCGACCCCAACCCGTATTCATTATAGTTTAAGCAAGGAGTAAAACAAGCAGGTGGGGTAGACTGATTATTTTCAAGATTTGTCTTCTAAATACCTACGTATTTTTTTTAACAATATTGGCATTGGGAGCGGGTCAGAATTCTGGCTATCAAAATCCTGTATGACCAAAATTCTGTTTTTTCTTTTTTTGAAAATACTGTACGACCAAAATTCTGTTTTTCAGAATTCTGTATTTCAAAATTCTGCATATCCAAATATCTGTATATTCAAAATGCTGTAAGTGTAAAATTCTGTTTACCAAAATGCTGGTTATGTCCAAGTTCTATATTTCGAAGAAAAAATTGTTAACAATATCATTGTTAAGCACGTACAAGTACAAATAGAATTTTTTGCATCTACTTGTACAAAAATTCAATTAAGTACGATCTCTTTAAAAGGAGTAAAAGACTTATATGTAAACAACGTTTTATTTACTCTATTTTCGTGAATATATTTCTGTTAAACCTCGATATGTTGAAATTGTAGAATTTAGCGATGAAAAACTTAGAATTCTTCAGCAATATTGGTACAAGTCTGAAATGTTTTATTTGCAAAATTCATTATAGAATTTGAGTTTTTTAAGGTTTTACATTGTCATCTTAATATTATGAGTTTTAAATTGAAGGTACAAAATAGCTACATGAAATTTGGCCCCATTGAAAAATAGCCCCAAACAAAACATGAAAATTTTCCCCAAAAATTTGTATAAAAGCAACAACAAAAAATTGATAATATTTTATGAATTGAGGTCATTTTTCATTATTTTAGGGCTTCTTTTCATTTTTTTAATTTTTCGGTTAAATTTCAGTATGAAAAATAGATTTTTTTTATTTAGTTGGGGTAATTTCTCCAATTTTGGGGATATTTATTATATTTTGTTTAGGGTATTTTTTCATTATGATATATGATAATATGTATAATAAGGCTTGAGTGTAGCAACTTTCCGAATTTTATTTTCTTTACAATTTAATACAAATTTAGACAGTAAGTATACAAGAAAAATTGTTGTAATATAAGATTTCATTTCATTCAAACTTTCAATGTTCTTTCTGTATTTAAGTAAATCTGTATGAGTAAAATTCTTTATTTCAATATTCTGCTTTTAAAAATACTGTATTTAAAAAAATTGGTTTTGATAATGTAAAAAAGTGCGCACTTTTTTACATTTTCAAAACCAATTTTTTTAAATACAGAATTTTGAAAAGCAGAATATTGAAATACAGAATTTTACTCATACAGAATTTTGATTATACAGAATTTTGACTATACAGAATTTTAAAATACAGAATTTTGTGTAACCAGAATTTTAAATTACAGTATTTTGAAATACAGTATTTTAAAAACAGTATTTTGACCCTACAGTATTTCGACCCCAACCCATTGGCATTTATGGGTTGGGTCAAAATTCTGCCTGGGTTAAAAGTCTTTTTTCAAACTTCTTTTGTCAAAATTCTTTTGTCAAAATTCTGCTTTCAAAATTCTGCTTTACAAAACTCTGTTTTTCAAAATTCTATTTTTACATAATTCTGCAATTAATAAAATAAAAGTTTCAAAAATTTATTTTGGTGGCACAACGGCTCATGAAGATCCAGGGCCTAGTGACTTACAACTCTCAACCATTCCTATTTGCGTGTCTGCAGGAATGGAGGGGACCTAAATTTTCTTGCCGAATCCGAACGGCTGGTGAGCGGCAGTATGTGCTTATTCAGGTGTCTTTTGTTTGGTTTGTATCATGCGAAGAATATGTACATACTACATAGGTATTAGGTATAGGTATACCTATACATATATTTATATTATACCTATAAACACATGTATCGGGTGGGGTCATAATTCTGTGAGCCAAAATTCAGCTTCCAAAATTATGCATTTTAAAATTCTGTTGGTATTTCAAAATTCTGTAAATTCAAAATTCTGTATTACAACATTCTGTAAATTAAAAATTCTGTATTTCAAAATTCTGAAAATCCAAAAGTATTTGAAAATTCTTTAAATTATAAAAGTTTGCCCTTTTTGTATTATCAAAACAATTTTTCTTTCATAACTTCAGAATTTTCTAATACAGAATTTTGGAATAGGTATACAGAATTAATTTTAAATTGCCTACTCTTTTGCAATACTAAAAATATTTTCATTTTATAATAAATTTACACAACTTTCAATTTTGAAGTTTTCCTGCGAATATAGGCTTGTAAAAGAATGTAATATTTTGTAAATGCAATCTTTAATGACATCATAAAAAGATTGCATTCATTGACTTCACTTTGAGATTTCAGGACTTCAAATTATATTATTTGACTTGAAGATTGCAATAATTTTTTTCGCCATACAACACTTTACAGCAATTAATTTAATGCAATGTTTTGGGAATGCTTGCATTTTTTGGATTTACTTACATTCTTGCAAATTTACACAGATTTTTACAAAATTATGAGCACATGTTATATGAACATGAATAAACCTGGATCAATGGGGAAAAGGTTTAATGAGATCAGATAACGGAGAAAAAAGCAATCAGAAAATGCAAATGAATGCAAGCGAATGCAAGCGAATGCAAAGAATACGTGCATTCCCAAAAGATTGCATTCAAGTGATTGGTGTAAAATAAATGCCAAAAAAATGGGTACAATCTTTTCGACTCAAATGGTTGGTGATGGCATAATTTGAATTCTGATATCTTAAAGTGAAGTCAATGAATGCAATCTTTTAACTAAAGTCCAGTGAATGATTTTTGAAGAATGTATTCACAAATGACTGCATTCTTTTACAAGCATGATTCTTACGATTTTGCATTTGAAAATACCAGATTAATTAAAACACAAACATTACTTCTTAAATAGAAAATGCACAAAGTTATACATAATGCACTATTTAATATTTACCAGAATTTCAATACACAATTTTGAATTTGCAGAATTTTGGAATGCAGAACAATGGATTTGCAGATTAATAGAATACAGAATAATGATGAATCTACAGAATATACAGAATCATGTTCATAATGTACAATTCATTTACAGAATTTTGGTTGTAAAGAATTTTTACCCACTTTATAAATTTTCGCTAACTTGACACCCATAAATACATGTTGTATGTATACAAACATAAACAAAATAAATTAATTTGTGCTTGTCTGTTCTATATTGGCAAAATATTTTGTTGATTATTTAAGTACGTAGGCATACCAATCTAAAAGCCCAAAGGCCACACCAAAATGTCTACCCTATCATTGTTGAAGTGAATCTATATAAAGTATAACTATAGCGGCCATTTTCAATTTTCCATCAAGGAGAACAAATTCAGATGATCAAATAAAAATTCGTAAGCGCCAAGATCACTTGACGAAGTTAAACAGTCTATCGTCTGTAATGTTCTTTTGTGTGCGCAATTCGCATGTTAGTTCCAACTTATGTAGCCAAGCCTTGTATACATAACCTCTTTTTGATAAGAATCCCTTTTATGGCGCCATGGGCCACACTCTATGCAACACTTCTGCGCCACTTGCATGCTATACCAGCAACCAGCACTATTTCGATAAAATAATATAGCTCATCGTTTTCACAGTGAGAAACTGAAATTTCTTACCTATACCGTATGTATGACTCCGTGGTTATCAAGTCAATCCACCTTCTCTCGTCTTCCGCCCTAAACACGAGCAAAAACAGGGCTTCTGAGTGTTGAAGCACAAAGAGTTAGATAAAATCTATCAATATAGGAATCGTCAGTTTAATTAAAAATTAAATAAATAAAAACAAATAAAACATTTATTTCCGCCGCCGCCGCCAGACTGACGCCATGGGCCGGCCATGCCGGCCGCCCAGTTAGGTATAGCAAATTGATGCATTTTGATGGACCCTGTTAGTCTGCGGGGGAAAAACGGAGCATATAACCATCAGATATATAAAATGCGTTGTGCATGTATCTCTGCCATCTAATCATCAACAATGACGAGGTTCTGATACTCCAGTCCAAATACAAGTAAATACTATCCGCAACAACAATCGCGGTAACTTGAAAGTGGAAGGAGTTTTTATCTTTGCGCCTTCTACGACGTGTCGTCGCCTGATGATCGTCGATGTGGCCTCTTTTATTGGTACGAACTTCTTATGGGGCATTCTGATAAAAGTGCGTGCATGTTTTTGTCAAAAAGCTTATAACTTTGTGTCAATAAATGATCAGCGCCGCCGCCGGCCGGCCGGTTGAGGACAACAAACGCCACTATTGAATCGGTTTGGCGAACAAAGATCAACCACTTTCATACAGTTTATAGATTATTGCGATTGTTATACTCACCTAGAGGTTTTTGTAGAACATATATAATTTTTTGTTAGGTGCCTACCTCTACCCTATAGATTCTATCGCTTTTGTTATTGGATTAATTTTATGTTTTATTTTATTTTGTTCCAAACCAGATTCTATATCTTTAATAATATCGATTAAATTAAATTAAGACACCTACCTTAGTAGGTATTGATAAAAAAATTTACCATAGATAACTGGGTTGGGGTCAAAATGTTGGTTAGGTAGGTATACTAATATTTTTATCTTATCCTTTAAGACTTTTTTAAAATTTAAATCATAAAAAGTAAATACCTACGAAGCGTTAGATTTATTGGAAAAAAATTACAAAGTGTGAAATGCGCATTGGAACTAAATTTTTCTATTTGTCGTCGTTACATAATTTATTTTTTTCTCAAAAAAAAATATTTTTCTTTCTTTTTGCCCCATGTAGCCCAGGAAAATTAGACAAAAAAAAAGGAAAAACTGCGAAAAAATTCCGACAAAGCTGAATTTTGGTGGAGATGTTTATTTTTGTACCTCAAGCATTTTCCAAAAAGTACCCTAAATTTGGACCGGGGCTAAAATTTTTACGGGGGGTGAAAGGGGTCTTTTTAAAAAAATGTGAAGGCGAAAGTTGTAGCTTATGTAATTTTACATTAAAAATGTTATGACACTTTTTTTCGTACAGTCAATAGGTTTTGAGAAAATCGTGCACAAACTTTATAGTGTACTGGATTTATTGAACAAAATTTATTGAAGTTGCATGTTCTAACGGGCAAATATTTTTTTTATGGGTTGTGTTTGGGAACATCTCCACGTTATAAAAAAAATTGTCGGGGTGGTAGGGGCTAGGAAAAAGCAGCCATATTGAAACAGCTCGCCATTTTGTTTTCATTTGATAACTCGCCTGGATTTTTTTCTGTAACAAAATGGCCAATGAAAAACTTTTAGATAATCAAAATATCTACAAAATGGGGTATTAACGATCTCTGGGACTTTTTTCATCTTTAAGTTATAGCTCGTCAAAGTTCACCTGCATGTAATGTGGTTCAATAGTGTGTTTAGCTTTAAGACACCCCTCCTGCCTCTCCTGTGGCACTTACTCCATCAAAACCTTTGGCAACTTTGTAGAAGAGGGTTGGTGAAATATCTTTTTTCAGGATAATTTCGATCCCGTTAAAACATGCAACTTCAATTAATTTTTTTCAATAAATCCAGTACACTATAAAGTTTGTGCACATTTTTCTCAAAACCTATTGATTGTACGAAAAAAAGTGTCATAACATTTTTAGTGTAAAATTACATAACCTACAACTTTGTCCTTCACATTTTTTTAAAAACACTGATAGTTTTTGAGAAATTAGGGAAAAACTGAAATTCAACCTCTTTCACCCCCCGTAAAAATTTTAGCCCCGGTCCAAATTTAGGGTACTTTTTGGAAAATGCTTGAGGTACAAAAATAAACATCTCCACCAAAATTCAGCTTTGTCGGAATTTTTTCGTAGTGAAAGTCTAATTTTCCTGGGCTACATGGGGCAAGACCGCCCTATCAAAGTTTATTGGGGGCAAAACGGTGTTTTCCTTTAAAATGCAATCTATTTGCAAATGTCACAGACTTCTTCATCTGCTCCAACTCCATCAAAAGCTTCGAGAGCCCACTCGATTTCGAGAGCCCACTCGATTTGAAAAAGCTCCAAACAGAAGATGCAACTGCCATCTGGAACACTAGTGTACTTACATATATTCACTTTCAACGAAATTTCTTGGAGCCTGTCTGTCACTTACCTTTTTTACCAGCTTACGTTGACTCACTTTATTTTACTTTGTCAGGAACCGGAGCCCATGTGCGGTTTTGGCCCTTCCAGATCTTACCCGAAGTTCATCGAGGTTTTATGTTTTTTTTTTTTTTTCATTATGTCTCCTTTCTTTAATATGTACTTTCTAATAACAAAAAAGAAAAAGTTAATAATTTTAAGTATTTTACTGTTAAGAACACAACTTACATTTCACCCGAACGATAAAGTTTTTCCGAAAAATCACTTCTCGACGTCTCAACCGAACTACCTCATACTGGAAGACATGTTCGATCATATATCAAAAGTCACATGTTTTTCACTGTAAGTGTTGACATTTCCATTTTCTTTTATACAACATAGAACAAAAACGATCTTGCCCCCATGTGCAGTCTTACCCCTACTTCCCCTACATATTGTCTGATTTTAAGAGACATAAATTTTTTATGGGAGCCTTTATTGTAGATAATGCCGCTTTCCGAAAATGTAATTTAGAAGTACTTCTAAATTTAGAAGTATATACCTACATCTTTGTGAATACAGGGTGTCCAGTAAATAATGGATAACCTTGCTACCAGACATAGCAGGCCTTAAAAAAGGAAAATTTCCACCTTTTTCTTTTTGTCAGAAATTTGTCGCGCAAACACAAAATTTGTAGCTCTAAAGGTTTTTGTATATTCAAGTTAACAATTTTAAAAGTTAGCTCAAAAGTGAGCTTCCAAAATTTAAAATAGAAAATCCAAAACATTTGTTTGCATGAAGTGTCTCCCTAAACTTAATGAAACCCGCAAACACCAATTTTATAGCTCGCATAGTTTTTTTTGTCATAAAAAATTCGCTCAACCGTGAAAATTTTAAAAAAGTTGGAATTTTCAAAAAAAAAAAAATTGCCAGAAATTGTAGCTATGATAATTTGTTGCGCAATAATTAATTTTGTAGCTTTCAAGGATCATTTTTTATTTCAATCTTAAGTTTTAAAAAGCTTTTCCGGTAACCGGAAATTATTTTTTCATACTTCCGGTGACCGGAAGATGATCATGTTATAAAAAAAAACAACAACATATTATAAAAAAATTAAGAATATCAGAATTTTGGGAGGAAGAAAATACGTAAAAAGTTCATAAATTCCGTAAAAAGGACCATGGGCACTGTCTGGGTCAAAATTCTACTTACAAAATTTTGCTTTTCAAAATTTTGCTTTCAAAATTCTGCTTTTCAATTTTTTTTGAACAAAATTCTGCGAATAATAAAAAAAAAATCTGCTTTTCAAAATTCTTTTTAACAAAATTCTGCGAATAATACTAGAAAAAGTTTTGAAAAATTAAAAAAAAGTTTTAAAAATTTTCTTAATAAAATAGCAAAAAATAACACTTAGTATTTTTTTCACTAATTTTACTAATTTTTACCGACCGATATCTTGATTAAATAAATATAATCAAATGTGAGAAAAAATATTCTCCCCCAATTCCCCATTCGCTCGATTTTTCTTTCACAATCAATTGCTTGAACTCACTTATTCGCACGATTAGAAATCGCTGCCACCGATATTATAGCTTTAAAGTCGAAAATAGTTCGTGGTAACTTCCATAAAACTGTTTAAAAACTGCAACAGAAAATAAAATTTTTCTCGAAAACGATATTTTTACGCTTTTGATTAAAATTTTGTCTGTATACTAAAATAAGTACGATTTACCATTTAACAAAATTCAAATCTAAGTAAGCAATTATTAACAGTTCCTATACAGTATTAACATTCATGTACATATCTTAGTACACAAGTCACTAACGATTTTCATTTTTTTTATAAATATTGTTAAAAAAAACTGATGGTATATATATATAAATGGCTTATTTCCGTAATAATTTTAATACCAAAAACTGTCTACATACACATTCATATCATGTATTTGTCGAAACACTTTCTCAAAAACAAAATTACATTATTCTGTTGTGTTTTCATAAACAAAGTTATACAAATAAAGTAAACAAAATACCCTTAAAAGTTATTTTTTAAATAACCTTTAGCATAATAGGTTAAAAGATAATTTCAAAGATAATTTTTTTTCCTTTCTTCGCATTTACCATAAATTACAAATTGCAGTTGTCAGATGAAAATGATGAAGAAATAATAAATAAAGTATTTTTTATACTTGCATTCGTATAATATGTATAACTTAATCTAATATTTATTTTTCGAAATGTAAGGTAAAATAATCTTTTGAGGTCTATTTAGTCAAAACTACGATAGCCGACTTAGCTTTTGTTCACGGTTGTTGCACAAAGAAGTAACATAAATATTTTGTTAAACAAAGCATATAGAAAGAAACGAGATGAGCATTTTATTTTTAAATTGTATTTTAATTCAAATCCAACGCATAACGCATTTGTTTTTTTAGGGTCAAGTTGATAAATTGTACAACAACTTGAATTAGTGTTTAGTTGATGAATACAATCAGTTTGATCTTATGATTGTTTGGTCATTTCCAAACATAAGTTTTCCTACTGTTGAAATTATGAACAAATTTATAATTGGTAGGTATACGTATTTCTTTAATGAGTGACGACGACCGGCGGCGGCGGGATGGCAGCGTTATGAGGAGACCCTGTTCGTTTAACTCGATTAAGTTAGTAGATAAGTTAAAACATATTACATGAAAACGCTTTTGTACAAAGCTTTAACTACCAGATAAATTAAAACTAATTTAATTTTGAAATTTTATAGCTAAGACCTTAGACTTTATTGATAAAAGCCATAAGCGAATAATAGCGCTACCGAATAATTCCTATTGTTATGCGAATCATTAGCATCTCATTTTTAAAATTTAATTCAGTATGCATTAAATGTACATACATAGGTACTTATAATACCAACTTAAACTTACTTATTTTTAATATTTGTTCATGCTTAAAAAATTGCAGTCTAAAAGCAATTTTGTTTGAATAAAAATAACGTGATTAAGCCACCAATAAATAAGAAGGTTAGCCCCTGGAACTTTTAATTTGGAGGAACTCATAGGCTTTTTTTAAAATATCTTATAAAATTCTAGAAACAAAATTTCTTGGTTACAATTTATTAGTATGGGAAATGTTATATTTTTGGAAAATTTCGCGGGTGTCCGAGTTTTTCGTAGTTAAGGTCAAATTTCAACGCCTCTTACTTTGGCGGACACTTTTTGGCTGAATAATTAAATTTGTTGAATGAGTTTCAAGTTAGCGAAACAACATTTTCCAATAAAAAAATTATTGGGTGGTTAATGTACCCTAAATAGTTTTGATAATTTCGAATTTGTTGTTCGATGTTTTTGTTTTTTCTTTTTTGCTGCTTTGCTAAGATGATATCAACTACTCTCCCCCCCTCCCCCGCCCCACAAAAAGAGTAATCACTTCTGATATCAAATAGTTTATTGCTTGATAATTTACCATTCAGCAGTTCTGAATTATTTTTGAGACACTTTCAATTTTTTTCGTGCGATGTTTTCTATGTTTTTTTTTTTTAATCAAATTCATATAAAGTTCTAGAAATACCCGTCTTAAAGGGGTTAAAACTTGTGATATCGAAATATTTATTGCTTTTCAATGTGCCGTTAGTTGGCATGCAATATTTTCTATGACTTTTTTTTTAATAAGAACATAGAAAACATCCCACAATGACGTATTGAAAAATATGGTAAGAGTGAAAAAATAAAATGCACGGCTGGGTCGCACGAACTTGCTCTTGTGGTAAAAGTTTCGTCGATTTTTAAAGATTGAGTGAAGAATAGAAATTTGAATATGGAAAAAAGGCATGAAACAACGTTCTTTAAATAATTAGAGCCGGTTTTTGAAATAAATAACTTTTCTCAAAACGTTGTATGGCAAGTACTGTCATTTTTGGAGCTAAAAAAATCGATTTTCCCACTGTGGAATCACCAAAAAATCTTATACTCTAAGTTTGAAGAAAATCGCTTCATTGGTTTTCAGACTGACGGAATTGCGCGGACCCAACTTTTTTCGAGTTCTCTACCATCGTAATGTCAAGTTTTATTGTTATCTCTAAATAGTACATACATACATATGTACATATATCGCAAGTAAAAATTTTCAGCTCGAATACCTCGAGAAGAGCCAATGATATCAACTCCGGGATAATAGCACCTCCCCGATACCCCCCGCCCCTTAAAAACGCCTTTAAGCATTAAATTATTAATAAAAGTGTGCAAAAATAAGAGAAGCTTCATAAAATGAGATAAAATTCATTCAACTACTTATGTAAAATAGTGGTACACTGGGGCGTATACACACTTTTTTTATTAAATTTTTAAAAATGTGTACTACAATTTTTTTTTGAGTAATGAATTTATGTAAAATGAATTGAACGAATAAAAATTCAATATAAAATAATCTTCAATAATAAAGTAACACCTTCAGTGGACTTAATTCCTGGGGACTTAGTTCACGGCACCGATCTTGAGCTCTGAAAGTTAACTCAAAAGGAAATTTCTAAATTTGAGAAAACATGTAAAATATGTAATAATTTGAAGGTAGACAACTCATAACTAGCAGAGAAATATATCAATGATCATGGTTACGATAATACTCTCTGCAAATCAGCTATTAAAACTCTTCAAGTGAACTCGTTATATTAAATAATAAAAAAATAACTCTTAAATAGAATTAAAAGAGTAACTCTCACTTAACCAGCGAAAGAATTCTCGAATAGAAATAGACTCGCACCTTCTTGAGGTACCCACCTATTAGTTTTTTTCTGAAATGATTTGAGATGGCCAATTTTTTTCGTGAGAATTTTCTAAGACTACCAAAAACTATACAAAAAGTAACTTCGAAAAAATCAGGATACTATTATTATAAGAAGTAAAGTACCTAATTAAAAATTTGCCCGACGATTTTCTTGTACCTAAGGATTTAAACTACCTTTTTGGGTCCCTTGTACCACTTACACAAATATTTTGCTCCGCTTAGGCGGGAGCATATTTATACCACCTATCCATGATTGAATAAATTCGTATCTCTTTTCTACTCGCGAAGGGCCACTCAATTTACATTCAGTTTGATAAGAAAGCTTTTGACATTGCCCTGCCCAACGACTGAACACACCCTAACCAATGGAATTGCGTAAGTGGTACAGAGGACTCAAAAAAAGGAGTTAAAGTCCTTTAGACCCGCAAAAAATAATTGGTATTTATTTTTAATGTTAAATATTTTGAATAAACAGAGGTAAAGTTTTTTTGAAGAGAGTAGGTATCCTTGTAGTAGAAAAGTGCCGCTCACGTTAGCCATTCGGACTTGGCAATAAACTGTAGGTAACCTCCTTTCCTGCAGACACGTACAAAAGAATGGTTGAGAGTATAGTTGTAAGTCACTATCCCCTGGTTCTTCATGAGCTGTTGTGCCATAATTTATTTTATTTTTTATTTGACAAGAAGGTATTTGGCAAACTTTTGGAAGATATATATTTCTTCAAATGCTCAAATTCAATTACAATTGGTTTATAAGTTAAATTTTACAATACTGGTCACACAACTTTCATTATACCTCAGACAATATTTCAGTCTTAGGACGCGTTGCACCTAATTAAATTGCGTAAAACTTAATATATGCTGGTTTAACAATGAAGTACATTAAAAAAAAAAGTCTTACAACTTTTAAGTAGCTGCATAGGCTCCTATCTATCTTTCCTTGGTACCTGAATTATAATGATTAAAGCTTCCAATTTAGTAAATCCAAGGTATAGGTGCAGATAGTTGCTATAGATTCGAACAAAAAGAAACTATATCAAACCAAACCGCTACTTTAGCTAAATGTAAGTAAGTAGGTATCTTCACAAATAGATATCTTTCACAACGAATATTAGATATAGGTATACTTTTTACCTTAAATAGACATACCTCATGCGATTGTATCGTTATATTTCTTCCAAGAAAGCCAATCCTCGAACAACCTAAAATATATTTACCCCTCTCTCTTCTCTGATTTAAAGTGACTTTTATAAGATTCACCATCGAGGTAGAGGTAGCACTTTCGAGATCTTTAAACACAGTCCAATTAAAGGCAAATCAAATCAAAGAAGCCAAACCAAACATCTAAAGTAGTATAGCGATGATGGCCGACTGATAAGTCATTTACCCTGGCACCAAACTCAAGTCTAGAGTACCTACATATACCTATAACTAACTACTAAAAAGAAAGAAGTAGGTAATGCATCTATAGAAACCTAACAAACCTGCCTAGTGCACTCCACCACTCCCCCATTAGAAGCATAGGTGTTTTTTTTTTTGTTTTTTTTTTTTAAGTTATTGATGTATACTTAAACTCATTTATTTTTATTTTGTAAACCACCAACCCTTACAAGACACTACCGGGCGGTCCGACATTGCACCCATTGCATACAACAAGCACCACCAACCATTACGCTGCTTGCTTACATGCAGTACTTGGATGTTAGGTAA
The DNA here is from genome assembly GCA_947049315.1 of Epistrophella euchroma. Lineage (NCBI taxonomy): Eukaryota > Metazoa > Arthropoda > Insecta > Diptera > Syrphidae > Epistrophella > Epistrophella euchroma. The sequence continues at coordinate 46,324,005 of OX346247.1, forward strand.
CTGGTTTTTAATGTAAACACAGTCAGCGAACAATGGCGTATAATGCCCGCAGCCCCGTCTCGCAAACATCCCAAAGACCGATCACATCCCTGCAAGACGAGTCCAAGACTTTCGATTTGTAGATACCAAGCTTATTACATGGAAGGGGGTAAGAAAGTCGTACAGCGACAGCCAAAAGAATACATACAAAACGGGCCAAGATGCTCTTTCAAATATATCTACCTACCTTCCTACCTAACCTACAACTGGTGCTCCATTAACAGCAGAAATCTGTTGGATCATACTAAAACACGCGCGTGGAGCCATTTCAGCGCTCGGTATTGCTTTTGCTGGTAGGTATACCCGTAGTTTGTGCTTTGTGTTGTGTTTATACATGGGCCAGGGCATTACATCAATTCGCAAAACTACATGTGTAGCTACAAGAGTGCAGAAGTAAAAGTACTGGGGTATAGTGTAGTGGTAGTATAGATACTTTGGTGGGTTGTAACCACCCAAGCCCCAACCACTCTCATCCCACTTAAGTAGCAGCCAAAACTTACAGAACGCCAATTGCACGAAGCTACCTCAAAAGCAGACACTGCAATCGGCCATCATTTTTATTGTAGCGGCTTCTCAAATGTAACTGTGTGCGAAGGCACCATTTAAAAACTGGAACCAGTTTTGCACAACAGAACACAAAAAAAAAACAAGAAAATCATTCCAAATGTACGAGATTTATAAAGCTCCTACAATAGAGTTGCCGTCGGTGATGGTTTTCCAATGACGAATGATATATGGAAAAAAACAGATGCACACAAAATTTAACAGTGAACTATGTAGATACTGCAATTATAAACACATTGCTCTTCAATTATTGCAGCAATAAAAGATTTGGAAATTAATTTACGTAATAATATTATTATTATTAACACTTAACAAAAAAAATTTGTAATAAAAAAAGGTTGAAATAAAAATAATTTCATATAAAAAAAATAAATACACTGTAAAAAGTCGTAGTGTATGTATATAGTGTTTTAAGAAATATGAGATTTATTTTACTGGATAGATGCTTCATAAAAAAATCGATGGAATTCATTCAATTTAAATATGGGTTCACTGGGGCGTATACGCACTTTTTTTTATTTTATTACCAATTTTTTTTATTTTTGGAAGTTAAATTGGTTTATGTCAGTTGGAAAAGCTACATATTTTGATAAATTGTTTATCTATATTTAAAAATAGGCGCGGTAGCGATATGGAGTTTGCGTGAAAACGCTGATTTAATTTATAAAATCAAAATATGTAAGTGCCCAATGAATTTTTTTTTTTAAACATCGAAGTATCTGTCACTCAGTGTTCCCAGATTGGTGGTTTTTGCCACCAAAATGGTGGGAAATTACGAGCTTGGTGGGAATATTGGTGGGAAAAATTTCATGGTGGGATTTATGGTGGGATAATATAGGAAATATTTTTTTATGGGTGGAAATATTATTTTTACCATAACCACAACTTAAAAAATTCACCACCTCTCTATTTTCCTTCAACTTTTTTTCTTACAGCATATTCATAATTTAACTGCACCCTCGATAAAAAAATTATTTAACCTGTTAATCCGATATGTACACAGAGAATATGTCAACAAGGAGAGATACTTTTTAAGAAATAAAAGATGGATGGGATTTTTGTTGTTGTGCTCTTCTTTTCTTATGGCTGTTCTCTGCATTTTATATAGATTAACTCATACCCAGAGCCAAATTTCAAGAACAGAAATTCTTTTTAACCGTACTACACGAATGCGAATTGCTTTAAGCTGACCATACACGATAGAGCCAAATGGCTCGTCCGAGCCAAATTGCATCATGTGAATGAATTCGGCCGAGCCATTTGGACATTTGGCAGGTTATAAATCCACCAGTCCAATTGGCACCGAGCCATTTGGCTCTATCGTGTATGGCCAGCTTTACTATACTCCATTTTCCCCTTTCGTAATATTTGTATATTTATTTACACATTCCCACAACAAATTACAGATCGCTAATGGACAAATCGCGGAGAATGAAAATGTACCGAAGGTATAAATTTATTTATTAATATTTTACTTAACATCCTGAATGAAGTCAAAGAATGTTTAACATTAATTTATTATAAGAGGTGAATTATGATTTATTTTAAAAAGAATGGCGCAAAATTTCTGTTGATTTGATATGATGTTTAGGCATTTTTAGTATGATTCTAGGTTAAAAACAGGATTTTCTAAATTTTAAGCGCATTAGAATCGTTTTATATTTTTAACATTTTACTAAAGTAAAAATTGCCAAATGCCTGTTTTATCTTTTTTTCATCTTGTTAGTATCATACTAACTCGAAATGTCAGTTTGACAATTACAAATGTGAAAATAGCGTTAGCTGTCACTGTGTTTCAGTGAGTTTGTTAGGAAATTAGGTAGTATGATACTATTTAAAAAATGTTTAAAACTAATAAAATTTTAGTAAAGAGCCTAAAATTTAGAAAATTGTTCAGTAAAATTGTGATAATACCTTAATATCAGGCTGTTTAAAATTTTGCGCTATTGTTTTTAATGTATTTCTTTTTCTTCGCTGAAAAATCATTTTCAGTAGGTAAACTTTTCCTCAGTTGAGACAAAAAATGTAGAAGTAAGTAATTGTTCACAATAAACATTTAGGTAAAATTAAGGCAGAAAAAACATGGTGGTTTTTTTTTCCTTCCAGTACAAAAATGGTGGGATTTTTTGTCAAATATGGTGGGATTTTAAAAATCTCATCTGGCATCACTGCTGTCACTACAACCGTTTGTGCAAACATTTGCAAACAGTTGTGATATTGATATTAATTCTATTCTCGCCAGACATACGCTCATAACAAATTGCCTGTATGTCTAAAGCTTGATAACCGTCTTTAGAGGAGGTCATATGTGCAATGTGCATACCTTATATTATTATTATTATTATTATTATTATTATTATTATTATTATTATCGAGTTTTATGAAGTACTTCTCAACCTCTATGAAGTTGGAAATTACCTATCCCGGGCTATGCCAAGGGATTAGGCTCTGTTGGGGCGTAGACCATGTTCTAGCCCGTTTGTATCGGTTTGTTGTAGGAATCGTCGCACAATGTTGCATGTGTTCAGGATCACAGATTTCTGCATAATCTCTAGTGCGTCATTAAGATTATGTTTTTTTAACTGCACGATAAGGTGTTTTGGTATCAAGCCCGTGGCAGATAGAATTATTGGGGAGATATCCACCCTTTCCACATGATACATTGCTTTCAATTCATTTGCAAGATCAGTATATTTTTCAATCTTTGTACTATATGTCGACTGAAGGTTGTTATTGAGTGGAACAGCTATGTCAAGCAGCGTTATTTTCCTTCCAACTTTATCAAATAAAACTATATCTGGCTTGTTAGCTCGTATTGTGCGGTCTGTGATCATCGGTCGATCCCAATACAGCTTACATCTACTGTTTTCAAGTACAGGTGGCGGTTCGTACTTGTAGTATGGAAGTCTTTGCTTCACAAGATTATTTTGCATTGCTAGACCTTGGTGTATGATTTTCGCTACCTGGTTATGTCTTGCTGTATAATCATACGATGCTAGACTCGTACATCCACCTATGATGTGATCAATAGTCTCTGCATTGCTCTGGCAGCGGCGACATGAGTCATTTTGTAGATCTTCCCGTAATACAAACTTACGGTAGTTTTTAGTTGCTATAACCTTATCTTGGATAGCTATTATGAAACCTTCCGTTTCCGCAAAAAGAGAACCACGTTGAAGCCATAAATTTGAGCTGGGTAGGTCGATAAAGTTTTGTGATAGTTGAAAGGGATGAATTCCGTGCAAGCTTTTGCTTTTCCATACGTCTATGCGCTGTTCCCGAGAGAGAACGTTTGGTGGTATTTCAATCTCACTTGATTTAAGGTTTAATGGAGTATATTTTTTGTCTGCTAGACACACTGTTCTAATTAGATCTGAAGTTTCGGCTTGACCTCTAAAATAGTCTCTCAAGTTGCTAATTTGCGAAAAATGCAGATTCGGTATGTCCAGGAAACCTCTTCCACCATCTTCATAAGAGAGAGTGACTCTTTCGATGGCACTTCTCGGGTGGTGGCACTGGAATTTGGTTAGGGTAGTTCTTAGTAATGTTGATATCTCATCAAGGTTTGTATTTGACCAATTAACTACGCCAAAGGAATACGTAAATACTGGAATAGCCCAGGTGTTGATGGCTTTTCGCTTATTACCAGCATTTAAGTGAGATTTCAGAACTTTATTCAGCCTCTGTTGAAACTTGTCTCGCAGTATCTTCTTCAGTTCCGACTCTTGAATTCCTTTCAGTTGTAAGAAACCAAGGTATTTGTAGCTTTCTTCTTGGTCTAAATTTGTTATGATATTGGTTTCGTCTAGGTGAAACCCTTCGTTGTTGGCCTCTACTTTTCCTTTTTGGATATGGATCATTTTGCATTTTTCGATACCGAATTCCATTCCTATGTCATCACTAAAGTTTTTGACTAGTTGAATCATTCGATGCATTTTTTCCTTATTATTAGTGTAGAGTTTTAGGTCATCTACATAAAAGAGGTGATTGATAAGAACGGCACCAGTTTCTGCTTTCAACTTAAAACCCAGATTAAGATTAGTTTATTATTATTATTATTATTATTATTATTATTATTATTATTATTATTATTATTATTATTATTATTATTATTATTATTATTATTATTATTATTATTATTATTATTATTATTATTATTATTATTATTATTATTATTATTATTATTATTATTATTATTATTATTATTATTATTATTATTATTATTATTATTATTATTATTATTATTATTATTATTATTATTATTATTATTATTATTATTATTATTATTATTATTATTATTATTATTATTATTATTATTATTATTATTATTATTATTATTATTATTATTATTATTATTATTATTATTATTATTATTATTATTATTATTATTATTATTATTATTATTATTATTATTATTATTATTATCATTATTATTATAACTTTATTAATATGTAAATAAATTACAATATTAACTTAATAGCTATAGCACTAACTAACCAGAGTCTGCGGCTATTTTATAAATATATTATATGAAAGCTTGCTAAATTCTCATGAAAGGTCAGTTAGGTTTCAGCAATTGGTGAGGCATAAAGTTTTTTTATGAGGTGTCGAATTTTGACCCAGGACGATACTAGTAATACAGGGTGAACGGTACAAGATGTACCAAATTGCTGGAGCGAGTGGGTTGGGTTAAAAAAATCATATGGAAGGGGATGGTTTATTTCTCCCCGTTTAGGCAGGAGGGGCAATTTTCTAAAAAATTGACTTAAAACAGAAAAAGAAAATATTTAAAAACAACGGTACAATTTAAAATGCCATGCTATACTTTTTTGGAAAGCCAGAAATCTCTTCTTTAATTTTCATTTTAAAATCAGTTGTGTTAGTGAATAGCTTTGGAAAATTAATTTCCAAACTCAACATTTTGAAAAAAAAAAAAAATGAATAAAAAAGTTTCAAACTAACTTTTTTCAAAATTTTATGTAATTAAGTATAATTTTTGTTTTTAAAGTTCAATCCTATTATTAGCTTTCAGTTAAAAACAGAAAACCGGATGCTAAAATGTGTTTTAGTTTTTGAGAAAATTGAAAATAACAGGAGGAGCAATTTTATAAAATAATTGACTTAATACAGAAAAAAAAATTATTAAAAAACATCGGTAATGGCTAAAACGACTTATTGCTATACTTTTTTGTTAAGCCAGAAATTTGTGCTTCCATTTTGTTTATAAATTAAGTTCTTTGAGTGAACAGTTTTTTCAAATTTAAATTTTTGAAAAAAAAAAATTTTAACTGTGTTCAAACGGATTTTGTTCAAAATTTTACTTTATTTAGTAGTATTTTTATTTTTAATATTCAATACTCCCATCAATTTTTAGTCAAACATTTACAACCAGTGATGTCAAAATGTGGTCTAGTTTTTGAGAAAATTGAAAATAACAAAAGTAAGTTTTCCTTAAATTCGACTTCCATCCGTTATTTTGTTGTTCAAAAGATGCTATTTCTACAAAATATGTAGTAGAGTAGATTTCGTTATTTTCAATTTTCTAAGAAACTAAAAGACATTTTAGCACCCGGTTTTCTGTTTTTTATTGAAAATTAATAAGAGCATTGAATTTTGAATATAAAAATTATACTTAATCACATAAAATTTTGAAAAAAACTAATTTGAAAGTTTTTTTTTATTTTTTTCAAAATTTCGAGTTTCAAAATTATCTAATTTTTCAAAAACTATTCACTAACACAACTGTTTTTAATATTTCTTCTAATTACACAAAAAATATCCAGTACCTATGTGAAATTTCAAGTTTCTAAGTCAACTGGAACTGGTAGAACTGGTTAAAACATGGGAAATTAAAATTACCTTGAAAAATCCCATCTATTTGGTAAATTTAACATTTTTCCTATCGATACGTGGTTACAGTTTCAAATTTTTAGTTCAATACTCTCTTTTTTTTTTGCTGATTTGATAAAAAAAACATTGAAAAAAATTTTAATAAAAAGATTGAAAAAAAAAAAAATCAGAGGAAGAAGACGGCCATCCAAGAATTATAAAAATAACTACCTACACAGTAAAAAGTCTTAATTTTCTTCTGTAATTATAAAAAATATTTTATTTAATAAAACAGATGGTTCATATACAAAAATATGAAATTCATTCAATTTAAATAGTGGTTCACTTGGGCGTATACGCACTTTTTTATTTTATTTCATTTTACACAAATTTTATATTTTTTCTTATTTTTGTACGTTGAATTGGTTCAATTTAGTAAGATATTTTGATGAATTGTTTTTCTATATAATAAAAAAAAAGTGGTTCACTTAGGCGTATACGCACTTTTTTACTTTTATTACATTTCAAACAATTTTTATTTTTGTTCGTTGAAAATGAATATGAACCTATTTTAGTAAGATATTCTGATGAATTGGTGGGCGCATTACGAAGTTCGTGGCAATAGCTGATTTAATTTTTAAAGGCTTTCCTTTCACGATCCGGTGGCCTGTTAAATAGTATTCTAAATAGATTATTTAAATTAGGTAGTATTTGCTCGAAAAAAAAATGTTTACTTTTAACATAAAGTCATACAGCGGCAACCATGGCCTGACTATGTTTTATCAGGGGAAGATAAATTTAAAATTAGCTTTGCCTTCGGCCCTCAAGTGCTCTTAGTCCCTAAGTTTCAATGCCCATGAATGGTTAAAAAAGATTTCTTGTAATTCTTGACATTTCTATACCTTCTTCAAATAGATATCTGATATTACCTAGTGTCAAGCATCTTTTAGTTCATTCAATAAGAGTAGTATTTCTGAATTTTGCTTGTACCCATGGATTAGGAATGGAATGAAAAAGCTTTACCATATGACGACTTCCATGATTATTGACTATGGTGTGCTGTGTGCATAAGTAATATAGGTGCATGTGTGAGTTCCATGGAACGGTGTCATGCTTTTTCTTTGATTTTCTTGCTTCTGTTTCGCACGCTGTTTACTGTGCTGTTAGTATTGGTATAAAGTTGGGGTACCTATATCAATTATTATTAATACAACTAGTCAGTCACTGGATGGGGAATGATCCGTTGGACACTTTTTGAATAAAAGAGGTCGCTGGTGTGTAGTTTACTTTTAAAACAAAAAAATATGTTTTTAGCCCAGGGGGTGGTGAAGTGCGGCGAAGGTTCATATTTATACGTACTTCAACTACCTACTTGCTCGCCAAGCAACAGCTACAGCGCAAGCAGAGTGCATTCTTGAACAGCAAAGCCAGTTTCCTTTGGCTGTTGCGATGTTTAGCAGATGTCTGGCCGTTTTTTCGCTCGACCGTGTGCTCCGTTCCATTGGTCGTTCGATAGTGGTTTGAGAGTTTGATTTTTTTTTTCGCCCGTCCGTCTTGGTTTGACGTTTGTCAGGCGAATCGCCGACGACGCATCACATCGAGTGATAGTGTCTACCCGGGCCGGTTAAGTAGTTAGAGTGATTGTTTTGTTTTGTAGCTTTTCATATACATATTTTTGTTTTTCATTAGAATTTACGTGTTTTCTTTCTGTATCCATCTGTCATTCCAATTGTTGTTGCTTGTGTCTTCTTATCACATCCACCTTTCGTGTAACTGAAATTTATCTATGTACAGCACCTACGTCATCGTCGTGTCGGTTTTGTTTGGTGTTTTGCCGTCGCTATAACTGATCAAAACGGATTATACTGAATTTGCATGGTGGACGGAAATTCGCTGCTCACTTACGCGTAGTTATGTAGTGGTGTATTCCGATATAACGACCACAAACAACACGAATACTTTTAAACAACGCCCGTTACAAAGTGGAAAACATCTTTGACGACGACGACAACGACGACAAAACGAAGACAACACAAGAACACATCCATATCAATTTTATATCGGTTTTACGAGCAAAGAGCAAACATACATTGCACTTTGTGTAGAGATAGTAGTTAGCCTACAGCTACAGTTGTTGCTGTTGCTTCTGTTTAGTATAAGTTGTGTTATAGTAGTTGGTACTTAACTGTGACTCCTCTCTAATGACAACCAATCGACGGTAGGTGTGGTTGGGGCATCATATATCGTGTGCACTGTCTGTCTAGCGTTTGGTTTTATAGTGCTGCCGCCCCCTTAACAAGTCGTTAAGTATAAGTATAGAGAGAAAAAAAAAAAAAACAAAATGAAAAGTAAAACAGCACCTCTCTTTTACTTAGTTGTAATCGATGTCATTTGGTCGGTTATCGGACAAACGACCAATTAAAAAAACCTGCTAATGAATCGCGCGCTTTAGTTTTAAACCAACCCCAAAATTGTCGTCGTGGTGTCGTGGGGGTTAATCCTGTCTTCCCTTATAAATTTGTTTTAAAGCACGGTATTGGTTGTGAAGTGGTATATTTTCAATTTCATATGACAAGTGAATATTTATGATAATTATCGAAAATCAATGTTTTAGTTGTTGTCATTTGGATTCTCTTTTTTTTAATCCATAATTGTGTTGCATACCTAGGTTTATAAATGTGTATGCAATTATACATATCTACATAAATTTGAATGGATGCACCCGAAAAATATTAACTGCGAGTTTCTCACATCTTAACAGAATAACGACCGTTTAACCTCCTACAATTATTAGGCATTGTTACACTCAAATTATTTTAGGAGGAATATTTTCCAAATAGGTACCCATTGAATGGTTGAGACAGTGTGCTGCGACATGTCACATTTTTCGCTGAGAGGATCACCAAATAACCAGGTAGGTCCAACGTCCAAAAGCGTATTTTGAGCTTAAGTTATGATATACTTAGTTAAGGTTGGGCATAGACCTGCACCATGATAGTATTACATGCGAAAGTTGCTGGCAAAAAATGCAAAATACCTAGGTAGATCTGCGCATAACCATTGAATAAAAATAATGGCGCAAAATTTTAAACAGCCTGATGTTAAGGTATAAGCAAGCTACTACGTAACAATTTTCTAACTTTAAGACTCTACTAAAATACCTATTAATTTTACATTTTTTTTTAATCATTTTCTAACTAGTAGGTATCATACTTTACCTATTTTTCTAGCTGAACACGCCTAAAACAGTGACAGTTTTACCCATTTTTGCAATTGCAGCTGCCAAAGAGACTCTTGGATTTAGTATGATATACCTACTAAAAAGATAAAATAGGCAATTGGCGATTTTAAATTTAGTAAAATTTTAAAAATATAATACTCGTTTAAAATTTTGAAAATCCTGTTTTGAATGTAGCATCATACTGAAAATGCTTTAATGTCATACTAAATCGTCTAAAATTTTGCGCCAATGTATGTAGGTATAGGTATATACTTATTTGGACTGCGGAAGCAATTAAAAGAAATTTCGAGGTAGGGTGCTTGGTCTAGTATACCAATATTCAGTTATTTACTCTTACTCAATTACCTATGCCCTTAAGGATGCCGTATGACAAAAACTTGTGCTGGGTTTTTCTTCGATTATTTCAGATTTCGATTTAAAATTTTATTTTTTTGTGAAGAATGGATTACGATTTCAATTTGATTTCTTCTATCATGATATTGGTGTCAGTATATTTGTGTCTTTGGAGCTGATGGCAGTCAACTATTGTACTAGATTAGCTACAGTGGTATTAGAAACAAATTGGTACATAATCATTGGCGTAGTTAGAGATTTTCCCTAGGGGGGGCAAGCAGCCAGCGGATCAAAAGTTCGAAATCATGGCTGTACTGTTTTTGCAAACGTAACCAAATTTCTTAATAGCGAACGGAATTAACGATTTAACAAACAGATGAACAAAGTGATATAAAAACCCTGGCATTTTTTTTACAACAAAATTTAATAGGTACGTATAAATAAATAAATTTGATGGCACAACAGCTCATGAAGAACTAGGGCCTAGTGACTTACAACTCTCAAACATTCCTGTGTGCGTGTCTGCAGGAATGGAGGGGACCTACAGTTTATTGCCGAATCCGAACGGCTAACGAGAGGCACTTTTCTGTGACAGGAGTAACTCTTGGAGGATTTGTCAATTCCTCGCAAGAGGCAGTAGCCGTTTTTTTTTTAAATAAATAGGTGGCGAGGCTGGGGATCGAACCTTAGACCTCCGGCATGACAGTCCATCGCACTAACCATCACGCCACGGCTACTACAAAATAGGTACGTATAGAAAAGAATATTTTCGTGTTAAAACGGCTTCAAGAATAAGATGGATATTTTGCCGTTTATTAATCGTTAATTAGTTCTGACAATTTCAAAACATTATAGGTAGGTAGGTACATATGACAGAACTGAAATATGTAGTTAACAACAACTTGAACGGAAAATTATTGAGCAATAAGATATTTAATGTATCAATATGAAGTTTATATCCCTTTTCGAGGGACTGCTTCGTTTATTTGTTATATGTGTTGATCAAAAACAAAACCCATTATATCCACTTTTGATAGTTTCGAGTAAATCGAGAAAAACATATCTTCTAAACCAAACAATTTGTAAAAACTTTTGTTTTGAAGGATTGATTGCATAGGCATTCCTCACAGTAAAAGTGAATAAATCATGATATGAGAGTTTTAGTTTTGAAGTTATAGCAAAAACAAATATGGATAAAATATAGGTTTTGAAAATTACATCTAGAGTTTAAGTTAAAATAAGCAATTCCAATAGCTCAAATAGTCATTTTGATTATTTTGTTGAGCATTTAGCATCGGTGCAGGGTCATACATTTATAGGTTAAAATTCATAATGGTCTTTTGGCTATTTTGGATGGGTCACAGCCCCACAAATCAATCGTGGACTTTTAACCAACCTAGATGGGCCAAGAGTCCACATGAAATTCTTGCGGACTTCTAGCCAATCGATTGTGGATATTTCACCTCCTATAGTTGAAGCTTTTTCTTATATTGGGCAACCTTGGGCAACAGCATACCATGCGTACCCCACTTTGCGGTTTCAAAGGATCTTAATTACCCTTTTGGGTCTTTTGATGGGTTCGTATCGCTCATGGAATTTTGTGCCACCCCAGGTACTGTTTGTAAAAAAAAAAACCTGTTATGACATAGGTGCCTGCTTGGCGACTAGACATAATTTTAAGTGGAGGAAAAGGTTGCTGAGCGGTATAGATATAGAGGACCCATTTATATAAATTAAAATATCAAAATATACGCGAAAATAGTTTCTAAAATTAGGGAATGTTGACCGATTTTACTGTGGTCTTTTGGCCTTCAGGAAACACACCCAAATAGTCCATTGTGGACTTTTTGCATGTGGACTTATTACCCTGCCCTTAGCATTGCGCCATGCATACGAGAGAGAAAAATGGTAGTGCAAAAAGCAGTATTTATAAGACTTTTTTCAAGACTTGGAAATTTTTTGTAATGTGTTGACTGCGGAGGCTCACATATAAAATAAATGCTTGTTCCTAAGTCATTTTTTTTTAAAAGTGGATATAATGGCTTTTGATTTTGAACAACACATATATCAATTAGCAAAGTAAAAAAAAAAAACAACAACATAGACAAATTTGAAACTATCACAACTATATATAACCTATAACTTGTCACTCATAACAAAAAAATCGAGCCCTAATCGCCATTTTATTGTAAAAGACTAAATTTAAATTTATAATTCAACCATGGCAATCAAGGCTATTCTTACCATAAGAAAACAATAAGTATGCGGTATTAGGTATGGGACTAGACTAGAGAAATGCCAATTCCAATTTATAACGGTTTTGATTATAAAAATACTGCTGGTGGGTGTACTTGGGGCACTTGGGACTTGAGTAGTAGCCCGTGGCACTTGAACACCCCCTCTCCCACCTGATGGCTCAAAGCCATAAAAGCTTACTAGTTTATTTTCTTATTTTTTTTACTAGGAACTTACGACAAATACTAGTGTTTTCTTCTGGTTTTCAATCGGTGGGCGTTATCCTCCCCCCCCACCCGTTTCTCTTAGCTACTCATTAGTCCAAGTTAGATATACAACAAACTTTTGTATTATTATAACCCTTCGCATAAAAGTGTTTCCTTGATTCGATATTGCTGGAAAATATAACTGTTTTTGTGACAACATTTTTAAATGCATGGCTGGCAGCTCTCGTATTTTACCATAAAAAAAGGAATTAAAACTAACAAAACACATGCAATTTATTTTTAATGTTAGACTACGCTCACTGGAACTGGAGCAAAATTATTTTTTCAAAACTCTGCTTACGAAATTCTGTTTTACAAAATTCTGAAAAAAGTAAAAAAAAAGGTTCAAAATGTAAGAAACGTGTGCATTTATATGTTATTTGCTTATATGAGATTTTTTGTTGAAAAACTTGAAATATTTAAGTTTGCATAAATATTGTGCAATAAATATAAACATTTTAATTATTTTGAAAGGCAGAGTATTGAAAAATTTGTAAAACCGAATTAAGAAAAAGAAACGTGGATTACCAGAATTTTTGCAAGTGAAGGCAAAGTTCTAAAAAGCAGAACTAAAAACCAACGCCCCTTTTTTAAATCCTTGGTTTAATGCAAGACCGCTATAAATTACTAAAAAAGATCTCGAAAAAAAATATATGACCTATCGCCAAAAAATAAACCAACTTTTTGTAAAAAAAATCATTACAAAAATTGTATGTACTTTAATTTTTTAAAATGTCATTTAACCCTTTCTTCATCTCAACGCTCCATTTGTATAGTATCTCGAATTGTTAGATCTGGACAAAAACCTATATGAAATGGAAGCCAGTGGCGCAACGTGGGTATCAGTCGCCCGGGCGGAAGCAAATTTTGCCGCCCTCTTATTTAGGTGTTTCAATTTATAGTATACATACACTACAGTAATTCTAAAGAACCTTTCGACTTTTCGGCAAGGACAGCCATCATCATTAGATACCTACTGTACAGGTTACAAATACAAATTTTATATATATAAGCGATTGGATCTTCGTTTTTTTTTTTTTTATTCCAAACTTCTGTAAAAATAAACGAATAAAATAGACCTACGTTATCTCCAAAAAAAATATTTCAACTGGATAAAATATCCAAAAACTTTAAGACCAAGAGAACGAAATTTCATTGTGTAAAGGCACCCTATGGTCTTAATCTCTAAGAAATTTACCCAACACAGTTATTGCTATTGTTGATAGAACGTAAGGGAATTTTGAAATTTAACATGAGTTATTAAAGATTTAAGAAAAGAAATTATAGTTGCTGTAGCTACAATAAATAGTGACAAAAATACTAAAAAAAAAACAAAAAGAAATGAAATCAGATATAATAAAATTAAAAAACATTTAAACAAAAGGAAATGTATTTAAAAATTAAACTTTTCAAAGTGAATTTCTTTTAGTTTACCTCTTGATTGGATGTAGAAAAATAAAAAAAAAAACATAAGTCGCCTTTTTTTTTTTTTTTTTTTTTTTTTAATATGAACCACCTTGTTTTGTAAAATTTGTCTTTGGCGATTTTGTCAAAAAATTATAATATATACCTACAGTGTTTAGTGCGAACTATCGCTAGAAAAAACTAGTGATGTTTTCGATTGTTTTTCGAATGCTTCAGATAACATGTCAACGCATCTAGCGAGAACATTGTGTGTACTGATGATATTGCTAATTTACCCTAATTTACACTGAACGTCTTGTTTCTTAATTTTCCAAACCACCACTAGTGAAAACAAAGCACAAAATTCAAAATATATCAACGAACGCGAGCCCTAAACTATTCCAAAAAAAAATATTTCGGAATGTCATTTTGCCATTTTACTTGCGATATAGTTACTATATGGACTCGTGCAAAAAATCGAACTCGAGATAACAATCAAACTTGACATTTCGATGATAGAGAACACGAAAAAAGTGGGTCCCGCAATTCCGTCTGTCTGGCTCTGTGTATGTCTGTACCTCGGCCTACAGCCTAAAACCCTGAAGCGATTTTCTTCAACCTTGGAGCATAAGATTTTTTGGTGATTCCCTAGAGGGAAAATCGAGATTTTTTTTAGTTCAAAAAATAACGGTACTTGCCATACAATCGTTTTAAAAAAAGTTATTTATCTCAAAAACGGGGTTAAAGTAGTGGTATGGTCTATATTTCTATATTTCAGCAAAAAAAAAATAACCAAAAAAATTTACGGTATAGGTACCTGCCATAGAACCGTTTTTTTATTTTTGATTTTATCGTTAACCGCCGAACCGATTTTGATCAAAATTTTTACTTAGGAGGTCCTATCAAGTGTGAATAACATTGCAAGCAAATATTTAAAAAAAAATATTTTTTGGATTTAAAAAAAAAAGTTAAAATTTTTTTTTGAAAAATATTTTTTTTATTGAAAACGCGTTGATGAATATTTTTGAAATGGTTTTAGCTGTATATTATTATATTCTTAAAAACGGCATACCAATTTTTTTTTCTAAAAAATATCAAGAAATTTTATATATACAAAATTATTTAAAAAAAAAAACCGCTCTAACGATTTTAAAAATTTTTTCTGCAAAAATTCACATTTTTTCAAGAATTTAAATGGCGTTCTTCATTCTGAAATTAAAACAATTTAAGTAGGTACTTATTGTATCAATTATAAAAGAACGTATTTCATGATTTTTTGTCCATATTCAAATTTCCGTTCTTCAATTTATTAAATGGATAAATAAATATACATATAATTATTAATTATGTATTTTATATTACACTCAATCTTTAAAATTCGAAGAAACTTTTACTACGAAAGCAAATTCGTGCGAACCAGTCGCGCATTTTATTTTGAATATAGTCATGAAACTATTTTTGATATAAAAAGGGTGTTTCGATTGGTAACCTACTCATAAAGAGACATGCAGCTTTAGATGTTAATAAAAACCATCCCGTATTATTAAGTATTTATATTGTGAAATTCTGCCCCCCCCCCCCCCCCTTTCCCTCCACCACGACGCGTCGGGACGCTACGCCACTGATGGATGCAGTCTTCTTTTACGTGTTATAGAGGGTTTGCAATTAGATATAGCATCACACGGTTCAATGCTGCGTTCTGGCATAATTTATTTATTATAAACTTAAATATTTAAGTTTCATATCATCAAACGGATCTAAGTGTCAAAATGTAAACTGACTGGTTTTGCTAGGATTTTGTGGTTGAAATTTGCATATTACATATTTTGATTGTATTCCACACTAATTTCTACTTTTCGACGTAAAAATTATTTAACTCCCACGTCAAAATAGCACAGCCATAACGCTGACGCCATAACTCAAGAATTAAGATTTTATGATTCTTTACTCTATCACAGACCATTTTTTAATAGTTTATTATAAATAAGGTGTTTTTGTAATTGCAATATTATTTATTTAAAATGGCTTTAAAAGAAGAAACCATCCAGCAAAGAATACATACCCATTTTAGTGTTAATAACTTTGCAAAAATGAATGCACATGCACACAGTCAACAATCCACGTCCCGCCATTGATGTAAGTATCATTATTTGATAACATATTTTATGTTCAATAAAGTAAAATTCAATACAATATACAAACGCATCGAGCTTTCAATATAAATATAAGATTATTGGTTTGCATAATATAAAGTAAGCGACGGATTTCTTTTGACCTCAGCCGTCAAAAGTCAAACCAAGCTATATCTTAACCGGTTGTATTCAACTTTAAAGAAGGTTTGCTACTGGAATTTGTTAAATGTTAATGATTCATAAAAAAAAACCTAAACATTTTTATTTATTATCGTGAACAATAAAATTCGGTGTATATGGAAAATTTCTAAGGAATTTTTAATAAATTATAATCAAAATCATGAATGTTTATCTTAATGTTGATTGTAATGCTTTTTTGGCGCCATATATCTACGCAGGTTTTGATTTTTAAAATGCTAATTTTAAATTGGGTATAATTTATACAAACTCCTGCATGTTTCTTTTTTTTTTTAATTGCCGACATATAATGTGACATAAGGCTTTATCAATGCGGGTGGTTAAAGGTTGTTTGTTCATTTAAAATTTATAATTGTAGACGTATACACATCCTATTATACCTTAAAAATTTTATGTTAAAACTTCTTTCATCTTTATCGAGAGTTAGTTAATTTTATTGAAATGTTACATGGGCAGGACAAGTTTTGTATGTGTAGGTGGGTGGGGGTCCGGACCAAAATGCGAGTTTCGGCCGAAAGTGTATGGATTAGTTATAATTAATTTTTTAATCGACAGTCAGTATAATTAAATGTTTTTGCTAGCAATGTATATGTACCGGTACCCATACAAAGTTAGACGGTCAGCGGCGGCGTGCGTCACGTCGGTCACAAACACAAATTGCTGGGCAGTGGTCATTTTATCCGACTTACCACAAAATTGAAAGAAAAAAAAAAATATTTAAATACGCCATTTTATAATTTTTGTAACGGAATAATAAAGAAGCCAGCTAGATTCACATGCTGCAAATAAAAAGCTGGTGTGTCGACTTAAAAACTCTCAAACTTCAACACACTCTCGCCTCGCCACCTATTTATTTAAAAGAAAAAACGGCTACTGCCTCTTGCGAGGAATTGACAAATCCTCCAAGAGTATCTCCTGTCACAGAAAAGTGCCGCTAGTTAGCCGTTCGGATTCGGCAATAAACTGTAGGTCCCCTCCATTCCTGCAGACACGCACACAGGAATGGTTGAGAGTTGTAAGTCACTAGGCCCTAGTGCTTTATGAGCTGTTGTGCCATCAAATTTATTTTATTTATTTTTATATTTGATTCACCTAAGGTGTCACAAAAAGCTAGAGCGTATAGGTTGGGTCAAGACAAGAACAAAATCGTATGGGAAGGGATCTATTTCCCCCTTCAAACTGATTTTTTTTCAAAATTTTACGAGATTAAGTACTAATTTTGTTTTCAAAATTCAATGCTCTTATTAGTTTTTAGTCAAAAACAGAAAACCAGTTGCTAATAAAATGTCTTTTAGTTTTTGAGAAAATTAAAAATAACGGGAGAGTTAATATTCTAAAACAATTGACTTAATACAGAAAAAAAATTATTAAAAAAATACGGCAACGGTTACAATGGCATGCTGCTCTTGTTTTGTTTTAAAATGAAGTTGTTTTAGTGAACAGTTTTTCAAAAATTTATTTTCAAACTTAAATTTTTGAAGAAAAAAAATTTTGTTCAAACAAATTTTGTTTAAATTTTACGTTAGTATTAGCAATTTTGTTTTTAATATTCAATGCTCCCATAAATTTGTAGTCAAACACTAAAAACCAGATGTGAAATTGTATTCTAGTTTTTGAGAAAATTGAAAATAACAAAAGTAAATTTTGCCTACATCAGTAGATTTTTTTTCTAAAGAAACATAAGGCAGGCACCACAAAAAAAAAAAAAAAAAAATCATAATGTCTACACTTATTTGGTATTCGAATAACTAAATTAAAAATTAACTTTTATCTAATGATATAGGTATGTACCTACTTAAATAACCGATAAAATGGTATCAGATTATGTCAAAGCCCGTGTACTGCGTACATACATACAAATAAATCTGTGTGCTAGGTTTATCAAATCATTCTTATTTCTATTTAAGCAAAACAAAACCTTTTCATATTAGATAAGCTTCAGCAATCGCCAAGTACAATTTTGTAGAGTAAGACAACAACCTTGTTATCAGTTTCTGTACAAAACTCTTTGACAGATATCTATAACCAATTACATGCTAAAAATGTATTTTGTGACAAATATAGAAACCAGTTGGTTAGGTATACGCAAACACAGTAGCAGATTGTCATGCTAAAACACAACACTATCCATATCCATCCATTAACGAACAAATTCCATCTCAAAAACTCACGACATATATGATCAATTAAGTAGATACCACTTAATGTGTATATCCATAACTTTCGAAAATGTTTCACCTGTGATAAGCTTATGGATACAAGTTGAACAAAAAAAAAATGACAACTTGTTAGTTCGATCACAAAAAAAATGAATACAATAACAATAATTGTAGCACGCAGCTGTAATTGAAAACTTGAATTAAAATACTTGATAACCATGACAACTGAGTATGTAGATGTATAGGGGAGATCTGGATAAATTAGGTTTAGTATATTTTTTTAGTGTGTAAATATGCAACTGAAAATAGCTTTTAACAACAATCTCACTTGAGCGCATCAGTTGACGAGGGATAACAGCCTTAATTGTCAATATGCACTCTTTGCGAAGATGAGTTCAACTAACTTGAGTTTTTTGACAGAAATTCTTGTGAATTACACTAATTAAAAAAAATTAAAGGAACCAACATTTTTAAGTTTTTTTAGTGTTTTTTTAAGAGCTATATCTCTGTGAAAAATAAACGTATTGAGATTAAACGAAAAGCATTCTAAAGCTCTATGTATTTTGTGTTGATAAATTTTAGCATATGATTTTTCTAAAGGTACTGTTATTGCGCAATTATAGGAAAAACAGCACGAGCCAAAAATTTTTTTTATATTTTTTTTAAAGAGTGTCATTTTCAATAAAAAAAATTTGTTTGGACCAATTAAATCTATTCGTTCAATAACTATTATATTTAGCTTTGATTTTGTCATTTTCCCTCTTTCTATAATTTTTCTTCCGAAGAATATCTGACTTTGAATGAAAAAAGACACTTTTGAATTTGGTGACCAATATATATCTCAGAAATGAAAAATGATACAAAAAATTAAGTGCAGTTTTGGAAACCTAAATTGATTTCCCAGAATATATTTTAAAAAATTTATAACGAATAGTTTATATTTTTTGGCACCTCACCGTTAGTTAAAAAAAAATACACAAACGAGTTATTTTTTAGATTTTTAGTAAATCCTTCACTGCTTTACAAAAATAAATCGAAGGTCTTAATTTGGTAACGCATTTGCAGACCTATTATAAATAGACCACCAATATTTTGATAAAATTTTACATTGATCTTCCCTGCAGAAAAAAAAATTACAACTAAAATTTAAACATTTTGGAAAAATCACTTTTTTCTTTGAATTTTTTTTTGAAACACCTTTTTTTTTATTTTTAACTTCAAAATAAAAATATATTTAGTGGCACAACAGAGCTCGCATGGAAAACCACAGCTTAGTGACTTAGAACTTTCAACCACTCTTGTGTGCATGTTTAAAAAATGGAGGGGACCTACAGTTTTTTTGCCGGAACCGAACGGCTAAAATGAGCTGCATTTTTCTATGACAGGAGATATACTCTTGGAGGATTTGTCAATTCATCGTAAAAGGCAGTAGCCATGAAAAACATTTTTATTAGGTGGTCGAGGCTGGGAATCGAACCCAGACCTCTGTCGTGACAGACCAACGCACTGACCCTTTCGCCACGGGCTACTAGCTGCAACCAATAAAAAAAACTGAAAACATTTTTTTCCTTAACTTTTTTTCTTTTCACAAGTATATTTCGTCTCATATGTTACATAAAATAATGTAAAATTATTTTTTTTAAGAAAAATGCATTTTCCTAGAATACTTGAATAATGATATTTCGTGGAATTTTTTTTTTTTTTTTAAACAAATTGGTTTAAAAATTAAAATACACTCCTAAAATATACTTCTGTCAAAATTAGTAATTCTCGTCCAGGGACGTATTAGGTTTTGTTGGTGATGGCAAGGCGATCAAATCCGTTGAGCGCCCGTAGTGCAGAATTATTTTTCAACGATTTAAGTATATGTTATTATGTTCACTTTTAATTTTATCACAATTTAAAAAAAAAACATGACTTTCATTCAATTATTTATTTAATCGGATAAATATGATCCAAATTTTTTTTAACAGGTTTAGTAACAACTGCCGTGTTTCTTTAAAGTTGCCTAAGTACTTCTGAGAAGATAAAATTCGTAATCTAGTTTTACCAGCTACATAATGTTCCTACTTTTCTGACCGAAAAGAAATATAACTAAAAATCATTTGGGCGTCCCAGCTAAAAAGCCGTCTAACTTCACACCGACCCTGTGTGAATGCATTTGTGTTTGTGCAACTCACACTGTTTGTGCAACTCACACTACTTTTTCACGATATGCCAGTTCATCTTATTTCTTCTTCTATGGTTGCAACTGTCTCGTTGTTGGTAGGTATAGGTGCAAAATAGTTCCGATCCTTGTTTGTAGTCGCGAGGAATCGAAAAAAAAATTCGCACGATGCTCGTGAATGTCCACTCTAACTTTTAATGGCAATAAACTGTTATAAAAAATAAATAAATAAATTTAGTGGTGCAACAGCTTATAAAGAACTAGGGCCTAGTCACTTACAACTCTCAAACATTCCTGTGTGCGTGTCTGCCGAAATGGAGGGGGCCTATATTTTACTGGCGAATCTGTCATACTGTTTTAAATTGCCATTTTTTCTAGTCTTGTCAAAAAAAAAATTGTAACATTTGCCCCATTTTCTCCTATTTATGCTAGTTTCATCCTAAGCTTATCGCAGAACCAAAGTGACTGGTTCCGATAACAAAAAAGCACAATTTTCCAATTATCCCAGGTACACCGAGCAGCGATAAGTTAGTGTGTTCCCCCATCAGCGATGCCTCGAATCCAAACACAATATGTTTTCATAAAGTGTGTTGCAAAAACCTCCTCAAAACAAAACATGGCCCGATGTTGATGTTATCAGTTTACAGGGACCTAATCCAATGTTGGAGTTGTTTTGTACGCGGTATAGCTCCCGTAGCTAGTTTTATTCTCGTAGTACATTTGTCGCACCCAGCTACTGGGTACCTCCATATTGATAGCTTTTGACACTTTGACTCTATGCCGGAGGAAAACCAACGAAAAGACTCGTGCGTGATTTTGCTATTCGTGCTGGTGTTGGAGAATTAGCTGAGCCTCGCCTTCTATTTGGAAAAAAAAAAGTTTGGCATTCATCAACATTGTCGTCATCAGAGATGATGATTATGTGAGCGAGACATTAACACGTGGTGAATGGAGTGGAACTTTGCTTGATGCGGAATCTACATATACACCCCGAGGCTACTTTTTGGTCAGGGCGGCTTCATCATCAGTGTCCGTGTTGTTCCAATATACAATTCTAACCACCGACCGACCGCCACATTGTAGCTCCGAAGAAAGTTTCTCTTGTGGCATAACGCCATGTGTATTTAACTAACCATCGAGTCTTGAATTTGAGGCACCCAAAAAAAAGACAGAATTATAACCGACACCGCCATATAGCCAGAGGAACAAGCAGGCATGAGACGACAAAAAAACAACACAAAGTTGAAAGTTTTTAGGAGCCATTAAGGCCTTGTAGTGGTAAAATTAATTACTTGTTGTTTGCGAACATTGTAAACCCACTCCGAGATTTATAAGGCTTGCGTGATGTGCCGCCCGCCTTCGTCCTTAATGGATGTTTATGCAGTAGGCACATTGAGCTAACCAAGGTGTTCCTTCTGCACAAACATATCTACACACATTTATCATTTAGGTATATTCTTTGGTTTGATGAAAGTCGGCAGAAGATGGGAACGAATGCAAAAGAGCTCTTGGAGCTATTTTCACAAGTCTTACAACTTTGGCAACAACATGACCTGGGGTCGTATAGAAATGCCAGTTTGAACCACTAAGTCACATTATTGTTATGGAGAGTTGTTGAATATTATAAACAATACGGCTTATTCCATGGAATTATATGGTACTCTAAAGTTTCGTATGCTAAGTGATTTAGGGGAGGAACTCCTTTGCGATATTCTTGTTGCATTGTACCTATTTAAAATCGTAAGGAATTTCTAACAATGTAATTCAAGATTATGATTTATTATTATTTTTTTTGTGTGTGCATTTTAAGGAAACTTTAAAGTTATGACAATTAATTTTGATCAAAACTAAATTGGACACCAAGTCAGAGAGATGATAAAATGTTATGGTCTAAAAAAGAATTTTTATTTTGTAGTCTTTATGTATAAAATTCAGAATTAAATCTGAAGTTATGGGATGCCAGAACGTCACTTGATACAATCGAGCACCGACGCACATAGGGGTATTTGCCTCGAAAAACCGCTCAAAAATATTTTTTTGTTTTAATGAAGTGATACTTGGCTGAAACAACTGTAAAAGGGATTTAAAGCTTATTTCTATCGAATTAAGGTATAAATAAAGTATTTTGGATAAATTTGGTTCATAATTTATTAATTTCTTCAATAAGGATGAAATGAATAGATGGAACTTAAAGTTATTCAGTGAACTCTTCCCAGGATTCTTCGTCAACAATACATTCCTCAGCTGTTTCTTCATCTTCACTATCATTAGATATTATAGTATCATTAAAATTTGTTAATGTTGATGAATCAGGAATCCGGGATATAAGCATTTCAAGGGCTTCTTTGGAAAATTGCTTAGATTTTTTAACAGGCAAAGATCTTAAACTGGTTATTAGAGGATCTGAGCTTAAAAGTAACCTACAGATAGTATGAAAAATAGAATTATATATTATTTCCCACTTCTAATAAAGTTTTAAAAACCTGTTAAGTACATCCAAGTTGCACTCCGTCCTTGAAAACTTCCTTGCAAAATTTAACCGGTACAACCTGAAATGCTTGTTCCGTGCTTCTGCTGCTTTTTCGGATAGCTGCCCAATAGGTAAAAGAGCATTTTGAATAACTTCCGGTCCATGTATAAGAATCTTGTGCATCGTTGGAGTCATGGGATGCCACGGATAAAGCTCAACATACAACTTTGCCGTATCAAAAGCAAATGCTTAAAATTTTGAAGCATCTATTTCAAATCCACTAGAAAGAACTTTCAATATGATTTTTAATCTAACTATGAGTTGCAAATCAACACCAGTTATTTCAGCAACTAGTTCTGGCTTGTATTGCCATCATTAGTATTCCCGAAACCAGGTTTGGGTACATCAACGATGAGTCCAAGTTTTGATTTAAATTTTTCTTGTATATCAGTTTTTCTTTGTTTAAGAATAATTTTTTCTGAAAGAGTTCTTAGCTGCCATTTCTTCAACGGAATCTTGTAAGCAAGATGAAGAATGCTTTCAAAAAACCGTATCCTCGCATGCATATACAAATGAAGTTTAATTAAATTAAATAGGTACCTTAAACGTCCAATTTTAAGTCTAAAATCTTTAAGTTTTTCCTCCGCGCAAGACGCTTTATTGAGTAAATAGCTCTGAAGATGATCTAATTTGGCATCAAAATCATTCTCACTACACTCATTTATAACATCATATAACTGTTTTTTTATTAAAATGCACAAGCCAGACGATCCTTCAAGGAAAAGAATTAATTTTGTAATAAATAGCTTTTTTTATTTTTATTAGACTAGACACTCATCAGGGACGATACAATCTCGAGGGGCAGATATGGGCAGCATTTTTTTTTTGTTTTTGCTTCTTGACACCTTTCTCTAAGAGCTGATACCAAAAATGTTATCGAATAACACCGAATAATATAACAAAAGGTCCACAATAAAAAAAAATTTAAAAAAAACTGCCCTTTTGCATAGATTTTAAAATAAATTAATTTTCTTTTAAATAAAAGCTTAAATATTCATCAAAACAGCTTTATAATAAAGAACATACCTGCAGATGAACCCTCCATAACAAAAAACTTTGTAATCAATATCAAAAAACAATATAAACTTAATTAATTAGCGAAGGTATTTTTCACACAAATCAACTGATGCACAGTGCAAGCTTACGATCGATGACTTTTAACTGATGTTGTGGCGAAGTGTGTGCATAAAAATAAAAAAAAAACGGTACACCATTCCATAGGTATTTAACTACAGCTAGGAACAAAATTACTTCTCAACTCTACATTTTGAAAAATTGATTTTTGAGCGGTTTTTCGAGTCAAATACCCCAATGTGCGACGTTCAACTCGAAATAAAAAAAATTCTGCAGCACGTAACTTGAAACGAGTTTTATTGTGAATTGTTCTTAACAAAAACAAAAAACCATCGTGAACTATGAATATAAAGTGAAATGTCAAATGTGTGTTCTTTCTACCTTGGAAAATGCAACATATTTTAAAATTTCGAAAGTGAGAAACTTTTATACTAAAATCAATATAAACACTTTTTGAGATAATAGCGACCGATTCGGTGAAAAAGTGTGGAAATTTATTTTGTTCTGAAGCTTGGAAAGCCTTTCCTAGACTACAAATGATTTCCATTGTAGAATAAAATTTGAGATTCCCTTGGAAAAATCATACTGACCAGGACCACTCATAAAACTAGTTAACATTTTTGTTTATTGACATTTTTCGATAACTATTTTGTATATCGAGTGCAAAACATGTTTCAATCGTTATTTTCGAATTTGTATGCTGCCACTTCTGGCGATACAATCAAGAACACTCGATTAAACTAAATTAGATGCTGGCCAATGGTGTATTGTATCGATTTAATCCGATTGTATTAAGCTGCATCAAAATTTTGATAAAACTTAAAACACTGAAAAACGTGAAAAACCCAAAATTAAAAAAAAAAAAATTATTTGGAGGGAGACAGATGGTTATTATAACTGTTCTACGCCGAAAAATGAAATTATGACGTTTGTGAAGTTGGCAGGACATTTTTCACTTAGAGTAATGGGACCAAGACAGAAATTTGCATTTCTATTTCGGATTTTGCAGTTCAAAAAGAAGTGAGTTGTAATCGCGTGTACTGCTAACTTCACTGTGTAGTTAGCAGGTCATGCTCTTTTTTTAGCAACCGGTAAAGCTATCACATTGAAATAAGGATCCAAATTTTCAGTTCATTTTGCAGTTCAAAAATATCTTAAAACCAATTTTTGAAGTCCTCATTTAAAAAAAAAAATCGTACTGACCTGTTTACTTCACTGTGAAGTTCGCAGAGGTCATGCCCATTTTTTAGCAACCGGTAAAGCTATCAGTTGCAATTCATTTTGCAGTTCCTGAAAAGCCAAAAACCAAATTTTGAAGGCCTCATTTAAAAAAAAAAAAATCAAAAAAAACATATTTCAGCCCCGACTTCACTGTGAAGTATTCCAAAATTCTGTATGACCAAAATTCTGTAAAGGAATTTTAAATTCTGTATGAACATAATTCTGTAATCCATTATTTAGTATAATTATTCTGGAAAATATTAAATAGTGTATTGTAACATTATGTACCTAGTTTTTATTCAAAAAGTAATGCTTGTCTTTTTGTAAATCTTGGAATACCTACAGAATTTTAGAAACCGAATTTTAGCACACACAGAATTATGACCCCAACCCAAATTATTTTCATAAAAATTGTTAATTCACGTGAAACACATATCGAGCCCTTTCCGCCAAATTATCGTAAGCGACAAAAAATAAAAGTATCGTAAGCGACATTTTGTTTTTTGTTTGCTCAGAAAGGGAACCAATTAGGCCAAATTTCAGCATTAAAAGCACTATTAACAATACTGTTACTGACGACAAACGGTTCGATTGCTTTTAATGCACAGGAAAAAATGAAATAATTATACTTTGTGTGACAGTGTGAAAGTGTCGCTTACGATGATTTGGCGAAAAGGGTTCGATATAATATGTAGGCATCTACAAGTTGTCCCAAACATCATTATATATATATATTGTCGTTACCAATACCAACTTATTATAACCGGTTTTCAAATAGGTAATCGCCATTTACAAAAAAAATCCAAATGAGATTTTTTAAATTTTGCTTAGATGAATAATATTATCAAATACCCATACTAATTTAACTATTCAAAGAATATTTAATAAATTAATGTTTAACCCATTTTTCGACATCCACATTAAAAATGACAGCATATTATCACAAAAGTTAGAACCCCTGATATAAGGTAAACTGTAGTTGAACTAGAAATAACCAAAAAGAAGATTCATATTTTTGGAATACATATAGTACATACCTGTACGGGAATTCAAATGATTCCAAAATTATGTTTACAAATTATACCTTTTAATTGACCTGGTTGCCTACAAATTCCCACATAAATTATACCTTTGTATACAGTATTCCTCGGTTAATTGCAACGACCATTTTGTCAGATTTTTCGGTCAATTATCCGGTTGGTTCAATTATCGGAACCCCGCTTATTTGACCGACTACTTCAGTAAACCGAAAATTGCAACAGTCGGTCAATTAAAAGATACAATTTTCATACAAAAAAATAGTTTTGGTAAATTTATTTGTAATAATGTAGTAAATTTTTAACAACTAGGTGGTTATCGTAGATAATAAAAATGTGTGTTCTTCCCTCTATAGCATAGTGTAGTGTAGACTACAAGCAACATTCCGTTTAACCCTCCATAATTATTGAACAATATATACTATTTTAGCTTTTCATGCATTGTAGAATGCCGTCTACACTCTGTTCTTTTAATCCAAAACAATCTAAGTAGCCTAACTATCACTACTTTTCCCAGGCAACCGGATGCCGTAAGTGGAGTGAAAAATTTCAAGTAAGTAGTGCGCGCGCGTATGGTAAGAAATAAAAATTAATAAAAATTAGAATTTACGTTTGTTTGTGCTTGTTTTTGTGAGAATCTGTAAGGTTAGTAATCAGACTTTACGATTTTGTAATTTAATTTGGAAATTTTATAGGTATTTTGGTATTAGGTGATATTTAGTGTTTGTAGCTTGTAGGCTACATTATAAAGCAAGGGGAACTATTTTGTATGAACTATGCGAATATTCACATTCGGTATTATTTTCTTATGGGATGGCTCACCCAAGCCTAATGGTTATTTACAAGATGCCACTGAGGTGCAAACGATGGCAGATGCCCTGTTCTGTCACTACTTGGACCTTTCGGTGACTAACTTATGTCTGCTCTACAAAAGGGTAAGCAAATATAAAAATCTTCCTGGTAAGGCCGTCATGGCCTCCGCAGATTTCTGCTTGGAAGTTGCCGAAACTCTGTGCAGGATGGGCTCAAAAACCGGTTTGACAACACGCTGATCTATAGACCGTGATATCCTAACCAAAAAACATAAAAGGACCTGCCCAACACGAAAAAAAATCCGATGCAAGTTCCCAGCTTCCTAGTGTGCTGGATTCACTCATACCATGTGCGAGAAGTGCGGCGGCGTAGATGTATGCTATGCCAAAAACAAAAATTGTTTCAGGAACTTCCATTTCTCGTCTAAATTATTCTCGTTTGACTGAAAATATCGTTTCTCCTGATTTCGCAGTTTTCCTTGAAGTTTGTAACTCATTGTTGCTACACTCTTGCAAAATTATTCATAAATAATAAATAATTTAAAAATTTAAAAAAAATACGTGTATTTTTTTATTCATAAACCTATCTGATTCCACCAAAAATTTGCATTTCGAAGGCCTTGACTTGAGCTATAGAGGGTTAAGCTCAGAGCGGTCTGAGTGTACGTACTCTGCTCATAATCGGAGTAAAATAAAATGCACAATGAGTCGCACGAACTTGCTCTTGTAGAAAAATTTCTTCGAATTTTAAAGATTGAGTGTAATATAAAACACATAATTAATAATTGTATGTATGTATTTATCCATTTAATAAATTGAAGAATGGAAAATAATCTCAGAATGAGG
This sequence comes from Epistrophella euchroma, assembly GCA_947049315.1. Taxonomy (NCBI): domain Eukaryota; kingdom Metazoa; phylum Arthropoda; class Insecta; order Diptera; family Syrphidae; genus Epistrophella; species Epistrophella euchroma. The sequence goes on from OX346247.1 coordinate 46,352,092, forward strand.
TTTGACATCTCGATTCTTGAAAAAATTTAAATTTATGCAGAAAAAATTTTAAAAATCGTTGGAGCGGTTTTCTTAAAAACTAATTTTTTATATGTAAAATTTCTTGAAATTTTTTAGAAAAAAAATTTGGTATGCCATTTTTAAGAATATAATAATATACAGCTATTACCATATTTTCAAAAAAAATCTTCAACCCGTTTTCAAAAAAATGATTTTTCAAAAAAAAATCCAAAGAATATTTTTTTAAAAATAGTTGTATGTAGTATTATTTACAATTGTTAGGACCTCCTACGTAAGAAGTTTGATCAAAATCGGTTAAGCGGTTAGCGAGAAAGTTGAAAATAAAAAAAAAACGGTTCTATGGCAGGTACCGTTAATAACGGTTTTTGGTAAATTCTTTTTGCACCATAATGTAGATCATGCCACCACTTGTAGGTACACACAAAAATTTAAAAAAAATCGTTGGAGCCGTTTTTGAGATAAATAACTTTTTTAAAATGGTCCTATGGCAAGTACAGTTTTTTTTTGAGCTAAAAAAAACTCTCGATTTCCCCTCTAGGGATCGACTCACCCAAAAGTCTTATGCTCCACGTTTGATAAAAATCGCTTCAGTGGTTTAGGCTGTAGGCCGAGGTACAGACAGACAACATACAGACTTACACACAGACAGACGGAATTGCGGGACCCACTTTTTTCGTGTTCTCTACCATCGCAATGTCAAGTTAATCCGATACACGAACCAAAAAAAAAATGTTATAAAATCCCCAAAAATAATTTTACTCATAGTTTTCAAGTGGTATGTTGGTTTCGTTTTTTTTTTTTTGTTTTTGTTTTTTTTTTTTTTTTTTTGATTAATTTTATGGCGTGAAATGAGCGGCCTTTCAAGTTAACCTATAAACAACAATCCGACCGTGGCCAAGCATCATCGACACTTTGGTATTACCGAACTAAAAGTTATGCGCTGGCTGCTGAAAAAGATGCATATTCATGGGTTATGCCCATCATCATAATAATAAAATGTCGAATTTAAAAGCGGCTATCAAGAGTTGCCGCCAACGATCGCGAACAACTTTAAGCCAATTAGTGCCGAAAAGAATGCTTTGTTCATTTGCATGGAAATATGACACCGCACCGGACCAGACCTAAGACCGACCGACAGCGTTTAGTTTGGTTTGCGCATTATACACTTTGAGTTGAGCAGGTCCTTAAAAATGGCAAATTGCAAAAATTCCAAAAATCAAACCATTTATGTACATATATATCGAAGGTGAGAGAGAAAAATGCATACTAATAAAATCTAAGACATAAAAAAGGAAACCGCAAATATAGTGTGCGCTGTGCATGTAAAGTCACCTCAAAGAAGGGCGTCCACTTCTTCGTTAAATAAAGTTAATAAAAAAAAAACTTCTTCTTAACTCAGAGAGTTGCCAAGAATCAATTTTATTTATAAATTATTCCCAAAAAACACAAATGCATGTTTGAACTTTTCAGGCCATCACTGTAGGAAAATTATGAAACAGAATTTGGTCAACCAGTTTTATAAAGGACGTGGTTTTATTTTAAATTTAATGGTAGAGAGTCGACATTAGTTCATTAGTGTCCAGTAAGCGAAGCACCAACAGACGCCAATTAAATAATATTGTTAGTTAGGCGTTAATCGTTTCGGTTTTTTTTTTTTTTGTTTTTTTTTTTTTTTAATAAGTCGTTTATAATTTGTGAAAATTTCAATTTCGTTGGGCAAAGTTTTCTATTTTTTTTTCGCTGATTTGCTAAATTGGTATCTTAATAGCGAAGCGCCCTCTGAAAAAGGGATAAAAACTGTTTCGTCAGTCCTTTTTTAGTTGTGACAATTCCATTTTTTGTTTCTATGTATTTTATTTTTTTTTAATTATTTTTAGAAAAAAGTAAACAAAAAAAACATAGAAAACATTGCACGACAAAATTGAAATCATCACAACCTATTCGAGCCTGAATAACGGCAAATTATTAAGCACCCCCTTTTACAGAGCAAAAAAAAACATAGAAAACATAGAACGACAAATTCGAAATTATATAACATCTAAATAACGACTAAGGGCAATGTTTATTTTGACACTCAGCATCAAAAATCATCCTTTTGCCCTTGAACTACAGATATAAAGAGATAGAAATTGAGAGAAGCTTATGCTCATCAAATCATAAAACTTATTGATTTTCAAAATAGCAACATATTAAAGAAATATATTTCTTAAGTTCAGTCCTTCAGTTGTGATTTTGACCAAAAAGTTAAATAACTCTGATTGACATACATACCTACATTCACTTACAGTTAACTGAAAGTTTTTCAGAAAAATATAATGCGGATAGACCTTAAAAACTGGTAGGATAAAACATCAAAAGCTACTGTTCAGTAAATCAAGGGTTAGCTCACTAAATTTTTTGAATAAACTTTTGTTTTATTTTTTATAATGGCCAAGTTTGATAGTGAATTCTTACAAGAATAAGTATCAGTTAAGTTTCCCATATTAAGACTTTAGGATCAGTTTCATAGTTTTTTCATAAATGGCAATTAAGTCGTGTGCATCTACTTAGCAGGTCACTTTTTCCATTGCAGATTAAAAAGTATTAGTAATTAGTTGCTACTTAATTGCTAATTAGTTACGCAAAAAAAAAAGATAATTGCTCTCTTGGTTTGCGAGAAAATGGGTGTCCTTATATGATGACGTCATCCCTATTTATTCGAAAATGAAAAAAGTGATTCAAATTTTTTTTTGCGTAACTAATTAGCAATTAAGTAGTTCTCAATATACATACATTTATCCACTCTCGGACTATTTATCTATGCTTTCGAGAAAGTTGACCTTCTAAGTTGACGTCAACTTAGCAGGACACCCATTTTCTCGCAAACCAACAGATAAATTAATTTTTTTTGCGTTACTAATTAGTAATTAAGCAGAACTCAATATACATCCACTCCCGGATCGTTTGTCTCTATTTTTGAGAAAGTTGACCTGCTAAGTTGACGTCAACTTAGCAGGACACTCATTTTCTCGCATACCAAGAGAGAAATTAATTTATTTTCTGCGTAACTAATTAGCAATTAAGTAGTTCTCAATATATATCCACTCTCGGACCGTTTATCTATAGTTTTGAGAAAGTTAACCTGCTAAGTTGACGCCAAGGGGATACCCATTTTTTCGCACACCAAAACAGCGATTACATTTTTGTTTGCGTTACTAATTAGCAATGAAGTGTTTCTCAATATATATCCACTTTCGTACCGCTTATCTATAGTTTTGAGAAAGTTGACCTTCTAAGTTGACGTGAACTTAGCAGGACACCCATTTTTTCACAAACAAACAGAGAAAGTAATTTTTTTTTGGCTTAACTAATTATTAATAAAAAAGCAACTAATTACTAATACTTTTTAATCTGCAACGGAAAAAGTGACCTGCTAAGTTGATACACATAATTAAGTCACCAACATGAGAGACTTAAGTGCCACTCATTCAGTTTAGTGTGCAGTGAGATATTGTGACTTTATCTTCCATGTTGACCACTTCCTTCGACTGTAAAACTGGGCCTAAATGTATTAAACTCATTTTTATGATTTTTATGAATATACATATAATGTGAACTGTAAAGTACAGCCAATTGGACTCGTAGATTTATAACTTGCTAAAAATCAAAATGGTTCGGCCGTACCCAATCAAACGATGCAATTTGCCTCCGGCGAGTATTTCCGGTCGATCGTGTATGGCCGGCTTAAGACTTAAAAAAATCTAAATTTGCCTACTGAAAAAAAAAATCAGCCCTCAGTACAAGAGAGCGGTTGAGGTCTATAAATTTATTTAGCACCTCTTTCTGTTTAAATGTATACGCATTATGTTATAACGAAACAATTTTTTTCTCAGCTTTACACTTGAATATGAAAATTTCCAAAAAGCTTAAAACTATTTCAGCCCATAAAACGCATGCTCCAATGCTTTTTTTTACTTAGACGTGCATTATTGTAGGCTTGGTTTGCAAAATTTTATTTTCAATGGTTTTTTCGTTGTTTTTCTTTTCGATACTGAAAAAAAAAAAATTCATTAAGTGGTACACTATTAGGTATATAGCTGACCTCAGAAGAGAGCCCAACCATCAATTACGGAAATCCTACAAAGTTTTTGCTTAAAATGCAATGTAAGATTTGTTTACTTGAAAAAAAAAAGAAAATGCAAAAAAAAAAAATTAAATATATTTTACCTCCATAAATGCATACCTATAATTTATATGACTTTATGGCCGGATGCACCAAAAAAAGTGTGTGGGTAAATTATAAACAATTGAAGCCTGTATAGTTATGTAGCTTATTAATATATTTATACAAAATTTGTGATTTTTTTTTTTTGGAAATTAAATTCCACTGTTTTGCCAAAAACGTGTGTCTTTGCTCATGGTCACCTTCCTTCATTTGACCGTGAACTTTTATGCGTGATAAAAATTATCTTTTTATGTTGCAACACAACTCACAGAAAACAAACACTTTAAAGTGGGTCAATAATTCGTGATGTACCATGGGCAAATTTAACATAAGTCATCATTTGTCAAACACTCCCCAAGGCCAATTATAAGTTCATAATAAAATAATTGTGGTGTAGGAGTAGAGAAAATATAAATAAAGAAGATTTAAGAAAATTTTGCACTACTGGATCGCATTAATTTGCTTTTGTAGTTAAAAAGTATATGATGTAGCTTAGGTATCAATAAAATGATTATTTGACAAAAAATGCTAAAAATTTAAAAGTATATGGCATCCGTTAAGAAATAAGATACGTACAAAATTATCGAAATTTACCAAAAAAAAAAAGCATCGTAACTCTATGAGCCACAATCGTTGTATAGCCAATAGTGGGAAATAATTTCACTTTTTTTTTTGGTGAAGTTTTTTCTCAGTCAGGTGAGAAATAACTTCATTTTTTTGTGGGATAACTTCATTTTAAAGTTAAGTTATTTCCCGCGGAAGGTGGGAAATAATTTCACCTCTCAGTACAATCAGAGATAATATTTATGTTCCATAATTTGCTCTTTGTCTTCTCATCTAAGAAAAAATGAAATTATTATAAAAATAATAAATGACCTTCACATTTGCATAGAGTTTTCTTGAAGTTTTCCTTGTTTTTTTTTTAGTTAACGCTGAAGTTATTAGTAATTTCAAGTTTACATTTTTCAACAAGAAAAATAATGCAGTAAATTACCTCTAAACAATATTCTAAGTTACATAAAAACTGTGTTCTAAACAAAATTCGCGTAAATTTTTAACTTTTACTTTATAATTAAATAAATTTCTTAATTTTTATTAAAAATTCAAACTAACACGTTATCACTTTACCTTGGTGTGTATGTGCAAGTGCGTGCAGATCTTGCTAAAAATCGAGGTCCGAAGAATCGACCTCTGGTCGAAAAAAAATTCGATTTTATTGATTGAAAGGAAAATCTTGTCTCAGATCAAAAAAATTTAAAAAAAATCGAATATTTTGGTTGAAAGGAAAACCATATAAGCTTCAAATTTGGAACAGAAATTTATTTTATGATTCCCTAGAGAGGGAATTCGAATTTTTATTTAATTCATCTAGAACAGGTATGAACTTCGTACAAATGTTAAAAAATAGAAGTTAGTTCGAAATAAATTCCATTTTTACCATTTCAATCGCTGCTGACTGAGAAGAAAAGGAAAACATTCTACACAAATCATAGTTTTTGATAAATAAAAAAAATAAAAACATTTTATATTTCAAAAACTAAAATTTAGGGTCGGGATCAAAAATATTTTTTTTTTTTTTCAAAATTTAAAATTGCGTTTCAAAATTTTTTAAGCTAAGAAAATAATGTTTATAGGTCACCTAACGGAAATTTAGCTATTTGAAAAAAGAGATGATAGGTACCAATATTTTTTAAAAATAGTTTTTTTTTCTAAATCTAAATTGAAACCAATTCGTTTAAGTACTGTTTACAATTCCAATTTATTTATTTACCCTTAGGCACTTCACCATTTCATGACTCTACTCTGATAGATGGGTTGCCAAATTAATATAGGGACATCATTATTTTTCATGATTTTTAAGTTTAAGTGAATTTTAGAGCTTAAGATAAAACTTTGATGTTAAAGACATTTTATCTTTTAGGACGTTTATCTCTATTTTTGAGAGAGTTGACCTGCTAAGTTGACGTCAACTTAGCAGGACAGCCATTTTCTCGCTAACCAACAGAGAAATAATTTTTTTTTTGCGTAACTGATTAGCATTTAAGTAGTTCTCAATATATATCCACTCCCGGATCGTTTATATCTATTTTTGAAAGAGTTGACCTGCTAATTTGACGTCAACTTAGCAGCACACCCATTTTCTCGCAAACCAACAGAGCAATTAGTTTTTTTTTTGCGTAACTAATTAGCAATTAAGTAGTTTTCTAGATATATCCACTCCCGGACCGTTTATCTATAGTTTTGAGAAATTTGACCCGCTAAGTTAACGTCAACTTAGCAGGACGCCCATTTCTTCACAAACCATCAGAGCAATTAATTTTTTTTGGGTAACTAATTAGCAATTACGTAGCAACTAATTACTTTCACTTTTTGATCTGCAACGGAAAAAGTGACCTGCTAAGTTGATACACATTTTTCAAATGCATATCTTCTAATAATTGTCGAAAAGTAGACAAAAATTGGATTGTGTTGAAAAATTATTTAAAATGGATACACCATACAATATTTTGTTTGAACTTTTTTTAAAAGTTAATAGCACTGACGAGTTTATTTCTGCCGTAATAAGTGAACACCAACTATCCGCTGAAAATTTACCAACTTGCGTTAAATAAGATAGGTTTCTACATTGCAATGCGTTCAATTCAAGTTGGTATGGAAAACTGAACATATTCCGTAGGCGATTCAACAGAAATATGAAGCGCCATTTCAGCAAGCTGTTTGATATGTACTAATATACCTGATTTGTTATTATAAATATATTTAACTCCTCGGCTATATCAATCAATTGCTGGCTGCCCGAACTTACAATTTTTAGTTGGCATACATCAGAGTGGAAAAATCATTCCTTGTCGTGTCACCATAACTTTTTGTATTCCACGACAAAAAATGTTTGCTCTTGCTCCTGTTTGCATCACACAAACTGACCAAAGTTCTTACCTACCGCGCTTCCAATTCCACTAATCGACACTTTTATTCGATTTCAACTCAAGGGATATGGGATTTCTCGCGACCGGATGTGCCAAAACAGATTGTTTATTTTTTAAATTATTTTTTTTTTTTTTTGTTGGTTTTCTTCGTTTTACTTCAGCATAAGCTGTAAGCAAGTATAAAGATGAGAATCATGAACGCCTGTCACTCGGATATCTGAACCTGTGCCAAGAGTATAGTATTGGACTCCTTGCCAATTCTTTGACATTTCGAAACGATTGTGAATCAAATGTGGCTGCTGTTGCACGATGGGGATTTGGATTTCGGATTCGGACCGACGACGGCGGCTACGAAGTATAATATGAATGAATCGCCTCCCAAGATCCAAATATTGCCAAACGGGACAAGAAAAAAAAAACATATAGGAAAAAAAAGAAACAAATACAAAAAACAAACTCCAATTCAGAGTGTTTTTTGAATGAAAGATAGGAGCCTCGACGACATGAATGAACCATTGTTTTAACCTCGCACCCGAGGTGTTTTTATCGAATCTGGACAATCTCTCCATACAGCCAGCAAAAGGCAGAGGCAGCAGAAAGCCAAAAAGAAAACATCAACTAAAATTCGAAATTGACTGCCACATCGTCTGAGAGTCCCCCCCTCCCATATACGATTGTGTGGCAATCGAAATGATGCAATGCAATGATGTGGTGTTTGAGGGGGGGGGGGGGGGGGCTGTACTCGAAATTGCAATTTCATTTCAATTTCCAGAATGTCTTCGATATTCAGAACTCTGTTGTACGCTTAAGTATGTCTGTCTGTCTTTCTGACTTTCTGTTGTTGACGACTGATAATCTCCAAGCAAGAGAAGTTATATATATCAGCAGAAAAAGCCCGAAGCTATAAAGAAGCATTTTAGTGACAGAGAAGATTTTCTTTGAAGCTCGATTGCTTAGTATAGGATGTTAGGGATTTTGTATCGGAAGACGATTGCATTTCTTAATCATCAAGGGTTATGTTCAGTGAAACATCATCCAAGATGAGGTTGAATGCGCTTATTTAAAATTATTAAAATATTTTAACCATTTTGCCGACATATGATAAATTTAGTACCTAAGCACTTTAGTGGTATACCTACTATAAATCTTATATTATATCTACTTATTTTAGAAGAAGATGTCTAAGAGCCCTCCCATGTAGGTTAAAAAATACTTAAACCCTATATATTGATCGCCAAACTCACGACCCTTAAAACGACAAATCTGACGTGCGTCGGTACTCGGTCCTCGTTACTTACCTGACCTGACCTGAATTGATATAGGTAGGTATCTATAATTGTGAACTGATGACAGTGCAAACAAGCAAAATCAAATTGATTTAGATTGATTTTTTTTTTTTTATGTTAACTATCAACTTATTTATGTTATAAATTTAAAAAGACATAACAAATATCCGATTTCGCTTTTCCTTACTTATCCATAATTTTGAGTTCCAATTAAAAAAGAGTTTTGTATTTCTTGTTAAATTGTTCCACTGACGTCATCTTCACCTTATAAGTATGTATGTGATTTAACTCTTACAAAACTTGTTGATTAAACATGCAGTTTTACGTGTCACTTGATCCTCTAAACTTAAATTAGGTAAATATTGTTGCGTCTTTCGTATATAATCGGGGATGTTATGTTGGAAACGAAGTGTTACACCGAAATGATTTAGGCATATAAACTTGGAAATTCGAAATTCTTTTTTTGTTTAAATAGGTATTCATAAAGCTAAGTAGGTAAGGTCGATTGTTTGTTAAGCCCTAATTTTTATATGTATAGGTACCGACATTTTTAAAAACTGAGTCAGCCGAAGAATTTAATATTAATTTCATTAAAATTATAATTTTAGAGATTTTAGATTGCATAATTCGGGATCTATTTTTTTACTTAATTAGTGGAAATAGGATCTTTGGAGCAACAATATAACAACAATTTAAGGAAAACTCTCTTTTGTTATTTTTGATTTTCTTTTTTCACAGTTTTGCATTAGTTACAATACTGATAAGGTTTTAAAGAGCGACAAAAAAAAAAAACAATCTTTTCAACCAAAAAAATTAGAACTTAAATTTTAAAATTTTAAAAAAATTTTCAACAAATTTTTCAACTCTTAGGTATCAGAATTGTAATAATTGCAAAAATGTGGATAAAGTGGATAGAAATTGTTCTTTTCTTTTCCATTTTCATGACAATTTCACTATGTTAATGAACTATACAATTGGTTTTACAACTTTAATTGGTTAGTACGATAGGTCCGTCAAGCTGGGTCCACCACAACGGAAGATCTAAAATCTGACTATGCAGGAATTAGGGGCTAATGTGGGGGCTAATTTAGTACTCCAATTCCGAAGGAGCCCCAAATTCCCTATAAGTTTTTGCCCTCTAAATGGTGAAGAGAATTTGCGGCTCCTTCGGAATTGGAGTACTAAATTAGCCCCTAATTCCTGCATCAGTAGATTTTTGAAATACTGTATTGGGAGATTGTGGTGGACCCAGCTTGACGGTATGATGACGTCATCAAATCAGTTTTTGGCCTCTAAACGGTGAAGGGAATTTGGGGCTCCTTCGGAATTGGGGTACTAAATTAGCCCCAAATTAGCCTCTAATTCCTGCATCTGAAAAAAAACTGCTCTTTAATTTTCCGTGTCGGCATTTCTTGCTGAGATATTTGGTAATCAAAGTCAAAATTCTCTTTTTTCATTCAAAGCCAGATGTTCTTCTGACAAAAAAAATTGTAGAGCAACGAAAAATGACAACATTAAAGGTGGATTTACATGTATCTGCATAAAGAAAAGTAGAGTGGGATAGATTCATGCCAAAAAAAAAATGTATGAAAGAGAGATGATGTTCGTCTTCGCTTTATAATATTCATCTGCGTTCCTATAATTTGCTTTCCATGAAGATCTCTGCATTTTGGTCTTCTCTCTCTTTTCGACATATGGGAATTTTATTTCTTATATCCCTTTTTTTTGCAGAACTCGCATGAAGATACATTAAAGCTATAAATAAACAAGTTATCGAATCAGAAAACAAATTTTCAAAGAAAAAAAAAGACACTCTTCAAAAAAAAAAAAAAAAAAAAATTAAAAAAAAAAAAATTCCGGCTCCTGCTCTTTCTTATGATTGTGCAACGGTACCTAGCTTAAAAAAAAATGTGTTCCCTTAATTTTTTTGATTTTCCTAAAGAAAGTTGTTTCCGTAGTTTTGAATGTTCCCAAAAAACAGAAGACAATCTTATTTGACTTAAAAATTATAAGAGCATATTTGTACGAGTTTTGTTTTTTTTCAACTATTTTTTGTTTTTCAAAACTTGAAGTTGGTTAAAAAATTGGTAAAATAAAAAAAATAGGGCTTTGTCCGATCAATCAGTATTTTTTTTTTTTTTAGTAAACTAAAACAAATATTTTGTGTAAATTTAAATATTTGTTTAAATCATTTTTACATAATTCTCACAATATAGATGAGTTTTTTTTTTAAATGTATAAATGTACCTTCAAGTTATCATACCAAATGCAACGCTATTTCGCAGACTATTACCTGGTAGTTTTCTTAATTCTGCAGTGATTCGACCCCGTATGTTGTATTTGTTATGTGTCAAGTGGATTTTTCACCGACAGGAAATCGCATAAATTATATTTAGGTCTCGAACAAGCGCTGTATGTCAAGTCAGCCACTTTGACGTTCTTATACGTTCTCAATCCTTTATCCCGAAATTCGCTTGTCGTACACACCGCGTGTTTCCTCTATGCTCGTATACCTTGGCAATTGGGAATATGTTTTACCTTCGAGCTGTGAATCTTTGGTTGAGCCAGCAAAATGCCGCCAAAAAAAAAATAAACTTAAACCTCCGTTCATTCTTGAGTTCAACAAGTGACACAAAAGCAATAATAATCGTGCTTTGCCGGTCGTCTCAGGTGACAGACCATTCATGGATTCGAATTTCATTCATCAAACTGAACCCGAATCCGATTCCAAACCTAATTGCTAACGTTCAGTGGGTGAATCCATTGATTGCAGTTGAATTTCGATGACTTTTTATTGACACGAGAACGACCAACGTCCGTCGTCGGTCGCCGTGTCGGTCGTCGGGTGTTAATGTTAATCGTGTTTAATTGGTGTCCACCGGGTGTTTGACAATAATTATTTTTTTTTTGATAAAGTTTGCGAATGCTGCGATTGCTTTTCGGATGCGATTTTTTTTTTCAATCTAAAACGCAAATATACGCAAAAACGTGTGTGTGTTTTTATGCGTTTATGGTTATTAATTAATTATTTATTTTTTGTTTATTGCTTGCAATCGTTGAGGATAGTTTTTTTTTTTTATTTTGTTATTTCGTTAGTTTTTAATAACCGATAATTTTTTTTTCGCAGTTTTCAGTTTTATATTTTCGATGAGCAAGCTGTGCTGCTAAAGCATTGATGGACTTTTATTGAAATTTATGAATGAAGTTGTATTTCCGGTATGGGCAACGGATTACGTTGAATTATTGTGCATTTGATATGGTAATTTTTTTTTAACAGCAACGACAGAATATTATGCTTATTTGTGAATAAATAATGTATTTCTTAATATGCACTTCTTTGCTGGGGTCACCGCGTGCGCTAATGGCTTTAAGATTTAAATTGTTTGTTTTTAGATTAATTTATTATGATTTTTAAGGAAAACAAAGTAAGCTTATATTATTTTATTTATTTATTTTATGAAAAGTTAAAGAAACACAAAATCTTTGATTTTTAGAATTTAAGATGCTTACAATTAATTTGAAATAAAAAAGATTGATGGTTTCATTATTTTGAAGACTATTGAAGTTGTTCGGTATACACCGACGGTTAAAGTGCAGAACATCGTAAGTCAGTCTTGCATGTTTTTCAGGAAGAAAATAAAACTTTTTTAGAAACTTATTACAGTAATTCGTAGATACAATATATATTTTTTTATTACTCAAAGCCGTGCCTCGTATTTTTTAAAAATTAAAATCACCAAAAACTAAGTAAATACAGGAATATCGATACGTGAACAGCAACCATTTTACTATGGCAATGGAAGACTTACGAGATACTACTTAATTTTGTAGGTGTTCTATAATACGAGGTTTTGAATTCTGCCTTTCCTGTAAAATTTTGAGAACAACATTGTTACGCTGAAAAAGCCAAAAGGTGGCTCTGATTTTTCTAACATTTTTTGCATTAATAGTATTTTTTTTTTTAATTTTTCGACTTACGATACGAGGTCCTGCAATTTAACGGTCAATATGTAACAGCTATCGGACGGAGTCGTTTCGTTAAATAAGTTTATTCTTCTGACTAGATTAATGCTGCGATATACATTCAATCAGCACAATTCACTGGTATCGATATCAGCATTTAACCTTGTAACCTCGCCCGATAATAGTTTTTGCAGACTTTCAGCAAAACTGGCGATTGTCACAAATCCTGTTCCTCACTTCATAAATTGGGTATAAATTTGGGGAGAAGCGAGTACTCACGAGGGAATAAAACATTTCCCCACCCTCACAACTTCTGCTAAAAAAAATCAGCAAGTTTGAGTTTTGTCAAAAAAAAATAAATAAAAATAAATCTGTTGACTTAGGGTTGCCTAAGTGTAGCTTTTATTTTCATTTTTATATTTTGAATATTCATGATTTAAGAATTTCTTGTAGGTGAGTATAAGAAATAATAAATGTTATTATTTCTTATAAGCGCGCCCTTGCTCATCTTTGCTTCGCATGTTCAAAATATTTTATGATTATACCATATACATACATATGTATGTAATATAATAATATATATATTAATAAATAAAACGCACGACTGAATCGCACAAACTTGCTCTTGTAGTAAAAGTTTCTTCGAATTTTAAAGATTGAGTGTATTATAAATAAATAATTTTTTTATGGAAGCCTTAAGTTTAAACTAGTATTATACATGTAACTTAGAGCTTAAATTGAAAAATTATTAAAAATCAAATAGAAATAAATGTTTTAAAACAAATCTTCTTAAATTGTTTTGAGAGCTAAAAAAAGTACGCCATCTGATTTCTTTAACTAATCTTTGTTTTGGAGAAGAAAAAATTTAAAATCGTAGGAGCGGTTATTTTTAAATTAATTTTGTATATATAAAATTTTGTAAAATTTTTTAAGAAAAAAAATTGATACACAATTTTTAAATATTAATTTATTTTGAAATAAAAATTAAATTTCAAAAAAAAAAATTCTACCCGTTTTTGAAATATCGAATTTTCAAAAAAAAATTTTGATTTTTTTTTTAAATCCAAAATTTGTTTTTTTGAAAATTTTGATATGAAGTATGATTTCAACTTTTGAGATGCTTTTGTATAAAAAAATTTAATTTAAATCGGTTACACGCATAATGAGATATTCCAAAATAAAGAAAATGGTTGTATGAGAGGTACTGTTAATAATGGCTAACTGTAAATTTTGTTTTTGGCAGATCGTAGACCATACTAATATTAGTATTTAGAACAATTTTAATCAAAATCGTAGGAGTCGTTTTTGAGAAAATTTATATTTTCTGTAACGGTTTTTTAACATTTATATGGAAGGTACCGTTAAATTTGACTATGTTAAGAAAAACTTTTGTATAAAATATTTTAGATAATGTTAAAAAACCGCTTGGTGCCAAGTTTCATAAAAATCAACCAAATGGTTTTCGAAATATTTGGTTTTCAAGAAAAAAATTTGAAAAAAACCGCTTGGTGCCAAGTTTCATAAAAATCAACCAAATTGTTTTCGAAATATTTGGAAACTTTTTTTGAAAATCCAAAAAAAAAGTTTTTGGAAAATTTTGGTATACAAAACTATTAAAATTTTCCAGAAGATTCTGCATAAAAAAAATTTTCAAAATCAGTTTATTCCTCTGCTAGAAACACGAAAATAAAAAAATGGTTCTATTGGAGGTAGGTACCATTTAAAACCATTTTTTGTTAATTTAATTCTTACAAAAAGGTAGCATATACCTAATAAAATATATTGATTTTTTGTTAGAAAAATCTGTCGAGCTATTTTTGAGAAAAATAAGATTTTCCAAAAATGCTAAAAAAAATTATATGGCAGGTACCGTTATTTTTGGTCCTAAAAAGTAAAAGGAAAAAAACTTGTCGGGGTAATGTCTCGAAAACACTTTATACCAAGTTTAATCAAAATCGGCCCATGGGTTTAGGCTGTAGGCGAGTCCACAGATAGGCAGACAGACAGACGGACAGAATTGGGTCTTCCCTATCATCGTAATGTCAAGTTTGATTGTTATCTCGAGTTCAATTTTTTTTACGAATCCAAAACTTGCCATATATGTAGTTCCTATATATCGCAAGTAATTAAAATAAAAAGGGTAATCCACTAATTTAATAATTGACCTGAGCAGATCAAACTTGGGAAAACCAAAAAGTGTTTTTCTTGGAAAAAAGTACTTTTTATTTTTTTTTAATTTCTCAAAAACTAAGATACATTTTAACATCCGGTTTTCAGTTTTTTATTGAAAATTAATAAGAGCATTAAATTTTGAAAACAAAAATTATACTTAATTACATAAAATTTTGAAAAAAATTAGGTATAACATGGTTAAATATTTTTTTTTCTGTTTTAAGTCATTTTTTTTTTTTGAAAATATACAAAATTTTGTAAAATTTTTTAAAAAACTTTTAAGCAAGTGTTCATTGTTACTACACTTTTATTTTGTTACTACAATAATTGTAGTAAAACTCAATCAGTGTTGAAAAAAGTTAAACACTTATTGTAAGTAATTTTTCGAATATTTCTTAGAGTGTAAGTAGGCTTAGGAGTATTCCTGTGATATTTGGTTCAAACCCGTGATCAACATGAATAACGAATTAAACAAGCATGAAAAGCCCCTGGAACAACTTTATTCTGAGGGCGATACAACGTTCGCCGGGCTCCGTTAGTAGGTACACCTACAAATAAAAAATAAAGTACATTAAATAAAAATGATAGCAAAAATAATAAAAAATACCTACTGTACGGAATTCGACAAATTGATTTATGGTTGTATTGATGTTTGAACAATTTTGGAACTCCATATTGGTTTGACATCTCAACCGCCAACCCAATCGAACTCAGCAATTTTGTTTACAAAACATTCAATCAAATTTTCTATCGAACGATTTAACTGAATTGCAATGACAATTAATCTATGTAAGAGCGCATAAAACAGATAAATGTCCAGGTCCACCATATACCTAAGCAACGAACAACAACCGAATTGTATCTCTTTCCTCAAAAAAAAAATGTCACCTTCAAGCACCGCATACAATTTTGTCCCCATCGAAAATTTCTTCCCGCAGAAAATTCATTAGCCTTGCAGGCATAGATTTTCCATATGGAAAAACCGAATTGTCATTGTTAAAAAAAAAAGTTTGCTAAAAAAAAATTTCAAAAATCTACAAGCCTGCTCTAAGGGTACATCCCTACTCAGGTGGTCTCCTTGTTTCGTACACCATACAATACATATACCAATTCCCTGAACTGCACCTATATTCTGAATTGTTTGTATTCGTGGGATCCATGTGCATGTACATTGTACAGTCCACTAAGTAGCCATCGGGCAATAATTTTCCGATATAACGCACGATAAAGCGGCCAGCAAAAACTCCAAATTGAAATATGGCGCCCGGTCAGTACTCGTATAAGCGCAGCCCTAGTTGTGGATGGCATAGCCATCGACGACCGACGACGACGACTACGTCACTCCACAAAACCGCCACGCCACGGAATCCGCTGCAGCAGAATCCATTCGAACACTCGCAAGGAGCAATTAAATGCTAAATCGGTTCGTAAATTAAAATTTAACAAGTGCAATACAACCACGCACGATAAAAGGCACACAGCAACATTTTGTTGCATGTCCGTCCACTTTTCTCCAGATAGGGTGCACGGCCAGCGCGCGAAGGTGGAGATGGCGATTCAGAGGCTCTAAAGGCCAGCTCAGGCTCTCTTTCGCCCCTGATCCTATTGATGCCGCCACAATTTTATATAGCACTGTTGCTGGTGAGGAACTGAGGACTGAGGAGTAAATTATTTTGCTTTGCGAGGCCGAGGCAGTGCAGTGCGGTGTTTGCCCTCAAATAAACATTTGTTAAGATTAATGTTTTGTTTATTGCGTGAATTAAATTGCACTCGATTGGCATTGTCTGATGTCTATGGACGAAAAGAGAGAAGAGGGAAGAGCACCGAGCTTGAGCTATGCGGGGCGATGGTATTGGTAAGTGAGTGCAAATGCACACTGGCTTCTTTGTGGAGCATCCAATATAGTTACGGTATTAACTTTGCTTGGTCATTGAGCACGTGAATTCAAAATTGAAATTCATCGGACGTTGCAATCGATCCTTAACTGTTTATTAGTTCACCCTTTAATGTTGACACCCACTTAAGTATTTCCGTCGAATGATGGCTGGCACAGGTGTTCAAATGGGAATTAGCATATTTCCATAATGTGCGGCTGTGGCACACCCTGATGATGTCTGTTTTGACGACCACATTCGTTCGGCAGAGGCTTAGGAATGTTTTTTTCAATTCGTCATAATATTTATATTATCAAAATTCGCCAAACATCAGCAAACATATTTGTCAACCATTTAATGTGCATATTAAAGTATGATTTAGGTTCAAAATATCACAGAGCTGTGAAAAAAAAAATATTTCTTTAGGTTTTTGGGATTCTTTAATGTGACTCTTCTTCGTTAACGATGCTGAATTCTTTTTTGTGAAATAGGTTTGTGAACCTTTAAATTCACTTTGTTTTGGTGTTCAATGGTTAAACCTCAAACTAATAATTTAACAAATGAGCCTTTTGTAAAATTATTAGTTGAAAACTTTTCGGTTGTAGGAAAATATCATACCCTCGCTTAGAGAATAAGTTTTTGTCCACTGGAATAATTCGATTGATCTTCGCGACTTTGTTATAAGTTGGTAACTTAAAAAGTATACTAACCTAAAGCTTACGCCGCCGGCCGTTTATCCAAGAACAGTTCAGAACGATCATCGTTTTCGAACTATGATATTTACGCCATATATGATTGCAAATTTATAATTAAATCGGTATGGCTATATTCAAAAGGTATGAATGAGAATAACCAAATAATATGGCAATTTTTTCAAGAACCGTGAAATTCGTATTTCCGTTATTAGAAATTTTTCACAAAAACCTGGATCGCAGATTTTTTTACAGTTATGTGCTTTATGCAGGTACTTTGGTGTTGGTCATAACATCACAGATAGAACCTTTTTCGGAAAATTAAAAAAAAAAAAAGTAAATTGTACGTAGTACCTAGGTAGGTA
The DNA here is from genome assembly GCA_947049315.1 of Epistrophella euchroma. Classification (NCBI taxonomy): domain Eukaryota; kingdom Metazoa; phylum Arthropoda; class Insecta; order Diptera; family Syrphidae; genus Epistrophella; species Epistrophella euchroma. The sequence goes on from OX346247.1 coordinate 46,369,596, forward strand.
CTTATGTATCAACATATAATTTTCTAGATGAGCTAAGCAAATATTTGCATTTTGCTTTAAAAAAAAATACTCTGTACCAAATTTGAAACAAATGGGAACCCCCCACACGTTTAGGCGCTAGCTTAAATTACAGTTGACGCATGGTCGCAGAATTGTACAGATACACATACCAAATCGAAGGACGGTACATTTTAGTATTTAGTATTTATTCAATCTACGATCTAGTAAATCAACAGATTTTGCATGTAAACTTAAAGATAAAATGATAAATAAATATAATTTTAATAATATAAGATAAACAAAATTGAATAATTTCAAAACTTTTTACTTAACATAAGAGAATCTTTGAATTTTTCTCTAGACATAGAAATATCAACATCTTCATAAACAACATTAAATAAACGTATGCATCGTGAGATAGGCTCACGCGTCCCATATAAAGTTGTGTGACAAACTGCGTGCGTACTGTGAAGTAATAAGCCTAAAGCTGGCCATTCACGATCGAGCCAAATGGTTCGGCGCCAATTGGACTGGTGGATTTATCACCTGCTGAAAGTCCAAATGGCTTGACCGAACTCATTTACATGATGCAATTTGACTTGGATGAATGGATGAGCCATTTGGCTGTATCGTGTTTGGCCAGCTTAAGAATTTACACCTAAACAAGTTGGTACCCGACAGGAATTAGCGTTTTGCTATATTTCGTACAAATTTTTTCAATTTTACGGATAATTTTTTTTTTCCAAAATTAAACTTTTCTAAAAAAATTAAAGATGAGTTAGTTTGTACTCAAAAATTATACAAAGAGCCGAACAGAAAAAAAATTCGAATGGGTATTCAACTTTTACGACCAACCACCGAAAACAGAAAATAGAATGCAAATGTTGCGAAGCGCCTTAGCTTGAAGTTATAGCATTGCTTTTTTCTATTAAAAAAAAATAGAAATTTGTGCCGTGTTGTGCGCTTCGTGTGTCGTAAATATTAAAAAAAAAAATCGCAATGTATAAAACAAGAAGAGGTAAATTAAAAATAATAATAAAGACCCCCTAGGCTTTAAAATATTGGGCTCATATTCTTACGGCCATATTATTGACTTTCTTGAAAGCTATAGTTTTATTGAAAAACTACTTCCATAGGGGTTACGATTTTTAAGTTTGTCAAAAACACTTATTGATTTGATTTATATGTCAAAATATGCATGAATATTTTTATTTACATGTCAAAGTAATAAAAAATTGTAAAAAATTTAAAACTAGAAACCCGTAGATATAGAACTAGTTTCTCAATAAAAGTAGCTTTGAAGGCAGTCAGACCTTTTTTTAACTCAATTCAACGAACTTTTATGGTTTTAAGAAAAAAGAAAAAGGTGTTAGGTAATGCAAATAATCAAAAATTTTGAAGAAACACTTTTGATAATTTTTTTTGCACAGTTCTGTGAAATCATAATTTTTATCGACAATATTAAAATTTGTTAAAAATTTATTTATCTTAAATAAGAAGAGGTAAATTACAGATGACTTGAAATTATAAAAAAGATACGAAACATAAAACAAAAAAAAAAATTGGAAAAATTATAAACCTTAAGTTGTACCTACTCATACTAGGTACATACATATAGTAGGATTGACTTTGAAAACATATTTCTTTTTTTTTTACAATATTTTTGCTATGATATTATTTGAGTGTTTTTATTCCACTATTTTTGTTAAGGCTTAAGTTTTCTATTTCAGTATGTGGTTTATTTAAGCAGCACACTTTCACGCTTTAGTTATAGAAGACTGTCATAGCTACCTGAGAACCATTACATATTTTTTAATTCCGATCTTGACAAAAAGTCTAACAAATAAAATTCCTTGTATAGAGGTAGGTACATTTTTCAATGACCATCAGAATGACTGATTAAAATAACGACACCAAAGTCAATATCGTTTGAATTTCATCTAAAACAAGATCGGACTGTGACTCTTTCTTAAATAAATGATGCAGGCAGCTGATTTAATGAGCGCGCTTAAACAAACAAAGCCTATCAAAATATATATATAGTCATCATACGAAGCCCAGAAGTTACATCCTCTTCCAATAGGCAGACCACTTGAGCTATTAAAATGCGTATTTCATTCCATCTATATTATTCTTCTAAACCAAACTTTGAATGTCGATTATGACAACTTCATCGAAGAGCCTTATTATAAGGTGTATTATGATGAATGTATACCTGGCGATGACTTATCCCTCTCATTGATTTTCAATTATTCGATGCAAATGTTGTTGGACAACGCTATATATGTATGAGGGACAACTACTATAGCGCCTTCTTCGGGCATCGTCATCCAAACACTTAAGCCTTTAACTTCAACGCATTCCATACTGATGCTCTTGTGACGCACTTGTGTTCCTACAACCATAATATCCAGACCCTTGAAGACTCTAAATTGGAACGTGTTAAGTGGTGGACGTAGCTCTTGAAAAATCCGCTTTAAGCTTTATACAGTCAGAAGACTCAATGGGGTACCTTAACTCTTGTATCATTATTATCCATGGCTATAAGAGCAGATGATGTCCAGCCCCAGCAGATTGTATATAGTGGTATGTATCTGACAACGACCTGGTTATGAGAAGGCGTTAATAACCCATTCGCGCATGTGTTATGATTAATGATTGAACAAGAAATTAAATTAATAATGTAATCAGCTACTTCTGGCGAGATCACCTGCACTTTCTGTTAGCATCATAGTTAATGATGGTCTCTTGGTTTTCGTGTTGCTTCTGGCGGATGCTGCATCTTACGCAAAGTGGAAGGATGTTTTGGTTACATTAGTTTAATAGGCAAGGCATACTTCTTGCCAGTATAAACTCTTATGCTACCTCATCATGTGCCTTGACTTGGGTACGTTGTTTTTAACTTATGTATTATAGGTATTTCAATTCAGTAGCACAATTTTTAAGCAGCAGCAGAACCTGAATGTCGTAATTTTTTTTGAATTGGTCGACAAAGTCATTACCTATGAAATATACACTCGCTTGCCCAGTAACTTTGTATGTACATACTTATAGTTTGTGAAAAAATCAAAAATATCAAAGATATATTTTCCTTTAATTCACCTTTAATGCGTTATTTAAGTTGCTTCAAAGATCTTTCATTTAATAAGTACATAGTAAAGTATTTTATGTTATTTTCAATTTTCTCAAAAACTATGAGTCATGGGGGCATCTGGTTTTTGGTGTTTGACTAAGAATTGATAATAGCATTGAATTTTGAAATCAAAACAAGTGCTCAATAACGTAAAATTTAAAAAAAAAAAAATTGTTTTTATAATAAACTTTACAAAATTTTGAGTTTGGAAATAAATTTTTCAAAGACTATCACTTAAAAAAATTGTATTTAAAAAGAAATTGAAGAATGGATTCCTCTGGCTTTGACAAAAGGTAAAGGATTTTATTCCAAATATTGTCGTTGGATTTTTATGAGTCTTTTTTATTTCAAGTCAATTTTTTGCAAAATTGCCCCTCCCAATTAAACGGGGTGATATAGACTACCCCATACAAAGGATTTTTTTTCTTTTGACCCAACTTATATATACGCTCTAGTATTTTTATGCATCTTGTGCCAAGAACCATTTTTTTTATTGTACTGAAAATTATAGATACTACTTTTTGTTTAAATTAATTATTGCTAAATTTTGAATATTCTGTATTTTCGAAACTGTCGGGTCCACACAAATGGTTCTGGGCTCAAATTGAAGAAAATGTAATTACTTTGAAATCGTAGAACGAAGTTATAGTTGAAAAACTAATCTTTGGGGTTAAAATTGCCAATAACTGAAAAAAGAGCGAACATTTCGCGGTTTTTTTTTTGATTTTTGACCATGATTCGTTCGACGCTCGAGTTCGAAAGCTTGGATTTTTCATGAGGCCAATATCATAAACGAATCAGCAAAAAATCAGAACTACCGGAGCTAACGCTAACACGCCCAGAACGCAAAGCTTATTTTGGCTAAAGTATAATCACGATAAAATGAAGCTGTAGCAGAAGTTGCCCCAAAACTTCATATAATATCCCTTGTATTCTCAATTGAATAATTCCAACATCGTTTCACACATAAATAGGTGTGTTCCTTTGGACTGGGCCCAAATATTTACTACCAAGTGAGTATTTCTGTTTGATGTCAACTACTTCTTCTGCTCTGTGATCGAACAAATCAACAAGATTCAGCAAATTCTTTGGAAAAATGTACAAAAAAGGGAATACATAATATGTTTTTGGTCTATAACTTCTTTATAGTTAAAGCTGATTTCTAACGGCGCGTTCAGCATCGCGCGAAAGATCATACATAGCAATTTATGCAAAGTGTTAACAATGACGCGTTGAGCATTAATGTTACGATTTGGCACCTATTAGCATGTACCTACACAAACCAACGTAACATAAGCTACCTTTAACGTTAAAGTTGAAAATAATCAACTTCAGCACGCGTTTTGACAGTTTAACTGATTTCCAATTCCTTTCAAGAAAAAAATCGATTTTCTTAGAAGAAAAAATCGATTTGCTTAGAAGAAAAAAAATCGATTTTTCTCGACAAGTTCCTCCTATTAAAAACGATTTTGTTTAAAAAAAATTGAATAGGTAGCTTGTTGAAAGGAATTTGACATTACAGTTATGCTGGTTCATTTTGATTTTCAGAATTGTTTTTATTCAGCTGATTAGTCGTCTGTCATGTCGATGCGTTGACGAGTTCGTAAGGCTTGAAAGCGTAACGTTAACGTCTCTTACGCCAACGCGCCATTAGAAATCAGCCTTTAAAGCCTAGTACGCTGCTGATGCGGAACGGAATTTTTCGTTGGTCTCCAACATGACAACAAAATGCTTACGAAAGCCACAACGAAAAATTACCCCTTGAAAGTGACACCGTTTGCAAAACTTTTTTGTTTTACAAAAAAAAATCAACAAGTTTTTTCCTTCGACAATCGACTTGAGATATCATTAGGTTAGGTATTAAAACACTTTCAAAAATAACGTTTTTTTTGCTTTTAACGTTTAAAAGGTGAAGTTTTTGAAAAATAATTTAAATTCAAATGAAATAGGTCACAATATTTTCAATAGAAAATATTATTAGACTTCTGGATGAAATACTTTTATATAGCGTTTACCGTTAAAAAGTTATACAGGTTGATTCACCTTATTCGTGACAAAAAGCTAGAGTACTAGGTTGGTTTTAAATGAGAAAAAAATCGTATAGGAAGGGGTGGGTCTCTATTTCCCCCCGTTTATCCGGGAGGGGCGATTTTCTAAAAAAATTGACTTAAAACAGAACAAAAATTATTAAAAAAAGAATGGTTACACTTACAATGCCAAATTATACCTTTTTGTAAGACCAGAAATCTCTTCTTTTATTATATTTTGAAACAAATTTGTTCTTGCGCACAGTTTTTGAAATATTAATTTTCAAACTAAAAATTAAAAAAAAAATGAAAAAAAAAATATTAAACTTGTTTTTTTCAAAATTTTACGTAATTAAGTACTAATTTTGTTTTTAAAATTTCATGTTCTTTTTAGTTTTTAGGCAAAAACAGATATCTGCATGCTAAAATGTCATTTAGTTTTTGAGAAAATTAAAAATAACGGGCGGCGCAATTTTCTTAAGGAATTCAATTAATACCAAACAAAAAAAACTATTTAAAAACAATGCTAAAGGCTGTATTTCTTTGTAAGGCCAGAAGTGGGTGCTTTTATTTTTTTTCTAAATTAAGTTGATTACCTTAGTAGCTCCTCAGATTTACTTATAGTGAACTCATCGCATTTTCTGTGACTGACGTTATATTTTCTCGCACATACGACAAAATTCAATTGTTGATCTACGGAGCTAAGGCTTAAGCCGCGTTCACACTATGCCAATCAACATTGTTTAGTAAAACACGAAAATTTAAATCAGCAAGCCATGACTTTTTTGTTTGAAAGCAATTTTTTCAAAAAGAGCTGTCACAATCAGCGATGCCAATGAGGATTTTTTATGTCTCTTAGGCATTTTTTTTTTGCCGTTAGAAGAGATATACTTGGGAAGATAAGTGACTGCATACATTGCTGTTAACTCTTCAACGTTAAATGCACGCGATTTAGAGTTATTTCGCGAAAACTGTCTAAATTTTTTCATCGAAAGTGCAAGACAAATTTTATTGCGATTTCCTTTTGAGTAAGTCACTGTTGATGATGAAGGAAATGGCGATCTTAGAGCCTTCAGAACTCGTTAAGAAGCAGTCGATAATACCGCTTACACTGCATTTTTCTCATGTTATTATTGAATATAAAAAATATTTTTGATTTTAAGGAACAGGACGATTTTGATTAAGAATTTCATAAGTACCTTTGTAATTCAAATGACTGAATTAACTAATGTTCCCTAATAAGATGTTTATTGTGATTAATTTAAGTTTTTTTTAAGGGATATTTTTGTTATTTAAAGGATTTTGTTTGTTTAGTTAAAAAAAATTAGGTGAGGTTTTTTTTATTGAAAAATGCATCTTTTTTTCTCAGTAGAGGCATTATTTATCCCAACGTGGTTGGCAACGCTGGTCACAATGTTGTTTGCTGATTCAATTTTATCTATTTTAATCGGGTTACGTTCGGGTCAGCAAAAATTGATTGATACGGTTGATCAGCACGTCCACATTAACTAGAATTTATTCATCAACGATGTTGATTTACGCAAATCAACATAATGTGGACGCTGCTTAAGATATCGAAAGATAAACAAATTTCGCTGATTGAAAAAGACAAATTCAAAAATGGGTTTTCACGAAAAGAAAAAAGATTTAAAATGAAAAAGTCAAAAGTTACTTTTTGTGCCAGAGATTTTACTAATTGATATACCATCTCATTTTGCTATATTGATGTCGCTTTAGTTATAGTCAAATTTATCTTCGCTGCACCGTCCATAATCACATCTAATTTATTTCCGTTACGGCTTCTTAACGTGTGTTTTACAATTTGCCATCAAGACTGTTGTGCAATTAAATAACACTCATTATTTCAGATGTCGACCAATTCTTTGATAAGACTCTATAATTAACCCCTTTTAGGCAGCTGCATTTAGACTGAGGGCGTGAGGTGATGGAGGTAGGTTCGTAGGTATATAAAATATGTTAAACATCTTAAACAAAAAATGCGTTACCAAAAACGCATTTCGTTTGATCAAAGTACATATATTAGTCGTTGTAAGCCCCACAGCAACGCAGGATTCCTATCAGCTACTCCAACCAGACAAGCAATTTGTATTCCAAGCAACAACATAAATTACAGCTACCGAACGCGATTTCTGCCAGCGACAACCCAAGACAGCGATTCAATGATAACACGTCCATTTGAAAAGCCAATGCTATCCAAGAAATCCGACGGTATAATAATTAACTTCATTAACCCTTAATGCGACTGTATCAGCCTTAAACATTATACACACTCCGATGATGGTTGAAACCCATCGGCCTCGCTTCTATCGGTAGCGGCCCGGTCAAGCACCTTCGCTGTGCTACCGCATCAGGCACTGTTAAGTGGGCTATCAGTCCTCTCCGCCTACCCACTAACTTGTGTCCCTAAAAAATTATTAATTATGTTTTCTATCCGCCTGTCATTACTCAATGGTAACAACTCTTCACGTGAGATACCCAAATGGTCATTTAAGCCGAAGAAGAAGTCCTCTACTTCGAGCATTAGCTTAGCACACCATCGACCGACCGTTCCAAGTCTATACATACTTAGTGAGTCGGTCGCATCAGTCGAGAGTGAGTAATCGTGTGTGTGTGTGGGATCGGAGCCCGTGAATGGCAGCAAATTGAATGGGCATGAATCGGAAAATGATATCCAAACAATCCTCCGAAAAAAAGATAGATTTCTATCTTCCTAAAAATTAAATTGATGTGTTGCTAGAGAATGTAAAACCCAACAACAACAACAAACAACAACCGGCTGGCTCGCGGGAAATAAAGGAGGTAGAACCGCGCCGCGTCGCCTTCATCACATCATTACAATGCCTAATTAAGGGGCTGACAAAGGGCATACACGGCTTGGCCAAATGTTATCGTGTAACTACTTCTGAAGTTGAAAAATGAAAACGTGACGCTGAAAAGCGGTGTTATAGAAGCTATAAGATGTAAATTCATTTCTTCTATTTATTAAAAAGAATAAAGAATGGGTTAAAGGTACCTATACCTTACCTATACCTAAACCTTTTCTTATTGTTGTCATCAATGTGATGAACTTACTTAACAAACCATTAAGTCTTGGGTTATAGAAAAGTAATACGAGTAGAAATTTAAGAGGTTTGGAAAGTTCCGTGATTGAAAGTTAAAATATGATTGAATATTACGTACTCAGGAGGATTTAAATAATGTGCAATTGCATTTGAATAATTTAATTTACGTACAAAATCAGTAGATTGAATATAAAACCGTCTTATATCTTTTGATTTTTTTTTCCAAATTTACATAAATAAGATAAATGTTCAACAACGACGTGCAAATCATAAAATTATTGTTTTATCAAAATGAGTGTTCTGTTCGGGCAACGTTCTGAGCAATTCGCCCGTTTTGCGGTCACCATAATTGTCCTACCGGGAAGACTATTCGGAGTGTGGTGGATAAATTAAATGATCAACCAACACCCGTACGTCGAAGAAATACAAAATCTGCCGAAAACATCGCCGCTGTCTGTGGTGAGATGAGAGTATGCAGGAGAATCCAAGGTAGTCAATTTCTCGTCGCTCACAAGAACTCCGCCTTTCGCAGACATAATTTGGCGAATTTTGCGTTGTGACTTGGGCGTTGGGCCTGGCATCCGACGACCATAGACAGCGACGTGTGTTCGCTCAATGTGCTCTGGAGCAGTTGGCGACTGACCCTAACTGTAATCGAAAAATCATGTCTTCAGCGATGAGGCCCATTTCTGGATGAATGGGTATGTCAACCAACAAAATTGTCGAATTTGGTATACGATATCAATTCACATGAGATCCAAGAACGTCCAATGTATCCCGAAAAAGGCCCTGTTTGGTGTGAATTTTGGGCTGGCGGCAGCGTTATCGGTCCATATTTCTTTAAGAATGACGTTGGCCAGGCCATCACCGTCAACGGCGAGTGCTATAGTTCGATGATCATACTTTTTTTTGTTCTAAATTATATATGATATAGACACCAACGGCATCTGGAAATTCTGCACGATCGATTGGTCAAATTCAGTCTGATTTATGCGTCAGAGTCATGGGAAATTTGACATTTCGGTAGAGCGCCACCCACAGAAGCCACGGCAGACATTTGTACGATGTTATTATGAGATGATATCTCACACTCACTTTGTTTTATTTTTATTTAAAAATAGGAAGGGAAGCGCTTAATGAAAGACCCTTTAGATCGTTAGATTATCTACAAAAAAGATCTACTTTTTTTTCTATAGGTAAATTGTCATAGAAAAAAAAGGTGTAGAGGATTTATTATACCAGGGAAAGGGTTCCACATGAGAATTCATGATAGAGAACAAATTGGGTCCCATAATTTCCGTACGTCTGGCTTACTGTACGTCTGTCTGTCTTTCTACCGCGACAGTTGAAACTTGCAACTTAAGATTTTTAGGCTGTGGTGCTTTTTTCCATAGGCAGAGGTAAGCTCGTCGAAGTCCAGGGTATTCCCGAAGAAAGCAACTAAAACTCGGGTTAAAAAAGTAAGAACTCTAACCATTTACCAGATTTAATATGCAACTTTATTTCAACAAGTTATGTGTTTTACAATCTTTCAATTTCATTAAAAACTTATCCTAAATAACAACGTACATTCCATATAATAAAAAGCTGGTTTAATATGAGCTATAGGAGTAAACTCTGCCCACAAGATTCGCTTAGAAGAAGTGAACTTGGGGAAAAACGGTAGAAATCTAATTCCAGCCTTTGGCTTCCCCAAAGGAATAACAAGTAAGCCCGCTGCTGACTCGTAGGCAAGAGGGGAGTAACGGTAGGAATCTAATTCCAGCCCACTACTCACTAAAGCGAGAGGGGAGTAACAACGGAATTATTTAGAAGCAAAAAGGTTAGCTTTTTACGTATGCACCATGAAAGGAACCTAAAGCTATCGCAGTTTCTACAAACTGAAATCAGCCGGAAACTTATAAACTGCTTTTCTAATTTGCAAACTAGGAAATCTTGAATCAATAAGCTTCCAATTGTTTACATTTCATACGTCCTCTTGTTGTATTTGAGGTAAAGACACACTGTGAATTGAAATAATGATGAAGTGAAAATAATTATTTCCATTGATGACGTCGAGTTTGCTGATTTGGTTCTCTGTCGCAAGGCGATATCGGTGTGTAATGAGAGGTTAGCGATTGTGGGTTAACTGCCTGAACAAAATAGAATGCTGGAACTGGAGCCGCAGACGGAACTCGAAGAGCTGTCAAAAAGTGTCGTATACGTTATTTTTTTTTAAGTATTTTGAAGAAAAGCAAAAGAATATTCTTGTGTACAAGCTCAGAATTCACATTTTTTTTTTTTAATAATTTTTCTTTTAATTTAATTTTTTGCGATACAAATAACCACAATATTTTTTTCCGACCCAAAAAGTTGTTTTTTTTTTTCTTTATAAAAATTGAAACGTGAAAAGTTAAAAGTTGGTGAACTCTTCCGTCTGGGGCTGCAGCTTCGTACGCGGCTACGTTCCATTGTGTTCGCAACATTGAATTTGTGTGTATTCAATATTCTGACAGCTATTCCAGCTCCGGCTCCAGTTCCGTCTCCGTCATTATTCTGTTCAGCCAGTTAAGTGTAGGGTGCTGGATGGATAACTTTTATGCATATCGGATGACGATGTGGGGTGCTGATGGCAGTTCAGCTGGCGGCGGGGATTATTAATTATATGGAATTAATGTATTGGGTTCGGGGTTCGAAAGTGTAACACTTCGTTACAAAGCAATTCTCTAAAGGCGATATTGAATTATTTCGCTACAAAAACTACTACCTGCCATACAATGTTTTTGAAAAAAAGTTATTAATCTCAAAAAATCCTCTAATGATTTTAATAAAATTTTTTGTTTGAACTATTGCAGGTATGGTCTGCTTTTGGTAAAAAAAAAAAATTATAAAAATCTGCTATTAACGGTATACCTGCTATGGAATCATTTTTTTTTATTTTCGAATTTCTCCGTTAACGGCGATTGTAATAAAAATGTTTATTCTAAAAGTATTTTAGTTTTGAACAAAATTAATAAAAAAAAAAACATTTTTATGGATTTAAAAAAAGTCATAGTTTTTTTTTAAATCAATATTTTAAAAATGGGTTGTTGAATTTGTTTGAAATTATAATTTTAGGTGTATAATTGTATATCATTAAATATTCAAAAATGACATCTACCAATTTTTTTTTTCAAGAAATTTTATAGGCACATACCTACATACATATATGATGTATACAATTTTTTTAAGAAAACCGCTCCAACGGTTTTTGAATGTTCATCTGGATAAATTCATATCTTTTCAAGAATGCGTCATTCTTAATTTTGAGATTATGATATCTGTATGCTTCATTTCCATATCCCCAAATTTATGATGTATACTTATATATAAATTAATAAATAATAATATGCGTTATTATTATCTTGAAAATTCCAAACAGCTTTGACCACAAGAGCAAGATCGTGTGATTATTTGCTTGATTTGTGTGTTATTTGAAATTAATTCCGCACTGAGAGAAATAATTTATTAACTTCCCATTGGAAGCATATAATTGTAATTAGTCCAATTTGTCTCATCGAATACGTTGACATTTCTCCACGTTTTGAGGGCTCTGGATTCTGAATCCATAGAATTTAGAGAGATATCTGTGTAGTGTGTGTATAATCGTACGTTATTTAGAGTAAACATGTGCTACTGCTTTCACACTGCGAAACTGTGGCCCAGCTTTGGTCTTCACATGATTGCATAACTGATAAGATTTTCTAAGATCTTGAATTGGCGATTTTCTTTAAAAAAAAATACCATGTCTGATTGGTATCGAGTATGAAAAACTTATCAAAATGATCACAGCATTTATCAATTATTTTTCTGACTCAAAATTATTTATTAAAATTAAACATATCCATGGTATCATTTTTTTTTAAATTTCACAAAAAAAAAAAAAAAAATATTAAAAAACATAGTTTTTCAATAAAAAACAAGACATATTTGTTTGGAAAATGAGATCTCAATAACTTATTTCCCTCAAAAAGTGAGCAATCGAATAGATTTTTTTTTCAGTAGGTAGGTTTGACAGAAAAACTGAAAAACTTTACTGCGGAATTCTTTGAATTTTTTAGAGATCGTATTTTTCTTAGCCTAAACTAATCAATTTCGTATAAGTAAGTACCTATTGACTTGATCTAAACCCAATGTCAATTCAATACTGACAAAAATATATGACAATAGTCACCTCTAAATATGGCTAGAAATATAACTTAGCAGAACTTGCTGATGATGAGAACCTAGGTAAATTTCCGGACCTGTCTTTTATGTGTGCCTACATAATATTTATGCTTTCTTACGTTCATTGACGACGTGCTATTAAGATTGTAATAGGTCTTTGTAAAAATATTGTTTCACTTTATAAATTTGCATTAGACAAACATAAAATCTTTATACCCAAAACCTCTATTTTTTATTACATATTTTCCTAAGCAAACAGAATTTAAATTAATTGCTTTCAATAGAAAACAGCAATAGTAGAAGAACTTAAACAAAAATACACACATGTTGTGCTCCCTATCACCACCTTACTAAAGTTATGATTAATTTAATGATCCACACAATTAAGATGAAATGCTACCGTCCGTCGTCGTTGCGTTGTGCCCTGACTTTTAACTCAAAACTCTCTTGTTGTAAAATACTTTGCTTAATTGAAATAAAATTCCCGGTATTAGTTGGGAATTTTTCGACAAGAAAGAAAAAAAAAAAAGAGTGGCATTACTATACTTTTGTTTCTTTATCTTATTAATTAACATTTTTATGCATGGCATAGCATGGAATGGTATCACGGGGCCAGGCACCCTCCTTGACCTTTCTTATAATGATCGTGAGCATTTTATATCAGTATACCTATACTCTTACTATAATAAACACTCGCATACTTTTAAGTATCTGGCTAATTCATCTCAATATTTCATTTATTTTTCAGGTACGCCTTTCACCAACGACGATGCCGACGTCATAACAAGAACGAAAAACAGTCCCTAAATATAGCAATATAACGATCTGGAGATTTACAACCGACCCACAGGAAGATCCAAAATAAAATAACAATTACTGTAGCGGGACTCCTAAATGAGAGCGTATAATGTAATTTTCCACCTGCTTTATGCCTCAATTATGTGCGTGTTAGGGGTATCAAAAGGTGCTTCGGTGGCTTGCCTCTGAAGAAGAAACGTCCATGGATGTAGATGCTCTTTTGGACTCAAACTGGTGTATAATATACACTGCGCATCAATTGATTACTTCGTTTATTGAAATGTTTCGCAAAATACTTGATTTATTTATGGAAATGCCAATTTATAACAGTATAATAATATAACGATCAACATGTTTGTTAGGCCCGCATAACCGATCTGTCCACCTATACTATAAGCATTTTCAAGCTGCGCAAAGTTGTTAATGGAATTGCACAACCACTTTTAATGGCGGTTAACTGTTCTAACTGTAGTAGCCGTGGCGTGATGGTTAGTGCGATGGACTGTCATGCCGGAGGTCTAAGGTTCGATCCCCAGCCTCACCACCTATTTATTTAAAAAAAAAAATAAACGGCTACTGCCTCTTGCGAGGAATTGACAAATCCTCCAAGAGTATCTCCTGTCACAGAAAAGTGCCGCTCGTTAGCCGTTCAGATTCGGCAATAAACTGTAGGTCCCCTCCATTCCTGCAGACACGCACACAGGAATGGTTGAGAGTTGTAAGTCACTAGGCCCTAGTTCTTCATGAGCTGTTGTGCCATCAAATTTATTTATTTTATTTTAACTGTTCTAACTGTTATAAATTCGTATTTCTTTATAAAAAGAACGAGTAGTAACCCATGGCGTAATGGTTAGTGCGGGTTCAATTAAGAGCCTCTTCCACCTTAAAAAAAAAACAAAACATTTTTTCCAGGGCTACTGCATCTTGTACTTTTTTTTAATTTCTAAAAAAAGATTTTATACCTATATGATTTTTAGTATATTTGACTTAAAATAAATAAGAGGACGTATTCAAAGAAAAGGAACTTAATTACGCAAAATTGTGAAAAAACTGAATACTTAAAAAAAAAAATCAAAATTTTGAAATTTCATTTCTAAAAAACTATTAACTTAAACAATTTAAACACCTTCAACAAAATTATTTAACATTATTGTGTGTTCTTTTGCTGATTTTTAATATTTTTTTTTGTCATAAAAAAAAGTCTTCAATCAGGCGACTCTGACTGTCTATCTTCCGTAGGCTAGCAGTATTTGGTCAGTCAGTCTGTCTAGTAAGACTGGACTGGACAATGAATTTGAAAGTACAAAGTTAAAGACCTCATAGAGCCTGTAAGTAGTAATCGTGATGGTGGGCGCGCGCATGTGTTTAAATTGTATTTTTTTTTATTATTTACCCAAAATAACTCTATAGCTGAGTTTCCTAAGTAAATTATGTAAACCATGTCCGTTGGAACAGAAAACATGTAAATGAGACGCTCCATACCACCAGCACTGCCGCGCCGCCACCATACCGCTTTCGTGGCCACCGCTGAGTTGATGGCTAAAAGAATGCTATACGCACTGGCAATTTGTGGGAACGCATTTGCCCGGCAAGTACATGGCATTAAAGGCCTATTACTGCATTTGTAATGAGAAGAGGTCACGTTGCGTTTGGAAATCTTAAAAATGTCAGTTCTGCGTTTGTTTTTGATCGAGTAAGGCCGATATGTATCTATCGGTAATGTGTCAGAAATTGTCGGTTAAAACAACATGCAGCAGCTAAATCGTGCATTGAATAATTTGAAATTTCGGTGGGATTTCAATTCACTTTGGCATTATTGCTTGACAGATATATTCGAAATTTACCTATCTTTGGAGTTTTAATGAAGAAGGTTTTAAGAAGCCTAATGGGTTTTAACCTAATTTATTTGTCTCGAACGTGTGGAATTTGTTGGTTTAATAAGATCGATAAAATGTATTTATTCTAACATTATAGTGGACTTAGGAAAAAACATGTAGGTATCACTGATCTTAGTAGTTTTACCATTTGCTTTGAATAAAACCTTATAAAATATTATGTCCCTTATTTTGACGAACACATTTCAGCGGAATGGAAATCAAATAATTTAGATATTGTAATTGGTCGATATTTGAATGCTATTTTTGTTTTTTATTTAAAAGAATTATAGAAATAGATCATTTTATATTCACCCTTATTATGGTTGTCAATGATCAAATTGATCATTGATAAATATTGTAATTTTTTACCTTATAATCCGATTAACTAAACGGTTGTTCAATAATTCTTGTATAATTTTTAATTTTCCTGTAATTCATAACGGTCCGCGTAATTCTCATTAATAAAAAAAATTCTCAGAAGGGGTTTCAAGAATCGAATTTTGATATTTATCAATGATCAATTTGATCATTGACAACCGTAATAAGGCAGATTATGATGGAAGTGATGGGACATCATACCGCACAGTAGTGTAGTTAAAAAAATTTAATCCAAATTGGAGAAAAATTGGCTCAAAGCGGAGAGTGCGCGCAGTGGCGTATTGAAGTTTTTTTGCTATCATAGGCTATTTCAAATCTGGCACCCCCTCCCCTCTCCAGAACTTCGACACATATCTTTGACATAAATTATTAAGTACAAAATAACACAGCAGTTTCACGCACCTTCACTGTTCAGATTCTCCAGCTTGAGGTTGCAACTCCTCAGAATGTAGTTTCCCCAGCTATACGAGTTGGGCCATATGTTTGGAGAGAATAGAATTGATATCATAATCTTAGTTCTTTGCAGCACCAGCGGCTGTGGAGATGGATAATTTGTCACTTAAAATAAAATAAACTTTTCTTGGAACTCCGTACAGCACCAAGATTTTTTATAAAATAATTCATAAAAATTGCTTTTTCAATCTACGTACACCAAATTCACGAACGAAAATAAAAATTGTGGTCAAATTTTTTAAATCTTCAATAAAATAAAAAAAGTGCGTATACGCCCCAGTGTACTATATTTGAATGAGTTTTATCTCTTATCACAAAAATCATTTTTTTAAATTTGGTGGATCGTTATGTAAGAGGTCTCTAGTTGAACAATATTGACGAGCCTTTAACTTTTTTGACCATCTCTAGAAATGTTTTATTTTTTTTTTATTTTTGAAAAAATGAGATTAGGTACTTTTTTGTTTAAAATTTTTTCTTAATTTTCTTATTTTAAAAATTTGAAGATACAAATTTTAAAAAACCCAATGAGCTAAAATGATCACCCTTTAGAATTTTTCTAAAGTACTTGAGGTTTTACTTTGGTCATATTTCCAAATTCGAAAAAAAATGTTTTTTAAAAAGATAGAAAATTTCTAAGTGGTGGTAATTTTAGATATGTATGTTTTTGAGGATAGTCATCTTTCAGAATTTGAAAAAAGTACTTCTTAAGAAGTTTAAGCGTTTTCAAGGATTTTTTTTATGTTTATAACAATTTTATTATGTTCGTTTAATTAAATTCAATCAACTTTTGCAATAATTGAATAAAATTGTGTTCAAAGCTTCATGTTTCAGTTTTCATGTATTGATCAGCATACTTATTTGATACTTTAAATTTGTCCTGCGTAGTAGCCGTGGCGTGATGGTTAGTGCGATGGACTGTCATGCCGGAGGTCTAAGGTTCGACCCCCAGCCTCGCCACCTATTTATTTAAAAGAAAAAACGGCTACTGCCTCTTGCGAGGAATTGAAAAATCCTCCAAGAGTATCTCCAGTCACAGAAAAGTGCCGCTAGTTAGCCGTTCGGATTCGACAATAAACTGTAGGTCCCCTCCATTCCTGCAGACACGCACACAGGAATGGGTGAGAGATGTAAGTCACTAGGACCTAGTTCTTCATGAGCTGTTGTGCCATCAAATTTATTTATTTATTTTAAATTTGTCCTGCGCAAGAATATCATTTTTTCTCATCAGCTTCTGACATTGTGGCCACCGCTGAGTTGATGGTTATTACTCGTCCAACTTTTTAGGGGTCTTTACGAAGCATGCGAGACTACTAATGTCTATATTTGCCAGATTGCTAGGATCATTATAGTAGAACTCTCTTAGATGGAGTCTACGTTTTTGAGGTAGAGCAGGACATGTACAGAGAAGATGAGGAATCAATTCTTCCTCGTCCTCGTCTATACAGCTTCTGCAGAAATTGTTTGAGAATACTCTGAGTCTCGTTGCATGTTTGCATATTACGGAGCAAATTTGTAATCTGTTTACAGATAACAGACACTTAGACCGCTTTAGATACAGCTGTGGCAAGATTTGTTTTGTAGCTAGACAAGTGGTAATGTTGTTCTAAGGTTTGTTCTCACAAAAACATCTTGTTTCAGCATAAGTTAGCATACAAGTTACAAGGTATATTTGCTCTATATGGCAAAATATGTAGTGTTGTTCCATTTTTTGGCGAGTTCATCAGCTTTACAATTTCCCGGAATGTCCCTATGGTCTGGCCACCCAACATAGATGAATATTGAACTGCTATGCCATCTCCGTATGAGAGATGATCAGCAGTGAAGGGCTGGGAGGAAATTTGTAGAGACAAAGTCCAGGGATTGAATAGCGGCTTGGCTATCAAAGAAGAGCCGCATATCATCACTATTTGATATCACGTTTTCTTTGAGCCAAGACAGGACCTCTTTTATCACCAAAAGTCCGTGGCTTAGCTATTTTAACTCTCCGATTTCGGCGGATAAACTGAGATTTGACGATGGTTCAAGGTTTAAGTAAGTACATGTGATAAAAGCCAGTTAGATGCCTGCGGACCATCGCTGAACTTTAGGTAATCCGCCTAATTAGTAATTAATTCAAAATCCTGAACCACGGATCAATATTTGGATCACGATTGTACAACTAGCACTCAGTATGTAAGATGGTTCAGACAAAAACAAATATATGTAGGTAACCACCTCGAACAAGTTATCTATGTTTTCTATGTTTTTATAGTGCTTGCCTAAGTATATATCAACCTGGCAAAACACCTTCTCAAAAAGGGGTAGTAATAATTATTCGTGAAAATTTAAATTTTATCGATGCTATGTTTTTTATGTTTCGTAAATCAGGAAGATTTACTAAATTGACAGTTAAGAATAATTAGATTGATTTATCTATGTTTCTTTGAGCAAAAAAAAAAAAAAAAAAAACATAGAAAAAAAACTGAAAATGCCATTACTTATTCAAGGCTATCTAACGCTAAATTGTTGATGCAATAAACAAATCTTTACAATGAGTTTATAACCCTTATACAAAGGATGCTTCGCTAACTTGATATAAATTGAGTAAAACAGCAAAAAAAAAAAAAAAAACAAAGAAAAGACAAAATTAAATTTTTCTTAACTAACTTTGCTAACTTGACAGTTATTTAATGTATTAACCAATTAAACACAAACACTTAAAGATAAGGATTTCTCATTCTATTGCTGATGGAGAAATAGAATTACTTAAGCTGAATTTTTTCGAAATATTTTTTTTTATTGTTAACTATGCCTAGCAACATGATGTTTCAATTTGAAGAAAAAATATACGTATGCATATGCATTTACCTACATAATATACATAACAAGAATTGTCTACTCTTATTGTTTGGACTGTTTAGCAAATGATTTCAAACGCAAGTGCAAATAGATTCAGATCAGTATTTTACTATATTTTATTGCAGTTCTTCATCATTATTCGCGTAAGATATCAGCAACATCGATTCCAATGCACATTTTATTAGTTCACGCAATTAACAATCTTGTTTGCAACTATAAATTCATTACACTTCGTTCATTGTCCGCATAAAATATGCGAATATTATGCACTAATTAACGCATAGCAAACAGGCGTCACCGACAACGATGACGACGACGACGCGACGCGACACGGCAGCGCAGTGTAGGTATACAAAAACAAACACTATTGACGAAAGATACGCATTTGTTCAGATACACTCTGTAAACTAATTAACGCTGCACCTTACAAGTCGTTCGGTCATTCCATGTTCTGTGTTGCAGATGCAATTACAATTTTACTCCACTGCACTGTGCCACTATGGCTTAGGCATCAATGAAGCAATATATTAAAAGTATTTCATACACCTTAACCGAGCAAGTGTGGTGACTTAAAAGTTAAAACTGATGATGATTGAGAAAATCAATCTCCCATGGGAAATTGAAATTCACGCCTAGAAAAATGCACAGCCATCAGAGTTAGAGTTTCCCAGATGTCGAAGTAAACGAGGGCTTTTTGTAGGTCGTGTGTCGAAAGTTATCGCATACAGTCTTCTTGCGATTCTTTTAGTCTTGAGTTATATAAACTATAGAAGTGTAGCTAATCAATGTCACAACCAGTGTGCGACACTTGTTAGGACACAAATAGGAAGGGCATATGTGTATACATTTTAATATAACAAGCATCAGAAGTCGAATCACATCATCTTCATTTCTGGAAGGATTTAGGTAATTTTATTAATTAATTTTTATATTTAAGAGCTTATCATCGATTGCCATTTTTAAAAAACAATTTAAGTGTAAAGACACTAAGCAAATGTTATACCATTTAAGCACGGACATTATTTTAATCAGCACTTTTAATTACTTTTCTTATCGCATAATATTCACTTAATATAAGTATCTGTAATGATTAAATATTTATAATGTAAAGTAAATAAAATCAAAATGTCTGCTAATTAAAAAATAATGTGTATGAATACAAACTGATACCTCATAGCTCAGTCATTGTTTAAAATATTATAATATTACTTAGCGAATTTTCAAACAGAAAAATAACAAATGGATTTAAAATGTTTACAAGGCTTTAAAACACTTGTTTCTCTGCGGGAGCTGTTCGTGCGAGGTAATAATAAAATTTCTAATTAAGTTATAACTTGAGTGCAAGGAATTACATAAAGTCAATTATAGGTAGGTAATATTAATGTTAATACGGAAGTGTAGAACATGGTTGTTAGAGATGTCCCTGAAGTTAGCAGAACAAAGTCAGCAATCATAAGTTAGCAGAACACGGAAATTGAGTTTTTTAAATTTTGGTTTTTTGAAATCAGGTTTTCTAAATTTTGTTGAAAAAGCAGATTTTGGCAAATTCAAGAATTTTTCTTTTATGGTTTTTTTTTTGTATTTATTTATTTATTTTTTAACATTGAAAATGTTTATAGGATCGTTTTGACAGAGTTGTGGTGTTACTAAAATGATTAAATGAAATAAATTCAATAAATCAGAAATGAACTCCAGCATCACAACGAAATTTTTGGTTGGTGTTACTAAAGAAATGACCGAAATGATTGAAATGAACACATGAACGTAGAATATGAAAAATGAACTCCAGCGTATAGGAGGACAACTATCAAATTTTTGGTTGGTGTTACTAAAACATTACTAGAATGATAAAAATAAACAAACGAACACAAGCGATGAAATACAGCAGGCGTAGGCAATAGGTTAGGTAGGTATACGGGGAAAAAACGAAGAAAAGTCGTAGTCAACGGCCAAGCTTCAAAGCTTCAGTGGAAGAATATTCAATGAAGAATATTCAAAAAGAGAAAAAAACAACAAATACAATGCAACCAACAAAAGTGTATCTATAGGTACCCTGCCAGATTTTTGTATGTAGTGTAGGTATATATGTAAATGCTATGCATGAACATAATTATGGAGGTAGGTAGGTTGTGATTTTTTGAAATTGAAAATGATAGGTATTTATTTTTATTGGATGTAGAATACAATTCGGTCCTATAAGAAAGGCCATTGTTGCAGTTGAGTGTTAAAGCCGGAGTTAAGCTTGCTTGAAATCGATGTATGTAGGGCAACCAAAAATATGCTACAGCATATTTTTTTTTTTTTAGTAACACTATTAAGACGAGACTAGATTAGAAATCCGTTTTATAAGTAAATGCATATTTTTGTATATTTACGATTTACGTGCATATTTTGGCATGCCTACTTTTGTAGGTATATTTTTCATAAAAAAGACATAGTTTGTTCGTTATTAATTATTAATTGTATTATTTATACTAGAATGTCAGTTTATTAGACTTGACCATTCTTTATTGCGTCAATTGAATTGAATTTTTGAAAAACAAACAACAACAACTTAAAGGCGCTACCACTAATTGTTTAGGAATTAATTTTATGTATTTTAATTTGTTTTATTTTTGTTTGGCTGGAGATATAGCTATTTCAGGGGGTGCCAAGTCTTCTTTTAGTGATGCTGAGCCTTAATCCAATGTTATTGTGAAAAACTTTCTACATGCACATCATGAGGTTTGAACCCATTGCCCAGTCGTCGAAGTCGTATGCACTACGCATTCCACTACTTATGACCACTGACGTCACTGTTCGAGATGTGCTGTTTGTTTATCAAATGCATTTGGAGCATCAGCATTTTTATAATTTGTTCAGTATCTTCTAATGTTTATTCAATAAATAATAAAGCTCTATAGGGCAGCATTACCAGCATTATAGCATAACCAAAAAATTAAAACCTAACTTCAGGTTATGTCGAAAAAATTCGTATTACGGAAATTTGGTTTGGAGTTTTTTTTTTTTTTTTTTTGAGAAAATTAACCTTTTTTGAGTTGGTTAAATCGACTCGAACGATTTTATTTCAGTTTTGTAATCTAGTGCTTCTAAATATTTAAGGCCGTGTGTGAACTGAATTAAAATTTCGATTAAATTTAATTCGAAATGAAATTTTGAAGTTTCTTCGTATACAGATTCACCCCACTATCGTCAAAAATTGATCTTCGGATAAAATTTAACGCCATTTTAACCCAATTCACACACGGCCTAAACAATATGTATAGATAGCTTTTGAAAATTTAGAAAACATTGACCCAAAATAAAAAAAATCATGTTCCCAGTAATTCTGACTTTTTAACATTTCTTTCGTTGAAAGGTACCAAAATTTTTGTTAGCCACGAGAGCAAACTTGTGGGGCTCACTCGTGTAAATCTTGTTTTATTATTTTTGATGCAATTAATGTCTTAAATAAATCCATGTGAATGAATTTAAACGATATTCACCATTTTAAAAAACATGCATGTACTTGTACCTTGCAAATAGGTTTCAACAATGGCTTTTAGCCAAAGCAAACTTTGTTCGACAATCTTTCTTGTACACTACCTATTTTTTTTTTGTTTTTAAACATACAAAGGTATACAAACCTACTTAGAATATATTTTTACAAGCAAAATTGGCCGAAACTCGGCCAACAAAAACTGAAACACTCTATGAAGGAGAAAAATTTTAAATTTGTTTTGAAATATTGAAGGAAAAAAACATATTTTTTTTTTAATATGCAGTGTTCGACAGTTAAAAATGACCCACAGCGTGTAAATGCGCGTCTCAAGTAGATTCTGCACATCTCCGCAATTGTGGCTTTCCAATCATATAAAATTTTAACTTTAAAGATTTTTTTGGAACTTACCGCGTTAAATATAATATTTCTTATATTTACCGTGGTAAGTTCCGAAAAAATCTTTAAAGTTAAAATGATTAATGTCCGCGAAAAGAATAATATAATAATTTATTAAGGGCATATATGTATGTAATAGATTTTTAAGGGCATAATTATAAGCGCTTAAAACTGTTTTTTAGGGCATATTTGTGTTTGCCCTAATATTTACATATATATATTTACATATATATATTTGATATCAGATCTTAAAAAAACTATTTTTTTGGTTGAACAGGAAAGTTGATGGGTTGTTTAAGAAAATTAACAAGATTAATTTTTTGCCAAATGGAAAGTGACATTAAATACATAATTTGCATAGAGGTACCTAGAAACTTCAGAACCTATAATGGTGTCTGAAACAGCTTATTACGTTTTAATTAATTTAAATTGAAAAGATTAGTCAGGTGTCATTTTCAATGTCCCCATGGTTACTCTATGAGTGAAATCTGTAAATTTTTTTTTTGTAGAGCATTTAATTCGGAGATCAATTTTATATTCATGTCAATTATGGAATCCGCAATAGTCGATCTGCAGTGATTCGCACTATATTGTTCTCTTCTCTCCAACGTTAAATCGATGAATAGAAAAGAGAGAACTATACATTGCGAGTCATTGCGGATACTGTTTTGAGGATTCTTTAATCAGCATGATTCTTTATTTTTTATTTAATGTACTTTTGGGTAACTTCTTGTGAAGTTAGCAGAACATTAGTTTTTTTGAAAACCGTAAGAGCATTAAATTTTTTTCTTTGGCATTTAATTAGCACTTAATTAGCATCTTATTATGCAATCATAAAACCTTTGTTCTGCTGACATTGTTCTGCTAACTTCAGGGAGGGGAGTTAATGCTGTATAGGCCAGTCAGCAAAGGCAAAAAAGATTTACAATAGTGCAAGAAAAATGCTGATCAAATTTTATAATTGGAATTGGTAGGTGGGTGGGTCACTTCTAAGTGTACTAAAAAAATGGTGTGGCTGTAAGTGTTGTGCGTCAGTCGCCATTTTGAAAAAAGCGTTGTAACCAATATTTTGAGAATGGCTCATGGTACACAAAATTTGTGAGCACCTTTTCCATAGGAAATTTAATTACCTTTCTTTTTTTTAACAGACCATTTATTTGAAGGATTTATACTTTCAGAGTTAATGCGCCGTAAAGCATGCCTTAATGCATCAACCGTTAAGGAGATATTGGGGAAAAAAACTAAAAAAGCATACTTCAAAAGGTGCCTTAACTCTGAAAGTATAAATCCTATAAAAAACAAACGTTTTTTGAAAAAAGAAATATAATAAAATTTTGTATAAAAAAGTTGCTTACAAATTTTGTGTACCATATGAGCCGATCTCAAGATATTAGTTACAACTCGTTTTTCGGCCAATGCAGAAAACTTACAGCCGCGCCATTTTATTTTATTTCCAATCATAAAATTTGATCATTATATTTTTGCAAAAAAAATCCTCTGCCGACTGGCCTAAGGCGCACTATATATGCTGTGAAAAAAGATTGGAGAAATCGCATGACCAATGCACCGAAACCATTTGCTGTTCTAAATACAGGGTGTAGTTGCACATTGCCCTACATGTTTTCTAATAAGTGGATCAGTTTTCTTTTCCCAGGATCCCGCGCTCGTCCATGGCAATAATTGCTATGGCTTTAAAGTCGATACGAAAAGACGAAGATTCTTTATTTGAAATTAGTAGGTCTTTTCCAGGATTTACTGACTGTGAAAATTCTCTACCGGGCCTCGACCACCACTCGGTCCTTGTCAAATTCATTTCCGGGCGTTTGCGTTTGTGAACAGATATCTTGGACAAGTAAAGCCAAATCAGAAATGTGGCGTTATTTTCAAATTGAAAACGAAATTTGGGGGCAAATTTGTGTGTTATGGGCTTTATTTTGTTGGCCTTCATTTCATGACACCTGTGAATTGAACAGATTGTTCTATAGCGATAGGCATACAAATATGTTGGTAAGTTTGGTTGTGTGATAGCTATAGCTAGTGTAGAACTGACTTAGAAGTCTCAATAATTCCTGTGTGGGTACATATATTATATCGGTAAAAATGGAGGGGACCTATGGTTTTCTGTCAAATCCAAAAGGCGAAGGTGAAAGAAACTTTTTCATAACAAGAGGTATTATCTTGGAGAATTATTCAATTCCTTGTAAGAGGCTTAGTTCCTACCCATACAATTTTGTTTTCTGTGAGACAGCTTGACCATTTTTCTTAGATTGAGCATATGGATCAAAAGTGTGGGTCAAAAGTGACTTCCTAATTTAAAGTGATACCTTATGTTATAACTTTTATAGATTTAATTTTTTAATAATAATTTATTTTAGAATCACGAAAATTTCCCTTAGTAACACCATTGTGGCGCGAGCAGAGTGCGCAGTAACTCCATCCTGCTGAATGCACATCTTAGAACTATCCAGCAATCGCTGGCCTTTTGAACTGCGGGACACACCGAGTTGACCAGAGCGCCTTCGTGTCGATGTTTCCACAATACTTGCAAGAATGCGTTCCACATTCGCTTCAGTTCGGGCAGTGCTAAGTCTTCCCAGCTCGAGAAATATCAACTACAGCTCCTTGTTGACAAAATCGTGCCACCAGTGCCGTAATCATTTGCTCAGAGGGTGGATTTTGCACATTAAAATGACGCCTATATGTTCTTTGGGTTAAAATAAAAGCGCTGTAGTTAATTTCATTTGAGTAAATCTCACAAGTTTGTTTTGTAAGTACCTTAAAAAAAAAAAAAATTAAAAGCAGAAGAGTTATTAATTGTTCAAATTAGGAAGAAACTTTTGACCCACCCTGTACCTATGTCCGGGCAATTTTCCTTTCGGGCAATCTTCCTTTCAAGTGTCACCCATGCTTGGATGATGATTTGATGCATGTATCCTGTAACCCAATTAGAACCAGTGGTTGTGTTATTGTTGATAAGCTTTACTGGGTTCTCTTCTTGCATTATTATTATTACCTATACTTAGCATATCAGTGACCGGCTTGAAATGCTGCTTAAATATAAACTATTCCCTGTGCATCAATTTTAGGTAGCTCTTAGAGCAGAGGTCGCGGAAAAAAGCTAATCATCATTGTACAGCAAACAATAATAATTCTATGAAAGTGGGTGGATACCACGCCCCCTGAATGATAAACCCCAAATTTTTAAGTTTTCTTCAGCATGAATTATGAACCCTACCTCTCTACCGAAATTCATAATTCTACAACAATCAGAAGTGCTTCATATAATTGACAACACTTCTGAGAAAGCGGGTTGATACAACGCCCCTGAATGTCAAATATCAAATTTTAAATGTTTTTCTTTGCTTGCATTGGAAGCCATATCGCTCTACCAAATTTCATCATCTTATAACAATCAGACATAGTTCTAAGAAAGTGGGTGGATGCCACGCCCTTAAATGAAAAATCTCAAGTTTAATTTTTGTTTTCCTTACATACATTGCAAGCTCTACCTCTATACAAAATTTCACCATTCTGCAACAATCAGAAAACAATTTGAGGAAGTGGGTGGATACCACGCCCCCTATATGGAAAATCCAAAATTTTCGATTTTTTTTTCTCTGTATATAGCACAAGGCCTACCGTTGTGCGAAATTACAAGATTCTATGGTGTCGGGAAGTGCTCCATATGACTAATAACTATTTTCAGAAAAGAGGGTGGATGCCACGCCCCCTGAATGATATATTTTAAATTCAAATTTTTTTTCTGTGCTCAAATGGTAAGGCCTACTTCTCTACCAAATTTTATCATTCTACAACAATCAGAAGTGCTCCAAATAATTGATAGCAATTGTGTGAAAGTGAGCGGATACCACGCCCCCTATATAGAAAATCCCAAATTTTGGAGTTTTTCCTTTGTATACACCACAAAGCCTACCGATGTGCGAAATTACAAGATTCTACGGTGTCTAGAAGTGCTCCATAATGTTGATGATCTGTCAGTCAGTGAGTCAGTCAGTTACGGTTTTCGCGACTTTTAACGTCCTATATCTCAGGAACCACTAATGCTAGGGAAATGAAATTAGGTGAGGCGCCTTTGCTCGCCTAGCTTAGCAAATATGGCGAGATTGAAGTTTCTGACATTATTGGTTCCGAAGTTAGAGAGGGGTCGAAAAGCGCTTGAGTTTGTTCCTGTAAAACGGTAGTAGTGCCGAGAACTTGGCTGGGGCACTGCCGTGCCCTTTGATCTATAAATCTGTTGTTTATTTTTATGCTATCTTTAAAATTTTTCATTTATCAAAAATAATGAACATAGAATTAATCCAAAACTAAAATCTTTTAACCTCTCGAAATTGACGGAACAAAACATTTTACCGCTTTGAAGTTCATACTGGCGTACGCGCTAAGTAAATATTCTTTGGCAATATTTCATTTAAAAATAAAGTTGAAATTTAACATAAACATTGAATCAAAACAGTAACTTTCTTTTCAACCTACCTATACCTCATGTGATCTTGTACCACCAAAGTCAATCAGATAAAACTGAAAATCCTTTGTGCAAACATTTCTTGCTGATGTCTTTTAAAAATCAAACACTAATATAATTTTTTTTTTGCCAAAGTGAAAAAAAAACAACAACAACACATCATCATGACCCATTCAACCGGCATTATTTGTTTTCTATCTCATTTCGATGTCAAATGAAGCTCATCAACATCAGCCAGCTAGCGTTATCACAGAAAGAAGCCGCTGTCACATAAACAACACAACCAGAAAACATAGGCCGTTGTTTGCTGTCATCTTTGACAGCACATATAAGGACATCATTCAGCACCGCTGAAGAGTGCGCACACAAAACTCAATAATCCGTTAAATGTGTATACGAAGTATAAACATAATCTCAAGTCTCAACGCCAAATGAGTGCCTTTAGCAAACAAAGTCCCGACTAAAATAGACTCTGATCGCTTGTTGATCGCTCTGGGTACTCGAACTCGAACAACTATCGCTGATGATCACAGATGGCGCATTTGCCGGCTTCTTGCCTTTTAGAATTTATATCTATCTACTATGTGTAAAGGTACAACTGAGTTGCCGACATAAGCAAA
This sequence comes from Epistrophella euchroma, assembly GCA_947049315.1. Taxonomy (NCBI): domain Eukaryota; kingdom Metazoa; phylum Arthropoda; class Insecta; order Diptera; family Syrphidae; genus Epistrophella; species Epistrophella euchroma. Next base: position 46,397,348 of record OX346247.1, read on the forward strand.
CAAATTCTCCACTCTTAATGGCAGCTAAGTGGGCAGGTAAGACACCATCAAAAGCTGCTCAAACAGTTCCGCAAATAAATTGTTCCCGCTGGTGAATTAGTTATATTAACGAACGATGTCGCCTAAAACCCTAAGTGCATCGCTCTCCGATTGGAAAAAATAGAAAACAAACAATTTTTAGGCTATGTTCACATAAACAACTGATTCCAACTGCGGCTCCATGTTGGTCGTCACTCGTCACCCACTATTGAATTCGAGGCGCGCGAACATTGCAAACATACCTATCAGACACTTTGCTAACCCGCAACATGGATCTTAAAATGAGGGCCGAAACAAAGAGTTATGATTGTAGCACTTCGACGAGCTTTATGGCCAAGTTACACGCTAACTTATAAGATCTTACAACTTTCCTATTTTTCTTGTTGTTGTTGTTATTGTTTTGTGTTTTTTTATATAAATTACTAACAAGACTTTTTACGAAAAAATGGAACATGCGAACAAAAGATAAGGATGTAGGTAGTAAAAAAGTGTTGCAGCTCTTATAACAATGTAAACAACAAAATACACTGAAAAAAAAAAAAAATATTTAAATACAACTGAAATGTGAAATGAGCATTTTCGGGGTAAAGAATTAATTATTAATGGTTCAACATTAGAAAATCATACATAAAATATCCGACTGGAGAACGAAAGTTAAAAATATCAGTCGATTTTGAATAATTTTTCATATTTTTCTTCACTTCAGAAATAATTTATAATAGAACAATATGGTAAGCTTTCGAAGCTATAACTTTCGTTCTAGTAGACGAATATTCATGGTTGAGGTCTTAAATTGAATCCAGAATATTAGGCTACATTTTTGTATATAAATTTATGGGAAGAGATATAACTAGTTTTACTATAGGGATGATTAAGTCCGCCATTAATGTGATTTTCTACTTTTACAATGCAAAAGTTGGTGAAAAATTTTACAATTTTAAAAAATAATATTCGACAAAGTTATCACACTGACCCTCATCTACAAATTTTTCACAGGTTTTGGTGGAGCAAATGCCAGAACAGAGGCATCCAAACACATATGGTGGGTAGGTACATGTGAACTTTGACAGTAGTTGTAATAAAATGTCAGCTATTTTCAGAAAATTGGTCAGGCTTAGAAAATTTGTAATCCAAGGTCAAAGTTTTTCAAGGTCACCAGCGATTTTTGGCACATCCATTTAAGGATTATTGAAAAACAAATAAATGCCATCTGAAAGGTAACTTAGTACTTATAGAAGGTCAGCTAGTTTCAGAAAATGTCAGCCTTAGATTTTCTTAAAATGAATTTTAAAAGTTTTGTTCAAGGTTATAACAAGGTCATGTGAACTTTTAGCACCTCATTAATGGGGTATTCGAAAAATATATACACCATCTGAAAGGCTACTTAATCCCCATTAAAGGTCAGATGGTTTCAGAAATTGGTTAGAGATTTTTTCCTGAATTTTTGAAATTTATTTTTTTTTTCAAGGTCGTAGGGATTTTTAGCACCTCATTTGTAAAATTAAAAAAATAATAATTATGCCATCTGAAAGTTGCAGAAATTGGTCAGCTGTACATTTTTAGTTATGAGTTTAACAAAAAAAATTAAATGTCATTTTCCTTTACCTTGATTTTTTTTTATAAAAATTATAAAAAAATAATCTATGTCTGATCAATTTCTGAAACTACTTGACCTTTTATGAACAATTACTGACCCTTTAGAATGCATAAGTACTTTTTTTGAGAATATCCGATATAGGTATGGCGTGCTAAGGTCACACAGCCGTCGAAACATGCAACATTTCTGCACGTTTTTCTCAAAACCTATTGATTTTACGAAAAAAAGTGTATTAGGCAATATTTTTAATGTAAAACTAGATAAGCTGCAGCTTTGGCCTTCACATTTTTTTTTAAAACACTGCGATAGTTCTCGAGAAAACTGAAATTCAACCCCTTTCACGTTTCTCAAAAAATGCACCCTGTAATTTTGAAAGGAAAATTGGACTTCACTTATGGATGAAATTTTTTTGTCAATTATTATTCTTAAATCATCATCATAAATCATAAAAAAATATTATCTATTAATAATTTAAATATCAACCTTCCTACCAACAAATCTTGCTTTGAGAAATACAAGCTTTCTGTTGTTTTATTGTTTCAGTGTAGCTGGGGGCGGTAGCAAAATGCTATTAGATGTTTTATCGTAATTTATGCAGATTGAATTAGTTTTATGTTAAGAGAACAGATTGTTGAATACAAAGATATCAATCACAATTCATAGAATTAAGTGATGTTGTTATAGTGTAGTGAGTGTGTTCCATTATTATAGGATAGTATGATAATGTTTGTAATGTAATTACTGCAATTTATCAGAAGAAAACAAAGTTGCGAGTTATAAACATAACTGGCATACATAACTTAGATGGAAGTGAGAAGAAAAGTTAGTTCAAATTAGGACTAAGCTACTCATATTTTTTTTTTTTAAACAGTGAGATAAAACCTTAATAGTTGTTAATTTTATGAATTTGTAAATTTTAGTTTGAAAATTTTATATTGCGAGATATTAATATGTGAAATCTTGTAAAATAGAAATTTCAACAAAGTGAGATTTTCAAATAGAGATTTTGGAATGCGGTGAAATTATGTATACTCAATAACCATTAATTATCACTCTCTGTATAGATAAGCAGGCATTCGTATTACGAGTATAAATTTACTTTGCACGGAATATCTTATTTCTTGTCAATGAATATGCATTCAATAATTAAAAAAATATGCATCACTGAATCACACGAACTGGTTAATATTTTTAACAATATTGGCGCAAAATTTTAGACAATTTAGTGATGTTAAAGCATTTTTAGTATGATTCTAGCATAGCATCGTATTGTATTTTTAACATTTTGCAAAACTTAAAAGCCCAAATGCCTATTTTATCTTTTAAGGTAGGTAGTATAAATAGGCATCATACTACATCCAAATGTTGCTTTGGCAACTACAATTGCGAAAATGGAATGAACTGTCGCTGTTTTAGGCGTGTTCAGCTTAAGAAAATAGTTTTAGTATGATACTAGTTATAGAAAGTGTTTGAAACTAAGATAAGAAAATTTTAGTAAATAGCTTTAAAGCTAAAAAATTATTAAGTAGCGCAGGTACCAATCATGCCAGTACATTAACATCAGGCTGTTTAAAATTTTGCGCCGCCAATGTAACGGGAAGGCGACAAATTCCCAACTCCCAAAATCTCGAATTGCTGAAAATCCCGAATTGCATAATCCCGAATGCCTAAAATCCCGAAGCCAAAATCTCGAATGAAAAAAATCCCGAATGTCAAAATCCCGAATGCCAAAATCCCGAATGCCAAAATCCCGAATGCCACAATCCCGAATGCCAAAAAAACCCCGAATACATTCGGGATTGAATCCCAAATTTAATACTATTTTAATACTTTTAAAGAAATCAAACTGTTTTGTATATTTTGTATGTTTAAAATCCGCTTTTTCCATATCAAAATATCAATTATTTTATGAAAAAAAAATATTAAAAAAATTGAGAGTCTTTAGGCACGAACTTCTTCAACCAATTTTGAACATAGAAATCAACTAGTATCTACAAATAAGCAGAAAAACAAACATTAACAATAAAAAAAAGGAACTATATTTTGAAGGCTAGAATCCCGAATGGCTGAACCATTCGGAATTTTAGTATTCGGGATTTTAGCATTCGGGATTCTGACATTTGTGATTTTGTCATTCGGGATTTTGCCATTAGGGATTTTGGCATTCGGGATTTCGTACCCAACCCTTTGTTTAAACTAATATTTAATTTAACATAATGGTGGATACTATATAAAGGGGAATTCAACTAAGGTGTAACAAAAAGCTTGAGCGTATAGTTTTTCTACCTAATAACGTAAAATTTTCAAAAAAAAATTTGGTTCGAACACAATTTTTTTCATAATTTTTTCGAAATTTTTAGTTTGAAAATTAATTTTTCAAAAACTGTTTTCTCAAGCAATTTTAAGAACGGACTTTTGGATTTAAATTTAACATTGTAAGTGTTGCCGTTGTTTATTAATGGTTTTTTTTCTATTTGAAGTCGATTTTTTTTTGAAAATTCCAGAGATTTACTAAAAGTCTAGATTAAAAGTGGTTTTTTGTAGTTTTTACTTGCGATATATAGGTACTATATGGCAAGTTAAATTTGGTATAAAGTGTTTTCGGGAAATTACCCCGACACTTTTTTTCCTCTGATTTTTAGCTCGACAGTTTTTTCTAAAAAAAATAAAATTTTATTAGGTATATGCTGGTTTTAAATGGTACCTCCCAGAGAACCATTTGTTTTATTTTCGTTTTTCTAGAAAAAGAATAAAATGATTTTGATAATTTTTTTTTTTATGGAGAATCGTCTGAAAAATTTTAATAGTTTTGTATACCAAAATTTTCCAAAAACTTTTTTTTGGATTTTCAAAAAAAGTTTCAAATTTTTTTTTTGAAAACCAAATATTTTGAAAGCTAATGTTGATTTTTATGAAACATGGCACCAAGCGGTTTTTTAACATTATCTAAAATATTTTATACAAAACTTTTCCTTATAGTAAAAATTAACGGTACCTTCCATATAAATGTTAAAATACCGTTACAGAAAATATGAATTTTCTTGAAAACGACTCCTACGATTTTGATTAAAATTTTTGTGGATACTAATATTAGTATGGTCTACGATCTGCCAAAAACAAAATTTACAGTTAGCCTTTATTAACGGTACTTCTTATAGAACCATTTTCTTTATTTTGGACTATCTCATTATGTGTCTAACTGATTTAAATTAAATTTTTCATACAAAAGCTTCTTAAAAGTTGAATCAAAATTTTCAAAAAAAAACAAATTTTGGATTTTAAAAAAAAATTTCAAAATTTTTTTTTGAAAATTCGATATTTTCAAAACGGGTAATATTTTCGAAATTTAATTTTTAAGTCGACATAATTAAATACTAAGAAAATTGTGTACCAATTTTTTCTCTTAAAAATGTTTACAAAATTAATTTTATAAAAATTAATTTTAAAAAAACCGCTCCTACGATTAAAATTTTTTTTTCTCCAAAACTAAGTTTAGTTAAAGAAATCAGATTTACTTTTTTTTAGCTCTTAAAACAATTTAAGAAGACTTTTTTAATAAACTTATTTCGAACTATATTGATTTTTAATAATTTTTCAATTTAAGCTCTATAATGCATGACACTAGTTTCAACTTCAGGCTCCCATAAAAAATTATTTACTTTTAATACACTCAATTAAAATTTGAAGAAACTTTTACTACAAGAGCAAGTTTGTGCGATCCAGTCCTGCGTTTTATTTAAGTGACGGCGAGGTGCCAAAAAAAAAAACATTCGCTATAAAGTTTTGAAAAGTTCTTAAAGGAAATCCATTCAAGGTTTCGAAAATGCACTTATATTTTCTGTATCATCATTTTCTGCTGAGTTATTGTTAGCCAAATTCAAAAATAAATTTTTTTATTCAAAGTCAGATATTCTTCGGCAGAAAAATTGTATATAAACGAAAAATGACTTTATTAAAGCTATAAATAAAAAATTTCATAAATAAAATGACACTCTTCAAAAAAAATAAAATTTTTGGCTCGTGCTGTTTTTTATGATTGTGCAATACCTTAAAAAAAATCATTTGATTAAATTTCTCAACACAAAAAACATTTTTCTTAAGAATGCTTTTAGAAAGCAAAAACGATATTTGTTTCATCTCAGTATAACCTTTTCACTTTTCACAGAGATACAGGTCTTAAAAAAAAAAAAAAAAAAAAAAAAAAACAGTAGATAGATAAATTTTTTATTTCATTAAAAAGTTTTTAAAAGTATTTTCTTCAGAAAAGGACATGCAGTCTGCGTGAAATACTAAAAAGAACTGAAAAAAAAATGTTTGCCCATAATTTTTTTGACTAACAAAACCCTCGAACCCAATTTTCCCTTTCTTTCATCTCATTTTCCGTTATATCAAATTGTCTATAAGAAAGAGTATGTGAGTACTGGGTGAGTACTCCGTTAAAGATGTGTAAACATCCGTGTTTTAAAACGAACTCGTTCCGTTTCTTTAATATTGTTTAATAGATGCCGTTGCGGCTGCATTTTTAATTTCCCCATTCTAGACTTTAGAATTGTTATTGTACTTACCTGTTGAATTAACAGAAATTTCGTTTAAAATATCTACATACATACGAGTATATGTACATATGTAGGTATACCTTATAAGGGTCACACAGAAGTTTTGAATACGGAAAACCATCCGTGGGTATATTTATAGAAATTAAAATTATTCATTATATTTTTCCAAACATATACGTTGGTATGTATTATCAGTGAAGTCTTTAGCATTGCATTAATACTTCGGCCGGTATATTAAAAGAGAAATATACTTATATAGCCATCATTGTCAAAATTGTCATGACCATAATAACGACTTTGATTACGACAAAAGGTAATGTCATTATAATGTTAATCACAAACGATTGTCATATTCGGCAAAATGAACAAACATACAATACAATTAAATTATTTATTAAGTATTTAAGAATGCAAAGACACAATTGAACATTTGGACATTTTTGATGTGTGTGCATTAAGAATTGAAAATGACAGCTTCGCATATAACAAGCCAGTTCACGCAACTCGCTTGCAACACGTCACTTAAGATATTATTAGCATCGCAGTGTTAATACGAACGCTTTTAATGGCGAGAATCAGGCACGTAATGCGAGAGGTAACTCGAGGGACTTATAGTCCCCTCCCGAAATCAAATTTATCAAACAATTTTCTGTTAATTGCGATAGGATCCAACGGACACCTAAAATGGGGCTCCAGGGATATGAAAACTAATTTAATTTCTAAATTTCTATACCTTAAATTAAATTAGCTTTATATTTGTGTAACTTCCGATAACGCAATTAAAATTGTTTTTTATTAAGCTTTTGGATTGTGGTTGTAAATTGGTTTCGTGGGTTATCATAGACGTTTGTGGTTGAAATTTGTTTGGAGTGGGATCGATTTTCGATTCGAAAATCATACAAATATTTGCTCCCTTTTAAACAAATCATACTTCTACGTCCCTGGCATGCAACGTAAAAATAAATATCAAGCAAAACGCGCTCAATCCCACGTTGACGGCAACGGCAGATTGATTGTGTCCATAAAAGGTGGTAACTTTGTACTGCTGAGTGCTGAATGTTGGTTCTTTTGAACGCGTTTAACAAATCAGCAGATAGTCATATGAAAGTGCTACGATCAAAGACACTATTGCGGGGTGCGTCCCCAAAAAAGGCGATCGCACCAACAACTCACACATCAGAGGGCAATCAATTCAATTCAATTCAATTCGATGAATTTTTTTTTTTTGTCGAATCTTAATTGATTCCGCTTTTGTTGTCCGATGATGTTGCTTTTTGTGTTTTGCTGCCGGGCAACATAACAAATTTGCACATGCGACAGCATTCGGCACCATTCAATAAGCCCGAATAAAGCAGTAACCAATGCGATTCGATTTGATTCTCAGTCGAAGCATGTAAAAGCAATTAAAAGCCATGGCTTTGCGGCTTTGTTCTCGGCTACCTATGTATATAGCAGCTTTTGACGCGAACTGTGAACGCAGGTGCCGCAGAATTACCTGTCCATAGATGACGCAAATGTATGCTCGGGACTCAATTAAAATAATAATTAATTAGTGTTAACCGTTGCCGTGCGAACAACGAACACCCAAACGGAAACGTTTCAAATTATAAGCACGCAACGCAGCTTAAACAACGAACACAATCATCTCTGTTGAATGTCTTGAGCCGGGACGGGACGAACGTAGCGACGCGATGGGGCCATCTTGGAGAATGGCAAAATCAATGTCGTGGATTGTCATTGTGTTGTTCTTTCGTGCAATACCGGAAGTTGCCATTCTTGTCATGTACTTTGTATATTTGGGACCTCTTTAAGACTCGCGTGCGGATTCCCTACTTCTGAGTCATTCTTTTTTGAAGGGTTTTTTTTTACTGTGGTGTACAATTATATTGTGTATGTCTTATAAGTTGACACAAAAAAAAATGTGAGGCTCATTAATCCATTCACTTTATGATCACGTACATAACACTCTGTTCAAACACTCGCACTAAGTCCACCAAATGTCCCCCAAACAACGCAACGGGAGCCTCAACTGAAAGGGCCCATATGATTGAAACGTGATCGCACATTTAATTCGTAGCTTTCATACACGAAACATATGTTAACCGAAGAAGAAACGCATTGGAGTTGTTAGTTTGATTCAGTGAATTCCAAAGAGCAAAGGTTCTTCAGTTAGGTGCAAAGTCCATCATGCAATCCGCCAATAAATTAACGAATGCATTGAAATAGTGTTTAAAGAGGACAAGATACAAATACAAAAGAATGGATGAAAAGTGAGCTTCAGTTTTGAATTGAAAAGCGAAATAATGCACATGTCTACCTACACGTAGTTCTACCTTTGAAAATAAGACAAAGAAAATGTTTAGGGTACCGAGCGAGTTAGTTCCCATTTAAGCCTAGTAAACTGCTGATACGAAACGAAATGCCTCTGATGTCGTTTCCAACAAGAAAAAACAAAAATGTTTGTAGAAAAACAGCGAAAAATAATGTAACAATGGAATGTTAAATCAATTGCAAAAAAAAGTGTCAAAAAAATGGCTCCGGGATCTAAGAACCCCTTATGGGGGGTGTTCAAAAAAAAGGATTTTATCTAATCCAAAAGGCCGCTAATTGGTTACAAAAGGTCAATAAGGTTTTGGAAATCGGTCAGCCATATACGGGAATTTCTCGAAGTTAGGTGTACCAACCCTAGCCCAAAAACCAAAATTCACAAAATGAAAATCCACAAATATAAAATGTACAAAACAAAAACCTAAAAAAAAAAACGAAAATTCTTAAACTAATCTTGGAATTCTCATACTTCAAGTATCTAGGTTTTCGAATATCCCACAAATGAAGTGCTAAGATTAAGATCCCAGAGCTTAAAAGTGTTCCCTCTTTTCTCAGTAATATGGGATATTCAACAAAAAATAGTATGCCATCTGGTTAGTAACTGGTAACTGGTTAAAAATGTCATTTACAGTTAACTGTAGTAGGTTAGTCATTTTAAATAGCTTTGTTCAACACTACCTATTAGAGGATGTAAGCACTCCATTTGTGGAATATTCAACAAATTAGTATTATGAAGTCTTAAAATTCAGTAACTATAGTCATAAAAGGTTTTGTTGATTCCAGTAATTGGACATCCACTAGTTTCTTATGGTTGATCACAACCAACTAATCACTAATCTTTTTGAAAATCCCAAAACAGAGGTGTTAGCATTTTCTACGACCTTACAATTTTATTAAGAATCGCCTACACCTGAGCAACTTATGTTTAAACTAACTGACTTTTTATGACCAATATAACCAATAAGTGACATTAAAGTACCTAACCATTTTTTTGAATTTCCCACAAATGACGACCTAGCATCCTCTCTGGCTTTAAAAAAAAATCGAAAAATCATTACATATTTCTTATGACTGATCAGTTAGGTACTGAAACCAACTAACTAACAAACCTTTCAGTTTCAATAATTGGTTAGCCATCATAGGCGATTTCTTATATACATTTTAAAATGTTTTGTTATAGCACTTACATAAGTGGGATATTCAAAAAATTATTACATATGATGCCATCTTAGAAGTCACAAAAGGTTTGTTTTTTTACTGACATCAATTGGTCAGCCATTAGTTGCTAATGGCTGATCAATTACTACCTAGTCACTAATTTTTGAGATGGCATCGGTTTTTAACGAATATCCCATGATGAGCCTATAATTTTTACGAACTTAAAAAAAAAAAATATTGAAAATTTATTAAAAATCCCATATTGCTGACCAATTACTTAAACTATCTGATCTCTTAGTGACATTTTAGTAGCCATTTTTTTTTTTTCGAATATCCCACAAAAATGAGGAGCTAGCATCGCTATTGCTTTGAAAAAACAAACTTCAAAAAATCATTAAGGTAGAACTATAATTGTTGGAACGCAGCGTACGCAGCTGTACGAAACCACACGAATACAAGCAATTCAATAGGGGTATGGTATGTTTCGCCAGAATTGTTTGGCAAATTAACGTTTCGCGGTGGTACATTTCGCCGTTTCTCGTTTCGCATTTTTTTATTTAGCATTTTGTTATTTCGCAATTTTCGTTTTGCAAATTACATTTGGTTTTTTATATGATATGACAAACTATCATTTCGCAATTTTCATTTCGCAATTTTCACTTTATATTTTGTTTGATTGGCATATTTAGGTTTGGCAATTTTTTATTTAGCATTTTGTTATTTAGCTTTTTCTTATTTGGCATTTTATTATTTTGCTATTTTTCATTCAGCATTTTGTTATTTCGCTTTTTTTTTTGGCAATTTGTTATTCAGATTTTTTTTTATTTGGCATTCGCGCGAAATTTTAAGGCATGTAATTTAATGGAAGCCAAAACATTGCCAAACAATTGAATGCCAAATAAAAAAAAGCTGAACAACAAATTGCCAAATAAAAAAAATCAAAAAAAAACACTGAATAGAGAATATAAAAAATATAACGCACCTACGAAAATAACTGCCCAATTGCTTAAAACCGTTTTTTCCTTGGAGTAAAATGTGAAAATCCTCTTTCTGTTGTGTACTTACCTAAATACTTTGAACGACAAAAGGGATGTCAAAAATTTTAAACAAAAGATTTTACTTAATTTCCTTTTTATTTCAAAATAAAATTAAAAAAAATTATATACACTTCTCAAATAAAATACATAATTAATCTTGAAAAGAGACGATGGTAATGATTGGTCAAACGATCAAAACAACTAAACGGCGAAATGATCTTTTAGCGAAATAATAAAACGGCCTGACGATATTTCTCGAAATGATTAAACGGCGAAGCGTTATTTCGCAAAATAATGAAACGGCGAAACAATATTTTGCGAAAAAACACTTTGCCAAATAATAAACAATTTAACAAAGAAAAACTAAGGAATAATTTGCCAAATGAATTTTGCGAAATGATTGAAAATACTTTTAACAAAAAGCGAAATATAAAACCGCCGAATGTTAATTGCAGAATGATTGAAAAACGTAATGAGTAAAAAACAAAATGTAAATTGCCAACTAAGAATTGCGAATTAAACAAAATATTTAACGACTAAGGCGAAACAAGAAACGCCAAATGAATTTTGCCAAACCATGGTGACCCATTCAATAGACGCACACATAATTGCGTTTTGTTACGTTTCGTTCATTTTCGTTCATTTTTGCTTTCGGAGGGGAAGAGCGCTTCTCGAGCGCACCTTACGGAAGAAAATTGACAGCTACATGCAAATTGTTGTAGTAAAGTAGTCTCGAATCTCTCGTGCATTATGGTTTACGTGTGTATTTGACGTTTCGGAAAGAAATTTTTTGTTCGTTTATGACATTAGTTTCCGACAGCGTCCACCTATTATAGTTCGACCTTTACGTATTTACTATGGCTGACCAGGTACTGAACTTACCTTTTGTAGCAAATTACTGACATCTAAAATGGCATAACTAATTTGTTGAATATCCCATATATGATGGGGTACCTTACCTACTGAGATCTCACAGGCCCAGGAAATGAAATACAAACATGAATCAAAATTAAATGTAATTTTTTCGTACACTATTAGTTATTGGTCCAAGTCCATTCATTCAACTCTGAGTGAGAAAGAAGTGCAGACTTTCCCAAGTTTGCTAAAATTATCAATTTCGCTCATCAAACGAAATTTAAAAATAGAAAAACTGTTTCTTAGGCTATTAAGAAATTATAGTGTGTTGGAACTACAGAAAAATGCAAGCGCGTTCCTTTTGTAGTTTTTGTAAGTTTTGAATGTATTCATGTACCTTCAGGTATATCTATTTAAAAACTCTTTGACAAATACACACGACGAAATGCAAAAAGAAATAAAATTAATGAAAAAGTAATAAGCAGGCTCTTGATACTAATAAAATCTTTCAAGTAACAAGTAACAACATGTTCAATAAAAATAATAATCGGTGAACGAACTCATGCAAATTCAGGACTAGGTAAATTAACTCAATGGAATAATCAAATTGTATTCCCGAACCTATACAAGCCTCGGAATATAGGTACCTACCTACGGGATATGCTAAACATATTCAAAATAAAGAACAGAAAATTTACAAATCCGACACTTTGTAGTGATTTTCACTAAAAAAAAAAAGGTTGAAAGGCCATATATTTACCTTTCTTGTACTACAATCGAATGGTAGGTATGGGTTAGGTATAAGTACTTCAGAAAATATGCAAACGCGTGGAATGTCAAATTGTAAGACACTTCGCATTAAAATAATTTAAACAAATCGTATGCAACAACAATAATGAATCGGTTGTTACAAAATACTTGTTGTGTTCGCTAAATTGACTAAACATAAATTCTTGCTGTTTGTATATCAACTTGGTTTGGTTATAGTGAATCACGATTTTCGAATAAGAAAAAAAAAAAAAAGAGAAGCTTGAATTAGAAATATTGTCACCAATGTTTCTATGCCGGTTAATTGCTAGCGCGCATACTCAATGAGGCTTGCGATGTTTATGGATCTTTTTGTTTTCAGTAAAAAAAAAAAAAAAACCGGTGCTAGAGTTGAGTTAGCTTTAGAGGGGCATAAAATTAAAACGCTTAGCATGTGTCAACCGCGAATACACGATGGCATTTGACAACAATTTTGATTCTTAAGTGCGAATCAATCGATCGTCAACACGTAGCCATGGAGAAGCATGCTCATGCTCAAGGCAAATAATACAGAAATTAGTTCGCAGAATAAAATATCAGTATAACTTACTGAGGGAGTGGATAAATACATCATCTACATAATTTTGTATAGATATTTATGAATGACAAGATTTTTTAATAGTGCATAGTGTTACCAGAGTGTAGTCCTTTGAAATAAATGTAGTTCATATTGCTTGCTGTTTTATTAACCATTTCAAAATATCCAACGAACTTAAAAACGGAAATTTTGGAGTTAGGGCCATTACGAAATTATGGGCAGTTATTCGGTCTCCTCTTGTTGCTAGCCTTAATGCTAGGACCTTTATGCCAGAGCAGAGGTTTGGTATCAAATCACAGTCTCTTACACCTAAAACGAAAATGTTTTTATGGTTTTCTGCCTCTTGTGAGCTCTTGTGAGGAAGTGCCAAAACCTATCTCTTATCATGAAAAAAATCCTCTCACCTTAGCCGTTCGTATTCGGCAAAAAATTGTAGGTTTACTTCTCAAAAACTATATTAAAAGCATATAAAAAAATGGAATATTTTATTTTCAATAAAGCTATGCATTGTATGTAGGTACTTCTTTGACATTTAATAATTTTTTTCCATTTTAGGTCAATATTTCAGAAATTGCACCACCACATCTCAGGGAATGGTGGGAGAGAGAGAGTTGTTTGCCTATTCAAATTTTTTTTCTTAGAATTCTCCCCAGGAATCTTCCCCTAGCAGGAATCTTCCTAAAGCCTTGTATGCTGCTGATGCGAAACGAAAATCCCCATACAAAAATGACACAACGAAATAACAAACGGAAAATTTCGTTCTGCGGTACCTACGCTGTTCGGTGAGCGGAATCGACAATTGTAACAGATTAATTAGGGAGATCTCCCCTCTTTTTTCGGACAGAATTAATTGCCTGTACTATTAATTGTGTGCGGAAAAGTGACATTTGGTATCTATTCGTGTTTGTATTTGTTGTTTATTTCATCACAACATGGCTTTCTGTGATTTTTATACGTTTGTGTTTGTTTTTCTGTTTTGCAAACGGTGTCACTTTTAAGGCATGATTTTCGTAGGTCCGTCAAGCTGGGTCCACTACAACGGAAATTCAAAAATCTAACCATGCACGAATTTAGGGGCTAATTTGGGGGTAATTTAGTACTCCAATCCCGAAGGAGCCCCAAATTCCCTTCACCCTAAAACTTGTTCAGCTTGACGTAAAGCTGGGTCCACCACACCTCCCAATACACAATTTTAAAAATCTAATGATGCAGGAATTAGGGGATAATTTTGGGCTGATTTAGTACCCCAATCCTGAAGGAGCCCTAAATTCCCTTCACCGTTTAGAGGGCAAAAACTGATTTGATGACTTCATCATGCCGTCAAGCTGGGTCCATCACAACGGAAATTCAAAGATCTAATGATGCAGAAATTAGGGGCTAATTTAGTACTCAAATCCCGAAGGAGCCCTAAATTCCCTCTTCACCCTTTAGAAGGCAAAAACTGATTTGATGACGTCATCATGCCGTCAAGCTGGGTCCATCACAACGGAAAATTCAAAGATCTAATGATGCAGAAATTAGGGGCTAATTTAGTACCCCAACTCCAAAGGATCTCCAAATTCTCTTCACCCCTTCAGAAGGCTAAAACTTATTTGATGACGTCATTAAATCAGTTTTTGCCCTCTTAAGGGTGAAGGGATTATTCATTCATTGTATATTTTTTCTGTCGATCTTCATCCTTTCACTCAAGCCCATTTTAGTTCCAATGATGAACTTGTACTCAATTTAAATATGTACCTATAAATTATTATATACAAATGCAAAATATTTTTTGGTTATTTTAAAGTAAGCCAACCAATTTGTATGTTCTCAATTACCATAATGTATGATTTTTATCTCGCGCTTGATTTTTTTACGAATCCAATAATTTCCTTTTATATGTATTCAACGCACGCAAGTAAAACGCTCAACAATTGAGTGGAAGACCGAATAATTGAGTGGAGTGCAGAGAGATTCAGAAGCAAATAAACAAAAGCAGCTAGGTACCCAGTCATTGCGATTGATTCGAATTCATAGATGCAAAAATACAAAAAAATTGATAAATTTATAATTTCTACATACATTAATTTCTCAGCTTATAAGTACAGTTAAGAAATGATTTAGGGCCTTAAATGTCCGTAAAACTATTGGCTTTATAAAAAAAAAATTCACTTTTCTAAAATATCAAGCAGGTTTAAAGGCATAATTAAATATGTTGGTCAACCCCGACAAAAAAGTTTACGAACAATTTATAAAAGTTAGTAATCTAATTCAACAAACATATTTAAAAAATAAAAAAGATACCCTATCACATTCTCAAAAGAATAAGGGGAATTATAAAATTTGTTTCAAATAAATTAGTTAAATGATATAGTATAGGTATATAAAATTTCTAGAAAATTTTCTGAAAAAAAAATGGTAGGTTTGCCATCCCTAAGAATTTATTAATATACAGCTAAAACCAAAATGATTTTTCAAAAAAAAAAAAACAAATATTTTTTTTTATTAAAAATTAATTATTTGAATTTTAAGTTCAAAGAAGCCATTACAAGTCCGTTAAAAAAAAAATAATTTAGTAGAAAAACAAAAATATTAAGAAACAACGACAAAACTTAAAATGCAATACCTATGGCTTTTTTTCATCAGAAATCAAATTTGTGGTAAAGAAATTAATGGTGGCCCCCTGTCCCCACACCACAGCCTAAAATGTAACGAAAATTATTTTTATTTTTGATTTTAAGAATATCTCGTATCTATCTTTTTGAGAACTGATGTGTTTTTAGGCACAAATTCACTTACATATGTAGGGGACAGTTATAAATATCTTTTGAAACACTTCATTAAGCATTTCGATTTCTTATTTTAAGACGTTTAAAAATTAAAATCAGCCAATATTTTGATGCCACCAAAAAGTTATAATGACTTGAATAATAATTAAGTTTTAATTTTAACTAACTAACCCGTCCACGTAACACAGAATTTTTAATATTTCAAAGATCATTAAAAATATGAATGTTTATAATATTATATTTACATAATATTAAAAGCAATTATAATTTTATATTGGCATTTTAAGCTGAAATAAAATATACTAGTATTGTCCAGTGTCGAAATTCGACACTTTCAATTTCGCAAACAATTTGTTTAAAAGCATTGAAGGAAAACACATTTTTTTTTTAATTATACTTTTTTTTTTTTAATATGCATAGCACAGTGTTCGACAGTACAAAAACAAAAATGACCCATAGCGTGTAAATGCGTTTTTTAAGTATATTCTGCAAGCCGCAATTGTGGCTTTCCAGACATATAAAATTTATCGAAATCGCCCAAATACTTTTTGAGACAATGGTACCACAAAATTTATTTAACCCTTAACCACCTACCACTGGTCTCAGAGACCGCAACGAATTTTTAAATCAAAATATTTCTTGCAATTTTGTTGAAGTTTTTATTTTGTGTTATTTTTTTTTTATTTTTATATTATTGGATCATACAATAATATAAAAATTAAAAAATTTAATTTAATTTATAAGAATTAATACCAAGAATTTGAAATTTTAAGTTCCTATTGGTACTGGGCCTCATTTTTTTAGCATAGTCATTTTTTGTGCTAAAAGTGTTAATTTTCGAAGATTTCAAGAATATTTTGAAATTTTACTATAGGCAACTTTATTTGAGTCTCTAAAATACAAGTTAAGAGTCTTAGCAAACATTTATTCACTTTTGTATATATTTAAAACTGTAAATCCTGAATTTAAGGTAGTAATCTGTTAGCGGTCTCCATGACCGCACGTATAGGTGGTTAAGGGACTGAAATAGGTGGTAGGTGGTTAAGGGTTAAGGCTATTTATATATAGATTTTTATACCAGAATGATTTACTATTGAAGTAAAAAGCTCTACTTTGACTTTTTAAATGATTTTTTGTTTCAAAATTAGAAATTAAAATGTTCAATAAAAATTTTTTAATGATAGCCTTAACAGCCCCATATTATATCTTATGGATATTTATGGAAGTAGCAAATCATTCTATTTTCAATATTTCTCTTTGATAGGGTCTTGCTTTTTATAGTTCTACCGGTTTATGCAGTCGTGCTCGTAATAGTTTTAGTGGCTATACAGATTTTGGTCATTAAATTCAAGGTAAGTGGTAAGTATATATTTCTATCACCAGCTTAACGATAATGTTCTGATCAGTTTTTGTTTTTTGGCTTAAAACACACCTATAAAGTGTTTTGAAATAAAGCAGCATATATACAAATTTCGAGAATACTTATTTAAACAAGTATATTAATAGAAGATAGATCCTGTTTCCATCTAAAAGATTATGAACATTAAAGGAACATTTTCAAAAAATACTTTGATTTAAAAAAAAAAAACTGATATTTCTTTTTTTTTTTAAATAAAAAAAAAAACTGATCTTTTTTTTAAATCAAAAAAGGATTTTTTGAAAATATTTATATGCAGTATTATTCAAATTTAAAAGGACCCCCAGAGTAAACATTTTGATCAAAATCGGTTAACAAGAAAGTTGAAAATCTATAAAACGTTAGAGCTGTTTTCGAGATAAATAACATTTTCAAAACGGTTTTTTGAGCTAAAAATGAAATCTCGATTTCACCTACAAAATGCTCCAAGTTTATTGAAGACATCAGTCAATTCAGTGCTTTAGGCTGTAGGTCGAGGTACAGACAGAAGAAATTGTAGGACCCCGCGTTTTTGTCGGGTTCTCTATCATCGTAATTTCTAGTTTAATTTTAATCTCGAGTTCGATTTTTGTTACCGATGCGAAACTTAGGTGATTTCTAAAATAAATTTAAAAAATCGCTATTTTTTAACCCCTTCAGAGGCGTAGAAAAAAAAATGCTAGGTAGACTTTTGCATTCGATACCATCGTGCTTCTACGGCTATAAACCTATAAAACCTCAAACTCATGTTTTAGTTACACTTTTGTATCTATTAAACTGGTGAAGGGAAAATTGTATTGTATACTTACCTAATACTACAATAGATACAGAAGACTGTAAGTTGTTGAAATCAAGAACCCCATTTTGATGGCAAATAAGCTTTTTAATATCTAAAAGGCTTTTATGAAATCGGGCATTAATGTTATAGAAATGCAGCGTCAAAAATTACTCACCGATTCGAGTGCCGCACTCAATAAAGATCGTTCAAAATCACACCGTTCTTTATGACCTCTGACCCGTGTTATTAAAATCGCGTTATTCAAATCGATGCTAATTTTTTACAGCATTACTAACATGGAACTATAATGTGCTCTAAAAATTACAGCTTGTATCTTAAATTGTTCACATTTTACTCTTTCTAAATTGACTTATGTATAATTAATTTTCTGGCATTATTATATGTGCCTTTAATGTTCATAATCTTATAGATGAAAACAGGATCTGTCTTCTATTAATACTTTTTTAAATGAGTAATCTCGAAAATTTGTATATGCTGCTTTATTTCAAAGATGTGATGCTTCAGGCCAAAAAACAAAACCTGATCAGAACTTAACCGTTAAGCAGGTGATAGAAATATATACCTACCTGGAATTCAATTACCAAAATCTGTATAGCCACTAAGACTGTCACGAGCACGACTGCCATAAACCAGTAGAACTGAAGACAAGCCCTATCAAGGAGAAATATTGGAAAAATTTTTAATTCCTGTTAAATATTATCTGCTACTTCCATAAATATCCATATAAGATTTATAATAATGGGGCTGTTAAAGCTATCAATAAAAAATTTTTATTGAACATTTTAATTTCTAATTTTGAAACAAAAAATCATTTAAAAAGTCAAAGTAGAGCTTTTTACTTGAATAATAAATCATTCTGGTACCTAACAAAATATATTTTATTTTAGCTTAAATTGCCAATATAAAAAAATAATGGCTTTTAATATTATATGTATAATATTAATCAATAATATTTTTTATTATCTTTGAATTATTATATAAAAAGTTTTTTTTTACGTGGACGGGTTTGTTAGTTAAAATTAAAACTTAATTACTATTCAAGTCATTATAACTTTTTGTTGGCATCAAAATATTGGCTGATTTTAATTTTTAAACGTATCAAAATAAGAAAATAAAAAGCTTAATAAAGAGTATCAAAAGATATTTATAACTGGCCCCTATAAGTGAAGTTGTGTTCAAATTTCTGAAAGGCATCAGTTTTCAAAAACCATTTGGTTATAAAGACGAGATATTCTTGTACTCAAAATTAAAGATGTTTTTCTTTAAATGTAGATGGTGCACCATTAGTAATAAGTAATTGTTCTTTTTAAAATTTCTGACTAAAAAAAAAGCTATACCTATGAATTGCATTTTAAAGTTCTGTCCTTGTTTTTAAATATTTTTGTTTTTCTATGTTAAATTATTTTTTTAACGGATTTTTTAAATTAAAAAAAAAAAAGAAAAAGATACTTCTTCCCAAATAACCCGACAAAAAAATGGTTTTACATATTTATAAATCGTATTTTTTTGCGTAATAAACATATCAAAATAAACATGAACACCTTTAGTTTTTTTTTTTAATTGCTCAAAAACTAAAAAAATGTTTGCGTCTGGTTTTTAGTATATGACTAAGAATTGATAAGGGCATTGAATATTTGTAAAAATGGTGGGACTTAATTATGTTAAATTTTGAAAAAAATGAACTTAAAAAAAAAAATCATTTTTTTTTTTTCAAAAATTTTGACTGAAATTTAATTTCTCAAAAACTTTTTTTTTTATTAACTTTAATTGGATACATTTTTTTTTTTTAGAATAATCTCATTAATCGTCCCCTAAAATATAAAACACGAATTAGGGGAAACCCTTTATATGTATGGATTGCGCATAGAAAACTCAACTAACTTATTATTTGCCTTAGTTGATAAATTTTTACACAATTTATCGTGTTCATGAGTTTTCTGAAACATTATTGTTAAACCACAAACAAATATATATTTTTTTTTTTCTCGCAATCAACATTAAAAGAATGGTTGCTAGATCGATAAATTTTACGTCGGATTAGTTAAGGCCATTAACTACATTAAACATAAATACACAGGATTGATGGTGTTTGCGTTTTAATACAATAACGCAAACCACGAGCGTTGTGTATCCTTATAATCGTGTTATTCTATGACCCCATCATATATAGCTGAACGCATCACACATGCGTTTCTAATCATCTGCTCCGACAAAAGCATAAGAGTAAGAGCCCAAGCTGGTAAACATTAGTGTTTGTCAACAAATAAAAAAGGACCTATCAAAAGGATAGATGTTTTCCTCACACGCACGCAGACACATTCAAAAGTGTATATTTATTGTTGTTGGAGAGATAAAATGTTGCCAAGCCTCTGAATTTAAACTTATCGAATAATAGGCATACCTAAATATGAAACCATCTAAGCAAATAATATCCTTTCTCCTATTTGAATCCATTTAAATGAGAATTACAGATCACACACATCATCATTGTCATCGGCATGTCCTTAGCGCAGCATCTGATGCTATAAGGCATAAGACAAAAAAAATACTGAAACTGAACTCCATGACATCATAAATTATCGATAATCACATTTTGTTTTGACAGGATGACTTTTTCAATCGATCCATATACAAACACACATCACAAACTCACACACACACACACACACACACACACATATTGAACTTAAATAGAAAATGAATGAATTTTCCATGCGAAATCCTTAAAATAAGAGATACAAAACAACACAACACAACAAAAGGACACCCATCGAACACACAGGATAAAATTTATCGAGTAACATCAATCCTTATGGGTTCTGCATTTCCGGCTTCAAAACAATGCCACTCACTTCCCGGTCTTATCCCGGGACTGCTTCATCCAAATGCAAACAGACACCAGGACCATAGGACGATATGCAGTGTAAATACTATTTATATTATATAAAACATTGCTGGCGTTGTGAAACCACAAAGCAATGAGACAATGAGATCACCACAGGACCATAGGACGAGAACGACCAGATTATATCGCATCATCATCATCATCATCCACCCCGATGTGAACCATCAAAATGCAGTTCTTGCGGTATTCGTATCTCCAGAGTGCATCCCAAAGCAAGCAACAACAGAATCTGTGCAAATATTTAGAAATAGAGATACAATGTGCGCCTGTGATAATGATGATGATTCATAGTATTATTCTACAGCGATATGAATTGAAATGAGAATGCCATTGGCAAGGACTTGCAAAACAAATTAAATGCACGACTTAAACAAAATATACTTGATAACTAACGATTTAAAAGACTATCATTCCTAGGTCGGGAAGGGAAATTCTCAAAAAAAAAAAAAAAATAATAACTTCAAATAGACAAAAAAATATTTAAAAACAACTGAGAAGGCAAGATTATATAATGCTAAAGCCTACCTACTTTCTTTAATTTTGTTTATAGTTGCTTTGATGAATGAATAGCCTTTGAACAATTTGTTTTCAAACTTACAATTTTGGGAATAAAAATTCAATTTTTTGGATCAACACTTCAACAAGTCCAATTAAATTGTGCTAAAACTTTTACTTATAAAATACTTAATTTGATTTACAAAGTCTGGCCCTGTCTAAACATTTTTAACTTAATGACTTACATTTTTAATCTTGTTGGATACCTATATGTAGTTCACATTGATTTTTTCTTGTATTTCTATGTTTTTTTATAATTGTCAAGTTACCGAAACAACATTCGCCGATCGAAAAATTGTTAATTGTATAATTAGCCATTATAGTTAGTCGTGAATTAGCTGTGATAATTTCGAATTTACTGTTCGATGTTTTTTATGTTTTTTTTTTTGTTGCTGCTTTGCCAAGTTGATATCAAGTAAGGAGTAAAAACGTCTTATATTTTATAGTTTTATAAATAGCCGTTGAGCAGTTCTGAATTAGTTGTGAAAATTTCAATTTTGTCGTGCGATGTTTTCTATGTTTTTTTTTTTACCAAATTCATTTAAATTTCGAGAAGCATTCATCGAAAAGGGGTTTTATTCCTTAACAATTTGCTGTTGGTTTTGTCGTGCAATGTTTAACCAATATGTTTTTTTTTCCAAAATAAAAAAAAAACATAGAAAATATTGCACCTCAAAATCGAAATTGCCACAAGTCCGACTTCAAAACTAACTATCGACAAATTAAGCCTTAAACCATTCAATAGGAAAAGTTTTTAGCCCTTTCCCAGGGGTTGTTTCGCTAAATTGATACCAATTTTGCAAATCAGCAAAAAAAAACATAGCGCGGAAAATTTAAATTTGTCACAACTAATTCTCGACGGATTAACGGCAAATTATTAAGCAGAAAATGCTTTGCTAAAGCCTAGTACGCAGATCGGGAAAAAACAAATTTTATCTCTACAATTCTAATCTCTACAAAAACGTTGGAAAAATCGCGCAAAATCAATGTTTTCCTTCTTTTTGTTTCTTTTTGTAAAATTATAGATAAAGAATAGTTGATCGTGTTTATCGTGCAAAATTATTGACCTGTCAAAATTTTTCCCGCAAAATAATGCTTCGAACATTATTTTTCCTGGCAAAATTTAGTGGAGACTTCACCCTACAGCGGGTACAAACGTCACAATTTTGCGCGTGAACTGCGTACTGCCTGGAAAAAAACTGAAGACAAAATTTGTCTTGGAAAAAATTTTCTATGAAAAGAAAAATTTTTCCCGATCTGCGTACTAGGCTTAAGGTGATATCAAGTCAGCAAAGCAGCAAAAAAAAAAAAAAAACATAGAAAACATCGAACGACAAATTCGAAATTATCACAACTAATTCAAGACTAATTAACGGCAAATTATCAAATTAACAATTTTTCGATCAAAGAATTTTGCTTCGCCATTTTTGCTTTGTACTTTTGATGAAAAGGAAGTTTATAATAGCTGCGTTTTATTTTCCACTAAATCTGATTCGGATCAGATCATGATAATAAAACAAACTGGATCACAAATTTATTTATTTCTCACAGTTGGCTTTATTCGCACAATAAAATGACAGAAGGAAAATTTTCACAAATCTTGTTTGAAATAATATTTGGTATCTAAGGAAGAGCGAATGTTCAAAAATGGAAAAGATTTATTTTTTTAATTTAATTTCAAATAAGTTAATAGATTTTATGTATTTTTACCGTGCCTCGCGACGCGTTGGCTCTATTAAATGAAGAAAAAACTCATACAAAAAAATTGGAATGATGGCGGCATGTGTTTGATTTCGAGAATTTTTAATTTTATTGAGTTTTTTTTTAAATCTCTGCAGTGTACCAACCTATAAAATTAAAATATTGCTAGGAAAGTGTTCAGAAAATGGATTTTGAAATCCAAATCCAAAGGCAGACCTGGATCTTGTGTTGTTTTTGTAATACTTGTATTTATGTTTCCAAATCCAATCCGGATCAGATCTGGGGGAAAATAAAATGCAGCTAATATCATCAGTTTGGATACATTATTTCGGCTGTACAGTGTACTCTTTACAGTGCAAAAATCAATTAATTTTACGATCTTTCTATCGATAATTCCAGTCGGTGCCGAACCTGCCTGTATAGGCAAAACAGGCAATTTCCTAGGACGGCACTTAGGTAATTTTAGATAAACCGTTCTAAGGAATCTTTGTTTGAAACATTAAATGTAAAAGAACGCTGTAAACATTGCTATAAAAATAAATATTCAAGTGGATTTAATTGTGTCATATTCGATGAGCCTGCGTAGGAGCCATTATCAATCTGAACAATCTATTAAAACAATCGATTCAAAATTGAAATCTAAAGATTTCTTTTTAAACGTTATCGATATTTTACGCTATCTTCTCTAGTTGAGCTCTTTGCGCAGCTTCAAGTTCTTAGCCTAACGATATTTCAAAGAAGGTGGATTTGACTGCGAACAACATTTAGCAAAACTGACAACGGAGTTCAAAAAGATATTATTGAGTAAAATTAATATAATATTTAACCAAACTTATGCTGTTGTAAATTCTAAACCTTTGTCATTTTTAAACTTTTTAGCTTGCATTGTATCTAAATTTATCAACGGCATTTTAGATACATTGAAAAGTTTTCTGTAAGTGCTGCATCAGGTGAAGCTTGCTTCTTGAAACTTAAGCTTATAAAAACCTATCTTCGCTCAACATTGACTCATTCAGCGGATTTATCGGTCTTGCAACTATTTCAATTGAAAAAATTTTGCTCAACCGCATTGAAAAAGATAATTTGAAAATTGAAGTCGCAAAGAGTAGCATTTTATATAGTTTAAAAATTTTATTATATTATTAAATAAAACTCAAAATTGTTGTCGTTATCTTCTTTATTTTATTTGAGGCGGCTTAACAGCAATTTTTGCCTAGGGCGGCAAAATTTTCCAAGTTCGGCACCGATTCCAGTCTTTGAATTGTTACGCCTGCCATGTAATATGTATAAGAGTTATTGACCCTGATTACAGAATCCGATGAATGATCTGCGGAGGGAATCGGACTAATTTTAGACGTTAAGTGAAAATAATCATGCCGATTATGGAATCTGCAAAACTGCATCCGCTGTGATTCGCAGTTTAGTGCTCTCTTTGTTCTTTATCGATTTAACTTGGAAGAAAAAGGGAAAAAAATAAGTACTGCGAAACACTATGGAACCTATTGCGGATTCCATAATCGACGTGAATCTCTTCAGTTCTTTCTTCATATCTGCCAAAAATCTTTAAAAAGAATTTCGAAAACATTTTGCTTAAATTTTTTTCTATACAGTGGGCTATTATTAACTGGATAGATAAATAATATTTTAAATATGATAAAGAAGCGTTTTTAAGGTACTCCGTGGAGTGAAAGGTTATAGTGCTTAAGAGTTGCCGCTCGGAAGGTCTGAAAATCGAATCCCATCCTCACCGAAAAATCAGAAATGCTTTTTTTAACGGGTACCTACTGCTTTTTGGTCTCACGAAGAAGTGATAAATCCTCAAACAAAGTGCCTCTAAGCTTAGCCGTTTAACAGTTGCAAAAGTCACTTAGCCCTGGTTCTTCAGGAGCCGTCGCACTACCGAATTAATTGAATTTTTGGACAGTGATCGAAAGTCGTAGGTGCCTATAGCCCCAAGCGTTATGGCTGTCCTGCTGATGAAACCTTCTTACTTCTTACTTATTTCTTTGATGACAAAATCAGTCAATATTTTATTGATTTAGGATTTAGGTACCAATAATCAAGCCATCAATTTTTTCTCACGGTATACAGTATACAATACATATATAGGATAACTCTTAAACATCATTAATGTGTAAAATATTAACCGCATACATGTAAATAAGTCAATTAAAAAAAAAAAAAAAATTTTATGTTATCTGTCGTAGCGCAGTATAGTAACATAAATACACCAAATAGATCCCTTGTCTCTAACCAGCAGAAACAGCCCCCATTACGATTAAATCGACGCTTAATAATGGCGCAGATCCGACATCTATACAGCGGCACATCGCAGTCATCAGCCATCGACCACATATAGTATTTAAGCCATAAACCTGACCGGAGTCTTATCAATACTCCATGTTGTTGGATGTTGTTTGTCTTGAAATATTTTAAGTGCCTGATATGTGCGAGGCATAAAAATAAATCTGTGGGAAACAACATCATCTTACTTATATGCCGCAGCTATATTATGTCGCATATTCTCGGCGCGACACGATACCACAACCAGCGTTGCCCCCCTACTACAAATGTAGCGTTTTTGCTACATTTTTTTCCAAGAAAAATTCACTCCGTACAATCGTAAAATATTCCAAAAACACTACAATTTCAAAACATAAAACTCTAATTTCGAAGGACAATTTTGATCTTACTTTCCATTTGGCAAAATATTTTTTTTTATTTATCAACAGCTGATTTTTTTTTTTGCAATCCCGAAAGGAATTGGATGAAGAAAACGATGTTCGGGCTAAACAGCTTACGTGTTAAATCCAACAACAACTAACTCGCTTCAGGTTTAGCTAGGCACAGTAGGGAGAATTCTCGGTTCTTAATTTAAGCACGTCGAAAAACTGTTTTACCGGCAATATTTACATACATACACGTTTTGGATAGTGTGTATGGAAATTCCATGTTTTTCTGTGATGGCGGGCGCCGGTAATCCCCGATGCCGTTTTTTTTCGACCATTTTTTTTAGAAGTCATCAATTTTTCGTTTCTGAAAGTGGATAATGTGATTCACTTTTTTTTTTAAGTAATCACTCCGAAAATATTATAATTACAAAAAAATCAATCAATGAAATCATATTCGACACCAAAAAATCAATTTTAAAAATAAAATATAAATTAACCAATATAACTGACATAAAAAAAATTATAATGCTCTAATAATGTTGTGTGTCCACCTTGATTTTGAAATTTTAGTGGGAAATTTGCAAAAATGTTTTTGTAAGCCAGATATTTTTGCTATGTAAATATGCATGAAATAAAATCCAAATTTAGACCTTTTATTATTTATACAAATAATATTGTCGGTCCGAAAAAAATTACAACTATAGTATGTTGTGTTTTTGCGCGTTTTAAATTTTACTACATTTAAAATTTGCCACACTACATTCTCAACCTGTTAGGGGGGCAACACTGACCACAACACTACTACTACACTATTCACGAGGCGCACGTCATTAATTCACAAATCAAAATCTTATCGCCGACGAATTAAAAGTCCTCTCTCCACCATTGGATCATTTGATGGTATAGCAACGGCACGGAGCGGCCGCGTCGAAAGTGGCGGCATTGCTTTCTATACATAAAAATCAATGAGAACACTGATTCTGTGATTTCCAATGATGGCTTTCGGCTACTTTACAGATAGTTTTTGTACAAAACCTTGTGGAATGAGAATTTTGTTTGTATATAAATATCTCATAAATAATTGCACTTAATTATAGCTCGAGGTATTACATATATATTTCGATATGTCGATCGGAGATTAATATTATTTGGAATTTAAGAAATTTGACTTTTTGAGCGTCAACCAAGTGAAACCATAGTAAAATCAATAAAATTCTGAAACAGGAATAGAAAAACCTTCTGACCTCAAATTGTTTATTAAAATGTTTACAGACCGAGAGCTGGTGAACGATTTGCTCAAAGAGTTTTATACCGCTCCAAACTTTGTAAGCATGGCATTTGTACCAGTGCAAACTACATTCCATCAACCTTTCAGCGACATTGTGGCCCTAAGATCACCATAATGCAATTAGAAAATGCAAAAAAAAAAAAACCAGCAAAGTAAAAGCATAATGCACTTTCAAAATGCAACCAAAAAAACAAAAATCATTTTTTTACCACTTCAAATATTTTTCATTAGTACTCAATTTTATCAATTTTGTACAAAAAACCTCAGCCATGACACCACAATAATGCACTTTCATAATGCAACGAAAATTTTTTGTTTTTTTAAATCGCTCCAAATGTTGTTCACATTCAATTTTAATTTGTCCAAACTGAATTTCGTTGGTCTAGCAGCGTTACCGCGAGCTTAACACTACCATAATCAATTTTCAAAATTCAACGAAAAATTAAAGTTTTACAAATCGATCCAAATTCGGTTCACAAATAACTTGTATCTGCCCAAACTGAAATTCATTGGTCTGGCAGTGATATACACTTCCATAATGCACTTTCAAAAAACAAAAGTTTTTTGTTGCATTTTGAAAGTGCATTACTGTGGTGTTAGGGCCGATTTTTTTTTTTACCAAATTGATAAAATTGAGTTTGGACACTAACCACGTACTTATGAAAAACTTTGGAGTGGTAACAAACGATTTTTGTTTTTTTTTTTGGTTGCATTTTGAAAATGCATTATGCAGGTGTTAGGACCGCATTATCGCTGCCAGACCGATGGAGCATTATGCTCACAAAATTTGGAGCGGTATATAAAACACCGCATTTGCATTTTCAAAGTGCATTATGATGGCCTTAGGGCCGCGATATCGCTGAAAGGTTGATGGCATGCAGTTTGCACTGGTAGAAATGCCATGCTCACAAAGTTTGGAGCGGTATAAAACTCTTTGAGCAAATCGATCACCAGCTCTCGGTCTATTACAGAGCGTATACGGATAGACAGAAGAAAAGTTTTTATTAATAGTTTATGTATGTGACTTGAAAAAAGAAAAGACAATACTCTAGCGCTAGAGGATAGCGGTATTTAGCGAGCTGAAATGGAGAAAACATTAGACTGATAGTCCCCAAAACCTTTGGAAGTGTTGGCAATTGATCGAAGAGTACCTAATTTTCCTATTTTCCTATTGATATTTAACTAGAATCTTACCTATCCCGTCGTTCTTAAACTTTTAAAAGTTCTTTTGCGTTATCCTTCCAATAAAATAACTCATTATCTCAAATGGTCACGTAAAGGCACGTAAAACTACAACGGAAGAAAAACGACACAGCTCAAAAAATTTAATTTTCGAGTTTGCATTTTTGTGAATAAATGAAAAACTATAAATTGGAAAAACACCGAACTCTATACTACAATTTTTGGAACTTAATGAGCTATTGCGTGCGGTTTTGATAATAATTTAGCAGATTAATTGATATTCAAATTTTCATTCAATTTTCTGTTGCCTATTTTGAAAAATGAGATTTGTTAAATTGTGTCGTTTTTCTCCCGAACCGACAACATGTGATTGAAACAGGGTTGGCAAATCCGGATCAAAAATTAATCGGTAATACATAATTTACAACACTAAATCGAAAATACATTTATTTTAATGTTATCTGTACATATTTTTGTGTTCGTACGCGCATAACTCGGCTTAACAACATCCGATTCAGTTGTGGATTTTTTTTTTTTGGGTTTTTATTGAACCATATTAACACACAATGGAGCCGAAAATTGGAAAATTTGACTGTAAATTAGAAAATTCGACCAACAAATTCAGAAAATCGTGAAAACATCTTGAAATTTTAAAACTTTTTGAATTAGTTTTTTGTTCGTACGCACAGATTTTTTCGTTGGATTTGTATATTGAATCAGATAAAGACACTACAGAGATAAAAATTAGAAAATTTGGCCGAAAAAGTGGGAAAGTTGTGGTAACAATTAGAGCCTGCTCGACTTTCGAAAGGAACATTAATAATCTAATCATATTATATGTGGAATAAAGTACGCCACGCCGGGTCAGCTAGTTTTAAAATATTTGATTGAAGTAAAAGAAAATGTAGAGCACAAACATGTTTTATCAAAATGGACAGTCTATATGATGGCGTCCAAACGTCTACTGTAAGTTAGATAAGCTAGAGCCTTTTTATGTGTTCACGCACGTTAACGCTGTTTTCGATAAAAAAAAAAAAAATATTTTTAAAAATTTCCCAAAATAGCCAATTTTACTGATGAAATTTTTTTGCAAAATTAAGTTTTTCTAAAAACTTGAAGGTTTTGTGTTTTTACTAAGAACTGAAGAAATAAAAATATGCGCATACAAGCATTTTCAACTTTTAAGACCTTGGTGTGAAGTTCGTAAATTTGTAAATGATTAACTTTATTTCAAAATTTATGATCAACTAAATTAAAATGATTCGACCGTAATATTTGCATATTTGCAATTTTTTAAATACAAACATATTAACGGCTTAAGGCACATGGCAGCCCAAGTTGAACACAAAACAGCACGTCCATTTTTGTTTACGAAAATAAACAATGATGGCGGTGCTAACTTTAAATTTTCTTGAGAAAATTGTTATTGAGGTATTTACATTTAAAATATCATTATCTACATTATTAAACATGCATATTTTCAAAATATATTTAAAGTTGTTTATTCATAAAAGCAAGATTCATTTGTGTATATTTATTTTATTAACAATCTTATCAGGCCACTATGGCCCTGAGGACTTAAATATTAATCAAATCAAATAAATATGTTTATAAGTGAAGATTTTATTGAAATTAGGTATGCGACATTGCATTTTAGTACCAATTTGATAAGGAAATGGCAAATTCCGATGACGTGAGTAGAGGTCAGATCCATTTGAAATAATTACCTAAAACAATAAGTATAATGTGTCTTAATCTTTTGAGCCATTATTTAAAATGAAATAAATTATTTTTATTAATTTTGCCTTGAATTTTTATAATGGGTGTGATGCATATGTTTTTGATTACCTATACCTACTGTTAAAATAAAATGAAGACCAAATTCTGAGGCAGTCACAATTACCACTCGGCAAGGGTGATTCACTGGGAGAATTGACGAACTGCATTTTCAGTTTGTTAATCAAAACAATTGAATTATTTTTTACAAAATATTTTAGAAAAAATCAGGATTGGGGCCTGTTGTCAAAATTCTGCTTTTCAAAATTCTGTTTTAGAAGAAGTTTCAAAAATTTAAAAAAGCACACGTCATGAAATTAAGTCTAAATTTAAATTTTGGACTTGTTTGCACTTTTAAGGGTTAAGCAGAAAAGCAGGCATTAATTTCAACAGTTTTCTTGAAGAACCTTATAATTTATTTATTTTTTTTATTGCAAAATTATTATTTTGCAAGATTTCAGGTTTTGATGCGTAAATGTGATATTGTTAAAAGGGGATTGACTGCGAATTTAAAAAAGAAACCGATATTCCGTTATTCAGCGGTCCCCATACCTAATCTTCATTATTTGATCTATACACCTCTTTTTGGAGTTCAAGAAATTATGTAGGTATTTGAGCACACACTGCAAATGTGAAAAAATACCACAAGAACCAGTTGTACAAATTTGGTTCAAATATTGATGCGTATGGTTCAGAAATTTAAACTCGATCATTTTGGTTGATTAATTAAGATTCAACGATGGTTTAGGTAAATAACTATATTATAAAAGCGAAGTTATGCTCGAACCATCGTTGAACTTCAGCTAATTCGCCGAGTTTCAATTGCTGAACCGGGAATAAAATAACTGTGCTAAAGTGAGTTTAGTACGAATAAACTCAGAAGCAGGATCTATTTAGTGAAGGCGTAACTTTAACAATTCAGAGGCCTAGTTTTTCAGTAGCGAGTTAAATTAACTCAAGAAACCTTTTTTTAAATAAAAATGTAGGTATTTGCGGTTCGACCTAAAAAAAACTCCAGGATGTAATATGGAAAGCATCTATAATCACTAAGTTACGAGTTAAACCGCCAATTTTGGTGAGTTAACTCGTGTTTAACTTAAAAAACTAGACCTTAGTTCTTAAAAAATATGGAATCAGAGAGGGTGACCACTATGCTGTGTCTATGGTTTGATTTGACATGCATCTGTCAGAAATATACACATAATATGCATATAGTTACATAAGCCATAGAGTTAATTCACGAAGATCGTTTGAGTTTACTCGCGGGAGTTGACTGATAAACATGTTACAAGAGTTAGTTTGGGTTTAACTTCAAAACTGGGATAATCTTGTACTGAAAAACTGGGCCTAAGTCAGTAACTTAAAGTAGGTAAGATTATGAACCTTAAAAAGCTTCTAAATGGCAAAATAATCCGGTGTGGACATGGAACTTAACCAACAGACTTTTCTTGATCTTTATAGCTAGGTCCCTATTGGCCTTAGGTCTGTCACCAGAATCGCGATCTTTCCTCTACTATACAGGTACGCGTCCTTTGTCAATCTTCTCTTACATGCATTCAGATTTATCAAAAGTCTTATTTTAGTTGCTAAAACCTCAAAAAATAGTTGAAGTAAGTAGTCAATTTGTTTTTGTTTTTTTGCGGTTTTTCAACGTGGATTTTGTTGGCGTGAGACCACAAAATATACTTGCTCTGCAGTACCTATATACCTCAGTGGGTGCAGAAAATAGTATCTATTCAATAAAATCTGAATATACCTACTTCTATCTCAATTTTATAAATCTCGTAACATAAATTTTTCACAAATTTTAAAACTCATTTCTAATCCAAGCAGGAGGGGCACTTTTCTAAAAATAAAAAATTAACTTCAAACATAGAAAAAAAAATTGTTCAAAAAGAACGGCAACAATCACAACGTCATGATGTATCTTTTTTTTAGAGCAAAATATCCATTCTTTTATAGAGATTTTAATTATTTTCTTTTCAGTGAATAGTTTTTGAAATATAAATTTTCAAACACAAAATTTTGAAAAAAAAAAAAATCAAACTATTTTTTTCTTCAAAATTTTACGTTGTTAAGTACAAGTAATTTTTTTCTATTATTTAACGTCCCTATCAATTTCTATTCAAACACTGAAAACCTGATGCCAAAATGTCTTCTAGTTTTTGAGAAAATTGAAAATAACAAAAGAAAATGTAAATATCCTTAAATTCGACTTTCCTTATTTTTTTCTTGCCTCAATCCAAACGACAAGCTCTAGATTTTTTTAACACCTTCTCATGTATAGGTAAACTTTCCAAATTTTACTTCGAAGTTTTGTGTATAATAGTTTGATGTAAAATACCAGAGGGTTAAGTTTTAAATAAAATTTTGTTAAAATTCTTTTAACTGTGAAAAAAATATAATTTAAAATCTTATACAGGTTTTACTAAAATAATCTCATAACTTTATCTTAAGCCTCTAATTTAAAATCTTCTTTGCTCTTTTGACAGCGTATGTATATCTACAATTGCACATATGTAGGTATACCTATCTACTTAATTTTGGTTATCGTGAATTCATGATCAAAATCTGTATATCCATCCCAAACATCATAATATAACACAATACGAATAGTAATTATTAAAAATAATTCCATTCCCACATTTAACAATAGTTACAACCAAACACAGCTCAGCACATCACAAGTATAAGGATATTATATATATTATTTGTATCCCTCTATATGCTGAATGACAAGAACTGGTGTTGAGCCAACGAGCGTGCAATGTCGATGTCGATGGGGAATCCTTATTGAAAATATTTTAATCCTATTATGCGAATAATTCAATAATAACAACACATGTCATATATTTTGAACAAAAAGGACATCTCGCACGAATAGTGTTGGACCGTTTAGCCATTTACCAGCCTGCGCACCGAATCAAGCGATAGGATTTAAGGATTTAACTTATTATTATTATATTTTTGTTGTTGTGTTGTTTTTGTTCGTCCTTGTTTCTTTTTTTTTTTTTTTTTTCTCCAACGAGTATTCTTTTCTCCCATGACTGACTGACAGTCAAATACACATACACCTATATACAAAATGACAGTTGAAAAAAAGGACAACGCAGCACATCCATCCCGGAACCTGAAAAACTAGGCTCAATTGTGATACACTCAATTAGAATAGCAAAAAAAAAAAAACTAAAAGACTGAACAAACATCAAATTTGTTAATTTGCGAAAACTGAGTGTATGAGGACATCCGATTCTGAATAGAGTTTCGATGTCTTTTGGTCGAAGGAAGATGAGTTGTCTACGTTCACAAAAGAATTTGCCAGATTAAACGATTTTCATTTGAACCTAATGTGTGAAATTAGTATTGTTTGGGTATTTGTAAAATCGGCTTAGTTGACAATTCTTCACAAATTCGAAAATTGGATTTTCAAACAAGAATTTGGGTTTTAAAATTTAAAAATAAACAATCTGTATATGAATCATATTTATACATACATATACATATATGACAGTCGCCATATATAGAGGGTTTTTGAACCAGCATAGAAGCAAATTGACGCAATGCCTGTATTATAGGTAATTACGGGCGCACGTTCGACGCCATTATCTAAGAGATACTGCCCATATAATTGAGCTATTCAGGGTGTTCAAATTTGTATACTTGCACCCAATACCAATGGTGATGGTGATGCTTTTCCATTTATAGCAATAAAATCTGAGGGCTATCCTCATCCGTCCGCTGCGACGAGTCGTCGTCAACGACAGTAGCATTGGGGAGGCAGCCGAAGGTTATAGTCAAAAGCCTCCTCGAGGAGTGTGCCATCGATGATGATTAGGTAAATTACGGGTAATTGATTGGTGGTGGTTATACTCGCGAGCTAATAGATATTGTACCTAACCTACTGCTATTTTGCTTCCATGTTTCCATGAGGAATTCAATTCAACAAATTAATTTAATGTGTTCTCACTCTAGTCAATAATTTCATTGATATTTACATCGATTCTAGTGCCCGATTGTTTTCGAATAAATTTTGATGAAAATAGTTTGTCTGGTTTAATGATGATAAATAGCTCTTTTCTCCACTTTAAAATACAAAATGGTCTATTTTTTAATGTAGCTTGTATATGTACATCAGTTATTTACCTATAAGGAAAATTTATATTGTTTAATGATAGGAATGTGCGTTGGCGCAATGGTTTAAATTGTCTGAATATACATATATTTATTGTAAATAATCAGCATTTATCTATAACATTGCATTTATAATACTAGTTTAGGGTAGGTACCTATGTACTAAACACATAACAAATAACTTGTAATGGGAAGAGTTAAAAAGCTTTTTCTGTGGCCAAAATACAAAAACCTATATAAGAAGGTAGGTAAAGTAGGAATACCTTCCTAGTGTTATTTGAAAGAAAACAAATTGACCGTAGGTACTAAAATAAACAACAAAAATTAGATCAGTACTTATGTGCATATTTATAAACCAAACCACAAAATTGATTTTTCAGAAATCCTACCATAAATTCAATTATTTAGAACTGTAGTTATCTATGTACATATACATATGTATGTAAATGATTTCTATTTCTACTCATGTAGGTAGTGAGAGAGAAATAATTTATTGAGTTAAAAATCAAATGCATTCTTACATAAAGTATAGTTTATAGTTCTTATGCCATGCTATTAAATAGCGGAAATAAGATTTTTAATCAGCCTGCCTCATGAGGTTCTCTTCCGTTTGATTAAAATAAGGCATAATAATAAGAGTTCATAATGTATTTCACATTAACATTTCATGTTATCTCTGTAACATGGCGTTTCATTCTGACTGTTTTAGAGTAAAGAAGACCATTAAAAGCTATATTTTGAATCAATTATTAAATGAGGAATTTTTGTATTATAAAAGGCTCCTTAAAAAAAAATTTAAACTTATTATTTTTTCTTTTTTCAATTTTTATTATTTTTTAATTAGTGTACGTGAATGATGTATATGTAACAAATTATTACCTTTTTACATGTTTTTTTTTTTTTTTTTTTACAGCAGAAGTAGACGCCTTAAATTTATGAATCCACCGAGCCAGGCTTACAGCAATGGTCGGCCAATTTTCCTATAACCTTAAAGACTTTAATATTCACCGTTAGATAAACTCAAGATATACCTCAGCTTCTTAAGTGAAGCTTATTGGCATTTTTTGAATATTTTATAAAGTACAACGCAAAAATCAACGAAAAAAGTTTCCAAGAAAAACACTGATAAGGTTCGTTTAAAATGCTAATATCTTGGGTTCTATTAATCTGATGATGAATATTAAAAATTTTAGGCTTAGGGAAAATTACAGAGCATCTTTTCCTAATATAAAAATGCCTCAGTAGATAACGTTTCCGGTTTATAGCGTGTTGTTTGTTTTTACGAAATTAAATTTAAAATAAGTTCTTAAGTTGCGAAATGGATTAAAAAACATTTCTGAAAACATCTTCGGAATTGTGTTCTACGTTATTAAGAGATATAAAGACCTGCTTATATTAAAATCATTTCGGGAGGGGCCCTTCAAGCCCCCCTCTGGCTACGTGTCTGCCTATGGAGTTATTTTGAAAATTTCTGCTAAAATAATCCTCGAAAGTATGAAAATAATTACATATTCTCTTGATGTTAAAAATTGTATTTTTTGAATGTTATTTTTTTGTGTAAACACGAAATTTTAAGTATCTCTAACGGTTTTTTTTTTGTATTCAAGCTGACAAGTTTTAAATTAGCTCAAAAGTGAGCTCCCAAATCTAAAAAATAAAAGAGAAAATCGATTTGTTTTTGCACGAATTTTAAGTTACCCTAAATGAAACCCGTATTAGGTATCCCGTTTTTTTTTTTTAGCTCACATAGTTTTTTGTTATCAAAAATTCCACTAAAATAAGACAAAGGTAAATGATACCCACACATATAATGGTAAAAGTTAATAGAAAATTTTGTATTTTCGAAAAAAAAATGTGTCTAAAATTTGCTAGTTTTTGCGCACGAATTAATTTTGTAGCTTTCACGGACCTTTTTTTATTTCAATTTTAAAGTTTAAAAACATCTTTCTCAGGTAAAAAAAAAAACTTTTTACCGTCATGTAGGTATTATAGATACATTTTGGAAATCAGCAAAAAAAATAAAAAAAAACATTGCACGATCAAATTGGAATTGTCATAACTAATTCAGGACTTTTGAACTGAAAATTACTAAGCAACCATTCAGTATAAGAAGTTTTTACCCCTTTTCCGGGAGGTGCTTCGCTTACTTAATACCACTTTGACAATTCTGCCAAAAAAAAACAGAAAACATCGATCTACAAATTCGAAATGGTCACAACTAACTGAGGACTGACGAACGGCAAACAACATTTTCGATCGGCAAATAATGTACCTACTTGAGACTCATCCATCATATATACCTAACCTACCTAACCCCAACCTAGGTGCAGAGTTGTTAAGACTGCATTCAATTAAAGACTGCAGTCAGTTAAGTCAGAGTTAATTGACTTAAATATTTGAATATAGGTCAAAACTTTTATTTTTGACTGTGACTTTAAAACTATATAGAGAGAGTTAGCAGTCATGTATTGACTTATAAGTCAATCAGGGCACAGTCAATTACTTACAGTTAATTGACTGCATTACATTTAAACTGGTTGCAGTCTTTAAGTCACTTAAAAGTCAATAAGTCACTTAAAAGTCAGTAAGTCACTTAAAAGTCGGTAAGTCATTTTACTGCAGTTTTTTAACTTAAGTCAATTTATTTCTTTTTATTCTTTTTACTGCCTTATAAGCGTTTTGAAAAAAGAAAAAAAAAAAAACTATGTTACAATTATTTCATTACGGGCCAGTTGACTTAAGTTAAAAGACTGAAATGACTTACTGACTTTTAAGTGAATTATTGTCTTTAAAGTGACTTAAAGACTGCAACCACACAAAAAGTAATGCAGTCAATTAAGTGTAAGTCAGTTAACTGTCCTGATTGACTTATAAATTCAAGTCAAAATATTGTACATGACCTGTTAACTCAAAGTCACAGTCAAAAATCAAAGTTTTGGCTTATACCTATTTATATATTTAAGTCAATTAACTCTGACTTAAGAAACTGCAGTTTTTAATTGAATGCAGTCTTTAAAACTCTGCTAGATAGGTATAAGCTATTTCGCTTAATCTGGCACTAAGTAGGTACATATGTATAGGTAGATTTGTGTACCTAACACCACCAATTGGTTAAAATTTTACCCATTTTATAAGTAGTGTACCTATGTAGATACCTACCAAACACTCTTTATTTTTATATCTTAAAACAAATTAATTTCATTATTGTTATTATAAAATATCTAAGCCCCATGACGTCCTCAAAACAATGCAACACCATCAGCATCAGAGTTTAACGGCAAAGCACATTTTATTCTCGGTAAATGTAGGTATTAATATAAGTAGGTACATACCTATCTATTTGCACGTCAGAAAGCAAAACAAATGGTGATCAGATCATGCTTTACATGCGTGTGTACTGTGTGCTTGTATGAAAATCTCAAATTGCTTTTCACTTAGCTGTCTACTGTTTTTATTATTTATTATGCCAACATCATCCGTAAACCGTTAATAGTGCCAAGTAGCGTAATATTTATATAAAAATTACGCACAAAAGATACAAAGAGTGTAAAACGGGCAGATGGCTGCCTATATTGCCTATAGTCTTCGTCACACATATCACAACAAAAGGTTCAAGAGGGTTAGATATGCTTAAACCCGAGCCATTCGTGCTAGGTTATAGGTAGACGTCGCGTCGTTGTTGTCTATGTATTTACGCGCTTCCCTAATCGCATTCGAATTGAATCACAGAGCCACAAATTAACACACTGAATAGGGTATACCTACCTACCTACATACTTACATCAGTTTCAGTAGATCCTGGCAAGGAGTTCAACTATAAGCAGGATATTTGTTTTTTTTTTTTTTTATACCTACCTACATATTTCTGATGTTACTGGCTTTATATGCTCTGAATTGTCTCTCCTCCCCTAAAGTGTTCTAGCACACCTTTGCTCATTTCGCCCATTAATAAACTGGCGCGAGTAATGGCCGACAATTACTGTTATTGCACAAGGGTATTTATACCTACATTTATATTTTTTATTTGTTTTTGTTTCCTTGCCGTTGTTCCTTTAACGTGTTTGATCGATATACATATGTACCGGCAAATGTACATATTATACATTTTGTACAGCAGGACGAACATATGTAGAAATGTAGCGGTGCTGTAGGTAGGGTTGGTAGATCTACAGTTACAGTATTGTGCAATAAAATTGAGACCAAATTGTATTTCTGGAATAATTACCTACCTACTTGTTGGAAAACATAGATAGGTAGGTTAGGTACCTATATAGGTAGGTAGGTTTCGCATAGGTAGGTAGGTATTGGTGTTTAAGCTAGGTATGCTAGCATTGCTTAAGTTACAAAAATTAACGTGTTAGCTTTTTTTCGACAGACCTGTGCGTCCCTAGATATAAGTATTAAATGTTTTGTTGGTCGGCGTATGCAGTGAAGGGGCTGAAGAAAAAATATATTCCATGTTTGTTCTGAAATTATTATATGCGCCACTAAATAAAAGCGATCACGGTTGAGTGCGTTTAAACTACTGTACGCGACCGACAACGACTACGCGACGGACGCACACCCACTCCGCAAATATGCGGCTCGTTTATAGATATTAAAAGGGATTGATAGGTATACAGGATTCGTTCGAAAACGTAGGTAGGTACCATACGTTTAACGCAACGCAAGTATTATTATAAAAATGATTTTATGGACGAATAACGTTTTGACTGCGTTAAGGTTCCCATAAAAATTACGGCTCTGTCACGCCTTATGAATTCACGACAACGCAACAACAACAACAACAAAGTGTAAGTAGGTATTGCGCGTTCATTAAATGATGTGATTTAAAGGCATTATTATATAATTTTTGATTGGGGTGGCTGGCGTATGAAGTTTGATTGTTAAATAAAAATCACGTCACACAAAAATATACATGAATGATGTGTGCTCTTAATTCAGCAGTTTGTCACTCAAAAATAAAGCTTTCATGCATCACGAACTATGTAGGTATGGCATATAATAGATATAGGTATATAACCTTTAATATCAACACTCAGTTGAGTTAAATAAAAAAAAAAAAAAATTGGGAGCAATGGTAGCTTTTGGTGTGACATAAATTTTGGTGTTTCTGTAGGTACCTATACCTATAAACGGGGTTAAGGCTTTTGGGGCAATATCTACCTTATGGAAGAAAGTCTACCTAATTGAAATGGTTTAAAACGTCCTATATCGTCAGTATCCTGAATTAAGTAGTTATGACTATTCCAATTTTGTCGTGCAGTGTTTTCATTGTTTTTTTTTTGCTGATTTCCTAAAATTATATGAAGTGAAAAAGGACCTTTGTTTTTTTCTCAAAAAGTCTAACGGCCATACTGTTGGCTTTCTTCAAAGCTAGTTTTGAGCAAAAACTAGTTCTATTCAGGTTTCGAGTTTTAATTTTTTCACTAATTTTTATTACTTTGACATCTAAATCAAAATATTCATACATATTTTGACATCTAAATCAAATCAATATATTTTTTTGAAAAATTTAAAACTTGAAACCCCTATAAAACTAGTTTTTTAGTAAAACTAGCTTTAAAGAAAGTCAATAATATGGCCGTAAGAAAAATGTTTAGATCTGGTTTTCAGCATTTGACTATAATGCCGAGTGAAAATTGAGTTAAAATCGTGTTAAATTTAATCCGAAGATTTCGAACAGAATGGAGAGGGAGCTGAAGCTGGAGCCGCAGCTGGAATAGCTGTCAAAATATTGAATACAACTAAATTAAATGGCCGCGTTCAGGATTGTATCCAAAGTGTTTTGGATAGCTTTGTGTTGTTGTAATCCCTAGTAAAAAAAAAAAACATCTGATGACAAAACAGCTGGTATCGAAAATGAAATCTTAAGCTAAATCCTAAACATTCTGGTAGGCATACCTTTACCTATCCGATGAAAAATGTCAAGAGCAGCTGATTTTTTAAAGCAAGTAGGTACCTACCTACTACCTATCCGATCTTAGTCGTTCAGAACAAACATGGATATGTACTCGAGTACCTATCCAAGATAGGCTATCCCATATTGAATCCTGAACGTGGCCGCAATGTTGCAAACATCACAACGCAATGAGCTGCCAGAGCTGAAGCTGAAAAAAAATCTCAGTGCTGCCAACTATAATTTTGTTGGATGCCACTGCAACAGATTGCCAAGCTGTAAACAAAATCGGCTCTTCAATCAAAAATTGCTCATTAAACTATTAAAAAAAGAATTTGAAAAATAAATTACAAACATTTTGCTTCCCCAAGACCTTTGCATTTGCAGTTTTTGTAACAAACTGTTGATGAAGAAAGGACAAACCGCCATATATAACGGACACAATAATATCAATAGGTATACATATGCACAAGCTGTTAAAATACTAAAACGGAGCTTTTTTTATAAGCACCGAATATAAGCGACATAACGAGTGTTGGGTCTAAATTTTGCCTGGGTCAAAATTGTGCTTACAAAATTTTGAAAGTACGTTCTTTTTTACATTATCAAAACAATTTTTTTTTAATAAGTACAGAATTTTGAAAAGCAAAATATTGAAATAAAGAATTTTACTCATAAACATTATGAAGAAGAAACAATTTTTTTTAATAAGTACAGAATTTTGAAAAGCAGAATATTGAAATAAAGAATTTTACTCATAAACATAATGAAAAATGACCTTAATTCATAAAATATTATCAATTTTTTGTTGTTGTTTCTTTTATATAAATTTTTGTGGAACATTTTCATTTTTTGTTTGGGGCTATTTTTCAATGGGACCAAATTTCATGTACTTAGGTATTTTGTACCTACCTTTAATTTAAAATTGATCATATTAAGATGTCAATGTAAAACCCCCTCAAAATAATATATTCTGCAAATAGAACATTTCAGACTTCAGACATATCGAGGTTTAACAGAAATATTTATATTGACGAAAATAGAGTTAGTAAAACTTTGGTTACAAATAAGTCTTTTACTCGTTTTTAAAGAGATCGTAAGTACTTGAATGAATTTTTGTACAAGTAAATGCAAAAAATTCAATTTGTACTTGTACCTACTTACGTGCTTAACAATGATATTGTAAAAAGTTTTTTTTTTTTCAAAATATGTAGAACTTGGACATAACCATCATTTTGGAAAATAGAATTTTACACTAACAGCATTTTGAATATACAGATAGTTGGATACCTATACAGAATTTTGAAATACAGAATTCTGAAAAACAGAATTTTGGTCGTACAGTATTTTCAAAATAAGAAAAAAACAGAATTTTGTTCAAACAGAATTTTAATAGCCACAGAATTTTGACCCGCTCCCTTATAAAAATTCGTATTTGTGAATAGAAATAATGCCCAAGATCAGAAACAGAATCATTTCCTGGAACGAAAATGATTTTAAGAGGTATATAGGTAGGTACCTAGGTAATGTTATCGTCTTCGCTTAAAAATGTTGGTTGCTTCGGAGTCATGTAAAGATATTTTTTAAATCTCAATAAGAAAAGCCCTTCTGTTAAAGCAAGATAGCAGATAGAACCATTAAATGGAGAGACCATAAAGCAAAAAAACAAGAAAATAAAGTGAAAAATTAGAAAATAGAGTGAGTTTACTCCCTCCCCAACCTACCTAGTTGAAATCCTGCATAGCTACGGCGCCCTTGAACTCCCCATAGTTAAAGAAAATAAATAGATAAGTTTTATATTTGTTTATACTATTTTAAACCTAAGGAGAGGCTTTACAAATTCCGTATATTTGCTATACAATAAATCAGTAAAATTTAATACGTATATCTAAACTTTTAAATTATAGGCAGGTAACTATTTGAATCGAAATACCTACCTAGCTTTTCAGGATGCAACGCCAAGTTTTTGGAATATGCTGGGTAAAGCTATTTTTAATTTTACCTATACTTGTGTTAATGGTTTACAAACCGTTCGTACCCCCACTGCCCTGGGGTAGGTTTTTTTTCTTATTTTCCTTTTAATATAGGTAGGTATATCTACCTTACCTAAACACCTTTTCCACCCCATAAAGCTTAATGTTATGTGTATCTACAATCTACATAAGTAAACGCATGTTTTAAACTTACCAGACCATTTAAATCCAATTTAAATGTCTCGAATCGCATTAAGTGCTCTCATGGGCAATGATATTACATAAACCTAACCTCTAAGTACCTACACGTAAAGGTAGACAGTGAAAACAACAAATCAATAAATGTTTAATAGAGTCTACATAGGTAGTTATATAGGTAAGTAGGTGCTGAAGGTATCTATATGAAAGGATTTTGATTTCCCATAGAAGCCGCGATATGAAAACTTGCAAAAATTTTAGACAGATAATCACTATCTTGTAGGTACCTACCTACATACCTAGGTCCTTAATAACATATTGGAAAACCACAAAAATGAGCTTTGTTCCCATTAAAACCACAACTTAGGTATAGATATAGGTAAGTGTCCTGATAACTTCCTAGCTTTCTACCTACCTACCTATACTTGTTAATCCGATTAACACATTTGTGTATGCATACCTAGCTACATATGCCCCCACAACAAAATAAAAGGCCCAGAAATAATACCTAAATAGGTACCTCTAGATAGGTAGGTATTCCTTACCTAGACCTACTTATACCTGTACCTAGGTACCTACCCACCTACACTACATACCTACATAGGTACTTAGATAAATAAACAGAAAATACAGACCTTCATATCGGATTTTCCTCAGGATTTTCCAAAAAAGAAGACACAATTCCCATTTGAACTGGTGTCACAAGACAAACCAAAAAAAAAAAAAAAACTCAAAAAAGACCCAACACAATTTGAGACAACAACCACTTTGCTAAACTCTCTTGCTAATGAAATTCGTATACCAACATTTATCAAAGGACATTTTTTTTTTTGTTTAACTTAATATTAATAAGGATTTTTCATGTTGACGCTAGTTGAACATGCCGTAAATTCTAAATTCTTTTATGCCTTTCTCTTTCTCTCTCTATATCTTCCTATACCTATCCACCTATCTGTACGACCTACCTACAGCACGAGTTGGTCGCGGAAGATAGATACATATGTAAACGCGCTTGTATGTACAAGTAGGGTACCTCTCTACATATTAGGTGTAGATACCCTTAAAAACAAAAGATAATGGAAATAATAATAATAACGTTTTCTACACAGAACAACAAAAAAAATCAAATAAGAAAAAAAATCCCAAATCATCCCTCTTGGTCACAAGCCACGCCCTGTAGTACAAGAAAACAATCTAAATAAAAAAAAAAAAAAGAACCAAACATAAAAACAAACAAAATTGATGTCCTTTTTCCCATAGTTTTCCACCTAGGTGTGGAAAAAGATTTTTCAAACTCGATGGTATAAACGACCCCCATCTGTTGTCGTCATCGCATGGACAAAGATGTATATATTTCTTTTTGGTTGTTTTTTTTGGGGAGCTGCTTCCTAAACGCAGCAGTGTTCCGCTAAATGAAATGAAATAAATAATTTTTCGTTGTTAGTGGTTCCTTGCAACCGCAATATGCGTGGATAGAGACGAACCACCAACTCCCTCCCCACCATTCGTCGCACCAACTTCATTTTTATACTATAGCACACACATACAAAAAGACCAGAACTGTGCGCATTACCTTGAAGCCGCACCGTTATAAATCATCAAATTAACAATCCTGAAAACAACACTGATACGAATTAGGGGTGGCTATAAAACGAATACAAGAAAACAACTGTGCTCAACAGCAGCAACAACAACAACAACAACAACAACAACAAAACAGCAATAGGTACACAACGCAAAGGACCACCACCCCTACCGATGGTGATGGGAGTAAAGAAAATAACGAATAACTTGATATTGTATTGGATCCACTACCTATACCTTTAGCCCCCCTCTCGTACAGGAATTCACCAAGCCAGCGCGCTATACCAACCCATCGCCACCCATTTCAGAGGCGGTTGGATTGCGCCCTGGGTGCAGAAATACGTCAAAATTATATTAAACTGTTTTTCAAAAATTAATAATATGTTTCAATAACAATTTTAATCATCAAGAATAATTCTGATTAGAAATAGCAAGGAAAACATTTTATATTTACACCTATCTAAAAAAAAAGTTTTGTTAATACAAAACTATGTAGAAGTAGGTGACCTACAACAGTAAAATTAGTAAAAAAAAAAAAAAGGTATGAAATTGCATTTTTCGATGGACAAAATTTTATTTATGGTAGGTATTTATCTGTTTGTGTAACACCTCATTATCATAATACCGAGTTTTTAGGATTTTCGGGGTTAGGGAATAGCCGCCATCTTAAAAAAGAGATTGGTTTGATTTTTATCGAATAACCTATTCCCATTTTATTCAACAACAAAATGTTCAACCAAAA
Source organism: Epistrophella euchroma (assembly GCA_947049315.1). NCBI lineage: Eukaryota > Metazoa > Arthropoda > Insecta > Diptera > Syrphidae > Epistrophella > Epistrophella euchroma. The sequence goes on from OX346247.1 coordinate 46,441,832, forward strand.
CCTCATAGAAAATTAAGTTATCTACAAAACAAGATATTAACGACTTCTGTCTATAAATGAATACATTTTGGGTGTTATTGCACTGCGACCTTAAGATCTATTGTGATTTCTATAATTTCTTTCGAGATTACATTCACATGCACATTTACCTATGGCATTTACTTATGCCTGGAAAATGCTTGTAGACTGCCCCATCGGCAAGGAGAGTTTGGTTCTAGGCCCAAAGATTCCTGCCCCAGTCCCTTCAGTTGTTCTCGATCCATCCGTATACCACTTGATGGCATTTGCTTTGAGCGTGTAGTTCATTTTAGGTTCAAAGTTCGCCTATGCATCACCTTTTGGGGGTTGTGCGACTTTCCTTGAGATAACTCGCTTATGTCTAACATTTTTGGCACAATCTCATAAAGTTATTTATAGTACTTTTAATTACCTATCAAATGAGCCCTCAATCGATATTATCGGCCAAATATTATGTGGTCAATCCAACGCCAAAGTTCACACTGCCTGAGTTACCTACTGCCTGAACAGAATACAATGCTCAAACGGGACCTGTAGACGGAACTGGAAGAGCTATCAAAAAATGTCGTTTTTACGTTATTTTTTACGTGCCCGCAATGCAGCTGTACATCTTTGAAAGTATTTTGAAGAAAAACAAAACAATATTCTTGTGTACAAGCTCAGAATTCAAATTTTATGTTTCCAATACCTTTCCTTTTAATAAATGATTTTTTTTTTCGCGATACCTACAAATAAACAAATTTTTTTTTTTTTTTCATACAATTTGAAACGTCAAAAGTGCCGTACCTACGTGAAAAGTTAAAAGTTGGTGAACTCTTCCGTCTGCGGGTGCAGATCCGTATAGGTATGCGGCTACGTTCCGTTGTGTTCGCAACATCGAATTTGTGTGTACCTATTCAATATTTTGACAGCTATTCCAGTTCCAGCTGGGGGATCCAGTTCCAGTTCCGGCTCCGTCTCCATTCTGTTCAGGCAGTTAGAAGCGAAAAATAAAGTTTTTTTTCGTAATTATATTTTCCGATTTCCTTCTAATATGATGTCATCCGTTTTTTTTTTTTCAAAAATAAAAACAGTGATTTAACAACAACAACTGAAAGGTGCTACCACCAATTGTTTAGGTACGAATTAATTTTAGGTAGGTAGTTATTTTAATTCGTTTTATTTTTATTTGGCTGGAGATAGCTATATATTTTCTGATATGCATGGTTTCGAATATCGCATGGTGTGTAGAAAGTTTTTCACAATTAAATTGGATTAAAGCTCAGCACCAAAAAGGAGACTAATGATAGGCTATATCTCCAGCCAAACAAATATAAAACGAATTTAAATACCTAAAATTAATTTGTAAACAATAATTGGTGGTAGCACCTTTAATTAAGTTGATGTTGTTGTTCAAAAATTCAATGAAATTGACGGAATAAACAATGGTCAAGTCTAATAAACTGGAATATTCTAGTATGAATACTAAAATAAATAATAATACCTAGTAAAAAGAGTGATTTAATTTTTTTGCGTAACTTCTTAAATAATTAAGTAGTTTTCAATCGACTTCCAGACCGTTTATCTATATTTTTGAGAAAGTTGACCTCTCCTAAGTTGACGTCAACTTAGCAGGACACCCATTTTTTCAATCCTTTGATTGTGATGGCTTAATGGTTGTCGTAGTTTTTGGACATGCACCACCACCGGCCCAGAAGCTACATCAAATAGGAGCGGAATTAAGAAACACTCATATAGGGACTTAAATAAGTATACCTACTTAGATAAGAAAAACTTGATAAAAGAAAGAAATTTCTAAAATTTTAAAATCTGGATTCTGGATGTACCTACCTGTGATATTTGGTGGACAGTGACTTCAAGTGAACTGCCATCGCCAGCTCCAGACTAGTTGAACTAACCGCTCATTCAAAAATGGGCCTAGTGAAAATGGTTCTATATGTGATGAGGACTTCACCATATAAGATGATTTTTTTTATTGCTAAAGTCGGAGTCCGCTTTCAACTGCTTAGAATCCAGCGAAAACACGAGTTTGTCTTCAGCTCAATGATTTGATTTTAGTGATATCCGAAAAATTAAAAAGAAAGCTGAAAAATTAAGAACAACATGGCCGCCATTAACTATCAAAACATACCCGGCCGTCCCTATTGGAAAACTCTTTATAAATATCTACCTAGTTTCAACGTACCTTTATATAGGTATGTAGGTATGTAGGTATAAGGTACCATGCCAATTTCTGCGTGAATTTGATTGACTCTTAATTAGCTCTGCGCCAAACTTAGGTAGGTAGGTATATAAAATCTTATTCATCCTAAAGGGTATGTTTGCGAAATCCTGCAACATTTTTAATGCAGTCCAGTAAGGTAACTATTGGACTAGATATCATTCCCTTTATTTATAGCGAAGAACAACTTTTTCGGATGATTCTCTTTCTGTAGAGAATCATTTAAAATACTGTATCACTCCTTGGTCCATTATGGCTGTGTACGTGTAGGTACATATAAGGATGCTGTCCTGTTTGGTAAAAAAAAAAAAAATAAAACAAAAAAAAGTTTAATAGACTTTAAATTTGTTGCTATGTGGGACTTTTCGCATTTGACTAAAAATTCTTTCTCCCATTCTTTTTTAAACACTCGATCGTCAAAAAAGTCAGAAACCCATCCCATGAATTTTTGTTCCGTCGGTAGGTAGGTACTTAACTCTTATTTCTTTATGCCGACCAAAAGAATTTTAAGTTTTTCTTTTCCACTCGCATATTTGCAGCATAGTCATTAATGTTAGCCACTTCTTACTATAGTTGGCCACTGTTACATATTGCTCACCTTTAAACACAAGGATTTAGTTTAGAAAACGTTTATAAAAAAAGCCATGTTTCGTCTGCATTGAAGATATGAAACCTTCACTTTACTACCCTCGCCGATTAATATTGGTAGAACTTCTTTTTCCAAGCGCTCGCAGTCTTTTTCATTAATTCGAGCATTTTCTCCAGAAAGTGTTTTTTGAACAATGCCATTTCTAGGTGAAAATAAAAACTTTTTTTTTTGGTATAATTTGAACAACTTGTATAGGTATGTATACCTACCTACTTGCAGCAAAGTTATTTTCTTCCAACACAATTACGGAGCTCTTATGCCGAAAACAGATGTGCAGCTTTTTCCCATGCAGCAAAATTAGAAATAGAGACATCGTGCAGCGAAGGCTGCACGCAGAGCCTGTAATATTTCAACCTTCATAAGAACCTGTGTAAATTTATTTTCGCTGTATTAGAAAAAGCTGCATATCTGTTTTCGGCATTAGCCTTCTCCGTTATAGGTAGGTACCTACTACTTAGCTGTTCCTAAAATCCGCAAATTAACATTCCTGGTAGGTAACTATCTACCTAGTCTAAAAAAAAATAGAAATACCTACCTAAGTACCTAGGTAGAAAGAGTTATAGAAGTTCGAATTATGGAGAGCAAAATTCACGAAATTTAAGTTGAAGATGCAAAGTTCTCAATAAAACTTTGAGTTGTAGAAAGTTCGAGTTATGGAAGTTCCACTGTAATTTCGCAAATTGTCAAAATAGAAAATGTCAGAAATTTGGATTCGCTTATTTAATTATTTTTTGTCGCCAGTTGATTAATTTATAAAAAAGAGATGGGAATTGGATTTGACTTCCAGCAGAGAAATTTTTTTCAGGTTTCTCCTCCTGCTCAGTGGAGCTGTTGGAGCTTGCTCCAGTGAGACCTCCGAAACATAAATTGGCTAATTAAAAACAAAACAAAAATAAAGTGTTAGAAAATATTGAAGAACTCAATCCAAAGGAAGTTAAAAGTGGGCCATATTTACGGAACTTTTGAGCGCCCTCTACCTAGGTGCTAGGCCCGGGTATTATTTGCAAGTCTCATTCCGTAGCTGACTGTATTCAATCCCAATGCCCATCCAATTCCAAACAACTACCCTCTTCCTTGAAGACACAATAACACGCGATAAAAAAAAGTTCCAAAATGTGATAAAATAACAACCAGGACTAGGAGATAAAGTAAAAAAATATAACAAAACTAAACACACAAAGCAAAGACGAAAAACAAGAAAAAATTAACACAAAACGAAGTAAAGGATCCAAGAAATAATCATATAGGTGTATCTATATTGTATATATGTATCTAGGTAGGTAAATAAAAAAAAAATACTGAAAAGAAAAAGAAAATTATACTAACTCCATACTGCAGAGAGTTTGTGTCAAAAGAACACGACGTTTAAAATAGTACAACCATCTAAAAGCATGTACCCTTGTGATGCCAGAGGGGTTGTTACCACCGCCGACCTGAACCCTACCGTCGGCAAACAGCAGCATCAGAATCAGCATGTGGAGTGGTGGTGGCGGCAACGGGCAACAACAAGAACAAGAACCAGTCCAGGGAGTGAGCGAAACGACCCTAGTCCATCCAGCCTACTGATACTCTACAAGAACTTTACAACAACACTGGTATGTACATCTTGTAAAAGATGACGACCAGAAAGCAAAAGCACACACGAGATACGAAAAGTTCGAGCTGTGTGTTCTCTGCGAAAAACCAGAAACACAAGAAGCAACTAAATAAAACACAAGGCAGCTAAATAAAAAAAAAAAAAAAAAAAAAACACAAGAAACAAATCAAGCTAAAGATGATGACAAAAAATTGTACACTGAAACACGAAGAGAACACAACCATGTTCATTCCATCCTTTTATCTCCTATGTACAAGGATATAAAGTGATCCGTTCGTACAAATATCCCTCTCTCACTCGTCGTCATCTTTTCTTGTTTTTTTTTTTATTTGTTTTGCTTTTTTATCCACCCGACATATATAATGTTGTGTAATTTTGCCCCCACCCCTTCTAAACGCGACAGTTCCAACAACAACAAGAATAAGACGAAAAAAAATTTATATCTTCAAACAAAACAAGAAACATGACGACGACAACAATTTTTCTTGTGCAATGAAATCCTCGGTCCCGCTCGCTCATTCCCATTTGTATCTATTAGATTAAAGTACATGTCGTGTCGCATCGCATCGCAACCAGCCATTGGCTGTCTATTGGTATCTCTTTTGCACTCGAATAAACTGTTGAGGCGGTGGGGTTGTGTTCAGTTTTATGTTCGCCTTCTTTTCTTTTTTTTTCTCCATCTGTTTTTTTTTTTTTTTTTTTACTGTTGTCCATGCCGTGTACTTCTTCATCTTCGTCCAATTACACACATTAAGGCAAAAGAAGCAACAAATTTTTTCATGTTCATCTCTTTCCCCCAAACCACACGCTTTGGAATTCTCATGCGATTTGCGGTTATTCGAGAGACGATAGAACATGTGTGTTTAAATGTGTGTGGCACAATTCCCTCCCCTTTCGTGTGCATGAATGGTTTTCATTCCAATTTGTTGTTGTGTTTTACTGTTTTTCATGTTTTCATGTTTTTCTTATTGTAATTTACTTTTTTGTTTTTCTAAGTTTGATTGTGTTCGTATATCGTGTTTGCCCCTACAAGATTTTTGTGCTTCTTTTTCGTCTCGTATTCTTCTTGTTTTTGTAATGACAAATGCATGTGTGGGTTATATTTGTGTATACATGGGAATATAATTGGAAAAGAGGGGAAAAACATGATGATTTTTGTGTTTTACTCTTTGATGGGTTGTTCGTTCCGTTTTTGCCGTCAATTCTCGGTCCCGGTTTGTGTGTTTTTGAGACGCTTTCGCATGTGTCCGACTGGATTTTTGTATGGGAGATTGTGTTAGTCTACTTTCGACTGTTACGCAGATTGTTCGGTGGTTGTGCCACACGGTAGTTCGACGTTTTCTTGTTATTTTTTGTGTTCGTATGTTTCGAGAGAAAACAGAAGAAAAAAAAAACACCAACTACATAACCACCTAAATATCTACCGAATTTAAAGATTGTTTTTTTTGTTTTGTTTTGTGAATGTTTGTCGTGTCGGTTTTATAACTCCCTTTTTTGACCATCAGCATCTTTATCATCTTCACAAGACATCAGTATTAGAAACATCAATAACTTGTACGGAAATTGATGATCGTGCAACCGTTTAAAAATAATCCGTGTTAACGTTATCAGGCGTGTTTATTTTTCGTTTAAAATCTAAGAAAATTTTACTGGAAATTAAAAAAAAAAAAAAAAAAATACATAAGTGACGATAAGACGAAAACGGCCGGGGACATTCGTCGTATTAAAAAAAAAAAAAAGTTAACCCTTCTACGGACCTGTGCTTAAAAAAATAAAATTGTTCTTAGAAAAATTGTTAAATAATATTTTTTATTACATAAAAAAGTAATGAAAAAGCATCGTGAGTGCGTCTAGTAATGGTAATGGTGTGTATTATTCAATTATTAATAAATTCATAAAATATTCGAATACCTACCTACATAAAAATTGTAAAAAGGATTGACGGATTAAATCAAGAAGTGTATCTTTATGCAATTTCAAATTTGCATGTTATGTTCCATAGCTTTGCCGACGCAATTTGAAAGTTTGATTTTTTTGTTTTGTTTTTATTGAAAGTTAAAGTTAAACTTACATTGGATTTTCACTCTCGTTTTTGTGGATGGTAAATACAAAAAAAAAAAACGTTCTATTTTAATTTAAATTGTTTCTTGAAAAGAGAAGGAGTGAATATAGGACTTCAGATATAGGTACGGGGATTGGACCTCTATAATAGGTGATGAAGTGCTTAAAAGTTAAACAAAATAAGTTCAAAGATATTTGCCGTCGCTATTTGATGTTAAGGTGGTTTGGTTGAAATTCCAATAAGAAAATGAAAAAATAAGTTTTAAAATTAGAAAGTTTTAACTTATGGAATTGTAGGTAAATGAAGGGAATAATTTCAAATAGTGAGATGTTTTCCTGAAAGTGAATATTGTCTCTAAAAATCGAACTAATTTAAACTTTCTAGGTACGTTTGGATACCCCAACTTTAAAGTGCAGAATTTTAATTCTGATTTTTTTTTTGTTTAATGATTTGTGTATCTAGGTAGGTATGTACCTACTCAGTTCACATAAGATAATACCTAATGGAATCCATTTGAGATTGCCTGGACAAAATGTCAGTTTTTTTTTAGTAAAATCAACAAAGCTATTTTAAATTTGTGTTTTGTTTTGGTTCTGAAATTCATTAAATTTTATAAAGCTTAGTGTATATCTTTTACCTTAAGTAGGTACATACGTAAATGTACTTAGGTACATACATATGAACATAAATAGGGTGTGTAGAACTAACATTACGAATAGCTTACGCGAAGAAAATAAAGGATATTTATTTATGAGTGATATGCTTTGGGTATAGAAAACAAGCTTCAACTTAAATAGGTGTAGATTCATCGATTCCGTTCACCTTGGTAGGTACCTGACTATACCTACCTACTCATAATTATTATTTTATTTATGAATTCTGTAAAATTAGCCTTTTTAAAAAAAAAATGAATCAAATGAGACTATTGTTAAGTACCTACCTAGGTATATAAACCAACCAATATACCTAATTGGTAGGTAGGTAGGTACCTACTTATTTAGATGCCTATTAGGCCAATGCCACACGAGCGTCCAAATGGACGAACTTCCATTTGGAAGCGTGTCCAGTATAAAACTCTCTTGATGTCACACGAACTTCTTTTTGGACGCGCGGACGGAATGTTTTACTAAGTTAGTTCCGTTTCTTTGGTTGATAAATTAAATTAATATAGAATTAGTGGATGATAATTAAAAAAATGGCCCCTACCGCCTTCCCTGTTGTAATGAGCCCAATAAAATGTATAACATTTTTGTAGAGGGGAGTTGGAGTATTAACAATGTGGAATATTGTTTTTCAAAATTCTGAAAATTTTCATCAACTTTTTAGAATTTAGAACACTTTTTTGTTTATAACCTGATTAAATAACCTCCATTGCCTCTCTTGTTAGGTTTATACCTATAAAATTACAAGCAGAATTTTAAGCAAGGGTTCAGGGAATAACTTTGCATAATTAGTTTCTCAAATTTCTAAAATTTTACATCAACTCTTTAATTTAGAATTCCAGGAATCGAATTCAATTTATCTCCCATTACGGATTTAGGGTGGAAGGGGTTACCCCTCCTCAAATATTTTTAAACACAATTGTAGCCTGATATTTTATCTTTGTTTTAAGATCTTAACCTCGAAAATAGGATCACTACAACGAAAGATATAATTTTTTAAAAAAAAAAGCTTAACTGTGAAATTTTCCACAATTTTGCACCTAACGGGACTTTCTCCACTAGTAGACTACCGAGAGCAATGAACCAAACACACTTTTTCTATGCAATTTTTCCGATTTCTCGACTAAATTAAAATTAAAATAAGATTGTGAGGCTTGTGGTGTACTTAAAATATCAAATGAAGTATCAAAATAATCGCTGTTTTCCTGATATTCGGAATAAGAAAAAACCAAATTAAACCATACATGCATTGATAAGATATGAGCTCATAGAACAAGGCTTATAAAATTGCCGTTATCTCAGCTCAACGGTATTTTAGGAACTCAATTTTTTCTATTTAATTTTGTATATATTATTTCTTTTATCTGTAAAAATGTCAACAATATCTATTGCTCCACTAAAAAGATAAAAATAAAATACACAAATAAAAGCCATCTAAAAATTATCTGGAAGCGGGTCCACTTGGAAACTCGTGTGACCATACTAATTTGCGACAATACCCCTCATGCCGTTTTACAATCTGCGCGGCATGAGATTCAAACAATTATTGACAAAGTTGGACGCGCGGACGAAACCAATAAGTGGACGCTCGTGTGTCCATTCATATAATTTCTAATATTTCTTGGTTCTCAGGACGTAGGTACTTCCAAATGGACGCGCAGAAAAAGACGCTCGTGTGGCATTAGCCTTATTGTTCTATTTTTTGTTTGGGCTAGGTTAAAAAAAATTGATGGTGCGAAAGCTCGTGAAAAAACCAAATCTGAACGGCTAAAGTGAGACAAACTTTTTCGTGGCAATAAATTCCTATTCTTTGACAGCCAAATTAATAAACGTGGAATAGCGAAGGATTAGACCTTATTTCTTGGACTAAGTGCAAAATGTTATCAATAAAACAAAATTTCTACAAAGTGACGTTTACTAAACTAAACCACCGAAAAATGTGGTTTAGCGAAGGAATAAGAACCAGATGTGTGAATTTATTCTGAGATTTATCGAGTTTTTAAATCATTTGCAACTTGGTATTTGACAAAATCAGCCAGCAACGATAACAAAAAAATATAAAAGCAGATAGATAAATCCAAAATATAGATTCATAGCAATTGTTGATGATGACCTAAACTAGGAAGTAAATGGTGGACACTCTTTTTTATTCTTCTTGTAATGAAACTTTTCCATTTTTAAAATAAAAACAAAACAAAAGGAACAGATACAACACAAACAATGATTGAAAAATGATAATAGTTCTGACAGAAATTCTTAGGTGTGTTTGATAACTTGAGCTTTATTTTGTTGTTGTTGTTTTTTTTTTTTTTTTTTTACAGATTATCACAATCTCTGTCAGAATCCATACGGAGTTTGCAAAACTGTGAAAATGTCAAGTTACCAAACAGGCATTTCACTTATTGTAGGTAGTAGATTTTCTTAAGGGATTTTCAGTAAACGTCACTTTGTTATTCCACGAACATTTTCTTAAGGGATTTTATTAATAGAAAATTTTAATCCGTAGCTTAACTCTTAAGCCCAAAACAGATGTGCAGCTTTTTCCCCATGCAGCGAAATTAGAAATAGAGATATCATGCAGCAAAGGCTGCATGCAGAGCCTGGAATATGTCAGCTCTCATAAGAACCTGTGTAAATTTATTTTCGCTGCATTGGAAAACGCTGCACATCTGTTTTCGGCATTATTCCATGGTGTAGTAAACTCGTGGAATAAAAGTGGAATTAGCGTTTTTTATTAATATGGCTGTGAGGATTTATCAATTAAGTACTTGCAATAGGTGGCCTTCGACCTTCGCACTTAGCATTTTGCCACAGGTAACCGGAAGTGACTTAAGGCTTACCAATAAATATTATAATAGTTCTGTTTAGGTACATATACCTATGTCTTTAGTAATTTAATTGGTCTTGAAGGTCGTCTGCCCCTCCGCCGCGTATATATTGGGCACCCAAAAAGCTCTATTTTCAAGCTGCACGAAAACAAATTTAGGTAATATTTCGTAGGAAGGTGCTTTTAATCGCAATCAATATAGGTACCTATATTGTAATTGTATCTAAAGGAAATCTATGTTTTAATACTGCACCCAAGGTAGTGGAAAAAGTCGAAGTACATAGGTAGATAATAATTTTGTTTAAGGATAAATGATAGGTATACCTAGACTTCCCAATTCTTCCCCACCTGGAATTAGTAGGTACCTACAATAGTTTTAGGTAGGTACCTATACGATTTAGTTAAATGTTTTAGGATTTTTAGTATGATAATTCGAAATGAATTTAACCTAATTTACTTTTTTAACATTGAAGGTAGGTTTAGTATCAATTTATTCATAAAAAATGCTTGAAATTAAGAAAAATTCTGAAATTATCAATTGAAATTTGTAAAACAAGTGTAAATTAGTGTAAAATGTTTTCGGAGCAAATGTTGAAATTTTTAAATTTTGCTCAGAATTAAAAATGGCTGTGTAAACTACTTTGATGAATAAAATTAACACTCGAAACCTATTCTATTCGATTTTCTTTTTTCGGAATTTTAGTTCGAATTAAAAATGGGTTTCAGAGAAACTTTTACGATTAAAATAAAGACTCAAAAGTCAAAACCTTTTTAATTATGTAAAAAAGCAATGATTCACAATTCACATTGCAAAGTCTCGGCCTAAAACAAACACCTGAAGATGCTCTGGAATCAACGAAACAACAAAAAGTGTACCTACTCCATATAAATTTAGCCCAAATTCTTGGATAACGATATTTACCGATTTTGTTTTGGCACAACAAGGGAGGGTACCATGATATGTTTTGATGAAAGGCAAAGCCGATTTTTTTTTGGCAAAACGCAACAGCAGCAGCCAATAGGAATCGCTTGCAAAACATTGGTCGTTAAAAATATGATTTGTATGGGGAATCCGCATGAGATTAGAGTAAGTTATAATGGCCTGCATTTCAATATCATTGCAAATGAATAATAAACACGAAAACTAAGCTCGGAGTTGGTCGAAAAACAAAACAATTTATACAGATTGTCGGTTGTCACTTTGTCTTTTTTATTAGAACGATTTGAAGAGAAAGTTTATATGAGGGGTATTCGTATTCATGATGCAACGTCGCTTCGGAAAACCATCGTAAATACATCTTAAACTTCGGAAAGTTGTATGGGAATCCTGACGTTCAATATGGTTTTCCGACGTTTTGCATGGATACCCCTTTTGAATCAAGATTTTTTCAGCTTAAAATACAAATTGTAGAAGTACCTATATGTTATCTAATTTTACAATTCGTGTCTAAAAAATATGGTTTTCAAAGTTAATTTTTTTTTTTTAGTTTTAGATCATGTACCTACCTATTTTTTGTAGGCAGGTCTATGTATAAAATGTTAAAAGGTGCCTAGATGTATCAGGTCAAAATAAGATTTTGCTAATTTAAACTGATTTTAAAGAAAATAATTTAAGAACGGTTTTATGTAAGTAGGTGCATATGTAGTTACATGCAATAGGTGCTTTCTTAGAAAAGGATAACTTTAAAATGAAATAAATCACAGGCATATGTATGTTTTTAATATCCTTGAAATTGACTTTATTCCAAATACATTATTTTCTGGCAATTTTGAATATGATTTCGGACACGTGGTCGCTGCGGCTGGCGTGTATAGGTACATATCTACATGGTGTAGGTCCAATTTCACTCTATTATTCACTAATTTATTCAAATTTTCATACAAATATCATTAACTGAAAAAAAAGGTTATCTAATGGCGTAAAATCTCACGAACAGGGTGGCAATAGTTAAAAAGTCCATTTTGTGAAATTAATTGTTAGTCAAACGTTTCTTTCAATAAAATTAATTGTATCCCACGCTGAATTGCATTGGCATGTGGGGCGTGGTGTCGTGCTGTCCTGCTGAAACTACGTCTGTAATCAGATTTTCCAGAGTTTTAAGAGGTTAGGTATATCGCAAAATTTTAGAAAATTATTTCAAAATCAATTTAATGGTAGTAGGTACCTATAATAGAAAAAAAAGTAAAATCATCTTTTGTATTTTTTTTTAAATTAAACAAAATGAATTTTCAATAAATTCCATTTAATTTTTTGAAGAGAAAGATTCTTTGTTGATATTTTCTCATGCAATCATTGTTGTGTTGTTCGTAAAATTGAAAACAAAAAATTTATAATCAAAAAAAGATGACCGTTTTTTAGAAATTTATCTTAAAGAGGATATAAAATACATAAACAAGAAGATAATTATATTTTTCTCTACAGATCAATAAAAAAAATAAATTTGTCCTGTTTAAAATGCAAGGTGACATTTCAATGGACTAATTCTTTTTTATGGAAATCAAAAAAATAAAATAATCGCACGAAGGTTTTTATTTGTACCTACCAAAATATGTAAGATAAACCTGCATATATGTACCTATTTTATGCAATAAGGTATCCATTTCAAAATAAAGCAAACAAGTGAAGTGAAATTCGTATCTCTTTTTCGTTGAATATAGGTATCTCTTAATTGATTGTTAAGATATTCGACAGTTTTTTTTTTATTAAATGAAGTACCTATCTAGATAGTGGAAGGTAGGTACTTGTCTTGTTTACATAACAAAGTGTTTTTTTTTTTTTTAACTTTGCACACCTTTGAATCAAGCAAAAAAAAATTTAACAATTTGGATTTTGTCTAATGTTTTTTTAGATGAATCTCTCTAAAGCAAAGGGAGAAAACTTTAAGATCGTCAAAATTTCTTATCATGATGATAAATAAATTCGTATATGAAATGATTTTTAATAAAACAGTTAAAAATTAATATTATAATAATGTAAAAGTTTTGTTTGTCTGTCTGTTTGTTGCTCTTCATCTCAGAAAATACCTGCGAGTGATTGTAATGATATCTAATTGGTAGAGTGAGAGCTTGGAACATGGTGATGGACATAGAGGCTAATTTTCTTTTCAAATCTTAAACAAATTTACAAAAACAAAAATAACTAAAACCAAAAAAAAATGAAAATTGATTTAAATATATGGTAAATAAAAAAGTTTTTTTAACAAATATGAAGCAAGGTGAGCACGGGTTTGCTAGTTTAGAATAAAAAAAACTTACTGTTTAATCATATTTTCATATTTATACCCCCGTTTTTGTTTTAAAAAACTAACAATGCAATTTTCTCTTTAGGTATGATTTAATTATTTATTTCTATCCAGGGAAAAATTCGATTCCCGGTATTTTTCCATATTTTTGTCATTATTGTCCTGCGGAGCTAAGAGAAAAATCTGGCAACGCTTACCCAAATAACTTAACATAGTATTTATTTATTAGGTGTTATATACATGTATTCCTTAAGACTTTTAGGGCGGTATTCACGGAGCCCTCATAACTTGAAAATAATTTGTGATATTCACCAAACCAACCACTCAGTCAGTAATGTACGTGGTCTGCTCTCTCTTAACCTAACCATCAGACATGCCCAAAGTGTGAAATTAAATTACATATTGTTTCTTATTAAAAAATTTCAAATATTTCACAATGGTTAAAATTAATTAATTTCTGTAACATTTAACTTAGATATTTTAAAGGGAACATTTAAATTTAGCTACAACTGTGTTGGTACATACACGATGTAGCTAAAGAACAACTGTAAGTTGGATATGTATGTACACATATGTACAAAATCATTGAATAAAATTGTGTGATCTAAAGCGACCCTATTTCATTGATATTGGTTAGAGGCGTGTATTCTAAATAGAAAAAGATTTCCTCTAATAAAATAAAAGCTATCGCTTATTATTGAATATATACCAACCTACCTAATTAAATTCATTTCGTTTGCTGAAAGCGATAAGATGGTGGCTGGCTGGGTTTGCCATAGACCGGAAATACGAATTGCGAAATTGCCGAAAGTAGGTACAATGCCTGTGACAGAAAATCTCCTATCACTCAATAGGTACCTAGTGCTGCTGTTGTAAATGTGCTGCTTTCTGCCTGATGAGTTTGACATAATTGTTATACATTAATTCTGTACTCGCAATATAGGTTTTAGGCTACGGTTATACGTCCATCGCTAGTAAACTAGTGCGCTAGTAAAAAAATTGTGGACAGTTCATGTTAGTTCTATTCACATTTCTTGGTATTTAATACTTTAAATTCTTTTAAGACCACATTTAGCATTTAAAAAGAGAACTTTTCGCACTAGTAAGCTTAAGTTTTGATTTGCTATCGCCTACTAGTGTGAACTAGTGCGTACTCTCTTACGAGAAAGCAACAAGCTTGATCTATAACCATGTTAATGATTATCTATACATTAGACTTACTAGCCTACTAGCGCCAACTGGTGCACTCGCTTACTAGCGTTGAACGTAACCGCAGCCTTAGGGCCACTTGCACGAAGTTTTCTGACAACACTAACTTCTCCTTTATAAATAATTGCGATCTATTTGAATGCGACGAGAAAACGAGACGTCAGCGTGACGAGATCTCTTCTCACTGTTGTTCTCTTTTTTAAAAGAGTTTCAAACAATGAAATGTTGCATAATAAAGTATTTCTCGTCCACACGTTGTTTCTTTTTTTTTTTCAATTTTTCGAACTTCATGACGTGACGTGATGACGAGAAATACCTAATTATGTATTATTTCCCTGTTTCAAATTCTTTTTTAAGAGAGGCCATCTGTGAAGAGATCTCGTCACGCTGACGTCTCGTTTTCTCATCGCATTGCGAAACAAACTTGAAACAAATCACGTTTTAGCAAACAAATTTTTCTCTATCTACGTTTAAAAAGTTCTCTCGATAAATATTTAAGCTCTGAAAATTTTAAAATTTTTTATGCGAAAACGTCTCATATCAAAACGTTAAAGTTCGTTCGATTTTCTTTTCTGTTTCTCTCAGAAAATTAGCTTTTGAAAAACTTCTATGAATTACTACCAGAACCAGAAGCCAGGTTACCTGGTAGGAAAATCTTATTAATTTAAAACAATTTGTGTTTTGCTCTTCGTCTATTCAGACTAAAGTGTTGAGTTCTTTGGACATTTGGCTTGTTATTATATTGTTTTTTTTTTTTTTTTAATCTATCTCCGTTAGTTTTAAGCTCGTTAGCATTCCTTAACTCTACCTTACCATGTTTCATTTAAAAAATGGAACATAAACTTAAATTAAAAGATTATGATATGATGTCCAGTAAAATAATAATAATAAAAAAAAAAAAACAATAATAAACATGAGTGGGCTCGGCAATATAAATTAAAATAAACATAACATTTTATTTTGTTCTAGAAAGTTGAAAAACATGTTTAAATATTTAATTCACTCTATCTTCTATTGAATTTCAAATACTTTGGTAATGTAAACGCCTTTTAAATTCTTTTGAACATATACATAGCAAGCGTGTTCATTAGATGTTTTCTTATTTTAAGATACATTTTTTATATTCATCTACTTGTTTTTTTAATTTGATTCATCTTCATTAACTTTCATGGGTTATACCTAAATTTTGCAGAATGACTAATTTAATCTTTGTTGTTCTTGTGTTCTACGAACATTATAATATCGACCGTTAAATTAGTTAACAACATAATATTTTCAAGATAGTTACACGTATCTGATTCCTATATTCGTATATCTACATTATGCATACCTAAATTTATTTTTTTCAACCATCACCGAAGTGGTCGTTAAAAAACATTCGAATTAATTTTAATTTACGGTCGCTGATTTCTAAAAGCGTACAATACATAAAAAAAAAATCTAAATTAAATTGCTTACCCAAGTTGTGATGATTCTTGATGAGGATCATATAGCTAATATATTTTTTTTTGTTTCTCAGAATTAAAAACACATACCTTCTCGTATAATACATAATAATAGTGTGACATGAAATTATTCGTTGTGCTTTGATCGTGTTAATTCTGAAAAACATATCCAGATACAAATTTTATTAGTTCATTTAAATTAATGTTTACGTATGTTTTTGGCGAAGTTTATTAAATTTAAATTAAAGAGCCGTAATTTTTGTTTAAGGTACATAACATAGATCCTATTAAAATGAAAAGCTGTTCTGTTGTTTGCTCTTTTTTTTTTTTTTTTTATTTAGTGTTGTAGAAATAATATACATATGTATATCTGGGTAGGTACCAACTGATTTCAAGCCAAGGGTAATTAATTTTAAGTTTTTATAGTTTGGCTTATGGAGCGCACGTAACAAAAATCAAAGCGCCAGAATAAAAAAAAATGTCATAATGCTCAAAATATCACGAAAAGAAGCATTAAATGAAAGCCAAATTGAATGACCTTACCCTGAAGTTTTCATAACCCTAAAAGTTTTTAAATTATAAAAATTACCTCACAGGTTTTTCTAAATTTAGTTAATTTGTAAGTACATAGTAGGTAAATAGTACTAGAAGTAGTATGTAGTACCTACCTGTATCATAAGCTACATTTTAGTGAATTTTATTTCCGAAAAATAGTTGTTAATGGCACCTCTCATAGAACTATTTGTTTTTATGTTCGCTTGTCTCGAAAACATTTCAACTGATTTTAAACAAATTTTTTTATGAAGAATGTTTTAAAAAAATTTAAATGACAACGCATTTTTAATTTTTTTTTTTCAATTAAATTTGGTGGTGCAGCAGCTCGTGAAGAACCAGGGCAAAGTGATTTACAACTGTAAACCATTTTTTTCTGCCTAATCCGAACGAATAAAAAGATATGCATTTTTACATCACATACCCTTAGAAGATTTTTCACTTTATTATTGTATTTGTGATGTTATGCTATGCTAGATTCTGGGCTAAAACAGAATTTTTAACAAGATTGAGTTTATTAAAGTTAAAATCGCTAAATGCCTGTTTTATCTTTTTATCATCATATGTGTGTACTTTTGTAACTCCAAATGTCACTCCAGCTGGAGTTTATTAAGAAAATAGGTTTAGTATACCTACCTACCTGCTAGTTAAAAAAAATTTAAACTAAGATCTTTAAAAAAAAAGATTAAAAATCGTTACGTATTAAAAAAGGTAAAAATATGATATTTTTTAAAAAATCAAAATAAATAAAACAAAAATGTTTACATAGATTTTTGAATGTAATTTTTTAAAAGAACTATTATGCAAAAATCAAAAAAAAAATTGAAATAACTTAAAAAACGGGGAAGAAATTGAAATATTTAATAATTTAAAAAATTAAAATAAATTATAGGTTTTTATTTTTCAGAATTTTTGAATTTTTTTTTTTATTAAAAGCATTATAATTTTATAAAAATCAAAAAACAAAATTAGAATAGCTTGTTTAGTTTCAGAGAAAAAAAAATAAATGGTGAAAAATGTGAAAAGTACAAATTAGTATGTGAACTTTTTAAAATTCGAAATAAATTATAAATTTATTTATTTACATTTTTGGATGTGGTTTTTTAAAGGAATATTTGAAAAAGAATAATCAGAAAATAAATTGAGAATAGCTACATTAGTTCGAGAAAAAAAAAAAAGGTTAAAAGTGCAAAACCTCCATACAAAATTTTATGGGAAATGTATGGCTTTTAAGGCACGGGTTAATGACCTCGGACAAATTTTTTTTGGTCAATAAATTTTTCGTAGCACATAAACTTTCGATTAAGTGGTTGGCCGATCCGAAAGAGTTTGGGAACTAACGGACACCCTAATGTACATACATAGGTACATGTACTTTTCGCTCTCATCGAAACATTTTTTTTTTTATTTTGGACTATACCTACTTGTTTTAGAAATGGAAATTTTAATTCCACATTAATGTACATATATCTTGGCTTTTAAATTTGTTTTCCTAAAAATATTAGATATCAAAATCTTAAACATGAAAATTTTTTCTATTTAAGAAGTTGATGCTCTGAATTTGAATACATATGACCTCAAACATCTCATTAGCTTTTAAGTTTATTACACATACGCATAGCTACCGAATACCTATCTACATTGGGTTGCTAAATTATAAAAGTGACAGTATTTTTTTTCTTGATTTTGAGGTTTAAGTCAATTTAAGATTTTTTAAGATAAAAACTTCTTCAGAAATGCAGTCACACTCTTGGCTCTATGCCCAGGTGCCAAGCCGTGGCAAACGATTGTGGGTTCTAGCCTTGCCTCATGGTACTTTTGACGGTATTAAAGCGTTGATAGAGATATGACGTATCACACCAAGTCCTTCGAAGGGACCATTTGGCATCTGGAACAGGCGAGAACTGGAAATTCGGTCCAAGAATTTTTCTGAAATGACGATCCATATATTTATCTATTATAAGAACAAAATTAAACAATTTTTTGTAAACAATAGAGATGCAGCTCGAAAACATATTGTTTTATAAAAATATATTGATATTGTCATTTTTGATGTTATTTATCAAAAACCGTGTATTTCTACCAAGGTACTCTTGTATCTAGGTACTTCAAATAACAGAATACCTAAGTGTATCTATTAAAAATGTGCTTAAGTAATACAATATTTCATGTCAAAAATGAATTGGCAATAGTACATAATTCATAAAAAAAACAAAAAAAAAAAAACAGTATTTCCCTATTCGAAAAAAACATAGGTAAGTGATAACAACATTTGCGTCTTATCACGTCTCTTAATTTAACATAAAAGAAAGGATTCAACAAGAAACTTCAATGGCTTTTGCTGTTTCCATCATGCATGTTGCAATGAATAAACACCAATAAACAAACTTATGATCTAAGTAGGTACATACTTAACTAACTACTAACAGAATAAAAAACGAAAATAAAAAAAAAAAAAACCAAAGCAACAAGAAAACACTTTCGAAAAACATTTGTAGAACATCAAGAGCAGTTTGTTATGTCAGGGACACAAGATCTTTGTGTAGAGTGGTTAGTGAAATAGCAAAGTTTCTCTACCGTCACCATATACCGATTGAAAATGTGGCAGAAAATGAAAACACATGTCCAATCCAACGACCTACTCTAACCAGTGTTGACTATACCATACTTATATATGATAGTTGTCACTGGACATGTTGTTCTACTAAATGAGCAAAGTGTTAGAGGGGTGTAATGGTCATTAAATTAATTTACTTAATTGACTTTCAATCAGATTATGCGAATACCTATACCTACTGGTGGGCTCGAATCAAGCTTTATACCATTACCAAGAGACACTACACCACTTCGACTGTGAGTTCTTTTTGTCATGCAAGGTGTCAATTTGTGAACCAATGACACCAATAACTGTATCGCACTGCTACAACTACCTTTACCGCAAATCAAAGCTATTCAAATAGATTTGTGACACATTATAGACCAAAGAAAAATAATCAGAGACAAAGTAGCCGCCGCCGCCGACGACACACGGTAGATTCTATATTGTGAATCTTAAGGCTAAACACATAAGCCCAGATATAAAGACAAACTTCCACTTCCCGAACTTCTGCTAACATCATATTGCAGCTAAAAAATCGATAAGATTAAGACAGCAAAGAGAAGTCTGAGAATAACATACGACTCGCACCTTATCATTCGATTTATCAATCCAATTTTCCAACTAACATTTGATTAGTTTACTTCGAGCAAATATTTAATTCCAATCCAAAGCCAAATCAAATCAATTTTAATTGACTCACCCGAAGTCAAGCGGTTTTTAAAAACATATCAGACTGTTCACAAAGGCCCTTATAGCTTCATCGCTCACTCTATCTTTCTCTCTTACTCTCTCTCTTAGTCCATTCAAAGTTATTTTATATGTGTCTATACTTCAAAGAAGGATAAGAATAAACCTTCAGCTAACATGACAAAAATGATAGGCGAACACGATTGTGGATTTGATTTGTTGTACATATATTTGCTGGGCTTTAAATACACAACAGAACATCAGTTATGTGACAAAGTGAAGCGACATAAAACGTCAGTGTCAGTTGACAACGATGATGGCGGCGAGTTCTCTTAAGAACCTCATCATCACCAAGCAGCAAAGGAAAAACCCTAATTCAATAGCTATGATAAGACTAAGTTAAGACTTAGGGAAATGTTGTACTCTCTGTAAGTGGCCACTTAAAGGGTAAACGATATAATGTATTTACCACCGTCCGAATATGATTCCAGTGTGGCCACAGAATTCGAATACTTATTCCAAAAAAAAATCATAAATTAAATAAAATAAAAAATAAATGAATTTGATGATGCGATAGCTCGCATCTTGCTACGTTGCGCTGCTTGTGTAGAATGAAGAGGACCTTTTATTTTCTGCCGAATCCGAACGAATAAAATGAGAGGCAGTTTTCCGTGATAGAGGGGATACTTTTAGAGGGTTTGCCATTTCCTCGAATGTTTTTAGGTGGCATACGCTAGGATTCGATCACCAGGCCTTCGGCATGACAGTCCTACATTCTAAACATTACCTACGTCACGGGATAATACAATTTAAATTAATTTATTGTAAAGTACTTTGTTGTTTTTTTTTTTTATATATAAACAAGAAGGACAGGAACAAAAACTAACTTACATACTTATATAGCAATAAATTTTCAACTTATATTTAGTATGGATTTATATGAGATAAGCTTGAAGATTCAACTTGAAATAATAGGTTGCAATATATATTGGTTGAAAAGATCGCTAAGTCCCCTTTCCCACGAAGCAACTGAGCTTCCAGCAACAATCAGTTCATTGGCGAGAAGGGCAGGAAGAAAGAGGCGTAAACAAAATCTCCCCGGTCAACAAATTCAGGAGATTTATTTTGACGTTCCTTTTCACACTACGTTTGTGTGCGTTCAAACAAGGTAGTTTAAAAAAAAAAAAAAAACAAGCAAATCTCTTCGGGTTTTGTTTCTTGCGTGTGAAAGGTATACAAGAGACTTTTAAGGAGATTTAAAGAAAATGTCAAAAAAATCTCCAGCAACTTGTATTTTCGTGTGAAAAGGGACTAAGTTGCCAGAAAAAAAAAATTAGGTTTTTAACAGGAACCATTGTTGCCGCAACATAAAATAAAGAATCGCTGAAACAATCTCAAAAAGTTGGTATAGATTTGCTGAAGTTCTCATATAAAGTCGCCAGAAGTAAATGCTTGTTTAAAAATTTCGGAAAAGAGAAGAAATATCGAAGACATTTAAACAGAATTTAAAATCCAAAAAAATAGTGCTTTGAGAAACCATTAAAAATTATGGAAACAGCAAAAAAAGTTTTTCTTTTTTATATTTTTAAACGGGAATTTCTAAAAAACCTGATGTCATGTGATAGAATATTTTATCAGGTTCGAATGCAGCACACCAAAAACCTTCGGAAAAGTATATTTTGGTTTCTATAATAGAAAATTTGTTGAGCAGTGTTATTCGTAAAAGCAGCAGGCAAATATCAATTTTTTGTTTTGACTTTCTGAAGCTTTTTTAATATTTTTTTCTGTTTAATTTCAAAAATACTTACATAAATCAAAAAAAATGAAACTATAGTAGACATCATATTTGTTCATCCTCTATCCAACACCTCCATCAGAAATAATACTGATATCTCAAGAATTTTTCAATCCTTTTTTTTTATTTAGATTTAAAAATCTTCACATCATATGGATTTTCAAAATTTTCCATAAATTTTATGAAAAACTTAAATATGTAGAAGATTTTTTGCTACTTTTAGTCCAATGCGTCATGCCCAGGCATGACAGTTGGGCTCATCAGTTAAATACTATCATTCGTGCCCTTCGAAATTCAAAGAAAATTGCAACATTTTTCTGTAATTTTTTCGATTTTTTCTATGGAATTCTTCACATGAATGTTTTGTTGTTATCTCAAGCACATCAAGTTGAAAACCGCATTTGACTTTATATGCATATACTATGAGCTTATTGTCCCCTTTCTGCCTTAACCACGTATCTATACAAAATGAAATTTGCTTAGAACTTAATGATATCTCTTAACTGATTAAAATAAATTATGAACCTGATTTTTTCTTTAGTTTATCCAAAAATATATCAAATTTAAATCATACAAAAATTCAGTTTCAATACTCCGTTTTATTGAGGAAAATCATCTGTTTTAACCAGGTCTTTCAAAATATTTTTTTTTTTGTTAAAGCAGACAGGGTACGTTATATGAAACGAAATTTGTCTAAAACCTACTTCATATTGGATTGAAACGGTAGCGTCCTTCCTTTACTATGACGAGGGACATTTTCACCTTAGTGAATGTGTTAACGGAACGTTATTTACCTAATATCTGAGAGAGCTTTATCAAAAAGACCTTTAAACTAGAAAAGATAACCTGTGCCTAAGGTAAGCTGCCTCAAGATTATAGGGATCATCGGTAATTAGTTTTTTGGGAAAAATATCTAGCGGCTATTTTGACTTCAGCATGCTGCCTTTTTAAGCTTGAGGATGTTCGGTTTCAACAAGATGTGGCCGCAGCCCAATTAGTAAGCCAGAAAGGGCTTTTCCTTTCATCTTGCCAAGTGGAAATTTCAACTGTTTTTTGTATTATAATTAAAGCTACCAATATACTGAACAGAATGGGAAAAGTTAACAAAAAAATGTTCTTATTCAATCGTACTGAGTTTCATTCCAATTAAAAACCAAAGCGTCTTCCACACACGCAATATTTTGCTTTTTATGTTATTTAGGTCATAATGGGTAAGAAAGTTCCAGCAAGCCAACACCATCTCAAAAAGGCTCAGGGGCTCGCTTAGCGGTGATAATGAACTGTACATTCAATTTTAGACTTTCTACATGAAAAATTGATAATATGTTAAAGCCAGTAAAATAACTGCTTATAATATAAAGTGGTACCTAGGTATAATTTTCTATGTATAAAGGTATAATGAGTGTCAATATCGAAAAGCAAACATTTGCCGATCGGAAAATGGTTATCGGCGGATAATTTTCAATTGATAAATTGTGAATAACTTCAAATTTGTTTTTGCGATGTTTTTTTTTTTTTTTTTTGTAAATTTTTGTTTTCACTTACCTACCTAATTTCTATGAAGTTGGAAAAGTGCCCCTTAAAACCGGGTTAAAACTTTTTATATTACTTAATTATTCGCCGTTATTTTTCAATTAGTTGCGTTAGTTTGAATATTGTCGTGCAATGTTTTCTATGTTTTCTATGTTTTTTTTTTATTTTTTTTTAAATATTATTTTTAATATTTTTTGATTGATTTTACGAAGATATAAAAAATGTTTTCCGTAAAACTTACATTATTTTGTCGATCAATATAATTTTAAGTTAAATGAAGCATACAACGCTTTACCTACACATGTAGCTTTATCAAAAAAAAAAAAACCTTTTACTTGGAATTGGATGGAATTCTCTGTTAAGTAAACAACGCACTAACCAAAATATTTTTTTTTTATTTAAAAAAAAAAAAGGTATACCTACTTCAAATAACTTTGAATACGAATACGTTGGCAACACTATCCATAAATTATAATTGAAACTTGTTATTCTTATCCCCATATTTATCTTGGTAGTGTTTATATGTGTATATTGTATAAGGCTGTCTAAATAATATATTATTTATTTTAATAATTCAAATCGATCGATCGGTGTTGTCAATCTGAACATGTTGGCGGTGTTTTTGATCGAAGCTCTCATGTTTTTGATTAAATTTAAAATCCAATTGATAATTTTTTATCTCTTTTCTTCGGTTTATCTTCTTTAAAGTCTCGAAGAAAAAAAAAAATATATGTACATGTCCCTTTATTAGCTACTGATTAGGGAGTACATGTTTTTTTTTTTTTATTTGGTTCTTACCCGTCATTTTGTTTATATAGTGTTTAAGCATTTATCTTAAAATATTAATCTTTACTTGATAAATTGACAGCGATTTAATATTAATGTTTAAATTTGTATTATTATTATTTTTTTTTTTTATTTTTTAGAACGCCGTTTCATCGAGTCCATCATCGCCACCATCCGCTGCATCTGCCACTGTGCCAGTATCGATGGCTGTAACGTCAACAGTGCCGCCTGGGGCACGTAGTGCGTCGCCTTGTTCTGCGGCAACACCATACGGTCAACCAAATACCCGATGCTGTGATAGTGGACGAACAATATTCACCGATCCAATTACCGGACAAACGGTGTGTTCGTGTCAATATGATTTGTTAAATTACCCGCGATTAGCAGCTGCCGGTGGACTAGTTACGGCAACTGGTCCCGGTGGTGTACCTTTGGGTGTCTATCCGGAAGGTATGGCTGCATATCTGTCTGGAATGGGAGCCGAACAGCCACCTTTTTATGCAAATCCGGTAAGTTCCATATTTGTATGTTTTTTTTTTTCGTTTTTTAATAAAATGTTTTTGACTTCGGAAGAAAATATTTGACTGAAAAAGAAAAGAGGAAAGAATAGAAAACTTTCTACTGATAGTAGTGATAGTGAGGACGAAGAAGGCGACGAAATTAACACTTGCGATGATGAAATTTCAGATGAAGGTAGTACCTAGTAATAAGTGCCAAGTGGCCATATTACAAAACAATTAACTTAATTTTCACACTAATGTGGGGCTTTTTACCCAACAACCGAGTTACAAAACGCCCCACGCAAACTTTTTTTTTTTAAATAAATATATAATATATGCAACGATATTTTAGTAGAAAGTGAATTACTAAACCTATAAGAAAAAAGGCTGCTGATTTTGTATTTAATAAAAGAATTATTATTTTTGTTCTATTTAAGATTCTAAAAAAGTGGGGCGTATTGTATAGTTTTACCCTACACTTCTTATATTTAAATCTATAAAACGTATGATTTACGATATAAAAGAGTTCCATCGCATTTAGGTAGATTACTTACACCCACTACTGTATAACTTCTATAAATGCAGCTCGTGTATATATATCCTCAATTCATTCCAACAAGAAAACAAAAATGTTCATCTCTTAAGCCTCTTATCGGATTGGATATTTTATAAAATAGACATATTAGCAGCCCACACACAAGCTCGTTTTATTTTTGTTTTTGACAAATTAACACCGGAATTTGTTAAGTATACATTTTATATTGATACATAATGGCACCAAGATAGATTGTAGAATCTCTCCATTTTATGGTAAAGCCATGCGGGTGAGAGATAGCAACAAAAGAGGGAAAAGTATTTTGTTTTGTTGGGAACACCAAAATTCATTTGACCAAGCCATACGTTTTTTTTTTGATTTTTTTATTATATTTTTAAAATAGAAAAATTAAGAAAATTGAAGAATATGGATTTTTGTAAAAAAAAAAATCTCTCAATTTTTTTCGTCTTCAGCAGACACTGTTTATGAGAGAGTTCACTGTACTTAGATTATCCTGTAACTATTTTTTACATATTTAATTCAAAACCATAACTTTTACAAATATAAGTACTTTTTGTTTCCAAATTTCGTGTACAAAGACAATATTTTCTGCGCAAAAATAAATTCCTTGTTATGAATGCTCGACCACCAAGAGTTGCTTTGCACGCGCATTCATTAATCCTTATCGCCCATATAATTCTACACAAAAAGTTGTAGGTATGATGTCCCTTGTGAACTGCGCATATACAGCTCGTCTCACTGTTGCGCACATAAACCATCCTCGTCCAAGCTCCAAGAGCAGAACCCGAAAAGGGACAATTTTATTCTTATGTTCTGCTCCGAGTGTCCGCGTTCACTTATTCTGAAGATGATGCTTATAGCTAGCTAGAGCTTAGTGCCACATATATAGCTGCAAAATGACATGGGATGTTGACTTTGATGTCATATTTTATTTTAGCCTTATAGTTTGTTGTTTATATTTTGTTTGCAGACAACAAAATTCATCTCAAAGGACCATACCTTATATTGTATACTGATACTGGATGCAGCCACACAACCATCATCCGAAGACTGATTATTTTCCTTATAGAAATCACCTTCGGGGGTGGTCATGGTCAATGTGATGGCACCAGAGGGAACTGGGAAAAATGACAGTCATCCTTAATGCTGTCCCACAAGAAAGAAAAAATATATGTGGAATGTCTTCTTTTTCTTTGTTGGGCCACGCGTTTACCGGGCGGACCGGACGGACGGATCCTTTTGTCATTCACTTAGGTTCGTTTGTTGTATACCTACATATGTCTAACAGGGTGTAATTGCTTGTTTACATTGGGAGTCTTTTTTTGCGGTCATTATGGCAAGGACCGCACGCAGAGCGTGTAAGTAGATATATTTCATGTGAAATTGTCTTTCTTACTTCCCAAATAAAATAGCTATAACAATTTTATACCTGAGTTTTTACAAAATTCCTTGGGACAATTTTTATTTCCCACACAAAATTTTATTCGATCTTAAAAACAAAAATATAAAAAAGAAGTCATACAAACAATCATGATACGATGATCATCATCGCACGCAAAGATCAACAACTTATACAAATCAACTGTGACACTTTTCTCAATAACAATTTCAAAGAAATGTCAAAAACCTGTTGGTCCCGTTAATTGAAGGTAGGTATTCCCATAAATAAACAAAATAATAAAAAAAAAAAAAACTTAATGACGAATTCCACATCATCGAAACCTAAGTGGCGATTAATCCACATGAAAAAAACATGCAAATTATATATATAAACACCCACTTGACATCCAGTATTGATGTTGAAAGTCACCATCAGATAGCAGGAGCGAATTTGCATGTTTTGAGGTTTTATTCAAGTTCTCGTACCTCGAGATAACATAACTTTTATGGAATATCTAAAAATAAAGGGAAGTACTAAAGAAATGGAAATTATTTATAACAGTTTGTTTATAACAGAACTGTTTATGCGGCCGCAGGCCCAGAGCCCTCCCTGTGTGCCTTCTTTGGACATGCCCTAATACACACTTAATACTTTTAATGGCGATAGACTGTTATAACTTAAATTTGAAGAGAAATTCTAATTTATAAAAGTTTATCGCCACTAAAAGTGGGTGCGCATGGGCTTCACGCAGCTTGGAAAAAAAAAATTCTGGTGCATCGAAGTAGTTACATATGTCCACCGGCCGGCAGAGTGCCCTAGCCCTAAGGGTCACATAAATATTATAAACAAAACTGTTATAATTTGGCATGTCTAGAGTCTATTCCTTTCACATTGTTGTCGTTAGTAAAAATTTGCATATATCTTTTGCATATGCACTGTGCTGTGCATTCATTTTTTAGGCACTTTGAATGCAAAAGTTGGAATTAGAACTGAAAAAGAAAAAATATGTTGATGCCACAGGTCACCTTTCCCTTCAGCTATTTCCACAATTTTGAATCTTATATTTTATATTTTTTCGATTCTAATTTGGCAGGTAAAATTTGTCAAAAATAAACCAGACTTCGAAAAATTCCGAGAAAGCTGGCTTAAATTTTGACCATACTAAAGTTTTTAGGGAAGTTTAATGGTGAAATTCAGTTTTTGTAAAAATGTCTCCGAAACTATCCGTTTTTTTTTTTAATATGATGATAAAAATTTTATAAAATTTTACACTTTTTATTCGTCAAAGCAATAGATTTTGAGAAAAACGTGCACAATTTTACAATTTCGTTAAAGCTGTTTTTTTTTTTCTAAAAATTTAAGTGTCAATCTTTTTTGTGTGAAATTTTTACTTTTCAAAATCATAAAATTAGAACCAAATTTTGAGTAGGTTCTTGCTAAGTAATTATTCTAAATTTGGGCCAATGGATCTGATTTTTTTAGTCAAAATGTACCTTTTTTTTAATTGTATAATTTTTTGAACCTTCTGTTCATTTGCTGCCTTTTTGTTTAATGGTGGTCAAAGAACTAAAAAAAAACTGATCTTAGGAAAATTAACCGCCATCTATATATGTCCTTAAGCACTGTTTACGGAGAGTTGGATCTATGCGATAAGAAATGTTCAAAATCTCAAGTTTAAAATTTTTCACTCAAACACTTTTTCTCTTCGACCAATTCAGAAGTGGAACTATAAATCGACTCAAAAAAATACTGAAAAAGAGAATAAGTGTTGAAAGTGGGGGTGAGGGGGGATGTTCAAAGTGAAGCCTGTTCCTGAAAAAATAAAAAAAAAACGGCGCGCCGCCGCTGTAATAAAGCCCTCTTTAATCAACTGATGATTCCCATTCGATAAAAGTTAGATCACCGCTTGGATGAAACTCCAGTTTTTGTGGACATGAAAAGCATTTAAAAACATTTTGCAATTTAGTTTTTCTTATGAAAAGGAAACTACAGCACATTTCCTATAGATTTTTTAGGAATATACCATTAATTTTTTAATATAATCATCTCCGATGTTCGAAAATAAGGTCCCCACAGCCTCCGCAGCTTACACTCAAAAAAATATTTCGTAAATTCACTACAAAATATATTCGTATATTGATTTTTCGTTCAAAGTACAAAAGTTTGTAAGATAAACCAATTTTTCGTAGCCTTTATGGAAGTCAAAAAATTCCGAATTACGAAAAATTTGTAAAACTTATGAAACCACATTTGTAACTCTTTTTCAAACAAATGTTTATTGATATGTACAAAAAATTTGTAAACTCTACTCAATATATCTTTTTTAAGGTGAAGCAGTGATACGCATATTCAATTCACAAATATTTTTA
Organism: Epistrophella euchroma; assembly: GCA_947049315.1. Taxonomy (NCBI): domain Eukaryota; kingdom Metazoa; phylum Arthropoda; class Insecta; order Diptera; family Syrphidae; genus Epistrophella; species Epistrophella euchroma. The sequence goes on from OX346247.1 coordinate 46,470,522, forward strand.
CCAATGATTTTGAAAAACTACAAACATTTTGTAAGTTTACTAAAACAATCGCTAAAAACCTTAAACATTTCGTAAATCATACAAAATATGTTTTCAATGCATACGTAATACAGTTTTATTTTGCACAAAATGTTTTGTAATAAAACTAGGTTTCTATACTATTCGTAAAATATACGAAGCTAAATGTAAAAATATTTTGTAAATTCACGAAGACAGTCGTAATGTCATCAATGTGTTTTCGTACAATATACAAAGGTTTTGTATTTTTACACATGCATTTGTATTTTGTACGATTTTTTTTGTAATATTAGTCATACGCTTTAGCATTCGTAAAATGTACAAAAGATTTCAATTTTATTTGATGCATACGACGAAATATTTTGTAGAACCCACAGCTGCAGCTGCGTCTAGTGATTTACTCGGAATGGAATGTCCTCACTTGCTTTTTGACCGTGTTGCGCCGCCGCCGTACCGTAGTGAAAGGAAAAATTGAGAAAGAAGTGAAAATATATATATTAATTTATGAATCCAATGTTAAAAAAAGATATTTCAATAAAGTGTTGTTAATTTCAAAGTAAATAAAAACAGAATACAAAAACTTATAAAGTAAAAATAAAAAACATAGAATAAACTTGGCTTGTGGAGTTCTTTTATAACATTGAAACTAAAAACAGCAAACAAAAAGAAAACAAAACTTTTTATAACTACATGTGACATGGTAAGTGTATTCATTATTTAAGTTATAAAAGGTGTCCCCTAATTCGTGCACGATATTCTAAGAAAACAATTGTGTGGTTGAAAAACTCTATCTATTCTAGAAAATTGAAGTTTTTGAATTTTTTCTAAGAATTATCCCAGGAATCATCCCAAAAATATCATGTACGAATTAGGGGGCACACTGTATATGTAGGTAGGTATACCTACATACATATGTACCTATTAAATAGTTGAAAAAAATAAATTTTTCAATCCTTTTTAACATTTTATTAATGGTTGGTAAATCTTAAAATTTTACAGTGACTTTTAGATTGAATTAGATTTCAATTTTAAATATGGCGAGAAAAACGAAGCAGTGGATGGAATGGTTGATTTTTGCTATTTGGTCATCGACAAAATCATTCCAAAACATTTAAAAAAAGCCAGTAATCATGAAGAAATGGAATTGCTTGACAAATTATTGAAAAACAAGGATCAATTTTCAGACGGTAAGTTCCTACATTTACATTTAACAAGCCCTTATTGATTACAAAACATTTTTAATCTCTTTATTTTAATTTGAATAGATGTGATTTGCGCAATAGTGTTTAAACACTTACAATCGCTGTTGCCGCCGCGCCGTCTAGAATCCAGAAAGGACTTGAAAAAAAAAAATATTACTCTATAGCGGAGTCAAATAAAGCTTTTATGCTTATATGCGCCACGGAAGCTGAATATTGGGAATTGTACTCCGCCAAAGTTCGGAGTGAACAGAGCATTCCCCTGTTCATATCTTTAATTGGCACTCTGGAAGAACCAACAACGTTTTTTGTTGATTTTGACAACGCAAGGTACCAATTTCAAAAATTTTCTAAAGCTGTGGATATATGCTTTTAAGCATACTACGTATTTAACATATCATACCCTGAGGCTTGCGAAAGTATGTGGGATTTTATATATGAACAATTTTATAATATTCCTGGTGGAACCTATAAAACAAGGCCACCAGCGTATGCGCTGCTTAATGAAATAAAACGTAAGTAAACTTTCCGTTTTCTGTTAAACTCTATGCAAAACAACATTCTTATTTTTATAGTTGCAAAACAAAAAACGAACGTGCCTCCTGATGCAATATAAAACATTGTTGTTAAGAACATATGTATAAGGTTCATGTTCCTACTGTTCTCTAAATGGCGGTATATTATGAAATAAAAAAATTAATTAATTTAATTTAAGTAATTTTTTTATGTTATTTATATTGTTAAATAACTGTCTATTAATATTATTTATTTAATTTTATTATTTTTTATGTTTTTTTATTGTTAAATAACTGCCAAAAGTACTTTAATTTATTTATAGCATGACGTGTTTGTGTACAAAATGTCCATTTTTATATTTAAATTAATAAGAATTAATTTTTAAATTAACAAAAATTCCATTTTTGAAAGACTGAAGATTAAGTTTTCTTTTTAATTAATTTTAAAATAAACAAATGTGTTAAAATTAACAAGTTTTTTTAATTTTATTTCTGTGGTTTAACTCTTCGACGAAAGGTTCGTAAACACATTTATGCATTCTGTACAATGTTGAAAACTTATGAACAGGTACATCCTGCAAAGATTTTCTAGTTTCAACCAATAATAAATGAATAATTTATTATTATAAAAAATATTAATTTTAATGGACCACGAATACATTTCTATAATTTACTAAACGTTTGTAAAATACACGATGGTGTTTTTTAGGCTTTTATGAATATGATTGTTTAATGTACGAAACATTCGTAGTTTACAATCTTGAAAACTCGTAGAATGAACGATTTAAAATTAAATTCTTAACAAAAAACATTTGTTGAAGTTACGAAAAATTTGTGATTTAAGATCCTATACATTTGTAGAATACACGGTAACATTCCTATAAACTACGAATTCAATTTAATTAAAACACAAATAAATTTGTAGTTTATACAAACGGCATCTTGTAGTCCACATATTTATAGAATCTTAAATCACAAATGTTTCGTAAATTGTAAAAACGTCTTCGTTAAGACACTTTAGCTAGATCGTTCATTCTACAATATTATTTCGTATTTTGTAAACAATTTATTGTTTTCTAATTTTTTAGGGATACGAAAGTTTTGCAAGATATACAAAAATATTTCTTTTTTTACTTTCAAAGTAACATTCGTGCAATTTACAAATATGTGCTTATAAATTGTACGAGAACCATTCGTGGAGCAAATGAGCGAATGTTTTCGTAGTACCGACAAAATTTTTAGTTGTATGTACCATTTATTTTTTTGGGTGTATATACGGCATTTGATATAGTACTATACAAATCCAGCCCTGTTCAAAATTCTCTCGCCATATTTATCCATCATCGATCTGTTCATCAAAAGTATTTCAAAGTTATTTCAATAAGTAGCTGAGGGCGAAGAATCGTAATTTTATCACCTATTCAATACGATACAAAAGATAAACCATCAATTAAGATTTTACTACTTCACTGAACACTTTTTGTTATGTTGCCTCGATATCAAAAAAATCATCTCAATGTTACATGTATCGTGATGGCATCGCTTTCTTTACAAAAAAAAAAAAAAAAATGAAAATTTCACTTCAACAACATGAACGCGGCTATAGAGATATCTGATTGGATTGTTCCCGATCTTTATGGTCCATATATGGGGACATTCTTTATAAAAATAGAAAAATTAAATAAAATTTAAATTTCAAATGACCCCATCCATAGAGCGAACGATATGACGATGAAAAAAAAAGAAGACGACTTAACACCATTTAATTTGTTTAAAGATCTTCATGGCAAATGTATCTTCAATCAATTTATACATATAATTAAATAAAAAACAAATATTATACAATAATAATATGATGATGGTGGACATTATATTAACACGATCTCTGATCGATAATATCACCGTGCCCATAGTCGAATGATATATTAATCACGTTTGTTTGTATTTTCCATAAGCAAATTGACATACATAAAATTTATTTTTTTTTTTTTTTTATATATTTTAGAATGCACTAGTTGGCTGGAAACTGGCTTATTTATCAGAGCTGGCTTTTTATAAAGAAAAATTAATCAATAATCAAGAAATTAAAAATATACAGATCAATGCATAATTTAGGGTTGGTAGAGAGGCCTTTAGGATGTAGAGCATTAGCTCTTCATTTGATCGGATAGAGCTTTTTAACAAAAAATGTTAGGAGCTTGTGAGTTTTGGCAAAATTTTTTACATTAACCATTTTTGATGGAATTTCATATTTTTTTTTAAGTATTTACCTCATTATTCTTTTGAAATACACACTTGCACCTCATTTGGGTCGGAGGCTGAAATGTTACCGATTTATTTATTAGTCCATTGAAATGTTGCAAAATTGTTGGTTTTTCGCGATACCTATCCTACGTCTCTCAAATAAAATCTTAGCACATTTGCACCTTTTACCGCAAAAATGAAAACAAAAAAAGTTATACCTAATCGAAAATAGACAAATGTTTTCAACAAGGAAGAACTTAGACTGTCAAATACAAAATGTAAATATTACAGTCCGGTTCAAACGATTAGCCCAGCAGTTCAGTTGTTCTTTATTTATTTCAAACGAAATCTAAACGCCTAATCAATCGAACCGGAGTGTTTAAGACTAACGTTTTTGTAGTTGAAGGTCCAAGTTCTTCCCTTAATCAAAATTTTATCTATGCTGCTAGCTCTAGCTCTGTTATCAAAGCGTTACTACAAGAATTTGTCGCAATCCATTACAATTACACAATTATTGTGGGTTACCTTACCTATTAACGTAAAAGAATGATGATTCTTAAAATTGAACAAGTAATGTTTTTTTTTTTTTTTGAGAATAGCATTATTAATTCAATTGATACAAGATTTCGTTAGTAATAAAAAAAAAAAAAGAATTTAAATTAAAAAAAAAAAAGTATTTTATTTTTATTTGTTTTCGAGCCATGGACATGGCCGGTTTACACGGTTATAACTTTCGATTTCTAGAAACAAGAAAAAACATGGACAACTTTTTAAATTAAAAACCAGTATTATTCCTCAATACTGGTTTTTAAGGATCTCTTTTAAAAAGTTTAAAAAATTATGTTTGATCAAAACACCATAATTATTATTAATTTTTTGCAAAATAGTTCGTGAAATCAAAAATATTTAAGTGAAAATAATTGGCCTAAATACTAAACAATTTAAGCGTAAAAGCTTGAAAAAACAAAAATCAATTAGGTACAAGCAGGGTGAGCAAAAAACTCGTGCAAAGTAGATGTTTTTCGAAATTAAAAAAAAAAAAAAAAAAAAAAAACAGCCGTTAATCGAAAATTGTTATGAACCGTTACTTAACTCTGAGAGGTCATAGTCTGACCTTTTACGTGTTTCATTTTGGACCATATTTTATAGAACACACTGTTTATATAATTTATGTACCTATAACTCGATAAGGCTGCAGCTATATAAATAGGTACCAGGTACTTGTGAAATGAATCTCATGGATGTTGATTAATGTTCTCAAGCATTTATTTTAAACAACCTTTTAGGTATGCCATTAAGTCAAACGGGTACAAAAGTAAGATTATAATGTTTACAGATTTGAGAAGATTCAAGAAATACCTACTTAGTACTTTTTCATTACAAAACGACAGCACTGCTTTCTGCCAGCTGTGAGTGTGACATAAACCTAACTGGTTTTAAGTTTTTCTGCAGATTAAGTTCTCTCAAATATGCATATAGGCATATGAAAAGTGCTTGCTTCAGACTTTCCGTTCAAATTCAAATATATATATTCAAGAGTATAAAGCTGATGGTAAAAGTAAATCCTTCAGTCATGTGCGAGTGCAACACTGGACTAACATGTGTCCTAATTAAAACGCAGAGTGCGTGTATCGAGAGTCAGTGTCAGTGACTTTAGAAAACATGTCATTCTGAGAGTTATGTATATCACACTCGTCAGATACAAGATATACGAGTATAGGTATACCTATACTATATGGTTCCTCTTCTCTCTCCTTGCTATCATCATCATCAACATAAATATCGGCACACATCACACAAAGTGTCATTTATTTGTATACACATATGCATGTATCTATGCATTTTATGTATATATCTATACTTCTTTACACTTAAACGAAAAGAGGACCGAAAACTTTGAAAATGTACATCCGTCGACCATTATTCCCCGGGGTTGAATGTAAGTAAAGTCAAAAGAGGGTTGGAATGAGTGACTCTGAGTGTATCTATATAAAATTGCCACCTAGGGGGTTGAAAATTCTAAAAGTTTCTATATAACAACAATGTCACTTTCTAAGAGTACACACAACATCCAGAGGGAATATATAAACAAGGGATGGAGTATGTAGTATGTCTATATGTACTAAATAAAGTGAAAACCATGATGACTTTAACATTTTGTACACATGTCTGGTTACACTTTGGCAACAAAGATTCAATTCTCCTCTTTTAGAAGTTGGCCACACTCGCACTGTACGATGGCAAATAGGGATGTGTTATAATAGAATGGGAGTTATAAGAGAGTGTTTCCGGGGCATGACACCATCCAACGGATGCTTTGATATGGTGAGGCTGAAAATCTCAACACAACAAATGTGAAAATTGCAAAAACCAAAGAGAAATAACATTGCCACAAGTTGATACTTTGCGCCCTGCATGAAACCCCACCACAACTACTCGTACATATCCATATAACTCGACCGTTTTTGACATCAGATGGCCGTGTCGCACAGATTGATGGAGTTAGTTGGAAAATTATTTGATATAGTACCCATAGATAGATACATTTTCAAACATTGTGCTGCAGAAAGAATATTTGATGCTATTTTTGTCTCAAGAAAATTAGTTTATTTTATATTTGACACACAATCGACAGAGAGATGGTGATGTGTTTGACGCGATCATTAGCGATGACAGATTTATTAGTTTTAATACCAGAGACTTGTCAAATTATAAAGAGACCTTTTGAGGGGCGACTGGATCGTTTTATGACATAATTTATGGGGGGAATATTGATGTGAGGCGGCGGCGGTGACGGCGCAAAGAACGTGATTATAGATAACTAATTACCTTTGAGAAAATTAATTACATAAAATATGAAAGGGACATTTTTAATATGATTGTAGGTACCTATAAGCAAATTAAGTTTAAGTGTTTTTGAAATTAAAAAAGAAAAATGCACGACTGATAGTGATGGGATCTAATGAAATTGTTCTTGTGGTTAGCAGCAAAACAATTAAAATTTTAGAGAAAACGTTAAAAAAGTCAAAAGTGCTAAACTAAATTTAATAAAAAAAAAAATCCAAATTTGTTATTTGATATATGTATGTACCTATTCAGGAGCACCAGATTGCAAAACAGTAACAAAATTATTCGATCCATTGAAAAGTTTTTCTTAAAAACTAAAAGACATTTAGGCATCCGGTTCTTACTGTTTGACTAAAAATTGTTAGGAGCATCGGAAATTGGGAACAAAAATACTAGTCAATAACGTAAAGTTTTGAAAAAAAAAAAATATTTTTTCTCAAAATTTTGAGCTTGAAAATTAATTTTTCAAAAAGTATTCTCTAAAATGATTTGAATTTGATACAAAATAAAAGAACAAGGTTAAAAAAAAGTATGACATGAGATTGTACGTGTTGCCGTTGTTTTTTAATTGATTTTTTTTCTATTTCAAGTCGTTTTTTTTTTTTTTTTTTTAGAAAATTGCCCCTCACGCCTAAACTGGGAGAAATAGATCCCTCCTTCCATACAATATTTGTCTCGTCTGAACTTAACCTACACGCTCTAGCTTTGATCACACCTTATGCGAATCACCTTGCATATGTATGCTTGGAATTGCAATTTTAATTAATAAAATTAACATCTGTCACACAATTTGGTTCACGGTCATTTTTAGCTTGTGCTATTAATTTCTCAAAAATTGTGATGTGAACTAGGGCATCCACGATCTATCGTCTTTATAAAAAAAGAAATAAAATATTGGCCCATCAGTTTGATGGAGAACCAGATCCATGTTTGCGAGTTGTTCAACCAGCTGGAATAGAGGGGGCCTGCAATTTTTTGCCGGATCTTAATTGCTTAATTTTTTTTTTTTGTTTATTGGTTGAATCGAAACAGACTTCCCAGCTCGTGGCATGCCAGTCTAACGTAGGTACTATATCTATTACTTCTCGCGGGATTCTTCCCTATTCTAACATCTTACGGATTTTTTTACTTCGAACTACCACAACTCAAGTATCCTTCTTGGAAATCTTCCACGCTCGTACTTATGCAAAGGTATGTGCTAGGTGCTATATAAACGACAACATAAGGTAGTTACCTATGACGGGAAATTTCGATTCTCAAATAAAGTCCACCAAAAAAAGTTGGCCTAGAATTTATAATAAGCATGATACTTTATACTTAGTAGATTGTTTCTTGTATTCAATTATAAAATACTGACATCGAAAACCTTTGATATTTTTTGATAGTTTTTCGAATATGTTCCATCCCATTTAAACTTCGAAATAGACCCTTTTCTCCTACGATTTCTTTCATGTCTCGAACGAACCTATATAGAACCCTAGCTTTTCGGCAGAACTTATGCCTGTATCCAGCTAAAAACACACTTCATACATAATTATGTCAAAGAAATCTGAAAAAAAAATATAAAATTTTGCAAATTTAATAGGTTAAGCATGTGTCTCTAATGCCTGCTAATCTTCTTCCTAAAATAAAATTAGATTCTAGTCACTATTATCTTCCAAATTTTCCGTCATCTTTTTGAACATTGCCGATGCCGAATATAATATTTTCAATTTACCCATTTTCAATTCGTCACGCAAAATATAATTGAATCATTAAAATTGTTTGTTTCTACCCGCCAAAAGAAAGTCAAATCGACCGTAAAAAAAAAATTGGACTAACTCAAGTATAATACATTGTGTCGAATTGGTGTTCTTTGAATATTAAACACCGAAATAACTCATAACCTTTTTCTCTGACCTCTCGACAAAGAGAAAACAAACAAAACAGAAGAGAACAGAACTTGTGGTCACGATAACAATAAATCTGATGGGAAAAACAAAAAAATAAATCAAAATCATAAGTTTATGTGAATAAATATAAATATGACATTCTGGTTAGAAAGAATAGTAAACATCGTTTAGCTGATAAGGCCTTTGAAAACATGACAAAGATGACGCTTCTTCAAGACCTCACACATTGTTTCTCTTTAAAGAAAAAAATAATCAATTTGCGAGGAATCTAATGTTAAGAACTGTAAATCAAATGATAACCAAGTCAACTCTTGCGTAACACAAGGTTCAATGATCACAGCTTTTTAGCTACAGTGATAGAGCAAATATCAAAACACAGCCTATACGTGTAGGTAGGTTCGTATAGACAACGAAATGTGCAAAATATAATAAATTCTCCATTATCGTTAATCCATAAGCAATTTATGTAGTTTTTGGCGGCTTGTATTGCCTTTCTGGCGATGCTCCTAGGGGCAAACTGCTACTGCAACCGTGATCGTAGCGCAAATTCAAATCACGCAATATCGGCCATAAAAGTGTAGGTACCTCATAGTACAAAAGATATCGTGTGCACACGCCAGATTTAACAAGAACCATCCAATCGACCATCAGACTATAGACCGCACCGAGGCCAGGAGAGGAATTGAACGCGCCTGCCCTGACCAGACCAAACCAGGTCGACCAGTATATCATTTTATTTATGCGTTTCTATATTCATCGGAACATGTTGGTGAAAATTATTGTGCCAACATGTGAACAGGAGCCAATAAACAACATCCCAGAGCCGAACGAGATAAATTCTGGCTGCGCGATAAATATATAGGTACAGATACAACCGGCCTGCAAAGCAACTTATTTTCCACTCAATACCCCCGTCTTTGGAGAAACTACCTTCTGCTTCTGGCTGATGGCTGATATTGTGTTCTTTGGCCGGAAGTTACCCAGGAGCGAAGTTGTGGTGGTAGTGGTGTGGTGAGGCGAGGCGACTAACAACCGTCGTCGTCGTCGTCGACGACACGAAGACCGACTAACTGCAATAACGACGAAGACAAAGATTACGATGGCAACAAGAGCACGGTGCATGCGTTGGAATTATTGATGCCCAACGACCATGCTGTAACAGCAAGAAGGTAACCATTTGGAGCCACACCATCAGCACTGTGGGGTAACAATGCGTAAGCATCAGCTATAAAAGATGCGTCCAGATCCAGACTATACCTACCTACTACTCTCGTTGTGGTTGTTGTTGGGCCTTGTAATTCTAGATAGGTGCGATTTGCAAAAAGTCATGTTCGCCATTGTTGTTGAGACCATAATTTGTGAGGATAGGGTTGCACATCAGCGTACAGTTGACTCCATATGTCTCTACGAGACTGCGCGTTATGCGTATAGAAAGATATACCTATACCTACCTACTTCTGCATCTATATAGCCAGTCTTGTGTAAGTTGCACAATCAGATTGTATTTTTTTTTTTTTTTTTTTTCATTTGTTCACATTTTGTACATACAACATTATTCTCATTCTCATTCTCAGCTGTCAATTGTCATTACAAGTTTCACTGATTATAACTTGGTCGCGATTATAATGACACCAACAACAAAAATTTATAATAAACTTGTACTTGTTTCCATTCAGATGGAGATAACATGCAAAATTGCGCGTTAGACAAAACGTCAAGTCAAGTTGATGCGATCTATAGCCATGGATCAACTTAAGCTATGTACCTATATATAAGCTTACAACGACATACCATGATGGAAGTCTCAAATAGCCAATGTGTATAATTTTTTTTTTTTTTTTGTTATCTTGTCTGAGCAATCATTTTTATTTTTTATATTATAATTAGCATGTCATATTAACTGTGAATAACGAGAAATAAAACACAATATAAAACATGAATTATTCGATATGGTTATATATTTTTTTTCATTATTCGTATACTTAGTATGGTGGTGAGCTTTTTGGTTATCTAAGATTCGCAAAAAAAAAATAAAATATAATAAAACCTAAATGACAAGACACAGGAAGAAATATTAATTTAAAGTTCATAGGGGTTTGTTTTTTTGACAGAATACATACACATATGTATAGGGTCCAAAGTTGATAAAAATGATAGTTCCAAATTTATGATGAAATGTCGAAAGTATTTTTTGTTATACAGGATGTTCGGTATAAGGTGCACCAAAAATCTAGAGCGAGTAATTAATTAATTTTCTCAAAAACTTAAAGACATTTTAGCATCGGTTTACTGTTTTTGACTGTAAATGGATAAGAGAATTAAATTGAAATTTTGAAAAAAATCAGATTAGATTTTTTTACAAAATTTTTCAAAAATTATTCACTAACATAACTTAATTTAAAATGATTATTAAAGAAGAGATTTCTGAGTTTCTAAAGAGGTAAAGCATGGCATTGTTACTTGTACCGTTATTTTTAAATATTTTTTTTTCTGTTTTAAGTCAATTTTTTTAAAAAATTGCCCCACCCGCCTAAACGGGGGGAAGTAGACCCCCTTCCAATACGTTTTTTTTTCTTGTACTAACCCAATATACTCGCTCTACCTTTTTCACCTTATACCAAACACCCTGTATATTATTTTGAATAATCTTACGATTTAACCAACAACAAAAATACAAGGCACAACAGTCAATTCTTATAGGTACTTCAAGCTGAAACTTTGGAGTTACATAAATTAAATAAATTAAATAAATTTGCAATAACTATTTTCTATACTATTATCTACTTATCATTACTTTGCTATTACATAAAGACGAAACAAATATTTTGTTTGTCCGCGTTTTTCTCAGAAAGTATTCAACCGATTTACTTGAAACAAATTTTATAATTTTCCTTATTCTTTGAAGCATGTAAATAGATATTTTTTATTTGTTAAATATATTTGTTGAATTAGATTATAAACTTTTAAGAAAAAGTTGGCGAACATGTTCAATTATGCTTTTAAACCTGCTTGATATTTTACAAAAGTGGGATTTTTTGTATAAAGTCAATAGTTTTATGAAAATTTTAAGCCCTAAATCATTTCTTAACTGTACTTCTAAGCTGAGAAATAAATTTATTTACTAATTATAAATTTATCAACTTTTTGTATTTTTGCATCTATAAATTCGATTCAATCGCAATGAATGGGTTGCTGCTTTGTTCCATTTCATTATCGTTCCGTGTTTTTAGCAGTTTCTTTTGTGTATTTGCTTCTGAATTTCTGTCCACTCAATTGCTCGCTCATCGACTCATTTACATTTTTATTCCTCCTTTCATTCCACTCAATTGTTGACTTTTTGTAACGACGACGGCCAATGCGTATTGCGTAGTGTGTTTGTTTTTTCCTTCTTCTTAAGCGAACTTAAATGTCGGCTTGTTTCATTATAAAAATGGAAAACACTATACATAATTATGCATGCACAGATTTTGTATACGTGCGGTTTATTAGGTATAGTATTGCGTCTCAGCCTTAAAATATTATCTGCGCGTCAACCAAGTCAAAAACAATAGTTTACATAATTTATAATAAAAAATGTATATACAAAAACTACGCGAAAACAAAGAAACGATAAATTTTATTAATAAATAATATTTATTTATAAAAAGCCCATCAAATTTAAATGTCTTGTTCATCTTAAAAATATAGATATTTAAAATGTGTTAAAAGAACTAAAAAAAAACTTTAAAATTTAAAACTTAAAACATTTAAAGCATATATAATATTTCTACAGATAAGACGACATTTTTTGATTTTTTCTTCATCTCAGCGTTTGAATAAAGTTTCACAAAAAACTACTTAGAACGTGTAGGTTGAGTCGAGACAAGAAAAAAATCGTATGGGAGGAGGTCTATTCCCCCCCGTTTAGTCGGGAGGTGTAATTTTTTTAAAAAATTGACTTAATAGAAAAAAAATATGTTCAAACTAATGTCGTTCAAAATTTTACGTCCCATCTTATATTACGGATGTCGTTTGTCTATCGATAAACGATGTTTTTGTCTATTTTGAACGACTTGTTTTCTTCATTTTGGTCTTTGTCGTTTTATTTTATTTTCAACTGTAAAATATATCAGCATTAGGGCTCTTTACCAAATAGCAATATAACTCTCTCTCGTTCACTCATAAACGTCAAAATCATCACATTGTGGGTTTGACATGTTTTCACTTCGGAACAACATACTAAACTTTTTGTATAAAAAACCGCTTTTTTTATTTTCGCGTTCGTTTTTCGTTCGCATCTGTCAAGCCTACAAAGTTAAGGTCACTTTTGACAGATTCGTAAAGTTCCCTATGCAAGAAAATTATATTAAATTACATAAAATAAAAGAAAAATAAAAAACTACGAAAATTTAAAAATAAATAAAAATAAAATAAAAAGTAAAAGAAAAATAAAAAAAAAAATAAACTAAAAAATAAAATAAAATAAAAATCTCGTACAAAAGTAAAAAAAAAAATAAAAATAAAAAAAAAATACCCTAGGAAATATTTTATTTCTGATAATATCGAACATTAAAAAAATCTAGTTTAATTTTTATTTAAAGTTTATTTCAAAGCAATATTGAAGAAATAGTTTCATCGAAATTAAAAATATTTATTCCCAGGAACAATTATGTCGTTCCGAAATCAGCGGATGTATTTTTTGTATTCTTAAGAAAGTAAAATAAAAGAAAGAGATTTCTTGCTTCACAAAAAAGGTATTATCATGGAATTATAAGTGTAACCGTTGTTTTTTAATATTTTTTTTTTGTTTTAAGTAATTTTTTTTTTTTAGTAAATTGCCCCTCCCGCCTAAACGGGGAAACGACCCAACCTACACGCTTTTTGTCACACTAGGTGAATCACAATGTATATTTTTTTCAACTTTATAGAACCAAAATGTATCGGTATCTTCTTTGGAAATTGGAATTTCTGCTTTCCTAACGCTTTTACCTTATTTTAAGGAAGAAAAAACACACAAACACAACTTATATTTATTTGGAATTATCTTTTCAGTATCAACGACCTCATTTACTAAAATTTTCTTTCTTCTTTTCATTTTAGGCTGGACTGGATCTTAAAGAAAATCTAGTCGGAGGTGGAGCGCCTTGGCCATATCCCTCTGTATATCATCCTTATGACGCTGCTTTTGCTGGCTACCCTTTTAATAGGTAAGTTTGAATACTGATTTTTTTTTTTCTTAAATCCCCGTATCCCTGTAGTCTATCTTCATTTGTATAAAAATATATTTCTATTATTGCCCATAAGTGAGAAAATATGTCAACTGACACACTATTTTGAAGCGTCATTCAGATTTATGCGTTATGAATACAAAAAACAAATTTAACAAAAAAAAAAAAAAGAAAACATTTTGACGCATTTTGCCATAAGAAAATGTTAAATTTTTCTTACAATTTTTGTATTCCTAAGAATTTAATTTAACAATAATATGACTGAATAAATTGCAATTGAGACAACAACAAAAAAGACTTAAATTCTCTGCCAAGCCATGCGCCTAATTACCATTGAATTTAAATACAGTCACGACAATGCATGCATGTCGCTGACTTGCATAAATTACGAGTTCACATACATATACGCACTTTGACGCATACAAAAAAAAAAAAAAAAAAACATAAACATGATTTGCAGGATTCCCTTTTCTGATAAAACATTTATTCAAACAACGAATGGACTTTGATATAAAAAAGGAAACAAAAAATTACATTCCCAAAAAAAAAAGAGAGAAAAGGGCCCTCGGTTTTTTTATATACCTAGAAAGTTTAGGTATACACATTTACAATGTACAACATATCTATAGAGGAGGAACATAATACATATATATTTCTAAATTAAAAAAAAAAAAAACAATATTATGGCGCCATTCTATTAGACCACGATCATCTGAAGCAGAACACGAACTATAGCGACATCTAGTGAATCATTGCAAGTTTAATTTTTTTTTGGCCGCCTGCTCACGCAGAAAAAGATCGGGCGGTGTGGCGGGCGGTAGCAAGGCGACACAACACACGATCTGCTTTAACCATCTGGAGGTCTTTTTCGTGTCGAATTCCTTACAAAATATTCTCCGATCGAATACGTCACGACAAAACAGAGAAACATCAATAATTAGAGATCCAAACAAGATGATTTGTGAGCGTTGAATTGATCCGATTGTGGTCCATAGAACTGTGATCCGTCTCTTCTCTGTATATTATCTTTATATGTAGCTGGCAGAACAACATCATCGATTTTAGCAAAAATAAAACAGCAATGTGTGTGTGTGTAGTGTTTGTGTTGACAGAGAGCTTGTGATTTATGGTATCTGACAGATACATCTGGTTAAGAGAGAGAGAGGTTGTCGCTGCGTTGGAGATTAATTGGATGTATTAACTGGTGCTATCGATTTAATATTCAATGTACCTCTATATGTATAAAAGTTTGCCTAGGAAAGGATTTATTACTATCCTTTTTCTGCTCTGTGATGTTTTATATCTTTTGCTATCTCTTGGATGCATACCTAGCTAGGAATTGTGTTAAATTAACAGACGTATATTGCAATGTGTAGAACATGTTATGAGATTGATATCGTGTCGATACTATTTTTTGATAGGTACATACTTAAGAAAAACATCCTTGTGGATTGATATCGCAGAAAAGCTGCGAGCACCTAACATGACCATGAACCTGAAGAAGGGTTTCGTCTTGATAAGCATGATTTCAAGAGGCTAGTCATTTTCGATTTTCAAAATCTATAGTTTTACATAGTGTTCAATTTATGCTGCAAATTTACGGATGACTTTTTTTTTTTTTTTTCAAAATTACGATTTTCTTAAGAATTAAAAAAATAAAAATTTTCGCCGTTTTGTGCTCAGTTTATGTCGCTAAAAAGCTGCACATTTTTGCAGCTTTTACGGCCGAAAATAAGTTTTCCGAAGTGTAAAGTTACCAATACCATTTTTGGGAAAATTGAAATTAAAAAATATGGTTCATAAGATTTAAAAATGTTCACTTACAAAAAAAAAGTTTGGTGCCAAACGTGTCTGCTGGAATGGAATGAAGGGGACCTACAATTTATTGCCGAATCCGAACGGCCAAGTGTGCCGCACTTTTTTATGACAAGAGATACTCTCGGAGTTTTGTCAGTTCCTCGCAAGAGTAAGATAGTAGCCGTTCTTTTGTTTTTTTTTATGATGTCGTTAAAATAAAAACTACTTACTCAGTATCGATACGGTCTCAGTCTCAAAAGTTGGTTTCGCTTCGGTATCCCGAGACAGGACCGAGAATTGTTGTGTTTCGTGGCTAGTTGCATTTATTTTTTCGGGTCTTTAATAGGAAGACAAAAATGCATGATATGTTTAATCTAGCGGTTACTTTATGTAGCCAAAGCACTGATTCCAATAATAATTTATTCATTTGTGTACTACAGCAAACAAAAAAAAAATTATTGATACATGCGAGCGAAATCCACTTCGAGAGAATAACTGACTCATTTGCCGAAGAATTCCTTCACTAATTAAATCAAAAAAAAATAATAAACAAAATTTTATAATAGCACGAAATACATTTATGGTGTCTATAATAAGCTTTTCCATTTTTGTTTCATGTTTCACAGAAGAATTTTTTTTTTTAAACATTTTAATTCCTTTGACATACCCAATAAAAGTCAAACAAAATCAATAAGTTTACAATCAGCGTTTGATGCCCCTTTTATAGCTTTAGGCCACCCTGTAGACATAAGTATATACCATTAAACCATTAACAAAATAAAACATTTAAACACACTTCGAATTCGAACAATCATGATTTTCCAATAGCCATATTCACATGGAGCGACACAAATATTTCTGGTGGTATGGACTCAGACGTTGTTGGGATTTATAAACAAAAAAAAAACTTCTCTTCTGGGACAACATTCAATTAAAACCATTTAACAGCAAATAATTTACCGAGAATTATTGTCCAGCTCAAAATGGCAGCTTTACGACGACCGACGTGACACATCATCGGACCAAAGAGAAGTTTTATACCGCGCCGATTTAACACAAAAAAAAATAAAAATAATAAAAAATAATAAAACAAAAAAACATCAAAATTTAAAAATCCACTCCTCGCGCCAAGGTGCTGACAACAATGACAACCGATTAAAGTTTATTTTATGCGCCTTTGTTTAGTAGGTTCGTTCTTCTTTACTCCCTTACTCACCTGCCATACCACCTCTATATTTGAGGGTAGAAGAACACTATGGCGGACAAAAAAAGTTATGAATTGATTTATGTAAATTAGCGACTGAGGGGGCATACTCCGGCCAAAGTTGTAATAACAGCTTCCCGTCACGATTCCTTATAGCATTGTCCGACAGGCAAAAATCCAATCAATCGCTTCGTACGTCCGTCTGTCCGTCGTCGTCGACGTCGATAGCAATCACATTCTCGTCGTGATAGAGGTTGTGTTCCTCTTAACTAACGAGACGGTTGTGGAGACACTGTTGCCAATGTACTGCACCTATAGATCAGATATCTCTTGATGGTTATTTGACATGTTAAAATCATTTAAAAATATGAAACGTACCTACATATTTTTGAAGTTTTTCGAAATGCAACCAGAGCGTTTAATGAATTCTGACAATAAATGCAAATTTTTTGAGTGATTTAACATTTTTTAAATATTTTTCTTTAATCTGTCGAATATTTTGGACGAAATGAAATTTTTGCAAATTTAGCAGACATTTTTTTCTGCGATTTCACACGCCTGGAAGCGTTCAAAATTGCCCAAAAACAAAAAAATGTTATTTTTGACATATTTATGAATACGTAACAGAGATCAATTTATGACCTGTGTCAAAAATTACCTACCTGCAAGTTTTTTTTTATTTTTGCCATTTGACATTGTGTCAAAATTTTTGACAGCAGTGTCAAAATTTTAAGCAAAGCTAAATTTTTCAAATCTTTTCAGTTTTTTTTTTTTCGAATGAACTGAAATGTTAAGATACCTAAATATATGAAGGTAATGTGCCTAAAACTGTGATATTGCCGAAAAATAAAAAAAAAATAATTTTTGACATTTTTATTAATGTCCCAAAAGATCATTATTAATAATTTTGACAAATAAAAACTTAAAAAAAATCGAAATTTTAAATTCTTTTCATAATTCTGGGAACAAATATGAAAAATCGATTTAAAATTTCTTAGATTTTTAAGTGTTGGCAACTTTGATCGAGATTGATTGTCTATTATAATTATTGTTTGTTTGTTTTCTGCTCATGTCACATCTTTGCAGCCTACGCTTTACACGCTTGTCAAAAATCATCAGCAATTTTTATACAAAATTCGCACCTACAACCTACATACATGAGGCATCATACCTCATAATTTCTGTAACCCCCGCATTCACGTAAGTGTTGCAACAAGAAGCCAATAACAACAACTGTCAATGCAGGTGTTGGATATCAATTTGTATAAGGCGTTCGGTTCAGGTGGCAGTTAACTGGGTAAGTCTCTCTCTCTGGGCTGCGTCAGAGATAGTTTATTCTGTTGCTACTGATGGATAGTGCAAAATGAGTTAAACTTTCATGTTGTGAATTTATAATTTGACAACACACAATGTTCATATACGAATTTGTTGCATTATGTGCGTTAAGATACAACAATTGATATGGCAAAAAAAAAAAAAAAACAACAAACTAAGCACCACATAACCATAATGGTTTTAGTCTACACTGCGAGAAAACATTTTATTTGATTAATCATTTTTCATTCTATTTCAATGCGATGAGGATGAAGAACCTTTTGAACGTGTAACAATAAGCCATAAATATTTAAAACAAATTAGGAGATTTTCAATTACTTCTAATCTAATAGCTTTAAGGCGTCTCGGTGCAGCTATCTGGATTTTTGACAGTTCTATAGAAAACCTGAAGACGACAAAAATCAAATTAAGCTCCCTGCAGCTTAATCTTAAGTTTTTTTGTTTTATCTTACCTTGAATGCTTCTTTTTGTTAACCGTCTTAACTCCAACGCACTTTGTCTTAAATAAAAAAAAAGGCACTATTAAGTTAAGACAAAGTAAAAAGGCGAGTTGAATTTAGCACATTTTACCAAGCAGCATTTAAAATACATCATACTTTATTTTCCTAATGTTCGCACTGTGTTTTATATGCTGCATTCATTCTGAGAAAGAAATTGTATGGAAGACAAATTCTATCTCCCCCACTCCCGCCTCAAAGCAATTTCTGAAAAAATTGGATTAAAATAAAAAAAAAAATATTAAAAGTCAACGAAGAATATATGCCTGGAATAATGTGCAAAAGCTTTGAAAGCTTATATTCCATTCTTTTATTTGCTTTTTAAAACAAGTTGTTTTTGAGAAATCTAATTTATAAGTCAAAATTTTTGAAAAAAAAATCTGACTTTTTTTAAGTTGATTTTTTTTTAATTTTGCGTAATTAAGTGCTACTGTTTTTCTAATATTCAAAGTTCTTATCAATTCCTAGACAAATGCCGAAACCCGTATATGCAAAAATTTTTCAAAGTTTCTGAGAAATTCCCAAGAAAGTATTCTGTTTCCCAAAATATGTTAGGTATATGTACACGCGACATTTTTTTAAGTGTAAGGCATTTGAATATGCATACCTAACTACCTTGACTAAGTGAATTTAATTATTGCCGCCAGGAAGAGCCTCATATCATTTGTAGCAAATTTAATTTTACCATTCGGCAGCCAGAATTGTGCAAATACAGTAGCAGTCCAGTATTAATAAATGGGTGCAGACAACAGACTTTAAAGTTCAATTTGAATAAAAAAAACTGCATGTGCATCGAAATAATATGGTGAACGATATAGGTATAGGTTAGAGAACTTAAAGCTTTGATGCTAAGAGAATAAGGAAGTCAGTTAAAACTAAAAAAGGTTTGGGTTTAATTTAGAGAGGTTATATGACAATACAACACAAAAAATCGAAAGGAAATAGTTTGTTTTTTTCGTGCATTGTCAAAAATATAAGTTTTTGTCAATTTTTTCCGGAATTTGGTCCATTTTTTATAAAATTATGTTGAAATTTGCTTCATTTTAAGTAAAATAATGTAAATAAAAAACGATGCATATTGAATTGTTTCATGCCAGCAGCGTTCCACGAGGAAATTATTGTGTCGAAAAAGCACAATCTTGTCACTTTGGCAACGCTAGTTAAATTTATGAAGAGCTGATTTAACGATAGGTAATTAGATTTAAGCCTATTTTTTCAGTTGCAATTTATATCAGTGTTGATTAGTTTTGAAGATAAATTTTGTACAGTTGACTTAGGGCTAGTTGTACAAACGTGGTTGAATATTTAACCCTTGGTTCAGGAAATTTAACTCTCGGATTTCGGTGGGCTAACTGAGGTTCAACGATGCTTCAAGGTTCCAGTATTTGAAATAAACATCTGTTTAAGTAAATCCAGAGTTAACCTCACTAAATTTGATGAGTTAACTTGGGTTTAACTTTCATACACGCATTGAAAAACTGACCCTTAGTGTCAAAAATAGACAAATTTCATAAAACTGAACTTCATAAGAAAAACTACTCACAGTTTTATTTAAATATTGGGTCGACACTGTAAAATTATATTCCAACATACAAGTTGGGTAAATTTTGTGCAGTTAAAAGGGTTGGGTATAAATATATGTATATCTATACTCCAACATGCTTCTCAATAATACACGTGTTCAATGCTGACCAACGTTAACATGACGTAAAATTGCTGTTACTGTCCCCAAATGTCGAAGGGCCTCCACCACTATAGATACTTACATTTTGTTGCCACAAAAAGCAATGATAAGCATACACAAACACCATACAGACAACAGAACATCAACGGGGTGTTTGTTGTATAGGTATAGTGTGGTAAAATCTTGTTTTGCCCGGCATGACTGCAACCAACAACCGTTATATAGACACCGTATACTATATGGCTGGGCGAAAATATTAAAAAGCCGCAAATTGGCGTAAATGGCCACCATTAAATGACCAACACATTTGGGGTTACGCGTCTGTAGGTGGTAATTAAAATGGTTGCAACAAGACTGGGTGGCAATTTGTGGTCAGTCATCAGAGATACCTATAGCTAACCGGATGCAGCTTTGATCCATTTTTCATGCTTTTGGTATCTATAAATTCAAGGGTTTTATGATGAGGCCAAAAACAATCACAAAATTTAACATTGTATAAGTAGGTACCTAATAGGAATTTGAACGAAATGTTGTTAGTTTTTAGGAGGTGCGGTAAGTAAACCACATTTTTTGATAGCGTGTCTTTAATATTTAAATTAAATACCGCTAAAGTATCTTCTCAAAGTTGTCTGAATTCAAGAACTGCTGAGGATAGTTATTTCAAATTTACCTAAACACACATTTAAGTATGTCAAATGGTGTCGAGAGGTGACAGCTGAAGAGTTCTATAGGCGCCCTTATCAAAAGTTTTTTTTTTTTTTTTTTGTTTTTTGTTCAGAACTTGAGACTAAAATATCAGTGCAAAATTAAACAAAACCGATTAAAAAAGTATCTTCTAGCTTTTAAATCTCTTGGCTGCGATAGGGCTCACACCCTTATGATGTGTTATTTGCTCTAAAGGGTTGCCACCTTTTTTTGTATTTTTACAGTCGTATTTTTCAGATTTTTGACTATTCAAACTGTGTCTAAAAAGTCTTCCGAAATAGTCGGAAATATGCTTTATTTAATAAAAAAAATATTAGGTACATTAAGGTTTAAGAAATATCATCATCACTTAGCAACAATTAGAAATGTTTATTTATAACCTGGGACGTTTGTCTAAAGTTAGACAATGTTTATAAATATGGCTCTTAGAGTTTTGTTTCATGTTAATCAGTTCACTTGTATATTGTTCGATTTGGCTGATTCCCTTATTTTGTCTTACCTAAATTTCTGCTAAAATTAACATGCTTCATGTTAGACAGGAATTCGAAAAATAATTAAATATCTTTTTTTAACAAATTGGCGCCCTGATCCCATAATCGGTTTAAACTCATCTAATACTGACACTGACACCGAAAAAACACAATACTTACGTAGATATCTATATGCATATCGGCCGCGTTCCAAAGACTTATTTCTCATTTCTTGCTGAATAATTTCTATACCTACCTATTGTTTAGGAATTAATAACTATAATTGAAACATTTGCATGCACTGCGATTTTTAATCCGATTTGTTCTCGCAAAATGTATACAAAGGGTATAAACCTATTTTAATGTTTTTTTTTTTTTTTCATTTGCTTTTACAGTTATGGCATGGACTTAAATGGTGCTAGACGAAAAAACGCAACCCGCGAAACAACATCAACCCTTAAAGCCTGGCTGAATGAGCATAAGAAAAATCCTTACCCTACGAAGGGTGAGAAGATCATGTTGGCGATTATAACGAAAATGACTTTAACACAAGTGTCTACGTGGTTTGCGAATGCCCGACGGAGACTGAAAAAAGAAAATAAAATGACGTGGGAGCCGAGAAATCGTGTTGATGACGATGACGCGAATGTTGATGATGATGATCATAAAAGTAACGACGACAAGGATATGCTAGGAGGTGAGTGTGGAATTTTTTGTTTCAATAATATTCGTTATATGTAATTTAAAAAATCTTAAAGTTGGATGATATGGTTGTGTTAGATTTGAATTTTAGCTCTTGAACTTCATTTTTAAATTAATTTAAATTAAATCAGACGAAAAAAAACAATCAATTTAACTGCTTTTTCTATTTTTAATTCATAAATGATTTGTTTTCATGATAATATCAGTTTCTTAAACACTTTTAATAATTTTTTTTCTTAAAAAGTGTTGACTACCCGCACCACTACTATATTTTCTAAAAACATCTTTTTATTTTTTCCTCGATAGACGCCAAAGATTCTGGCCTGGGATCGACTGAAGATAACGATCGGCAGTCACATCGCCTCGATATGCTAGACAGACCCGAGGGCAATAACAGCGAATGGTCCGGATCGCGACCAGGAAGTCCCAACGGCTCACCTGACATCTACGACCGCCCTGGCGGTGGTCATCCGCTCTTTCATCCGGCGGCGTTACATCATCTAAGACCACCAGCTGGTTCACCACCCGATCTGAGCCACCACCTTCACCATCCCCATCATCATCCATCTAGTGGCAGCACTAATTCAAGTTTAGTATCGAAACCCCGAATATGGTCGCTTGCCGATATGGCTAGCAAAGATGGAAAGGACAACAAAGACGGTTCGGGGAGTGAAGGAGGTGGAAATGGAAATCCTCCGCCACATTCTATTTATGGTCACCCGCAACAACATTCTGCGCCTGGCAAAATACTATCGCCACTAGCTGCCCGCATGCCAAATTATTCACCCTATGCGAGGCCAGATCTGTACCGTGGTTTCTATGGGCCGACAGCTGCACACTTAAGCGGACCCTCACAGGAATTTCTTGAACACCATAGATCCTTTAATGCCCAACTGGCGGCGCACAACGGCCTCAGTATGAATCCGCTGCTTTGGAAAGCTGCTGTGTCATCTGCCGGCGGTGGACCTCCCTTCGCGCCTCTGAGCTTAACAACGAACCATCATCATGTGGTTCCGCCGTCGGGTGCGTCACCATCCGCCTCAAGTACATCTTCCTCGATCGGTTGTGATGCTCCGCCAGCAGTGTCGTCTAATCAGGGCCACCAAGGACAAAGTTCACGGCATTCAACGTCCTCCTCATCGTCGGGAAAACTCTCACCACCCATTAATGTAACGACGACGGGTAAGCCATGACCTTTGCCACTCTCATCAGCATCGCCCCCAGCACTGCAGCAACAACCACCACCACCTTCATCCTCGTCTTCAGCAGCAGTATCCAACTCGTCGTCGTCGTCGTCATCGCAACAGCATTCGCATCTCCAACCGAATCAACTTTCCGCTTTCCGGTCGTTGGTTGCGTTTCGCGAACAGCCTAAACTCACTCTTCGGCCATAAATCCGTTCGGTGTTGCCGTGATGCAAAAAAAAAGCTTTTTTTCTCTTTTTTCACGAATAAATAAAAAAAAAGGATAAAAGAAATGGAAAATCTTTCGGACAATAATTTACATGTGATTTATTTGTATTTCATTCGAAAATACATAATTTTTAGGAAGCGGACGTTTAAAAAAAAAAAAAAAAACAAAAACAAAAAAAAAAATAAAATAAATAAAATGAAAGTCATTTAATCCCTTTTTGAGACATTATGTCCTTGTTTCTCAACACCCTGATACCAGTTCGCGGATTTAACTTATGCAATCAGAGCTTATAGGACGTAAATATTCAAAGAAATAAAATAAATAAAAAAAAAAAAAAAAACACAACAAGAGAAATTAAAACAAAACAAAAAACTCAAAAAGTACTAGATTAGCAATAAACCAAAATGTACCATAATTATATAGCATTGAATTTAATTGAGTATAAAACTGTATATCTATATAAAATCCTGAAAATCGTGAGTTGTTTTAGTTAAATTTCTCAAATTTAATATTTTTTGAGTTTGACTTTATTGTACATTATTTTTTGTTTTTCCCTAAAAATATAAATAAAAAAAAAAATTAATTTTGTTTCAATTTAATTGAATTCTGATGTATTTATACCTAAACCTACTTCTTGTGCATGTGTGAAAATATTTCAACTTAAGTTGTATGTAAATATTAGTAACTAAGCCCTCCCCCGCCTCCCCCGCTCCCTCTGCCCAAACCCCATCAACCCCTTGTGTGAATTTGTAAATTCGTCATTTGCACCATGTATATGTAAATATTAGAATTTAAAAAGAAGATTTTGTTTTGTTTTCATTGAACTAAGCCACCAAACGCAACCAAGTCTGCCACATAAATTAGAAAAAAAATAAAAAAATACAGTGCGATTCACTCAGTTAGGCACGCTAAACTCTTATCAATTTTTTTTTTGCAATTTTTTGAAAACCAAAATAATATGAATATCGCTTAAGTACCAGCTAACTTTTTACTCAGAACTGGCGAACGCAAAAGATTGACAAAGAAGTTCAAATGTGTGCGTCTACAAAAGTGATACGTACTGTAGCAAGTCGACATATCACGAATAAAGAGGTGAGATTTAAAGGCATGGTGGCGAAATTTTGTTTTATGACTGTATAAAGCAGCAGAAACGTCCTTTGTATCCTTTTTAGATTTAAGTTCAACTTTTTGTTCCTCTCTTGTATTCATACTAAAACAATTGTTTATTTTTTGTTTGTTGTGTAACTTGGTTGTATAATTTTTAAAAATAAAAATTTTAATATATACACACACACACACACAACAGTGAACTAATGTGCGTTATGACGTTGAGTTAAAAAAAAGGAAATGTAAATTTAAAAACATACATACATACACATTCATAAAAAAGAAAAAAAAAACATTTGTGTTTTTTTCACAGGCACACATGGTGATTTGATAAGAAAAAAAAAGAAAGATGAAATCGTGTGTCCCAGCAAAAATGTGTAGAGCTGGGCCTTGCGCAGCGGAAATAACGTAACAGTGTACTATAAAATATAAAACATATAAAAATATATATACAAACTAATATTAGGTATTATTTAATTGATAAATACAGAATAAGATGTTATCACTAAGAATAATTATTATTAATAGAAATGATAATATGTTAAAAAATATTATAATAATTATATAAGAAAACAAAAAACAACAAATAAGAAAATATGAAAAGATTTTTGAAACAAAAAAAAAACTTAGTTGCAATAATTAAACAATATTCCCTAAATAAAGGAAACAATTAATTAAAAAAATAATAAAAATGAGTTTTTGATTTCTTTAAAATAGAAAGGATTTTTTGAGATAAAGCCGAGACATTTGAACCATATGGCTTTCTCCAGTGTATGCCTACGTTGTATGATGGTAAAGTATGATGAAAAATCAATCTCGACTTCAGCTATAGCTATCTAAATTAAATAAATTAGTGTAGTGGCGCGTTAACTTGAAGTGAATCATGGACTTACACTTTGAACATCTGAACCATTCCTATTTCCAATTACCTAATAGCTTTAGTTAGTTGGCATAAGAATGGGTGCTCCCTCCATTGCAATTCCTCTCCAATTTTTTGCCGCATTCGAAAGAGTTTGTCACAGTGCTGATGGGGGATCATGGCAAAAATCCCTTTTTCTGGGAATTCTGACCTCTGAAGGGAAAGAGGGAAAACTGACCCAATTTGTGGGAATTCTTTGATTTTTGAAATTTTACCCGGAAAAGAGAACATCAACAAAATTATAATCATTTTTTTTTTTAGAATAATTCGAAACAAGTCAAATTAAAGTTCATAAGAAATATAAGAATTATTTCTTAGAAAATTATAAAAGACGCATACATTTTATCCCCCCCCCCCTCCCAATTCAAAATTTCAGCTTTTTTTGATTTCTTAAAAATTAAAAATGATTTTAACATAGTTTTCAGACTTGACCAAGAAAGAGAGCATTGAATATTAAAAAGAAACAGTTGACACTTGCAGTGGAAAAACTTTTCACTTAAACAACTTGATAAAAGAAAAGAAATACAAAATATTAGCCTTAAAAAAGAAACTACAGAACATTATTATGTGCGTCGTTGGTTTTTAATAATTTTTTTTTCTATTTTAAGTCAACTTTTTTTTGTGTGGGAAATAAAATGGGAAAAAGGAAAATATTTGTGGGATAAAAAGGGAATTTACTGACTGCGTGAAGAGAATTCTGTTAAAAATGCCCCCCAGCACTGTTTGTCACTCTAAAAAAAATGCTTTTTTTTTTTTTATTTTTTGAGTTAGAACTTAGAAGTCATAGAAGTCATGTTGGGGATTATTGGATAGTGGCAACAAAAAATATATATTTGGGTTTTTGTAGTTTGGGCGCCTGTCCCCATGGGGATTTTGTCGTGTTGGATTAATTTTTTGTGGGGAATTCGTCCTATTGAAAATGTGTTTTTTGGAGATAACGTATGTTTCCCATCAAAATTCAATACTTGAAACCCGTTCTGAGATTTTTTTTTTACATGAATTTTTCATAAAGTTTATGAAACCTTTACATAAAACGTAAAATTCTGTCGCTAGATTTTGAGAAAATTAAGCGGACCGTTGTCTTAAATTATCTTTTAAAATTTTTTGTCTTTAAAGTGAAAATCTTAATCGATTCTAAAGGAAATCCAACTGTTAAATTTCATCATCAGCCCAATTCTAAATGTAAATTCCCGGGGAATAAATTATTTTTTTCTCTGCAGTTTGATATAATTGTCAAAAAATGTATAATAGCTGTTCTGAACATTCAGAACTCTTATTCCTGCTATTGAAGATAAAAATAATCTACCGGAGAATTCGGAATAAGAGCATTCTACTCCCGAAAGAATACGTCTCCCGGGGAGTTTTTTCCCGGGGAATATTTAGAATTGGGCTGCATGTGTTTCTTTATCATTAATGTGAGATAACATTTTGAATTTTGTCTACATTAACTTTTTAATGTGGTGACTTATGGGTAACAGAACAGCCCTATCCGCACTAAAGTAGCCAAATATGCTATATCTATAAGGGAAAAACGCCTTATGTAGAATGCTTAACTTATCTATAAAATGATATTATCGGCCACGTAATTTTTGATCAGCTATCATCAGCCCATAGTGAAAAATGTTCGTACTGCATGAATCGAGTTTTTTTTTGGGAATTTCTTTCCGTTTTTGTTTCGAAAATGTCAAATCAGTAGCCAAATTTGACCGGCGATCGTCATTTATGACGCATAAGTTGCAATCGTCAATTGATGAAAGTCAAATGATGCAAAAGAATTTTTGACGTTTTTGACAAAACAAAATGGATCCGGTAAAAAAAATTTATCACAAAAATTCATTGAAAACCTTTCTGGAGAACTGTTAATAATATCTAATAATTCTTATCAGACAGAATACAAATATTTTAAAGCCAACAAATTTCCGTCAGCTCGATTCTTTACTGCTAAGTTGATGTTTTTAAACAAGTTAACACTGTTTAAAACAAATAATTCTGTTAAATTTAGATATAAATTAACTCGACCAACAACACTGGTCAACAAAATTAGGTTGTTTTGTAGAAACCATACCTTACTAAACTTTTTTCGAAGTCTTACTTTTGTGCTGGATTTGAATCTGGACTCAAAAATGTTTCATTACGTCAGGTCTCCGAGATTTATGTATGTGTAAAAATTACAAAATTTACAAAATTAATTTAAAAAAAGATATGCTGGGCGGTTTAGAAGTTTTGCTAGCTTTATATGGGAAGCATATACCTTTGCATACAAAAAAACTATGCTAGCACAAAAATCGGGACTTCCACACAAAAATAGCACAAAAAGAGCACAAAATTCTAGTTATGGTTTCAATTGATTATGCTAATGTGTATGTGCTAGCTTTATAGACGTGTATGAATTTCCTTCGTGTTTTCATATGGTCTAGGTAAACATTGTTATAAAAACTCCACAGAGTCATACAAATTGCTTGGATTGGAAATGCATAATAATTAATGAATCTTATTTTAATCCAGTTTTTAGCTGATAGCAATTTAAAACAATAATCCATGCTGCTTGTTGAAAGTATGGTTTAATAAACCCATTTTCAATCCATTTGAAATCGATGAAATTCATCGTATCGGTCGGTGTAGAGTAGGGACTCTTCAGCAGAGTTATGCACGAACCAATTAATTTCGTCAAATCGATGATTCAGAAAAAATTCGCAAGCTTCGAATCTCGCATCCGAACCGAATGATTTAATGCCACAGTGCCTACTTGGAATTGTTATAAACATGTTAAACTCATCATAAAGTCAGCTCCACTCGACATGACTTGCCACACATGAGCGATGAAAGAATTGCAGTTGTGGTGATTTTTTGTCTCCATGCTGCACATATATAGTCAGCAAAACAAACAAGCCATACCCGACATTCCGTAGTTTGTCTCCGATGTTATTACTGTAACAAGTTGCAAGTCTTACACTGATCTCAAGTGTTTCGCTTGGAGAATTTAAAAAACTCCAAGACCCCTTAGCATGGGTTCCACACATAGATGTGCTTGTTGATACGCACAAGGGGAGTCATCTGAAGATTGATTTATGAAGATCAAAAATATGGCCTCCTCCACGGTGAAAATATTCGACCACAATTCAATGAGTGCTTTATACACATAAGTCGCCAAATCCTTTCAGTCTTCGTTTATGAGAGACAAACGTACGCCTGAACCGACCGACGACGGACAATGGACTGAAGGAAGACACAGGGACAGGCACAGGACTGTCTTTGGTTGACGCACGTTGATGATGTTGTTTCCGCCGCTGCCGGTGAGTGAACATTAATCGTGGCGAGATATCGGTTGAATCTTTACAGAAATAACATGCATTTCAGCTTTCGTCACACACAAAGAATTATGACAGCGGCATTGTCAGACCATACCAGCACCCAGCAACCAGCTCCACCAAAGAGCAATCAGGGAACAGTAATAAAAATCATTGAAGAAAAAAAGCTCCAAAGAGTCGAACAACAAATATGACGACATTTTTTTGTGTTTCGATTGTCATCATTTTCAATATTATGTCGTTGGGTTGTAAATGCATGTTCATTATGTCTTTACCGGACAAAGTCTTAGTGGGCTTTTGGACAAAGTAATGTCGCGGACTAAACGATTTTTTCACTTGTCAAGTTTGCAAGATGTTTATTCTAGTAGACTGTACATAACGTAAATAATATAAAAATTGTAATGACAAAATTTGATTCTTGTAGAGGGACACACATACCTACTCTTAAAATACTCTAGGGTAACTTTTCGATAACCGTTTAAGAGTTATATGCAAAAAAAAACAACGATATTTTCTACACTTGGTCTAGGTAACCACATTATATTCCAAATATGTAACAGCTAATGCGAAAAAAATGTTTCGCCCAACAGGCCCGTAGCCAGCATTTTGTTTAGGAGGGGGCTTGCTTCATAGCTTTAAGGAAAACTGCGTTTCATCCTAAATTTTATGGACTAAAGACCATTGAAAGCTATTTTGAATCAATTATTAAACAAGGCCATATAATTTTTTTTCAGTAGCAAACATAGAATAAAAATATAGAATCAGATAAATAGAACCAAAGAAATCTACACGTAAGCTTCTTAAGCGAACCTTATTGGAATTTTATGGATTAAAAATAAACAAAAAAAAAGTTAAAAAAAAAAAAAAAAAAATGCTGTTCTATTAATCTTTAGGCTTAAGGAAAATTGCAGAGCAGCTTTTTCTAATATAAAAAAGGCCTCAGTAAATTACGTTTCCGGGTTATAACGTGTTGTTTGTTTAACAAAATTCAATTTAAAATAAGTCAAGTTGCGATGAGGATCTAAAAAAATTTCTGAAAACATCTTCGGAATTTTGTCTTATGTTATTAAGAAAAATAAGGATTTTCTTATATTAAAATCTTTTCGGGAGGGACTTCAGCCCCTTAAACCCCCTTCCTCTGGCTACGTGCCTGTCGCTTAATATTTTTTGAAATATAATTTTCGATAACATTTACAATGAAGAGGTACCTATAGGTATACGAAAAACTTATACCTTTTTTTCTGACACTCGGATTCATTGGAACTTTAGGCAGTGCATTTGTTTTGATGTAGGTAAATAATATCTGTACCAATTTTCAGCAAGATGAAATTTTATTTGTATCTTTTGACTGGATATTTAATATTGCGAACAAATGTTCCACATACGCCACCGCACACTATCTTAAGCATCAACAAAATTATTATTTTTAGGGGAAAATTAATAGTGAGTCAAGTTATTTTTTGTATGGCTTTTATGCGGCCATCTTGAAGGAATTTTTAGGTTTCTATTTTTTTATAAGTAGTCATTCTAACTTTAAATTAGTTCAATTATGGTACATGGGGCATATTTTTATATAATTCCCGAGAGGAAAACTCCGAATAGGTATTTATTTTAGCTTATCTAGAACGGGCAGCTGTTTTCTCGCAAACAGATTTAACAATTTACTTTGTATCATCAATGGTCAAGTATTTGTAGGAAAACTTTGTTTTAGGTTTTTGCCTAAAGTTTTACGAAAATATGATTTTGACATTTTTTTGTAAAAATTGCTTTATTTTTTAGTATTCAGGATTTTGTTTCAGAGAAGGGCTTTCCTTATAGCTTTACGAATAGCTTCTAAGCCATAAACATATAATTTAAATTGGTTTAACGAACCTTTTCAAAAACATATTGCGTTTCACCCTGACTTTTGTGGACTAAGATCATTAAAGCTATTTTGAATCCATATAACAAATTCATTTTAATTTTTCGTAGCAAAAATTGAATTTATTATAAAAGCCCTTATCTATCTTCTATCTTCTTCTTATACATATATAAAAATGCATGTTTGTGTGTTCGTCTCTTTTATAGGCTAACAAACCGCCAAACTAATTCAGTTGAAATTTTCAGGTTTGTTCATATGAGTAGTGGGAGGGTTTGTGAAGCAGTTTTAGTAAAATTCGTCAAATAAACACCAAGATAATAACAGAATTTAATTAAATTTAACACTATAATGTGTATAAAAAAAAAAAACAATCAAAAAATTAAGAAATAGAAAAATATGACCAGTAGTAAAAAAATAATAAGAAATAAAATAAAATAATAAAAAAAATAAAATAAAAAAAAAGGAATTAATGGCTATCACAATAGGTTCGTTCGCGTACTCCCCAAATCTACGAATTTTTACGAATTTCTACAAATTTAACGCAATTTGTGTTCGTTTACTCAATAAATGTGTAGTTTTTTGCAGAAAAGAGCGCTCTGGAGAGAGTAAATTATTTCCCCTTCTGCTAATTTCAGCCCAAAGAAATACTTCCGGCAGAAATATGAGTTCAGTCAAAAGTCACTTTGTTATTTGCCAGAACATCTCTTATACTCCTCTGTTTTATTTAATTTAATGTAATAAATTAACTTTTTCTTACTTTTTTATTTTATTTTGAAAATCTTTTCAAAGAAATGATGACGATATTTATTTTTTTTGTTTTCAAATATTTGACGTTAGAAAACCGGTAAAAATTATTTGTTCAAAGTGTTCGTGAACTATTTCGCAGTTGTACTTCTCTCTGAGAGAACTTCATCCCCACTCCTCAATATTTGATAGACTGTGAATTTTAGTGCAGAAAGTACACGAACGAAGCTAATATGTTTTCATCTGATGCAATGGATTGGATTTACATAGTACATTCAAATAACGACTGTGGTAACGTAAAATATTCACCAAGTTTCCCAAACTTGGGTTTTTTTTTTAGCTACCTATGAGTTTTGACAGCAAAATGTGAACATTTGTGAAAATTTGCAAGAAATTTCATGTTGCAAACAGACCAATAATAATAAATGCGGTGGCCAACGGTTGAGGTGGTCTGCTTTTCTTTGATGCACCAGCTGGCACAGGAAAAACGTTTCTCATCAGTTTGATATTAGCACAAATTCTCTCTCAAAATGGAATTGCTGGGGCTGTTGCCTCATCAGGTATTGGGTCGGACCAACTCATTCCGGCGCTCAAATTGCGATTGAATATGCATTTTGCAGAAGTTCAAACATATAATATTTCGAAAGGGTCAGGTATAGCGAAAGTGCTACAATGTGCAAAGTGATTGATTGGGATGAATGCACAATGGTACATGAAAAATTACTTGAAGCACATGAACGAACTCTTTGAAACTTGCGATCAAATTAGAAATTATTCGGGGAGGCTCTAATTTTATTAGCAGGCGACTTCCGACAGAATCTACTGGAAATCAACACCAGTTGGTGAACTCAACGCTTGCCTCACAGAATCGCATCTATGGAGACATGTACAAAAGCTTACATTAAAGTCAAATATGCGGGTAATAATAATACAAAGGTATGTACCTGTATTACATTCAGTTCAATTTAATTTATTGCTGTAATAGTGCGGAAGAACATTGTGGACATTATAACATACGGTTGCGCTTCGTGGTCACTTGAAAAGATGCCAGTTTGGAAATTCCGTAAACTCTGAAAATATCTTACATACACCCCGCATATATTTCTTTGTTTTTTTGCAGAATACACCAAAATACACTCGTCAAAAAAAAAATTGTTCCCATACATTGTGCAATATTGTCCAATGGAAAAGAAAATAATTTTTTTCCACTTTTTCACAGGTTTTCTTTACAATTTTACAATTCTGACAAGATTTGAAAGACAAAAAAAAATAAAATAAATACAAAATTATCCGAACGAAACAACACTAAAATTTTCAAATTAATTTTTTTCTTTGTTTTTTTTTTTTTTTTTTTTTTTTGAAAAACAATTTTTTGTTCTTTTCAAATCACATTCACAAATACAAAACTGTTGGCTGTTTATTTTTATTAACTTCCCATTGGAAGTTATTGTAATCGGTCCGATTTGAAAAATTGAAAATTTTGACATTTCTCGAAGTTTCGAGGTCTCTGGACTCAAATTACATTGTTTATACAGAGATGTGTACGTACGTTCGGAAGCTTTTTTTTCGCTGACGATATCTTGAGAACGCATAGAGACATTGACTTCAAATAAATTTTATTTTACGGATAATGAGGCCATAACGTGCAAAAAGAATTTTCAGAAAACTTTGTAATATGTACTTAAAATATTCAAAAAAAAACAACCCGGAGTTTTTTTCTTTAAGTAAAAAAACCATTAAAAATTGTTAAAAAATATCGAATATCTTGGGAACCCACAAAGATCGGGTCAATTTTATTTAATACACAAATCAGTTGATAATCGGTAGAGTTTGTAAAAAAATTCAACCGACTTTTTTTTTTCCAGGCCAAAAAAACTGCCAAAAAAATGATTAAAATTAAAAAAAAAAAATTTTCGGGTCGAATATCTCAAAAACAACAAATGACATCAACTCCAAAATAATTTAAATCTATACACAATACCATAAAATAGTAATTGATAAGGTTTGTAAAAAAAATTAAATTAACGGTTTTTTTCTAGGCCAAAAAAAAACTACTAATAATTGTTGAAATTTTTCGTGTCGCATATATTTAGAGCAAACGGCCTTCCCTTGCACAACTGATAAGTTTTTCGAAGATTTTGAATTGGTAATTTTCTTATAAAAAATAACATCGGGTGTTGAGTTTCAAAGGGAACCAAACGGAAGTTATCAGTGTGGGTCAAACCCAGCCTCTTTTTTTCTTTTTTATTTTGATGACAATTACACAATGTTACAATGTCACCCCTAAAATTTTGCTGCCCTGGAATGTAGCCATTTCTACCCATATGGCAAATAAAGCTCTGCTTATTATTTCGAAAAAAAAAAACTTAACGCTTTTTCCAAATTATAATTTTTGATTCACGCAGGTAAAAACATTAATCAAGTTTCTTCGTGTTAATTTTTATGAAGATACAAAATTCAAATGTTTGTATAACAACTTTTCTGGTCTAAATGCAACTCTACCTGCCTTACTATATAGAACAAAGTAAGGATGAGCAATATTTGTAAACAAATGTGCCCGCAAAAGATATCACTTTGTATGTGAGTATCAAAGAGCTACGTATTTCTTAGAAGTACTGTCTGCTTAACATTCAGAAGATATCCAAAAGTAAATTTCTAGCGAAACATTCAATATAACAATAATAATAATTTATTGTAATGCAAAGTTGGACTTTGCACAGTTCATTCTGCCATGTTAACTCGTGCGTCGCACCGGCCGCCGCCGCCAAACCGCTCCGCACCACCGCGTAGTCCGTGGATCATAAAAATCGCATAATAAGAAAATTATGAATGCATAATCAATCAGAATTGTCGGTGATTAAAGGAGAACATAAATTTCTATCTGTCACTAGATTCATCGTTTTCAATCCTCAATCGATGTAAGTATATACTCGAGCGAGAGTCGAGACTCGAGTTGTGTTCTTTTTGAGGACCATACTACACATTATTGGAGGGTCTACGTCCGTCCGTCCGTCTGTCCCAGTGTGTGGTTCGAACAGTGATTGAGAGCAAATAAACACAAATGTGATATAAAATGCTGTACCACATTTCAATAGTTATCTTTGAACGTTTTCATGTTTTTAGCTTTATAAGTCGGTTTGAAGCCAATCGGGAGATTGAGACAAACTTTTGTGAACTAATTGTTTTTGTTGGAGAACGCCAACATACGTCAACGGTAATTGAACGTGACCGACAGTAATTGGCCGTTGAATTAAATCAAGTTGTCAGGATATTTTTCAAATCAAAATTTTTGTTATACCTATACTTACATTATACATTATATTCGAAGTCATGTAAGATGTCAAAAGTGCCTTGATTAAATTGTGCAACCTCCTTTGCGTAGGAGAATAATTCAACATTGAGTTGACAGTTTGGGTTTATCAGGTTATTTTCTTTTATCAATTTTAGATCTACATGATTATATAGATCTTTTTATATTTAGCTAGGAAATTATATCTAGGCTTAGCTCAAAGTATCTGGGCTCAGTTCAAAAAAATTATTACATCAGATAAAATGCAAATTTGAAAATATCAGGATACATGTTTGAACATAGAGGCAAACTAAAATATCAATCGAATGAAGTACTTGGCATAGTCTGAGAGGTGACGTTTACTGGTTTTGTGTTTTTTTTTTCGAATTGTGATTCAAAATTTATTAAATTTAATTTAAACGAATGTCTTTGGCACCTTAAATAAGGTCTCTCTGTATTTTTTCTAATTAATTAATAAAACCACTTTTGAGAATTTCGAAAACTTTTTAAAGTTATTATAGTCCAGTATATATTTTTTTTTTTTTTTTTAATATTTCATTGAGAAAACATTTTTGTATCGATTTTGTTACAGTACCATAGGAAGCCTAAATTCTAATTTTTGATCATAGACCTTTTGCAGGGTTGCCGTTGAGTTCGTTTTTCTCGAACAACGTATTTTTATAGTTAAAGTTTCTAAATACCTACTCTAGGCAAGTAAAAGCAGCGGCGTGTTTATGTTTTCTGCCGTCATAAGCTACATATTTTGAATCTGCCACCCCCTCCCCGCACCAGAATTTCTTCATATCTTTGACATAGAATATTACTCAAAGAAAATATACATATATGTACTTATATAAAGGGTGATCGGTATAAGATGCACCAAACTGCTGGAGCGAGTAGGTTGGGTTAAGAAAAAAAAAAATCGTATGAGAGGGGGGGTCTATTTCCCCCCGTTTAGGCAGCAGGGGCAATTTTCTAAAAAAAATTGACTTAAAACAGAAAAAAAAATATTTAAAAACAACAGCACAATTTAAAATGCCATAGCATTACCTTTTTGGATAGCCAGAGATCTCTTCTGTAGTAGCCGTGGCGTGATGGTTAGTGCGATGGACTGTCATGCCGGAGGTCTAAGGTTCGATCCCCAGCCTTGCGAGGAATTGACAAATCCTCCAAGAGTATCTCCTGTCACAGAAAAGTGCCGCTCGTTAGCCGTTCGGATTCGGCAATAAACTGTAGGTCCCCTCCATTCCTGCAGACACGCACACAGGAATGGTTGAGAGTTGTAAGTCACTAGGCCTTAGTTCTTCATGAGCTGTTGTGCCATCAAATTAATTTTTTTTATTTTATAGAGATCTCTTCTTTGATCTAAATTTTAAATATACATAGTTGTGTTAGGGAATAGTTTTTGAAAATTTATTTCCAAACTCGAAATTTTGAAAAAAAAAAATGAAAAAAAAAGTTTCAAACTAATTTTTTTCAAAATTTTATGTAATTAAGTATAATTTTTGTTTTCAAAATTTAATGCTCTTATTAATTTTCAATAAAAAACTGAAAACCGGATGTTGAAATGTATCTTAATTTTTGAGAAATTAAATTTTATTGCATACCATCTAGTTTTGAGCAAATAATAAAAATTTATAAACTGGATTAATTAGATTTCACCTTTTTTATTGAGAAATGTGTTCAATTTAACAAAATTGACCTGCATGGCTACCTGTTACCCAAATAAAAAGGATTACCTATACGACCAAATAAAAACAAATATGTTTTACCTAACCACGAATAAATATGGAAGGACATTCTGTTTGAAACTTATTTCTAAATTGCGTATCAAATCGTCAATACAAAACGATGGCAAGTTACTCGCGGGAAGAATTGACCGATATGCACTATTGCTACGGGTTAGCAGATGGTATTCACTTTTTCCAAGACTTCACAACCGCCTTCGGGAACATGGATTGCTCGAAGGAGAGAAAGGTCATCTAGTGGATCAACAGACATAGAGGAACGGATTTTGGATTTGGTATCACGTAATCCCAACCTTAGCACCAGAAGGATAGCAACTAATGCTTGTATTGTCCCAAAACAGGGTTTGGATAGTGATTCATATCGAAAGCCTTCACCCATATCACTTTACCCCAGTGCAAGAGTTGACATCAAATGATAAAATTTTGAGGACTGAATTCTGTAGAACACTATTGCTGAGGGAAGAAACAGAACACAACTACTTTAAAAGGATAGTTTGGACGGATGAAGCACAGTTTACCAATTTCCACAAATTGCATTACTGATGGAGTTACAACATAATCCACATGTTAAAAAACAAAATAAATCGCAGCACCGCTTTAGCTGCAATGTGTGGACCTAGTTTTTTGAATACGGTGGAGAATCCTATCTGCGATTCCTAAGAACCCTTTGGCCAGACCCCACCTCCCATGCGATTTTTGTTTTGTCTTAACCCAACCTACTCGCTCCAGCAGTTTGATGCATCTTATACCGATCACCCTGTATATCTAATAACGCATCACCTTCACTGTCGGATGCTCTTATTTGTGCTTATGTTTGTCGTATGTCTGGAGAGAATAGAATAAATATTATAAATCTTTCATTGGTCACTTTAAGGAACTTTATAATTTCAATTAACGTGTGCTCGCTAACTCCGTACTGAAAACACATTTTGTTTTTAAATTCGTTCAAATAGCTTGTTTAAAAAAAAATTTGTAAAATTCAATAATAATAAGAAAAAAAAGTGCGTATACGCCCGAGTGTACCATTATTTCAAATGAATACATTTCGCTCTAGGGTAGGTATTGTTTATTAAATGTAGAAGCCCGTGGAATAATGATTAGTGCGTTGGACCGTCACGCCAGAGGTCTGGGTTCAATTCCCAGCCTCTTTCACTTAAAAAAAATATGAAAAAAAAAAATGTTTTAAAGGGCTACTGCCTCTTGCGAGGAAGCGACAAATCTCCCAAGAGTATAATATCATGTCAAAGAAAAGTGCCGCGAAAAAAAAACGATTTTTTATATTTTTCAAATTTGGGAATATCTCAAAAACGTGATGTGATCACATATTTCTGACTCCGGATTCGAGTTCAGGTACCAAAAACTTCGGAAAAGTGTACTTTGTTTCTTTAGCAAAAAATGGCGTTGACCAGTGTTATTGAAAATAGTCGATTTAGATAATTGTTATGAAAAGTAAAAAGAAGAGAGATAAAATTTTAAAAAGTATGTAAATGTTTTTTTTTTTTTCAAAAACCAAAAAAAAATACTTTATAGGTACGGGTGATCAAACAAATCGAACGAACTTATCATATTTGAAAAATCGATTTTTTGGAGGGGTATTACATTCTTTTGGCTCTTCTATTATTTTTTCATAATCGATTTTTACTTGCTCTGCATGTCTTTTCTGTGTATCCGTGGTTTTAACTACTTCACACAATATTGCGTTTTAAAAATTATTAAAATAATTATTTTAGCCAAAAAATAAACTAAATGAATACATAAATCAATTTTCCAACTAATTTTGACTTTTAAAATTTTTTTCGTTACCAGAAAAGCAAATTAGTGTGACACGGTCGTAAAAATATTTTTGATAACAACTGTGGATGGCAAAAACTGTAAAAGGTGGTCAAAAATTTTCATTAGGTACATAAAAATAAATAAATTTGATGGCGCAACAGCTGATGAAGAACTAGGGCCTATAGTGACTTACAACTCTCAACCATTCCTGTCTGCAGGAATGAAGGGGACCTGCAGTTTATTGCCGAATTCGAACGGAACGCCTAATGTGAGCGGCACTTTTCTACGACAAATGATGCTCTTGGAGATTTTTGTCAATTCCTTGCAAGAGATTGTATAGCCGTTTTTGTAGATTAATATATTATATTGTAGATACAGTATTCCCCGCTTAATTGCACATCGGTTAATTGATTTTCGGTTAATACAAGAAGGAAAAGTTAGTTTTCTAGACTCATCACATATAAGTAATGTACAGTTTTATTCAAAGCCAATTTCACACACGTATACATAAGACTCATAATGTATACAAAGGTACCATGTTCCTAGTTTAAAGGAAGTCGTTTTGGTTTTGAAAACTGTTTTTGCCAGGATAGAGTTCAATGGCTCTGTCTGATCGCGCTTGAACAAAGCCTATTTCAAGAAAATCAAAATACATTTCTGATTACCTTCACCTATGAATGTATGGAGGAAGATATATCTACAAATATGAATCTGTAAAGTTTTCTGGATTCTCTTTTTTACGTAGTACAAAGTATATTTTTGAACACCACGTAGCTATACTAAAACTGATAAGTGTTAAATAGCTAAATGGATTTTTTCAAAACATGTTCCGTAGTCGAAGTCGTGCATTTTTTATTAGCACTGGCCGCCCACAATGATCAATTGCAAATTCCATAAAGTTTAATGCTACAGACTGTAGACTGTGGTGCGGCGTCGGCGTGATGGCGGGCGGCGTTCATCATAGTTTCGGATGCCAGTCGAGGTGTTTAACAGAGGAGACAATACATCCGCTCTTAGGAATACAAATTAAACATCAGCGATTAAAGCTCGATTAATTACAAAGCGTTTGCAATCAACTGTATAAACCGCCACATGCGCCTATCCTGGTAGGTACCTATAGTTTTAAGCGTGTATGAAAACGCCCTTGACGTTCGTCGTCTTGGAAGTCGTCTCGCTGATATTGGTTGCAAATCCAACCAAGATAAGGACGACAACGAATATACGACTCACAATTTATATACAAATCGTTCACATCTTGCCCAAACGTAAATATTGCACCAAGGTGTTGAGTTCAGATTCACTTGAATTTAACGCGCTGCCACCGCTGCGTCTTGTTTTTGATCATCTTCCCAGATAATGACAACCGTCCTGAGCATTTCCAATAAATCATTCAGCATTCTGCGGGTGCTCGGCTGCTCACATGTTTGGTGTTTTTGTTTTTGTTTTTTTTTTTTTGTTGGTGTTGCTGAATTGTTGCCACAATATGCCGATGATCCGCAGATCGTACTGTCGACGAGTTGAATATTAAAAACATGACTCCAAGGTGATTCTGGGAGCGCGGAACCGAACGAAGCAACGCGCCAAAATCATTATGGACTTGACTAAAAATAGAAAGACTTTGACAGCGTTGTAGCGACTGCCAGAGTGCAATTGTTGGTTCTTTAGCCAGCAA
Source organism: Epistrophella euchroma (assembly GCA_947049315.1). Classification (NCBI taxonomy): domain Eukaryota; kingdom Metazoa; phylum Arthropoda; class Insecta; order Diptera; family Syrphidae; genus Epistrophella; species Epistrophella euchroma. The sequence goes on from OX346247.1 coordinate 46,510,672, forward strand.
CCGTTTGTTAATTTTAATTTTATTTGATTTTAATTGCACTTAAGTAGCAATGAGATCAAAGTATGAGATGCATGCGAATCTTCCGAATGGACGACCGACGCACGGCAGACGGGTGATTGTGGGCTTAGTGTCAGTTGTTAAAACAACACACATTTCCACGTTTGGCCCTCATTCATCCGTGGCGCTTCTCAATGGCCGCGATGACGAAGTAATATCTTCCTCAATGAGGTAATTTTTCCTGTCACTGAACTGAAGAAAGGGGGCGACTATATTTTTCTACAGGCCCGTAGACAGATAAACTCTTGCGTTTTAGGGCCTCTAACAGATTGCTTAAGTTTTAATAATAATTTAAACATTCAGGAGATCGTTGATAGCTAATAAAGACCTTTGGAGAAAAATTTTGGAATTTCAGATTAAAAAAAAAATGAGTGGCGCGACAGTTTGTTTAGAACCCAGGGCCTAGTGTCTTACAAGTCTTAAGTTGTCTGCCGAATCCAAACAGTACTTAATCACCTTAATCCTCCTCTTGGAGGATTTGTCACTTCCTCGCAAGAAGCAGTAGGTAGCTGTTTTTTTGTTTTAATTTTTAGGTGAAAGAGGTTGGAAATCGAACTCAGACCTCTGGGATGACAGTCCTACGCACGGCCGTCGCATTCTATCAAGTAAAAACCAAAGCAGTACCAGTGCTTCGGTCGGCAAAACCTTTGAATTTACCTCTGAAGGACGGCACGTTCAGTGCAGTAGAAGATGACCACGACTCAAGAGAAAGCAGTGGAAAACGAAAAAAATCAACTTAGCGTGTGAAACTGAAGACAGTTGCTGCAAAGGAGCTTGATTGTTACTGATCTACTCCTATTTTTCAGGTGAATTTCATTAGGCCTTACGCATTGGATGCGGTTTTCCAAGAATCAACAATTCTTCTTCGTAGGCTTCGAGAACCGAAATCAGTTGCTTGAGTTTTTGAGGTATCTCCAGGAGTAACAAGGATTTCGGTTGATGAAAGAATACTGAAAGCTGTTACAACAGCAGCATCAGACGTTTAGCTTTGCAATTCAATGTTTCGAGACAAACAACTTCTCATGTACTGCATGGAAAGCGACTACTTTATCCATACCTCTACAACTCTGGACACGAAATAAGAACTGCTTTCCGGCGATTTCGAAGATAATTGAATTTTCTAACTCGTTGCTGGAGCGGAGCTTGGATGAAAACGAGTTTATTATCAGAATTCTTTGAACAGACGAATCTCAATTTACAAGAGCTAGAGAATCACAAACTTCCCTCTTCATACATGGGCTCCGGATAATCCACATAGAAAGAGACAAATCATTTCAACACAGATTCAGCGTTAATAAGTGGGCAGGTTTAATTGGAAATAAATTAATCGGCCCTTTCAAACTACCACCCAAGCTGAATTCTACAAACTATCTGCAGTTTTTGAGCAATGATTGACCAGAACTATTGGATGACATTCCACTTATTCAACAAGCTTCATCATATTTCCTACAGGATGACGCTCCAGCCCACTATGGTTGTGACTTAGATGAGGAGTAAAATGATCGTTGGATAGAAAGAAGTGGACCAGTTCACTGGCCTGCAAGATCTCCCGACCTTAATGTATTGGATTTTGTAAAGGAAAGAATGAAAGAACTTGTTTATTCCACTGTAATAACAACTTAAAACGAATTAGAAGGGCATTTCCTCGAAGCGTCATCAAAATTGGGACAGCCAACAGTTTGAATCAATAAATATACAACGTGAAAACCAAAACGGGCCCTAGCATGATGCATGCATAACCAAGGAGCACCTGTTATAACAGTTTTATAACACATTTAAAATAAAAATTATCCAAAACTGCACGAAATCATTTTTTTGGTGCTTAAGCCAAAAAACCTTTTTTTTAAATTTTACCTGCTGCAGGTTTTCCCCAGTATCATTAAATCTATGGTTTTCCCACAATTTTGTCGTTATTATTTTTATTATTCTTACGTTCATAAGAAAAAAATAGTAAAAGGTTGTGCTTATTACGCATTTTCTCGAGAAAATCGGTGTCAAAAAATTAGTATGGGCAGGAAAAATGGAATAGCCTAGAAACTGGATATCTTAACTGGATATCTTAAGATATCAACTGTATAAACGCAGGCTAATATTTTTTCTAAAAACAACGTCCTAAACGAAGTTTCCATCACTAGAATTAGCAGCAATTTTTGTTAGCATGGATCAGGGTAAGAACGAAAAGAATCTATATTAAATCTGCAAATTTGGATCCTTACTTATTGATAGCTTGCCCGGTTGTTGTAAAAATGCCTTGCCATGGTTATTTCAAAGTTAAAAGTTAGCAACAAACCTGAAGCACGGGCCACTATTTCGAGATTCTATTGGTCTAGGTCTTACTCTTAATTTTACTTTAGATGGCGCTCAAAGCCCAGGATGGATTACGGCCTCAACCAACAAGCCCCTCAGCCAGCTTGGTCCCTAGCTAGTTGGCTCAAAGTACGCACTCCAAGTTGATTGAGGTCGTTCTCCACTTGTGTGCGCCACCTAAGGTGGGGTCTTCCTCAGCTGCGCAGACCGTCAGGGGTAGATTCGAAGACTCATCGGGCAGGTGCTTCGGTGTCCATACGCTCCACGTGTCCCAGCCATCTCAGCAGTTGTATTTTCAGCTTCTTGACCAGGTTGACATCGCTGTAAAGCCCGTAAAGCTCGTTGTTAAATCTTCTCCTCCATACTCCATCGATACATACTGGACCGAAGATCACCCGAAGAATCTTCCTTTCAAAGCACCCAAGTAGATTCTCATCCGTTTTTGTCAGGGTCCATGCTTCTGCCCCATAAAGCAGGACCGGGATAAATAGGGTCTTATGTAAGGTCTCCTTGGTTCTTTGAGAGAGGGCTTTATTACTCAAATGCCTTCTTATCCCGAAGAAACAGCGATTGACAAGAGTAATTCTTCTTTTGATCTCTGCACTGATGTCATTATTTGCGATGTTATAGTGGAGCCCAGGTGGACAAAGTCTTTGACGACTTCGAAGTTTTTCCATCGTGACGTTCTGCCCGAGTCGACGATGTTGAGATTCCTTTCTCGTCGATAGCATATACTTCGTCTTGTCCTCAATAACAGCCAAACCCATTTTCGCCGCCTCCGAAGCAATACTTGCAAGCGCGCCGGTTACAGCTCGCTTCGTTCTTCCAACGATGTCAATATCATCTGCATAAGCAAGTAGTTGAACGGACTTTTGAAAAATAGTACCTTTTTGTTGTTGACTTGCGAGTTGCGTACAATTGCTTCAAGTACGATGTTAAAGAGGTTGCATGATAACGCGTCGCCTTGTCTCAAACCTTTCTCGACATCAAAGGGTTCAGTGGCGTTCTTGCCGACTTTGACGGAGCAGCGAGATTTCTCCATCGTCATCCTGCACAAGCGGACGAGTTTGGCAGGGATGCCGAGATGCGCCATGGCTCTGAATAGCTCGTCTCTGTCTACGCTATCATATGCGACTTTAAAATCGATAAAGAGGGGGTGTGTATCGATTTGAAACTCCTGGGTTTTTTCCAAAATCTGTCGGAGTGTGGACATTTTATCGACGGTAGATTTGCCGGGCCTAAAATCCACACTGTTAGGGGCCAATTAGATCATTGACAAACGGTTTTAAGCGGTCACATAGTGCAAATGACAGGATTTTGTATGCGACGTTGAGGAGACTTATATACCTCTGTAGTTAGAACAGGTCAGAGCATCTCCTTTCTTGTGGATGGGGCACACTAACTATACCGAGGTTCCATTCATCGGGCATACTTTCTTCTGACCAAATTTTGGAGATAAGCTGGTGTATACTCCCTACCACGTCATCTCCCCCTGCTTTGAACAGCTCGACTGGCAGGCCATACGCACCAGCAGCCTTGTACGTTTTAAGCTTGGCTATCGCTAACCACACTTCATTTAGGTCGGGTGGACGGAAATTTCGACCATCATCGTCCAGGTTGAATGGAGTGTTCTGTCTTACAGCGGAATTTTGGCCATCTTCGCCGTTTAGCTAGGTCAGTGTTGTTATTATAACCTTAAGTTTAACTGCCATACGAGGCGAACGCTTTTCGGTCCTTATCCTTTTACCTATCATTTTTTCTCGTACCTAAACGAGAAAAATGTCTTCGTCAAATAGAACAATTCTTGGAAATAGACCCGAGACTAAATTACTCTTTAGGGTGCTTCTGAACGGCCCTGGTCTGGACAAGTAGTATTCTCCGGCGTGTTCGAAATAATACTCCGAATAAAACCCCAAATTCAGTTGTTATTCTCTGTCAGGGGTAATTCGTTTGGTAATAATCTTTCAATTTCGCACATCGAGCCGACACTTGCTGTCAAAATATGTAATGTTTCTTTTAAACTAGGCATCCAAACGAGCTCTCCCTAATTCAAACTCCTTGTTGGGGTGATTTATGATCTTCCGGATTTGAAGAGATTAATGTTTTTCCTCTGTAAATTTAGTTGGATGGTTGTAGTTTGATCATAGTGCAAACGGCATGTATAGGCAGGGTGCATGCGTAAGCGTCACATCCAGCGAAACAGCATTATGAACTATGGGCACATTTAGCCCGACCGCAAACACCATGTTCATATGGTGTTGGAGAGGGTGGCTTAGCGTGCATATCAATTGCCAATTGTGTGCGCTGGAATTCCTTTCCTAATGGCAATGTTGTGGCGCATTTGATATGCAACATGCATAGGCAAATCGGATACTTGACGGACGGATAGACAGACAGTGTGTAAAAAATCACTCCAATCCGGGGCTTGGATTATGAGCTATGGCCAAAGGGCCAACAACTGTCAGGCGAAGTGGCGCCACTGCGAAATGCCTGCATGTGCTACGCGTCGTCGTCGCTCGTCGTCATAGCCGTGTCGTGTCGTTCGAACTAAGGTTTAGAGTTGTCGTCCAGCACCAGCTACAAGGAGCGAGAATCAGTGCAATTTTGAGTTTTATCGATTATGAGTTATGCTCCGATTTCCTTTGATCCTGATGATGACTTTATTTAGTTGTCTGGCTCTGATAGTTTGTTTTTTTTTGCAGTAATATGTATTTCTGATTTCTGGACGCGCATGACCATAATGGTTGGGCGGTTTTTGTGAGAAACTTTTTCATGGTTGTTATATTAAGAGACCATCCAGGACACACAGGGAGTACGTGCACAGCATTTTGCGAGATGAATTAACAATTTCTTCACTAATTGATCGAAGATCTCGGCCGAAGATACATTTATACTTCGTTCAACGTTCACCTTGAAAATTTCGTCAATTTATGGGATATACGATGAGTGCATTGGAACTTTTTTTTTTTTTTCGGATGACAAGAGGAGACATGGACCGACAGTCATAAAATTATTGCATGACATTTGTACATCGCTTTGTTATGTTTCGATGATGGAATTATGAATTTATGATTTCAAAAATGGAATTGATTATTATTCTTTTTTGTTTTTTTTTTTTTGTTTATTGTTTCGTCTGATTTTCGACAGGAATTTTGTCCGAAAATGACTTAGTGTCCGTAGAGGAATTTTGATGGACAGCCGAAACTCATGCTGAGTTTATTGGAATCTGTGGGTAGATATGGATGTTGAAAGCCATTACGGACGAACAGAGCAAACGTATAATGTGGGACGCAGTTTGTTACGTCATTTGGAGTAGTACCTATACATACCTTGTTTTTGAGTTATTATGCTTTTAACTTTTATAACCAATTTTAATTTTGACGAACAATTAATATACCTACTTTCCTGTCCTATTTAAATGTTTACAGTATTCGTACAGAAAAATATTCTTATATGTATTTTTCAATTTTGTCGGCGATTTTTTTTGCTTCGTTCTGACTGAGAATCCAACTGCTCCAGCATCAGGGTCGCTGTGTTTGAATTCAATCAGTGACGCACACAACTTAAGAATGAACATAGTAGACTTAGTAACACAATATGAAATAGCTATTATAACTCCAACCTATTAGCTTATGGTGGTAGCACACTTAAGATGTTGTTGTTGCATTCAAACTTTCAGCTTTCGGGTTTACTTTCTTCAGCATATAGGTAAGTGAAATGGTCGTTAAAGCCATAAGTGCTGTAAAAGTGGGGTGGTCAGTTCTATCTCTGAAGATTTCTCAGATTAGGGAGGTAAATTTACATTTTTTGTGAAATCAACGGAACCATGGAAGGATTCGATAAGAGAAGAGGTTAATAAATTAATTAAAGGAGGTCATTATAGGGACGTGAAGGATTAAAGGATCGTTCCAAGGTAGACAACGAATATTGGATTTTTTAAGATATTGGTGAATACTTTCAACTCTGGAGATGGAAGTAATATGCTGAAAAGAGATAGCACTTAAAAGGCGTATTCAAGTAGATGAAAAAAGTGAACGAGGTTGTCTGGATATAGATTGCGTACCGAAGGTATTGGTGAATTCTTTAGACCAAAATTTCATAAAGTTGGCTTTTAAAATTATTTTGTAAATTTCTCGAAAATTGATCTAACGATTTTGATTATTAGGCTTTGTATCTGTGGATCTAGTAATAACAACCAAAGTAATTGCTAAAAAACTATACTTTTTGCGAAAAAAAAATCGCATTACGAAAATACTAATGGCTTGGCTCCACCGATTTTGTTATAGTTTTGCAATTTGGTGCTTGTAAATGCATATGTATCTATCTATCTATAAATAATTAAATTAAATTAAATCTTATACATAAATGAGATGGTTTTCGTTTGTAACCACATCACTCACGAACGGCCCGTTGGATTTGCTTAATTTTTTTTGAATTATGTTCGGAATTTTCCATGGAAGGTTCTTAGCTAAGAAATATTTCAAAATTTAACTCTTAAATAGGTTCTTTTATGCAAAATGTTTATTTTTACATTTTGTTTATTTGGTTGCTATGCTGTTTGCAAAAAGGTCGATAAAAAACTAATTTAACTTTGGTTGATATACTATTTGCAAAATGTCCATAGCAACAAATTTAATTATTTATTAAAAATTATTGGAAGTCTTGAGTCGAACACTGCAAGATCTACGACAGTTATATTTCTGAAATCAATGCATATCCGTGGCGGCAAGTAGGCAAGACATTCCATTAAATATTCAAGCATGTGTGTTCATTGGCAACATGATTGAACTGAAGAGAAGTTTTCAAAACAATGGAAATTGGAAAATTGTTGCAGATGTTTCTACCGGACTTATTAGTTATTACCTTGCCTGAGGATGTTTGCAATTCATCCAAAGAGTGTTTCGAGACATTGCTCAGAACTAAAAGAAGCACATTTTGTTGAGCGAACGTGCTATATATATTGGCTGCCAAAAACAAAGACGTCAACGATCTTAATGCAGCCATTCAAACTGCGATTCCGGGTCCGGTTTTTTGGTTGTTTACTACATATCGGAGGCTATGTGAATCAAAAATAATTTTATTATTGCATCCTACTAGCTCGTGAACAACGCCATCGAAGCAACTATTCTAAAGGGAATTTATAAAGGCGAAGACATTTTGCTTCCACAAATTCCAAAGATCTCGAATATTTTGCCATTCGACTTCAAATGCCTTCAATTCCCGATTCGGCTTGCTTTGGCAACGACAATGAACAAGGCGCAAGCGCAAGGCCAGTCTTTGGAAATTTGCGGAATCAAGATGTCACCTATTCACATGTTGGCAAACGATCAGCGTTGTTTGTGTATGCCCAAAACGGCAAACCAAAAACGTTGTTTATAACAAAGGCATTAGAATAAATATAGAAATATTTTATACAGATAAAATTATCATTATTATTGTTAATGTTTATTTATTATTTTATTATTTATCATTAATATTGTTATTATTTAACTCTATAATAAGTTTTTTTCCGGGCTACTGCCTCTTGCGAGTAAGTGACAAATCCTCCATGAGTATCTCTGTCATGTCATAGAAAAGTGCCGCTCACCAGCCGTTCGGATTCGGCAATAAACTGTAGGTTCCCTCCATTCCTGCAGATACGCCCACAGGAATGGTTGAGAGTTGTAAGTCACTAGGCCCTGGTTCTTCATGAGCCGTTGTGCCACTAAATTTATTTATTTATATGTATAAATATTTAGAACTGCATCTTTTGTGAAAATGCGTATTGGTGTTTTTATTATTTTGTGTTTCCCAATAAATAGGCCGGACAATGTGTGCCGGGTCAGCTAGTTTCTAATTAATTTTGCATTTTTATGTTGTGAGAAAATATTTTTTTAATTACAATATGGATTCTTTCCATTACAAACAAAAATTATCTTCACTTATTGTTTTTTACTATAATGGCGGCTAAGCCTAACAAAATTATTCTTCAATAAAAAAAAAAAAATCGTAGACATATAATTTAAGCACCTCTATTCAAAAATAACTTTACAAAAATATTTGCTACCAAAATACCAAGCCCATCATAATAATAATTACTATATCGACTTCGAAATTAGATACTACTCCTATTACCTTGACACTCTGGCACCCTACTGCATGGAAGGTAAAAGTGTAATCGTACCCCACAAATCCCATACATAATTTGAATTACCAACGGGTAGCTAACGTTTTATGTCACAGCTCGTGTTGTACACATGCAAATCTGGCAAAACAATTTAAATACGATATCGTCGAACTGGAAAAAAAGTGAACACAAAACAGATATATGTGTGTACCGTACCTATACTTCGTCTGTCCATATGCTATGCAGTGTCATAGCCTTCGGGCATAGAGGAGAAGGTAAGGAAACCAGCAACAAACCCAAATGCCAAACAAAGAAACAACATCCAGCCCACTTGGATTGGATTGGAATCCCAGATTCAGGTGCCTTCAAAGTTGAAACTCCATCGGCAGACAATGAAATAAGCGCGTTCCTCGGGTGTCTGATGACATTTGCAGTATTCCACATAATTCCGGTACATTTTCCGAGAACTAAATTTTCCCAGGGCTCCGAGGCGACAGCCGAACCCACCGGGATTGTATTTTTATACCTTTGTGTTCGTATATCGAATTCGGATTGAGCGGGAATGGAGGTGCAGGAGCAGGCTGTGTAATGAAGAAACACGAAGCTTGCAAGTTTTTGCCTAGAACAGCGCGTTAGCGTCCGCTGTTTGTCAACTTTTTGTGAACTAACGTAATTGTATTTGTTTATTTAACGTTAGGCAACAATCAGTCAGTTATGTCGATGTCGTCGGTGTCATTGTCGTCGTAGCCATATTAAGTTGCACTTTATCTTTATTCACTCAAAACTGCATGATGATGGTGTTTGATATGACGGTGGTGTGGCAGCGGGTGGTTGAATGTGTGCAGCCCAGAAAGTGGAAACGAAAGTGTATCTTTGTGGTGTACCTATCTTATCTGTATGGAAATTGTGCGTCAAGCAGGGTTGTTATTTAAATTACAATTTTTTTTTTTTAAAATGAAAACAGTCGCGGCAGTAAATTTCGCAACCAAATTTTATTTATGCATTTTTGGTTTTTTTTAGGTATTCAGAATTGTGAATTTCAAAAATGTTCTAAGCTATCTAGGTCCTTTCCTTTTAATTATTTTTATTGATGGTAAAAATAGGTTAAATAACATTTTGTACGTATGTTCATTTTTGCTTAAGCTCTAAGCAATGAACGTATGGTAAAGTGTGATACGATGCAAATCTTTGCTTTTCAAATCTTGTAAAAATGTGAATTTATGCAGACAAAATTTAAAAAATCGTTGTAGCGGTTTTCTTAATTAATTAATTTTGTACATATAGAATTTCTTGAAATTTTTCAGAAAAAAAAAAATAGATATGTCATTTTTAACAATATACTTAATAATATACAGCTAAAACCATACTTTAAAAAAAAAAAATCATCAACCCGTTTTCAAAAAAATCAAAATTTTGAACTTTTTTTTTTAAAATCCAAAAAATATTTTTTTGAAAATATTTGTATGCAGTATTATTTTAACTTTTAGGACTTTCAGATTAAAAATTTTTAGCAAAATCGATTTAGTGGTTAGGGAGAAAGAATAAAAAACGATTCCATGGCATGTACCGTTAATAACGGTTTCTGATGGTAAATTTTGTTTTCAAGTTTGAAGAAAATCTTTTCATTGGTTTAGGCTGTTGGCCATGGACAGACATACAGATACTCAGACATACAGACAGACAGATGGAATTGCGGGACCCACTTTTTTCGTGTTCTCTATCATCGTAATGTAAAGTTTGATTGTTATCTCGAGTTCGATTTTTTCATGAATCCTAATACATAGTACGTATGTATATCGCAAGTAAAAATACAAAGTAATTTAAATAAAAGAGCCTTCTAGAATGCTACATCCATCAAGAAATTATAAAATAAATGCATAAAATAAATACATACATACATTAATAAACAAGAGGCTTCATATAGGTATAAAATTTATTCAAATGTGGTACACTCGGGCGTATACGTACTATTCTTGTTTTATTAAATCTTAAATAAAAGTTGTAGTAAAATTTTTATCTACGCACTTCAAGTTGGTTTAATCTATTTTAGTGAATTATTTATGTATTTAGAATAAATATAGGCGTCGTACGGAGCTCGCGGGCAAACGCTAATTAAACTTAAAGAGTTCTCCTTTCAAGATGACTTTGTCTGTGCTATTTATTTTGCTTGACTTTGCTTGATTAATGTCGGAGATGTACAGCAAAATTCTTGGAAGGGGTGCGACGGCAGATTTGAAAAAAAATCAGGGCGGCCAAAAACCTTAATTTTCCACTGGCCATGACCGTGTAATCTAGTCTAGGACAAAAGGAGTTAAAGTTTATGAAGTAATCCATACGCGATACGTGGAATTGTATAAATTTAAAATTTAGGAAAAAATGTCTCCATTGATTTTAAAAAGTTTTTTTTTTTAGCCAGTTTTTGGGAAGAACCTTTATCTTTTTACTGACAGAGCATACCTTTACCTGTCTGAGATTGGATTAAATTAAGATTATGAAAATGTATAAACTACTTTTAACTGTGGTTTTGGCAATCAAAACTGTATGCATTGACCTTTTTATTATTTTTATTTCATTATTCATCATTATACGAATATGGTTGTGAAGAAATCGAAAAAAAAGCACTTACCTTTAGTAATTTTTTAAAGAAATTAATTTTGTTTGTTTCCGAAAAAATAACTGCTTTGTTTATTTAATTAATTTCAAATTCTCATTAATTTGCAAATTGACACTCTGTTGATCTATGATATCCGCATGAAAAAGTAAAATAATTTATGCAATATCCTGTTTCAGTATAAAACTAAAATACATATGTATGTCTATGTATATCACTTAATTTCCGGTGGCCAGGCAAGTTTTCACAAAATTTATTTTGGAAACTAATTGAAGGCATAGTACGATCATTTTAAAATCAGATAAAGATCAGTAAAAAAAAAAGTTAAAAAGTTCATGATCACAAAAGGGAAGTTATAGCAATATTATAATGTGGGAATAATTTACAAGAACCTACAGTTGAATCACAGACAATTGAGTTACTATAGTGTCTGTGGTTAAATCCTCTTAACTATAGGTATAGGTTAGGTGGGTACATACTATAAAGGTGATTGATTGCAGAAACTTTAAATCACAATCAACAAGTTTTGTAAATAATGCTAAGTAAATGTGACAATGTAGTTTGTTTTTTGATACTTTTATGTATGTATGTATGTATATTATGACTATATGTGACAGACACATAGCTTTAGATTTGGAAGGTAAAATAATTGTAGTGCAATCGAGATAAATTGATTTGAATTTATGCAAACTAAATTCGTTAATTATATTTTTCATCACGTCATGGCCTTAGATTCTACAGCAAAGCTGGCTTAAGTAAAATGACAAAAAACTTTATTAAGCTGGTTTTTCACCTAAATAACTTTTTAGTGGTAAATGCTACGAACAAAATTTTAGCATTATTTCGTTTGAAAATTGCTTCAGATACAAGGTTGCAGATCAAATTTTAGGGCTGCCAACGAGACGAGACCAGGCGAGACTTTTGTTAGTCTCATCGCGGTCTCGTCAAAATCGAAAAATTTCGGTCTTGTTTCGGTCTCGGTCTCGCCTAACTAAGTCTCGTCTCGATCTTGGTCTCGCCTTTTTCTCGTGAAAGTTTTAATGTGCAGCCTCGTCTCGTCTCGGTTTCGGTTTCGGTTTCGGTTTCGGTCTCGATCTCGGTCTCGGTCTTGGTCTCATCCTTAGTCTTGGTTTCTTTCGGATAAATCTTTCATTGGATTTTGACAGTTAATGGCTTGATAGGTAAGCAATAAATTATATTTTGAGGTTAGGATAATATATTTTTTCTAAATGTCACCCAAAAGGTCTAAAATCAACTTTTTCCGGAGTAAAAAATTAAATCGGAAAAATTTCGAATTTTCTGACGTAAAATTTGAATTTTGTAGAGTTTTTTTAATCCATTTAAATCGGAGCCCTCATTCAATGGATTTTGACAGTTAATATGGCTTGATAGGTAGGCAAGCAACTATATTTTGACGTTTAGATAATATTTTTATCCAAGTGTCACTTAAAAGTTTTATAGTCACCTTTTTCCGGAGGGGGAAACAAAGTCTGAAAAATGAGCGATTTCTGTTCCAAAGACATGCATACATAAATCTTACTTATTCCTCTCTGGATTTTCGCAGTGCGCCTGTCCGAGTATATATAACTACATACTTATGTACTTATGTATGTGGTTTGATATTTTAACGCGCTTAGAATATATTGCAAAAAAAAACTTGTGAATATTATAAAAATTGAACATGAGTACCAAAAAATGATTTAATAAAAAAATATTTCCTCTAACGAAAACCGAAACCAAACCACCGATACCGCCGAGACCACAGAGACCAGCGAGACTCTAGGCGAATTTCGGTACCAAAAATACTGTCTCGTATCGGTTGCTTTTAAAGTAGTATCGTCTCGATATCGGCCCTAAATTGTTTAACTTAAATAAACACTTTTTGAGATATTTGCATATAACCCATTTATATTTGTACGACCTTTGATCCTTTGCAACTGACCTAGCCGTCATCGGATGGGTAAAAAAGTCACTCAGTTTATAGAGGGTCCAATTATCAATACTTACTAAGAGAAATTAAATGGTGGCTTTACGAGAAATATTTCAAAGAATACTGTGTTGCATGCTATGAAAATTGCTCATGGAGGCTACTTCTTATAGTATTCCATAAAAAAACTTCTTACCACATATTGCTTTGCTCGCACAGAAAGCTAGTACTCTATGAAAAAGCAATGTAAATCATTAATTGTAGGTATCAAAAGGAAGATTTGCTCTTTTTCTTGTGGATTTAAACAAAATTAACAATTAATCAATTCTTTAAATTCTCTTATTCTTCCCTGTGAAATTTTAGAGACAAATAAAATAGTAAGATATTAAAATGCTCAACCAACTTTTTGTGGTACCCCTACTATCGCTCTTTCTTTCTATCAAAAGCGACAGATGGCAATCTATGAAATATTTCGGGTGGAGACCCGGTGTTATAGCATCTAACTAATTTTTTTTTTTGTAGTCTATTTTTCCTGGACTAATAAAGGGAGGCATATTTAGTATAAGATGCGACAGAAGGCTAAGGTGTCGAGACAAAAAAAAAAAAAAAACGAGTGCTGGTCAATTTTCCCATTTTTAGGCTGGAAGGGAAATTTTCTAAAAAATCGACTTAATATTGAAAAACAACACATTAAAAAACAACAGCAACACTTAGGGCCAGTTTTACAGTCGTGACTCTTGAGTTGAACCATCAGAGTTAGTTATCTCCAGATGAACAGTTAACTCAGGAAGCACTTTTTCAGTAAAGAATGCATGCAGATCGACGTAAGAAACTGGCAGGGTAAAATAACAATACAATCTGTTCAATAAATCTAGATTCTAGAGTTAAGTAACTCGCTAAAGGTAGTGAGTTAACTCCGCTTTAAGTTTAATATCACATTTAAAAAAAAAAACTAGTAGAAATTTAAGCACCCTACCACATTATTTTTATTTTCTCGACCCAACCTATACGCCCTAGCCTTATTTTGTCGCATCTTATACAAAACACCCTACTTAACTTATATACATTGCATAGGTACATATAAGTTTATTCATATTTATTTAAATTAGTTACTTAATTGACCATTGGCGGAAGAGAAACATTTTATTAGGGTTTTACATCATACCAATCGGCAATCATTGCTGCCAGTGAAACCCCAGACTTATTTGCTTTACCACTTATTTAGGTAATAAGTACATATGAAACAGCAAAATCAAATATAGAAAAAGTCTTAAATCATAACTCATTTAAGTATAAAGTCTAACACACCGAGTGACCGGATATGGATAGGATTTTTTACCTCCTTAGGTAAATGATATTCATTTTAAAAAAGTCGGAATAGGCAAAAACTATAAGCAATAAGTTGCATACCCCTAAATCTATGTTGGATACAAAATTCTCTTTAAATACAAACCTTCAAATAAATTTGCTTGCACCCACAAATTCTTCTTTTAGATATGCTACAATAGGCTCACAAATTCACAAATCATAAAATTGATATACTATATACAACAAATCATTTTATCAATTCATTTCGATCACCACACACAACTGCATCGAACCTTATAGAAAAATTCATTAAAAAAGAAAATAATTCAAAATTATTTATGAAAGACAATCTACATTAAGCAGTCCACATTATACAAACCGTTTTGACGACAGTCAACGTGATATATGGCATTAATATTTTTCAAGTCAGCATTTTTCCGCTGATTTGATTTTATATCTACTAAAATGAAGCACAAAGTCGACCGATAACCATTTGAAGAGACAGAGAGAAGCCTCTGTTGACAGGAAATAATTGTTTTGACAACACAATATCTGCGGGCAAAACACTCAATCGAATATGCTAATAAACCGACTAATATGGTCTCCATATATCATAGACGTCAAAAGCGAACGATTTAATAATTCGAAATGAGTATGAGTCGCTCAGAAGGTTGCCAACGAAATGACGACAGCGCTGTGGATATACATACATATACGACCGAAGAATTCGCCTCTTAAAAATTAATTAAAATAAAATTCCTGGCAGTTGGATGTATTGAATTGCGTCCAGAGAAAACATTCTGGAGGAGGAACTTAAACAATCAGACAACATTGTTAGATCAATAAGAGGCTGGGTATGGGACATTGGGAACACTCGTATCTTCTGCTTAATGCTGGTTCCTCATACTATCCTGGCAGTAGGTAGATGATGAAGACAATCTCTTCTTCTCACAGAGACAGACTGAGCAACTGATCATATCGAATTCTTTGTGATGCTGATGGTGCTCTCCGAAAGAGCCATTAACTTGAGTTAAATGTAATGATCGTCACGATCACCGCCTGGGGATTTGAATTGATCATCATCATTACGATCACCGTGCGTCTCGTCTTGCACCGCACCATCATCGTGATCGTGTCGACCATGGAACATCCACCATCACCAAAGTACCTACCCAGAAAACAGCATCAAATCTGCACAGCATGAGTAGCTGTGATTTGACACCCCAGCTGACAGCTTAAATTGAGGAAAATTATTAGGCCAAATGCGGATGCTCTGCTCCTCGGATCGCTCCGTAAAACTCGTACTAACCCGCCCATAGAGTGAAAGCGTGTGTGTGTGGGCATCAGACATCACATCTGGGATCCTGTTTTTTTGAAATGTGGGTCTTTTTTCATTCCATCATTTACCTTATTTTTTGATAAGTTATGATCGAGGTGTGAAAATTCAAAAAAAAGATTGTCCCCTTGATTGTTGGTTGATCGTGCGGGGGCTTTTTGTTCCCTCTGGCCGTCCAGCAGCAGCCGCCTCGAATTCCTAAAGAAATGAGTGTGTCTTATGAGATATTCTCGAGGCATACGGTAATCCGAGAGGCGGTAAATTTGTATTTCCATTCTTTAGCTGCTTACTTAGCACACCATTAGCATTAAATTAACAACAACTTAGCGCGCCCGATTGTAATCGAAACGAAAAACGAATCGATTCGGATCGCATCGGATCGTATCGGATGGCTTCTGAGTTTTGATGTGATAGCTGCTTTTTGGCTCTTTGAGTTATTTGGAGTTGCCTGATGAGTGTTTTTTTTTTTTTTTGGGCGTTTTTGAGATGCAAATCAGCCAAAGCGTTGGCATTTTAATTTGTTTTTATAGTTTTTGTTATAGATGTGCTGTAGCTGTGGGCACATTTACAACAACTTATTGTATTATTTGATTTTGTATACCTTGCTTATAATCGGGGTCGCGGGTATATTGAAATACCACAGAACATGTGTCACATACTACAACGGGTGGCGCGGCACACAGTGCGGAGACGAAACGAAGAAAAAAAACTCATCAGAATATCGATATCGAGGAGTTTACAAAAAGATGTAAGGTATCAAGTTTTGTAATTTAATGTACCTATTTAAATTCATTTTTGGAGGCAATATTTTAGGTCAATTTAATCGTTATAGAGTGTTAGTTTGGATGAATTTATTTATTTCAGAGACTATGGTAATGTGAAGAAGAAAAGTTAATAACTTCTTAATGTTAATACAGCGGTACATGTGCGGTGTGTGGTTGGAACAACACGTATAACACTAGTAGCCTAAGTAGTAGGCAAATAGCTTTATTTGATCTGATCGATAATAATTTATGTAATGGATACCTACATCAAAAATCACTGATATTTTCATCTTAAATAAAGATCACTTGAGGTATGTGAATATGTTAGTTTTTTGGTAATTATTTGATAGTTTCACAGAGAAGATTTTTACTACGGTATTTTTGCTCATGCGGATGAAAATTTCATGCACCAAGTTTATAGAACAGGGCTTGCTCAGCATCTTTAAACAAATTTCTCCATTCCTAAAACAGTTCATAAGAAAAGCTACATAATGGCTGGAGACAATATTGGTATTTTTCGGTGACATTTTGCACTGAAGTACTCTACTTATATATTTTGACATTTCAAAGCCGACAAAAATTTCACGACCTATCGACAATCAAGACATAAAATTATGCCTTGTGGAATCATGGAAACAAGAACAGATACTCTGCGAACACAGAAACAAAAGTGTACATAAAAGTAAATAATAAAGGGGCAAAAAGTGAAAAACAAAATCATGCGCTAGAAATGCCTGTTTGTTTTGTTTTTCACCTTTGCACTTTTTGTCACTTTTTGAAAAAAGTCTTGAATGTGTGGTTAAGCTTTTAGTCAAGTAAATGTACCTACTTAGTAAAATCTTACAGCTATATTATTATTGACTTTCTTCGAAGCTAGTTTTACTGAAAAACTAGTTCTTTAGGGGTTTCAAGTTTTAAGTTTGATTTGATTTAAATGTCAAACTATGTATGAATATTTTGATTTAGATGTCAAAGTAATGAAAATTTGTGAAAAACTTAAAACTCGAAACCGCTATAGATCTATTTTTTTGGTAAAACTATAGATTTGAAGAATGTCGAGATTATGGCCGTTAAGGTTTTATTAAAACTTGTATTTTTTCGCCGTCGAGGCGGCGACTGCCAATAAAACGCCTCACCTATTGGTTGCAATTAGGGGCCAGTTGTGTGGATCA
This sequence comes from Epistrophella euchroma, assembly GCA_947049315.1. Classification (NCBI taxonomy): domain Eukaryota; kingdom Metazoa; phylum Arthropoda; class Insecta; order Diptera; family Syrphidae; genus Epistrophella; species Epistrophella euchroma. Next base: position 46,528,260 of record OX346247.1, read on the forward strand.
TGAAATTCTGGCTGTATGTTAAAAAGCGCAACAATAGGTATGTTCCGGAAAATGAAATCTCTGACTTCGCTCCGATAAATAGTGTGCAAGCGAATTTTTTTTTCTCAGTATTTTGTAAAAAAAAAAAATTTCTGAGGAATCTTCTTCATGTAACTTAGATTGCTTTGGCCTGCAGCTCTGAGATCTCATATTCCTGAAGAAGCCTAGTGGTCGTAATTTCTTTATAAAATATTGTTGCATAATAAATAACCCAAACATATTTGTACGTAAAAATAGATATTACTTTCTTGGGGCTAGAAAAAACAATATGCACTTTAGCCCCCCCCCCCCTTGGGAGTTCTTCCAATTTTTTGGATCTTTTGACCTACTCCTCGTTTTTAATCACGTTTTCATCGTTGCGCTTTCTTTTGCTAAAGAGTCTGCCTCCTTATTTTCCTGGCCACCATACCGACCGTTTTTACCAATTTCGTTTAGCCTGCCTACGCATTGCCATATCCGTTTTAAGCTGATATGACATAGAACCTTACCGCTTTTAATGTGACTTGACTGTGGCAATGTTACATTGAGGGAAAAATTTATGTAAAAAGTATGCACTGAAGATTGCATGGGATAGCCTAGCCATAACATCTCTATTTTCTGAATAAAGCTTATGTGTACTGGAAACATTTCATTTATATATTTCATAAATAAATATTATTTTATTAATTTATTTATGTCTTTATTAACAAGTTAATAAATTACAATGCCAATAGTGATTTTTGAGCTTTGGCTAGCAAGACTACCAGCTCGTGCCTTCATAAATATTTATGGATGAGCTATAGTCAAATATGTAATGACTACATAAATAAAAATTTCAAAACAGTTACCCATGCGAAAGCTATGGGCTGTGCACAAGCAGGATGAGTCCATATCGCCGTTTTCTGAGCACAGACGATATGTAAATAAACATTTAAAACTAGCTGCCCCTCCGCATAAAAAATGTGTTCATAACAGCAAGTTATGTACTGAGTACAAGCAAAGTCTGATGCACGTGGACTACCTACTCTTTATGGTAATTTATTTCATTAACACAAGCAACGTGTATTGAGTCAATAAAATATGGCCAGATTACAGGTCTATAACTCAGCATTTAAGTATAAAGGTTTGTTCAGTTTCAACTCATTCACTTTTTGCACCAAAATTTTGTCCAAAAAGTGGCCTAGTGCATATGTGCTCTCTTGGTGCCTGGAGATCTCAGTTCAAATCTATGTAGGTAATCAAAAGTTTTTTTTTGTTGTTTTTAAATAAAATATAAAATATCAATACTTTTTCTAAATAAAGGAATAAAGGGGCAATCGGCTAGTCGATATGCAGGGAGACAGAGACGACTCGCAATAAAGGGGAAAGACAGGGAAGTCAAGATTAAAATGATGGCACACAAATATGTAATGAGTACAGAAGAAGATGTACCCATTACAGCAGCAGGTTCAGAAAGGGACGAATGACAAATGTTTAGTGAGTACAAGAAGCAGTGATTATCACAGCGTCTATACTTATTATATATTTATGTAATCATAACATATTTATGTTATAATTTCATATGTATGAATATTGTATGTACTCATTACATATTCATGTACTAAATACATGTACACTTTATATGCAATCATTACCTACATATTTATGTAATGAGTACAGGTGCATTATACATATATGTATGCAGTGAGCACATACAATATATATGTAATCAGTATGGCTTTGAAGATATTTGTTTTTTTTTTTTATTTAGCTTTTCGTAGGGTGAAATGCATCTATAGTGGGGTAGAGGCAGTTTTTAAAGAATAATTCAACATGAATGGCTGTCTTTCATTTGCTATAAAAGCAAAAAGTGGTTTCTATGTAAATCAAAAAAATTAATTTTCTTAAAGGTTATTCTTATGACACAAATTTTCAAATTCACATTTTTAAAAACTAATTCTTTATTTTTTTGCGTGTATGAAAGGTTATTTTTATTAACGCAAATATTTAAAGGACGGACTTCAAAGATAAATTCAGGAATTGATAAATATTCAGAATTTGGATTGGCTTTCATAATGTCCATCCAGTAAACAATTATATTGACACAAAAAGAGTTAGTAAGTACCTAAGTTGAGTGAAATTGAAATTATACATTTCATTTCCTGCGCAGAACGCAGGTGGATTTTGTGAGCTCTAAATATGTAGATAGTTATTAAAAAATTATACTTTATATTATTTATTAAATTTCTTTTGTACTTTTTGCAGTTTCTCGTAAATCTCGATCTTGATTTTTTTTTTGGAACACCCCTTTTTTAACGACTCTTATAATATAAAAAGGTCGCTTGTAGCGCTCATGGTTATAAATGCTTCTACTCGTAGAATCTACGAGGTCAAATCACTGATCTCTAATACACTGGATAGCGCATCCATACAAGAAAGTTGAAGCCATTTGAGAATTGTTATAATGTTGAGTTGCCTATTTTTTTATATAACAGTATAACTGTATAACATAATGAAATGCAATTTTTTTTACAAAATTGCAACTTAAATATTTTAAATTCACTTTTACAATTATTTTACGTTACAAAAAATCAATTTACAAAAAAAAAAGTGATGGTTCTTTTGCTTTTTTTTTTCTTAGAAATTCCACTTTGGTTTTTGCCCCTCTTCGGTTGTAGTAGAATTTTTGAGATCTCAGAAACTTGAACTGGCCTTCTCAGCCTCACTGAACATACTTTAAGTGTTGAGTTGCCTCACTGAAGATACTTTAAGTGTTGAGTTGCCTCACTGAAGATACCTAAAGTGTTGAGTTGCCTACGTACTTGTCATCTTCATATTGGAATCAGAAAAACTGTTATACTTTGAAGGGAATCCACTATCCAGTGTTTATTATAGAGATCAGTGGGTCAAATCAATATAGCGTAGTTAAAAACTGCTTATTTAAATTACATTTTTTTCATAAATCATAAACAGACTATCGTGTAAATATCTTGGTTAAGAAAAAGAAAAATTACCTGACGATGACGGTTAAAACAATTCCCTTACCATCTTCCGTTAAGTACTAATCTTATGTCAATAAATTAGATACATTATCTAACCTACCATTTAAAGCAATTCGGCTTTAATTAGAATGTCAACGTTTTTTTTATGTTAAACCAGTCACTCGACCTAGAAGAATGATCTATTAAGAGATAGATACAAACATATAATTTTATTGGTCTTAATCGGAAGATTGATTTTCGTGTTTTTTTTCACAGCAGCCGTTTATTCAATTAATTGCTGTAGAGTGTAGACCCAGTTTTGATAACCGACATAATAATTGCGGATATGGCAAATGATTGTGTGTTTTCCTAACTGGTTTTTGTCTCTGATTTATTATTATTCTCACATCTCTCCTCATTAGTGCAGACTTATCGTTTAAAATTTTAGAATGTTTCCTCTTCTTCGTCAGATTCATAAAATGACATATGAAAGCTAAAATGCACACGACATATGAAAGCTAAAATACACACACTCGTCAGCGTCGTCATTGATTTCCCTTTCGATTTCTTATTGCTCTTCACTTTGGAGCTCTGGATTTCCTAGAAATTTACATACCGAACTGGTCATCATCACCATCGCGCGCCGATCAGACCGGATACTTAAAGGCTATAAAAAGCAGACTCTACAACTGTTTTATCCACAAGGCGATTAATTCTTTTTTTTGTTGTTGGTTGTGTTCCTAAATCCATAACTATTTACCTATGAGTGTGCCATAAAGCCGGGCAATTAAGACAGTGGCCGCAAGAGGTCCATAAAACAAAACCGATATCTCGTTGAGGCGTTGTAATAAATTTCGAACGGGCCGGGCCGGTCCGTATAACTGTTGTGTGTTGTTGCTTTGTTTGATGGGTTTGTCTTTTGTTTTAGTGTCACTGCTAAATGTCACTTTGACAGATGCCCATTAAGTTCTCAAATGGTCCACTCTGTGGAATGTCATCGTGACCTTCGCTTGACGATGACATCTTTATGAGCTTTCCAATTGATAGCCCAACGCTTACGCTTCTTCTTGGATTGGAGGTTTTAATAAACGCAGCAGGGTACATCACTGAAAAAGAGATATATGTGTGTACCTATAGATGTGCTTATAATATGTATAAAATTAATTAATTCTTAAATTTATTACATCGTGGCTTGTTGTTAAAAGCTATAGCCCTGTAGCCGTGTGCATATTTTTTTTTTTTTGTGAGAGGCCTTGTCACAAGCGCGTTTGGGTGGACAGGCTTTTTGTGACACAGCAATATGGCTATAAACATTATTATTGTCATTAGGTCGGCAATTCAAGTTCTGTTTGGTTTTCCTTATTCGACTTCGTCAACAGGATGCTGACTAATTTCAGATTGTGATCAACACAACATTTATGTTTATATGTTTGGTGTTATGAGAATCTTCAATTCTTTTATGCTTGGGTGGAACAATATATTGAAATTGGTCATCAATTTGGTATTAATTTGAAAATGTAAACAACATAGGCACTACAAGAAGTGTTCTGCTGATGGCTTTAACATAAAAAGTCTTTTAATTTAAAAATAACAGAACTTGAAAATATTCTTGTCGAATCATTCCGTAAGTCGATTATGAATTTGAGACAAATAGTTTGATGTCAAGGTTCTATTTTTTTTAGAATTGTATCCTTATAGCCCCATCTGACGGCAGCACGGTGGCGTGCAAAGTTAACATGCCACTTCCGTCTGAAACAAATTGTCAAAGTGCCGCACAAATATGTTTGTTTATTAAAATTCTTAAAAAAATTATCAATGAGTCCATAAATAATCTGTGTTTCTAAGCATAGTGATTAAATTATCAGGCAAATACATACTAGAATTTAAAAAAAAGAAATAAAACTTTGTATTAAAAAAAAATGTTAACGTACCTAGTTTAATAATTTCATTTAAAGAGAACATATTACATATAAGGTAATTAAGAAATATTAGAATACTTGTTTTGTCTTTATCAAAATTTTAAGAAATTATCAAAGAAAAAAACATAAAAAATTTTTTATTTCATTTGGGGTCAAGAGAATATTTTTGAGAACATGATAGATTGTTGTTCGGTTGAAGACGACCATAGTGATCTTTTGTGGAACATTAACTTGAGCAAATCTTTAGATAACGTCTTCCTGTCAAATACAATTAAACAACTCTTATTCAATCGAAAATTCGAAATTATTTCGGTCAACTGTTAAGGTGATCCTGCCTTAATGTTTATCTTACAATTAGTTAGTTTTTGATTTTCAAAATTAAGAAAACTGAAAACAATAATTGTTTTATATTTTGTATGATTAACTCACTATACTCGCACAATTGTATGGAAGGTACTATTAATTTTGGCTATAAGATTAATTTGTGTTTAAATTCTGCTTGATAATTCTAAAAATTTAATCGATCGATTTTTCCCGAATCTATAACTTGCCGTACCTAGTATCTTGATCTAGCTATGTATCAGTTATAGCCAGCTTGTTAATAGACAGAGTGTAATTTACAAGGAAAAAGAAAAAAAATATAAAAAAACAACGGTAACAGTTATAATGCAATGCTATACCTTTTTGTAGGTCCGGCTTGAAGGACCAAAGAATGAGTACCAAGTCGATTGTAATTTCAACTGAATACTAAATTTACTTTACCAAAATATTTTCCTTAAATACTTTTTTTACAGGAAACTATTTACATTGTCATGTTTTACATTTACATTTATGTGTTTCTTTTCCTGTTGGGTTTAGGCCTACCATCCGTCAGGATTTCGCCTGACGCGTCAGGCTTTTGACGTCCACTCAGGCTTTGGCCAGGTTTTATCCTTTGTCAGGCTTTTTTATAATTATCGCACAAAATATATCCATTAAAATAAAAACGTTTACTAAATGCGTTCAAATCAAAACGCTTGTAAATCGCAGTGAACATATTAATGTTTTTTAAAGGCTCTCCCAAACCAACGCGATTAATCGCCGCGAAAAAAAACAACAATAACAACAACGTGTTGTTTTGTTTGACAACAACGTATTATTATTGTTGTTTTCTTTTGTCGCGGCGAATGATCGCATTGGTTTATCCGGCTTTTTTCTCAAAAATCAGGCTTTACTGTCTTTAATGTAAGGCTTTGCTGCTTTTAGAGCTGGTAACCCTAGTTGGGTTTATCTTATCGGCGGCTGTTCGCATTTTTGAATACATATTCATGTTTGAAAACTCTTCTTTTGTTTTTCTTTATAAATTAAGTTGTTTTAAAAAATAATTTTTGAAAAATGAAAAAAAATATCAATCTAATTTGTTTTTATTGTTCTTATTAATTTTAAGTCATTTCATGTATTTTTTATAACCAGTTCAAAATTTTCAAAAATTTTATCTGTAATACAATCAAGGGAAGAAGAAAGCTATTAATATATAAGACACGAAAAACATTTTTCAACAATTTTTAGCAGTTTCTTTGGCTGTTTTTTTTTTTTTTTTTTTTTTTTTTTTTTTTTTTTTTGTGGGTTAGAAAAAACCGTCAATTGAATTTTTTCACAAACTTTATAAATTATCAATTACGGCATTGTGTGTAGCCTTAAATTATCCCGGAGTCAGTATCATAGTTTGTTCTAGAGATATTAGAGCCGAAACACATTTTTTAACAATTTTTAGTAGTTTCTTGTAGTTTTTTTTTTTTTTTTTTTTTTTAATTTTTTAATTGTCAAGTGAATTTTTTTTTACAAAATCTACCAACTATCAACTAAATTTCTATAATAGAATAATAGAATACAATTATCCCGAAGTTAATATCAAGACATTCGAGCCGAAAATCATTTTTTTTAATTTAAACCTTTTTTTAAAAAAAAAAAAACTGTCGGTTGATTTTTTTTTAGTCTTACCAATACTTCACTACGTCATTATGTAAGTATAGAATGAAGTTAATAGAATTATTTGTTCTCGAGATATTCGAGAAATAAGCAATTTTACAACTTTTTTTTTTAAATTGCTGTAATAAAAAAACAGCTAATTAATTTCTTCTGAAAAGAACCTTTTTGCACGTTTTGGCCATATTATCTAAAAAATTAAATTTATTTGAAGTCGATATATCTATTCGTTCTCGAGATATATAGTCGACGAAAAAAAGCTCGTGAACGTACGAAGTTATACGTACATTTACTACACATCAGACATCTCTCTAAAAACAATGGATTCCAGAGACCTCGAAACGTGGAGAAATATCAAAATTTTCTGACCATATACAATAACTTCAAATGGGAAGTTAAAAATACTATTTAATAATATGACATTTTGTACAAAATCAGTTTCAACACAATTTTATTTAATTTTGTGTTTGGAAAGTTATTTTTCAAAAACATTTTATTTTTTAGAAAATTGCCTGGCTACACGATGGAATGGTGAGTGGGGGGGGGGGGGGGGTAGGGTTAAACTGTCTAGAGGTTAAAATAAAACATTTTTAAAATTCAAAGAATTATTGTAAAGTATTGTTTTCTGGAAAGTAAACCATCAAGACGACTCCATCTCTGCTGCTATTGACATCCATTTTATTTTTAGTAATGTTACTCTACATAATACTGTTCAAGTCCATATTTATTTTTTACAGATAGTGATTTTAGTAATTTTGATTTAATTGTTTTTTTATTTTTTTTTTTTTGGTATTTGAAGTAAAAAAAAATAAAAAATCTATTCTGTTTCGAAGTTGTACTTGCTCATGAAGTCATGACCAATAGAACAAAATCCATTAAAAATGTTATTCATTCCCATATAAGATTACGGAGAAAGTTGTAACTACAAAGCGGCTTAGGAAAAGAAAAGATTACCAAAATACGAGTGTAGATTACTGTACTGCTTTGTGCTTAGCAAACGTTCACGAGTTCACAAAAATGTATTATTGTACCGCGAGCGGGGAGGGTTCGAATTAAACACGAATTGGAATTATTGTATGTAGGTTCTCCAATGTCCAATGGCCATTTGCTTTGGAATACATCGAATACCACGATTAGTATATTCATGTACCTAAATCTACATGCATACGAGCACTGCTACCTAATTGGGGACCGACGCGACGACCGTCTTGGGCAAAGTGATGTTGTTCGGGCATTGGAAGTTGGATTATGTTCCGCTAAGATAGGTTGGTGTGTTGATAAATTCCTTCGGCGGAATATTCCATTTAATCACAATTTGATGTCGAATATGTTACAATCGATCTTTTGATATTTACCGAAGCGCAATAATACGCAAATGAAATATTTTTCTACGAACTGTTACGACCAATTGTGGGGCTTGCGAGGATACATTGCTGGATCTAACAAATAACGGATAACTGAGAGGGAGCCCTTAATGGCTTAAGTCATAATTTTAAAATGTTTTGTCTGTACGATGAGTGCCAAGTTAGTGAAGCAACATTCTCCGATCGAAATTAATATTAGGTTCGATGTTTTCTATGTTTTTTTTTTCCAGCTGCTTTGTTAACTTAGCTGGCATCAACTCAGCAAAAGCAGCCTCTAGAAAAGGATACAAGCTTCTCATTGGGAATATTGTACTGCTTTATAATTTGCCTTCAATTAGTCGTGAATTAGTTTTGACAGTTTAAATTTTGTCGTGCGTTGTTTTCTGTGTTTTTTTTTTTTTTAATAATTTGCTAAATTGGTATTAGGTGAGCGAAGCACCCCCTAAAAAACGGATAGAAACTTCTTTTACAAAATGGTTTATTGCTAAAAAAAATTGCCCTTCATCAGTTGTGTTAACACTAATTTTGCTATGTTTTCTGTTTTTTTTTTATTAAAAAAAAAAAAAAAAAAAAAAAACATAGAAAACTTTGCATGACAAAACTGAAATTCTCGTCTATTCGCGCAAAGTGATCTAAAGGCGACATAGTTCAATGTCTGAAAACAAAATTTAATTTGTGGATTTTAGTGTTTTATTGGGTTGTCCAAAAAAATTATTCATCTATATATGCACCTTCTTATTTGTTAGGTTAATCCCTAAAATAAAAGTTGAGATTTGAGTTAGATGAACCAAAACACCGAGTTCCATGGCAATGAAATAATAGGCCTCTACAACTCTAAGTCCTCTCCTGATTTATTGATTATGCCTATATATACAACAGATGAACCCAATGGGATTAGTGTAACATATCGCTGGTGAAAGGAGCTTGCATTGTCTATATAGAAGCGGTAATAGTAAAGTGAAAATAGATTGCTACTGTTTAAATTCTGATTTAGGATTAACTCCTTTTTTGTAGACTCATGTGTGCGTGTACAATGTACCTATCAATCTTCTTTAGATGAACTCTTTTGTGTAAGTTTTTTAAACAAAAATTAAGATTCGTGGGATCACACTGGATACAAAAATATTACAATTAATCAGAAATGAAAATTTTATTTTATTTTCATTCGATCAAAATTTCTTGGACTTCAGGGTGTCATAGATGGTAGTTATGCCGACGCGACGTAAAGAAAAAACAAATGAATTTAGTGGCACGGAAATCATGGAACACCATGGTCCACTCTCAATAATTCCTGTGAACGTGTTACAAGGGTAGGTCTTATATCTAATAATTTATTGCTTTACAATTTGCCGTTCAATAGTTCTCAGTTTATTGTGGCGAATTCAATTTTGTCATGTTGCTTTGCTTACATGGCCTTAACTCAGCGAAGCAGCCTCTTAAAAAGGGACATCTACAAACTTTTTTTTATGAATCTTTTTCTGCTTTATAATTTGCCACTAATAAGTCGTTAGTTAGTTGTGAATATATAAAAAAAATTTCACGAAAAAGAAACACAAAACACATTGGACGACAAAATTGAAATTGTCGCAACTAATTAAGGCAAGTTTCCGATCGGCGAATGTTGTTTCGCTAATTTGACACTAATATTTAATGAGTGGAGAATATCCACTTACATTTTTATACATTAAAAACACGAAATGATGCTCTGTAGTTTTGTCCAGGCTTTATGACCTCAACCTTGACCATCCACTCAATAAAACAGATTGAGCTTTTTAAGTAAACTATATGGAGTTTGTTGTTGAAGATTTTCACAAAGCAAACTGAAAACAAATTATAAAAAATTAACTCATCTGCAGGTTGATTCATAAGGTGTGACAAAAAGCTAGAGACAACCAAAAAAAAATTCGTAAGGGAGGGGGTCTATTTTCCCCGTTAAGGCGTGAGGAGCAATTTTCTAAGAAATCGACTTAAAAAAAAAATTAAACAACGGCAACGTTCACAATGCTTTACATTTTTTTAAACCATTAATTTATTTTATTTTTATTCAAATTATTTCAGCGAAAAGTTTTTGAAAAATTAATTTTCAAAATCATAATTTTGAAAAAAATAATGTACAAAATTGTATTACAACGAATTCGTTTGGTGTCTGGTATTTAGTGTTTAACTTAAAATTGAAAAAATACTTCTTAATAACGTAAAATTTTGAGCAAAATCAGATTGAACACATACAAAAAAAAAATCCAAAATTTGAGTTTGAACATTTTTGAAAAACTGCTCCCTAAAACAAATTTATTTATAAAAATAAAATAAAAGAAAAGATTTCTGGCTTTAAAAAAAATAGCATGTCATTGTAGCGGTTTCCGTTATTTTTAATATTTTTTTTTTATTTTAAGTCAATTTGTTTAGAAATTTGCCCCTCCCATAATTTTTATTTTCTCAAAAACTAAAAGACACTTAAGCATTAAGCATCTATACTCTTTAGTGTGTGACTAGAAACTGATAGGAGCATCGAATATTGCTTAACGTAAAATTTTTAACAAAATTAGTTTGAACACAATTTTTTTCATTATTTGTTCAAAATTTTGAGTTTGAAAATTAATTTTTTAAAAACTATTCTATTAAATAATTTTAATTAAAAACACAACAAAAGAAGGGGCAGCTTGCCGGCCGACATTCTGAGTGTGTTGTTCGGATGGTAGGTAATTAGATGTTGGTCTAATTAGGATTCAGCTGCAACACTACTACAGTAAAAAATAGTTATCATTATCAGAAAACAAGAAATTATATAGCTTGAGAATCATATTTTCTATATTTCAAAGAAGCAGTAAAAGTGCAGCTGCTTTCTAATAGTTTGAACATAATGAAAATACTTATAATGAATTGAACAAAGCCTTCATTTTTTAACCCTTTGTCTCCTATTTGCGACTATTTTTCGATTTGCAATAGCTTCCTGCTGAAAAGTTCTTCTTCGTTTAAATGATTTTGATCTTCCATTTGCTTGGATTTATCATTGAAAATCTGGTACCTTCTACCTAAGACCACACACATAGCTTGGATATACATTTTCAAAAAGAGTAAAGACCATCACCATCTAATTGAGAGAAGAGAGTATTTACGTGAAATTACCATTTTTGCAGACATATGACTCCGAACACATATGATCCTCCATAAATTTCTTACACTTTAAGCACACAAATAAAATACTATACAGCTCGCAAAAGCACCCAGAAGCATCAAGAAACCCAACCTAATCTCGTCCGAGTAGACATCAGAATTAATGAATGGCCAGGAGAGCGGAGGATGTGTGTATAGTGTGTGTTATTTGTTTTTTTGAAACCGCACATCCGTTCTGAAGCTGATAAATCTCACCATCACCCATTTGGATATCCGTGGAAGACTCCAGCCACTTGCCCATTCAAATTGAATGCATCCTTGACAAAGAAAATACAAAAAAATAAAATAAAAGTAAAAACAACACCTGATGAAGCGCTTGTATAGTTCGGGAGTCAGATAAGAACCCGAGACGGGACCAGGAATATTGGTGTGGTGATGATGATGATGATGGTAGTGGTGTTGGTGGTGGTCATCGAGGTGGCCAAAAACCAATGGAATAAAAATTGGCCAAATCAAAATTCCACACTTGAACGCCGCTTATCGCAGCTATGTAATCTCGGTTGTGTTGTTGGGCTGAAAATTTACAACTCGTTGCGGTGCGGTTCCCGAATAACACGAACCAAACGGAAACCAGACTTAGACACTCCATTCCGTTCGGAACACGCAACTCGTGATGTTGGGATCAGTTGACGAGGAGTTGTAGTTTCGTCTTCTTTCTGCGCCAAAAACATTGGTCTCGTTGCTCTTTGAATCTATTTATTTTCTGTTTTTTTTTTTTATTTTTGTATTATATTTGTGAATAATTCTCCTTTGTTTTAGTTCAATTCAAAAAAGGCTATAAGCAAAAATAAAACCAAACAACAACAAAAAAAACAAACGAACCTGAATGAAAATTCCAACGAAAGTATAAAACAAAAATTGTAGGTCTCTCATAAAACAATGTCACGGATGGTGACCACGATTTCGCTGTGAAGTGACAAGATCCCAGCTTTATGTCCATAGCCCGCAGAAATTCAGATATATACAACCCTAATTAAGAACTGTTTAGTATTCAATTTGGACTTCGCGGAGACACTGTCATGGGAAACCAATAAATTTTATAATTTTGTTGTTGTTGTTTTTGAGTGGACAGTGAGGTTTATGTTGATTGTTCAAAGAGGTATAATCATTTTTTTTTTTTTTTTTTTTAATATTATATGTTTCGATAAAGATGACCAACCTTCAGCATTTTATGGACTATTTAAAAAAAAAGATAACGTCTGTCTTTGAAATTAAATAGAATTGTGTTAAAAGTTATTGAGAAATGGTATTCTTGTTTACTATTTTCGCAACTTATAGAAAATAAAAATTAAAGAACATAATTACCTATATTATAGGATGCAATAGTCCGAAAATAAGATTCATCTTACATGTTTCATCATCTTTTCCTAGGACGTACGCAGGATTTCGATTAGCGCCCCCCCCCCCCCCCCCCCCCCCACTTCTATATTTTTTTTAATAAAGTTTCAAAATTTTTTTTGAAAACCAAATATTTCGAAAACGACTTGGTTGATTTTGACGAAACTTGGTACTAACTAGTTTTTGAACATTATCTAGAAAATTTTGAAAGCAAAATTTTCTTATAGTAAAAATTAACGGTACCTTCCATATATAAATATTAAAAAACCGTTACCGAAAATCTAAATTTTCTCGAGAGCGACTCCTAAGATTTTGATTAAAACTGTTCTGAATACTAATATTAGTACGGTGTATGATTTATCAAAAAACAAAATTTACACTAATTGTAAGTCATTACTAACAGTACCTCTCTTGGAACCATTTTCTTTTTTTTGAACTATCTTATTATCTGTATGACTGATTTAAATGCAATTTTTTATAAAAAAGCTTCTTAAAAGTTGAAATCATACTGCCTATTAAAATTAAAAAAAAAAAAACAAATTTATAACTTTTTAAAAAAATTTCGATTTTTTTTTTTACATTCGATATACACTTGTCAAAACAATTACGGGAACAAAAAAAATCACTTTTTTTTTGTGTTTTTTAAAGAGCTGTATCTCTGTGAGAAGTGGTCATATTGAGATGAAACAAAAAGCTTTATATCTTATCTTCTTATGCTTTATTGTATCTAACGCAAAAAAGTGGGCAGAAATTGTTGTTTTCGTTTCAATTTTGATGACAATTTCACAATGTTTATGAACCACCCCATTTGTTGCTTTAATTGGTTTTTACGACTTTGATCATTCGGTACGTGAAAACGGTTTAATGGATTAACTTGAAATTTTACAGAAATGTTGGTGGTCTTTAGCTCTTTAAAATGTCATACCAAATTCAGTCCTGGAGTCAATATTTGTAAAGCAGTAAAAAATTTACAAAAAGTCTTTAAAAAGTCGTTTTTTTTACCTTTTCTGAATGTAACGATGAGGAGCCAAAAAAAAATAATCGTTATAAAATTTTGGAAAAATCTTGCAGAATATTAATTCTAGTTTTTAAAACCATCCTTTATCTTTCAGTGTCGTCATTCTTTGCGAAGATATTGGTAGCAAAATTCAAAAGTCTGTTTTTTCATTTAAAGCCAGATATTCTTCTGAAAAAAAAAACTGTACAATGACTAAAAAAGAAAAATTAAAAGCTGAATACACAATTTATCGAAAAAAAAACATTAAATTGGATCAAAAAATTTTTTTTTCAAAGAAAGTGTTCAAAAAAAGAAAAAAAAAAGAAAATTTTTGGGTCGTGCTGCTTCTTATGATTCCGCAATAACGGTATCTTAAAAATATCATTTGTTAAAATTTCTCAATATAAAAAATATAAAGCTTCAGAAGGCTTTTTGTTTCATCTCAATACAGCCACTTTTAACAGAGATACAGCTCTTCAAAAAACACAAAAAAAAGTGATTTTTGTTTGTTCCCTTAATTGTTTTGACAAGTGTATTTAAAAAAATGGTAGATCCTTTATACATCAGACCAAGACATGCACTTTATTTCATATATTCTTTAATTCTTACATGGATAAATTCATAAGTATATAATTTACTGCTTTACTTATATGTAATAGGTACACTCAATCTTTAAAATTCGAATAAACTTTTACTACAAGAGCAAGTTCGTGCGATCCAGTCGTGCATTTTATTTAAAAAGCTTTCCAACCTACATACCTATCTACATATTCATATTATATTCAAGATACATAAAAGTAATCGCTAAAAGTGGCAAATAAACCAAGCTACATACAATGTAATCAACATACCGTTATACGCAAATTCCATCATATAGTTGTAAAACAAAACAAGCAATAACATCCAAGTATCCAAGGCATCCTACCAGTAAAGCGTTCCGTATTTTGTAAAATTGGTGTCGTCGCAATCCCAGAGGCGTATGATCCTGTCACGTTCAACGGTATGTCAAACAATTCCAACCAATATTGCCTCCGGATTCCGAGCCCAGCAAATACGCCATGTACGGCTATAGGTACACAAGGATAATAAAACCCTTGCTTCATTGTGTTAAATAAGATTTAACTTCGAGTAGAATATTGAGAAAATCCTGGGATAGATTTACATTTTGAACACGCCGCCAAAGATAATTTCCCCTATTCTATGGAAAAGATTCATTTGTGATGACGATGACGATATAACGTAGAACACTATAATTCGTAAACGCTACACACATAAGTATGGAATAATTAAACATGTCTAAAGGGTTAAGAGGGAGGCTTGAATCTTAAACCCTTAAGCATATCAAACATCATTATTATGTAAGTATATGTGTGCGCTGTGCGGGTGCGAATTTCATTTTTTCAATATAATGAGAAGAAGGTTGACAAGTTGTTCTAATGAAGTTAACATGCTATATCTTTGTATTCGTTGCCATCTCGTTATGTTGTTGTTAACAGAGACGACGTTGTCATTCCCTCCTAAAACTTTCCTTATTATTCTTTAGAGGCTTACAACGAATAACGTTTTATGATTAAAATTTTTTTTAGCTTGGCTTAAATAAAATGAGAAGAGAAGAAATTAATGATTTTGGAGTATTAATTAATTATGTAGGCATGTATTATATACCTACATTAGACTGATTCAAAAAATTAGAATATCCCCAATTTTTAATGCAAATAGCTTTTTATTTAGAGTTTAGTGAAATTTAATTTCTTTTTTCGTACACATTTCATGGAAACTTGTCGTTTGTTTGCTTCTTTATTTTATAACTTTAAAATTGGCTACCGTACAGAAATGATTGAGACGTTTTCTTTAAGGAAATTCAAAGTATTCTTCAAAAAAAATTTCATTACTTCTTATTTTTTGATGTACGTCCACCTTCCAAAGTTATTGAAGGTAAAAGTGAACGGTTGCTTCCACAGTTTTTTTGAATTTCCTGTTGAAAACATCAGCATCATTTAAATATTGAATTTTGTTGTATAAATTTACACACATATATTAATATGTTGGAATAAATAAAAAAAATGTATCACAAAGAAAAAAGACAAAAAAAAAATAATTGAAAAAGCACATTTAATTGTAATTTTCGGTCAAATAAGGAACAATAAATTTAAAAGAATTTTTTTTTTTAAAATTTGATTTGCTTTGAACTTTTAAATGGCGAAGTTTTATAAAAAAATAGGCCATAATATGTCCAATAGAAAATAATATGGAACTTTTTTTCTATACAAACGATGTTGCTTAATTTAAAAATCTCATAAATATAGGTTTTTAATATAGATAGTATACTTTTCTCTTGCATTTACCGTTGGAAAATTATACGTGAAAAACCGATGTTTTCGACATACCTACAACTTGAATAGCTTTTTGTAGAAATTCAGTTTCTTTTTTACTTGCGATATATAGGTACTATGTATATGGCAAGTTGGATTCGTAAAAAAAATTGAACTCGAGATTTTGATCAAACTTGACATTACGATGATAGCGAAGACGAAAAAATTCCGTCCGTCTGATGTCTGTGGGCTCACCTACAGCCTAAACACATGGGCCGGTTTAAATTAAACTTAGTATAAAGTGTTTTTGGGACATTTCCCGACACGTTTTTTTCATTTTCTTTTATACCTACCTTATAATTTTGTTTAGCATTTTTGTAACATCTTTTTTTTCTCAAAAATGGTTAGACAGATTTTTCTAAAAAAATCAATAAATTTTATTACCTTTTTGTGAAAATTAAATTTCCAAAAAATGGTTTTAAATGGTACCTCCCATAACCCCTTTTTTTTATTTTCGTTTTTTTTTTATTTTTTTTAAGGAGAATGTTCTAAAAAATTTAAATAGTATTGTATACCAAAATATTCAAACAAATTTTTTTTTGATTTTTAAAAAAGATAAATTTTTTTTTTTGAAAACCAAATTTTTCGAAAACGTCTTAGTTGATTTTTATGAAACTTGGTAACAAGCGGTTTTTTAACATTATCTAAAATATTTTGAACAAAAATTTTTCTTATAGTCAAAATTAACGGTAACTTCCATATAAATATAAAAAAATATACAAGAAATATAAATTTTCTCGAAAACGACTACTAATATTTTGATTAAAATTGTTCAACGCACTAATATTAGTATGGTCTATAATCTGCCTAAAACAAAATTACAGTTAGCCATTATTAACAGTACCTCTCATAGAACCATTTTCTTTATTTTGGACTATCTCATTATGTACCCGATTTAAATTAAATTAAATACAAAAGCTTCTCAAAAGTTGAAATCATACTGCATATCAAAATTTTCAAAAAAAGCTAATTTTGGATTTTTTAAAAAAAATTTTTATTTTTTTTTTTTTGAAAATACAATATTTCAAAAACGGGTAGATAATTTTTTTCGAAATTTAATTTTTAATTCTACATAAATAAATATTAAAAAAATTGTGTATCAATTTTTAAAAAACCGCTCCTACGATTTTAAATTTTTTTTCCAAAACTAAAATTAGTTAAAAAGCAATCAAATGGTGTAAGAAGACTTTTTTAATGAATTTATTTCGAATTATGTATGTTGATTTTTAATAATTTTGCAATTTAAGCTCTATAATGTATAATACTAATTTAAACTATGGGCTCCCATAAAAAAAATATTTACTTTTAATACACTCATGGCCGATTTCATGAAGATTTAAAAGGCTTTTAAATTTGTAAATGACGTATTTTGTATGGAACAAAGTCATTTAAAAATCTAAAAGCCTGTTAAATGGTTAAAAGGGCTTTATGAAATCGGCCATCAATCTTTAAATTTCGAAGAAACTTTTACTACAAGAGCAGGTTTGTGCGATCTAGTTGTGCGTTTTATTTTCTTCGATTTTTCTGTACTATATAAGGTTATGAACTATGGTAACAGGCATTTTGAATCTGCCACCCTCCCCTCCCCTTACCAAAACTTTATTAAATAATGATACGGGTTGGGGTCAAAATTCTGCCAAGTTCAAAATTCTTCTGTAGAAATTCTGCTTTCCAAAAGTCTGTTTTTCAAAATTCTGCTTTTGAAAATTGTGTTCTACAAAATTCTGCATGATAAAAAAAATAAGTTTCAAACTTTTACAGAACTATGCAAAAAAATCTTTTTTTAAATTTGAGTTGTGTTTTACAATTTTTAAAACTAACATTATATTTTTCTAGGTTATTGGAATAGTTCCATTTTTTTATAACTTTATATTTTTTTTATTCTGTCAAAAATATCAAAATCAAACATATATTATCGTCACTTAAAAGCGTTGGATGCTCGGAGTCATGTAAAGAGGTTTTTAAAATCGCAATAAGGCAAGACGTTTTACTTTTTTGAAGCTGAAGTAGAAAGAGCTATAAAATCAGAAACAAAAAAAAATACAAATTGGAAAATAAACTTTAGCGCTAAGACTTTAGCTGAATCAAAAAAAAAAAAAGAATTTTGAAAAGCAGAATTTTCGCAAGGAATGGCAGAATTATGAAAAGCAGAATTGTTACCCGCTCCCCATAATATCACATCAGTTTCACCTTCACTATTTGGATGCTCTTGCATGTACTAGAGGTTGCAATTACTCAGACTGTATGGTTTTCTCCGTTGATTGAGAATAGGGTTATAGACGTCCGGAGAGAATAGAATTAGTATCAAAATCAAAGATATTTCCACCAGCAACTGTAATAATGGACAATTCACTGTTTTAAGAAAAATTTTAATTGGTTATTAATCTTGACAAAAGAACTTTGGAAATTGAATTAGCGTTTGCCCGCGAAAACCCCACCGCATTTTTTTTTACATGGATAAAAACAATTCATCAAATTAGCTTTTTCAATCAACATAAACAAAGTCAACACGCAAAAATGGAAACTTTAGTAAAATTTGTTAAAGATTCAATAAAATAAAAAAGTGCGTATACGCCCCAGTGCACCACTATTTCAATTAAATTAATTTCATCCTTTTTATCAAGCATCTCGTTTAATAATTGAATCTAATATTTTTTTGGTAGCTAAAACTATTGACATATGACGAATCCAGGGGTAAAACGTCACAAGTTCACTCACAAATGATTCAGAAAAAAAGGAAAATATAAAAGTATGCGCCTAATTGAACAAAATGTTCCAATTCGTAGGTATAACGTAATTTTATTATCATTCCATAAATAAATACATTTAATAGAATTCTTCTAGTAAATATATAGTATGTGACTTGTGCCATTTTTACTTGCGATAACTATAGGGCAAGCTGTGAATTGGTTCAAAAAATCGAACTCGAGATAACAATCAAACTTGGCATTACGATGATAGAGAACACGAAAAAAGTGGGTCCCGCAATTCCGTCTGTCTGTACTGTATGTATGTATGTTTGTGTGTACCCCGGCCTATAGCCTAAACCCCTGAAGCGATTTTCTTCAAACTTGGAGCATGAGATTTTTTGGTGATTCCCTAGACGATTAATCGAGATTTTTTTTAGCTCAAAAAAACCGTACCTTCTTGCCATGCAAACGTTTAAAAAAAAGTAGTTTACCTCAAAAACAGCTCCAATGATTTTTTTTTGTGTATACTAATGGTGGTATGTTCTACATTTTGATGAAAAAAAATGTACCAAAAACCGTTATTTACAGTATTTTATCGTTATGTAACCGCTTAACCGATTTTGATCAAAATTTTTACTTAGGAGGTCCTATCAAGTTAGAATAATACTGCAGACATATATTTAAAAAAAATAGTTTTTGGATTTTTAAAAAAAAGTTCAACATTTTTTTTTTTTAATATTTTTTTTTGAAAACGGTTTGATGATTTTTTTTTGAAATTTTGGTTTTAGATGTATATTATTATATTCTTGAAAATGGCATACCAATATTTTGTTTTTTTAAAGATTTTAAGAAATTAAAAAATTATATTTTAAGAAAACCGCTCCAACGATTTTAAAAATTTTGTATGCATAAATAAACATTTTTCAAGAATTGAGATGGCGATCTTCACTCTGAGATTAAAACATTTTAAATACTTGTTTTATCAATTTAAAGAACGTGCTTCATGCTTTTTTTCCATATTCAAATTTCCATTCTACAATTTATTAAAATGGATAAATACATATATAACTATTAATTATTTGTTTTTTATAACACTCAATCATTAAAATTCGACTAATCTTTTACTACATACAAAAGCAAGTTCGTGCGGCCCAGTCGGGCATATTATTTTCTTTGTAATCAGTATAATATCAGTTATCACCTACATTACATATGTATTTCTATAGGCACTTAACTATGCTTTACATAAGATGCGATAGAAGGCTAGGGCTCAATAATTTTTTTTTTTTTTTTTTTCAAAAAAGTAAGGTGCGATATATTCTACTCTTGAGGCTGGCTCACCATAATTTCGTCCTCTGCGTGTAGAGGTCTTTGTTAAAGTTTCCTGGCATTACTTAGTTAACCCTGTTTCGAGGCAATGTAATAAGCATATTTCTCTGCTGCTATGTAGCTAGACGGCCCACACCACTTATTAAACCAACAACCTTACAACAAAAATTGCAATCAAACCTTAATTTTGGTATCTTAAAGGATAAGGCCAGCATTGAATAGGATACAAACGATGGCGATTTGCCGAAAACTAAATCACAGTCTTTGTTGTTTCCCTTAAACGTTAACCGGTGTAAATTAATTGTTTTCAAAATTTACATACACGTAGATACTTATTAGTAAATTCAGCGATTGCAAGCTGTGCGGCCAGAGACCGTAAAAATACTTTTTGTCTTAACTGCATGGAACCGCATATTCTGTATTAACTAACATTTTATAACATGAGTTTTCTCTTACATGGTAGATGGGATATTAGTTTGGCAAGCATAATAGGTACTTATCGTGCAAAACATTGTTCTTTTCATGGATGGACGCTTTCATTATACGGCCTGCTATACATCAGCCAGTGATGCTACCATGAAATCATCGTGTTGCTCGAAGTGTGACAATGTTTCCAAAATTATAAGTTTCATAGTTTTTGTTTATTTATGCAATGAAATTCTTGGAATTAATATCAAGGCCATATGATTAAGTTGAGTGCGAATGCCAAATAAAAGTTTTTTTTTTTTTTTGGTGAGTAGAGAGAAGTGTTGTCTAGATTAATTCGATAAGCAAGTCAAAATAAAGTTCAAGAAATATCAAAATTATTTCTTAGAAAATTTAACACCTGAAAAGTTAAACAATTGGTACAATCCCGATCATCAAAGACTAGACGTATTTATATCCTTAGCGTTTGGGAGAAACCATGCTTTCAAAAAATAAAATGCTTCTTCATATTATACACTTGGACCGATTTGCTTCAAATTTGGTACTCTTGAATGCACTTAATAATAGACAAGGTGTCACCTAATTCGTGTAATATCTAGGAAAAAATTGTATGGGGGAAACATTTTATGTCTCCCACCCCTGAGGCTGGGGTGGTGTTTTCTGAAAAGTTGAATTAAAATGGAAATGGTTTTTAATATTTTTTTCCATTATAAGTCAAATTTTCAACTTTTTTTTCTGTGGGAAATAAAAAGGAAAAAATGAAAATATTTTTGGGGAAAAAGGGAATTTACCGCCTGTGTAAAGAGAATTCTGTTAAAATTGTGTGTAAAATTTTGATCTAAGTGAAGTTCAAAACAATGTTTTCAAGGAAAATAGAGCTTTATTGATAAACGTTTTTGAGTTGACTTAAAGGTGGATGGTGTATACATAATAGTACAAAAATTTATTGAATTGTTTAGGTATTGAATGGTTTTATGCCTACCAATTTTCCATGAAGTCTTTCTATGGCTTTAAAAAAAGTTTTGATTACATTCACTGGAGTAAGAAACATTTCTGTAAAATGTAACATTTCGGTTGTTACAAGACAAGAACAAATTTTAATGGAGTTGGGGTCTATTTTCCACAGGATGGGAAGGAGGGGCGATCTTCGGAAGAAAAAAATTACTTTATACAAACAAAAAAAAAAATTAAAAAAAAAAAAATGGATACACTAAGAATTTTATGTTTTAGCTTTTTTAAAAGGCAGAAATCTCGTCTTTTGTCAATTAAGACTTTCGATTCAATGAATAATTAAATAAAAAATAGTTTTCAAACTCAAAAAAAAAAAAAAAAATACATGATTTATTTAAAAAAAAGTGTATGTATTTTAGTACTCGTTTTGATTTAAATATTTAATGCTTGTATCACTTTGTCAAGCCTTAAAAACTGGGAAAGGTGGTTGGAACTTTTAATTTTTGAGAAAATTAAAAACTACAAAACTACTTTTTTTCTTTTGAATTTACGTAATTTTTAATGAATGCTTACAGGACGTTGGATTCAAAGTTATTCTGTATCTAGAAGTCTAAAGGGCATAAAATATACTCAATTAATTCAAACCTTAAATTCTATTTAGCCTTTTTTCATATTTTTTTTTTTTTCTAATTTTTGAAAAAAAAATTAAGAACAAAAAAAAACAATAATTATGTATGAATCCGTTATTTTTTATAAAAAAATACTACAATGAATAGGAGACAAACTCTTGCTTAAAAAATCGTATATCCAACGGCATTCTTAAATCACCTTTCAGATTGTCATATTCGCCGACAACGTTTGTTTACAAAAAAGTTGGAATATCCTTTGATTTTATAAAGTTTTGTCAACGAATTTAGCTGATAATAGTAATATAGGGATTGACGAACTTAATAAAGGTAGAAATTTGAGGTTGCGGCAGGCTGGGCGTTTTTGATGGGCCGCCACCGCGCCGGCAAGCTATTGACGCCCGGTCTTCAAATCGATTAAAATGTCATGGTGGTATTAGTCTCGTTCTATATTTCTCTGTGAACACAATTTTTTTTTCAATTGAGGAATTTATTGTAATTGTTCCAATCCAACCTCCACTTTTCGAGGTCCCTATAATACGAGTCCACAATTTTTAGGGATATGTCTGTGGTGGAAAAGTCTTGAATATCGCGAGAACAAAAACTGATAGACTCGGGGCTAATTTTATTGTTTATTCTTTGTATACACAATATTACGTACATAGTGGAATGCGTAGTGCATACGACTTCGAAGACCGAAAAATCTGATGCGTGGTGGGTTCAAATCTCGCTTGATGTAGAATTTTTTTTATAATAAAATTGGATTAAAGGTCAGCACCATTAAAAAAGAGACTGATGATAGGGCTTTGCATACCTTTGAAATAGCTATATCTCCAGCCAAACAAAAATAAAACGAATTAAAAATACCTAAAAATAATTCGTAAACAATTGGTGGTAGCGCCTTTAAGTTGTTGTTGTTCAAAAATTCAATATTACCTATAGTCAACAACTAATAAAGTTTGTAAACTATACATTTTTTTTTAACAACTGTATTAAATTATTTGAAAAATTTTTTTCGCCTTACCTCACATAACTTGAGATCAAAGATCCGATTGTGGACTTTACTTGATTACATATTGAACACCTGATAGAGTTTCAACGATATTGAACTGGCAAAATCACGCCTCTTTTCCATTAGCACCAATGGAAAATTACCAAGAATAACAGTACCGATCAACTCTTTCAGGTTTTACTAAAGAGATACATATAATTCGTTCAGAAATAAAATAAAGCATCCCCATAAACTTTTGTCGATGTTTTCCTATAATATGGAAAACAAACTTCTCATACAGGAAATAAATTGATTTATTGAGCAATTATACTTTTTAACAACATTACCATTACATTGATTTACTTGTAGTTCCAATATTGTCTCCACCAGTCTGAGGCTATAAAACCGTGATTTATAGCCGAGTCTTCACATTCAACACCTTAATAGTTAGTTTCCTCAGACTGATCGTTATGCACAGACAAGAATCAATCTACCTGGATTAGGTATAGACATAATATCCCTCCCACGTAAAAACATTTTTATCCACGAGAAATGTTATGAATTCCAAATGACATAATCGATCCGAAAACATCCCGAATAATCCCAAAATGCCACTCAGCACCAAGCCCATAGGGCATGTTGATTTTTTTTTTTTTTGTCGTGACAATGTTCGTCTATTTTTTTGGCTTAGCATTTATTCATGACGAAGGCTTTGACTTGGACATTAATTCACCCTCTTAAAGGACAACAACAAAAAACAATAAGAAAACGGTAAATGTTTATAAAAAACATACAGGTATGTGTCTAATTTATGAGCTTCTGATTTACAAGCCGACAAGCCAAATACATGTCAGCCCAGCACAGACCCAAAGGCAGAATCAAGAGGAAAGAAAGCAAATTCCCATACTCAATATGCCAAAGTCCCTGTCCAGGTTATACATACAAAACAGGAGCTGAATTCTAAACCTTTTTCATCGCCAGGACCACCATCGATTTGAGGCAGTCAGCTCTTGATTTACTTGACTCAATATGCCACCACCTTATGCTAATAAAACGTTTCAAGACAAATGACTGTACCATCACAGTCCCAGCGAACGCGCAGACAACTTTAAAGCGTGGAAAAATTTCCGACTTTGTATATAAACGGCAGACAATGTTATAAAGGATAAACAGAACCTATTGTTCTGATGGCATAAGCAAATCATTTCCCATCACCATGAACCTAACCGAGCATTTAGCATTCTGAGAAATTTTTAAAAGCATCAGCTTTCTAATACCAAACGAGGGATTAGGTATCACATTATCGAGGAATAGTTTTTGCAACATTGGTGACCGCCCATTTCATGTTTAAATTCAAGGATAAAACGCAAAAACCTTTGAGGATGCTTATATGCAACTCAGCTCATTTTGGCTTCGGTACACTGCACAAAAATGTTATTTTTATGCTTAAAGCTTTCGTCCTCCCATTCATGGTATCTGTGTCTTTAAGGTTACTCCTTTGTTGTGTTGATAAATATATAATTATAAGTGAAACCTTGTGTTTGAGATAGAAGACAAAAAATCAATGTGTATTGTATTAAGTATACGAAAAGCTACAAAAGCTGCATTGGCATAGTGGAAACTGTTTGGCCTTAGCTTGTTAATAGCTAAAATATCGGAAGATGTTAAGGCCTGACCACGAGATGAGACAAGACTAGAACTTTACGAATTTTGTAAGTTTCATCTAGGTCTCCTTGAAGTCGAAAAACGTCGTCTCGGTATCAAACCAGTATCGTCGAATTTTTTTTGATTTTGTGGAAGAAAATATGAATATCTAAAAGCTGCTAAATTAAATGCTTTCATTAAAAAATACATTTTTAAACAATTTAAAAATGCTATTTTAAATATATTCCCTTAACCTGTTCTCCAGAGATGAACTAATCGAACATGACAGATTACGGCTCGCGTACACCTAATCCGTCATCGGCCGAAGTATGCTCGGACGTCATCGGCCGAATTCAGATGATCGTACCAATCGTATGTAAAAGAAAGGGAGCGCGTACACCACTCTGACCGACATCGGACGATAACAGCCGATATTTACCGATCAACGGAAGAATCCGAACATGTTTGGATTTTTCGTCAGTTTGTCGGTTATTACTTGCGATTATGCATGCATGCGACAGTCCGAGACAGTCGCCCAAATAGTTCCGACCCAAAATCGGCCGATGATTCGGTTGCAGTGTACACGAACCGACACTTAGATATGTTAGTGAAAATAACTGAGAATATTAGACACTGTTGGAATGCGATTATGAATACGGAGATGTTCAACTATTTAGACGATGGATATCTGGACAACTTTACAGGGTGTACCCTAATTCGTGCTTTATTCCTGGAATCATTTTAAGTAAAAATTGTTTAGGCAAAAAACTCTATCTCCCACCTGGTGGGGAGGGGCACCGCCATTTCCGATTTTCAAAAAAATAATGAATGTGCTGTATAGTGCTCATCTTGTGCTGCGTTCTGCCGTAAATATTTTTTTCAAACTCGCAAGTTTGCAAATTTTACGGATGAAATTTTTCGCAAACGTGCGAATTTGAAAAAAATATTTACGGCACAACTCAGCACAAGTTCAGTACAATACAGCACTTCCATTATTTTTTGAAAATCAAAAATGGCGGTGCTAACTGCGTTTATGTTCGTAGGCTTTTCGGAACGGAAAACCCAGCGGACTAGGGCGTTTCGCGTATTTGTGACCAGTTGCGCCAATAAAATCCGCGCCGCAAACAAAAAAATACGAACATTTACTATCGGCAATTTGACAAGATACTAGTGTGTTAAATAATGTCGGAGAACCTTTTCGCCTTTTTACTTCGCCTTTTACACTGACAAAAAAAAAAAAAAATTTCAAACCCCCCTAATTAAAGTTCCACTTTTTCCCAGAAATAATCAATTTAATTTAACTCTGCCTCAAAGCTCCCACAGGTAACAATCTTTATGTATGTATAAATATGCGAGTACCTACCGCGTATTCCCGACACCTTAAATCCACTGTCAAGATCGAGATTTTATTTTACATTATGCCAATTTCTATGCATTTCAAATCATGATGTGAACTTACTTTTTCTATTGCATATCTTGGAAACCAACAGGATTGATTCTTGAACCTTTAAGTGAGATCAAAGAGATATAGGTATGTACCTCAGACAGACTGAAGACAACATATAACGAATGCGACATATTTTCAACTAACAAGAGTAAAGTTACTCGGATCCTCACTATGATACTTACATATATGCAGAACGTGTGGGCTGCACATTTCATGCCAGTGACCAATTCTCCCAATACTCTCGGGCTTCAGTGTTAATATAATTATTACAGAAGGGAAAAATCACACCCGAACGAGAAACGAAGATCCTCAATTCGATCACTACACGAGGTCGCGGCTACATCCTCGATTTTAATTCCGAAGCAAGCATGTTCGCGTTAACAAGTTGTTTCGTTTCGTTACAACCCGTGGGTGGATGTGGATCCGATACGGATGCACTTGAATCCGCGAAACCACACCGAAGCCAAGCACAGCAGAGATTCAGCGAGGATGGCGTTGCTGTAAATTAAGCAGCAGCAACAGAAACAGACACAACATCATCGATGAACCGAGTTTCAGGACGACCGAGGAGAATGCCAGATCGACCGACCGACCAACCAACCAGCCGACAGTTAGATGAAGAAAATCGCGTTGTAGGATCATATCTTGCCAATTAAATTTGAATTTATTTCGCAGCTGATTTAGTTTTTGAACATCGTCAGCGTTATAGCGTCAGCGTAAAGCTGCAACGATATATGGTACAGCAGACAGCACCGAGAGCACCTCTCAGTCAGATCAGAGCATGAAAGCTGTTGGTCAGTTCCTTGTGTAAGTTTCGCTTGGCCTCGTTTGATCCGATTTTGTGTTTCACTCCTGGCTCATTTGGATGCAAAAAAAAAAAAAAAAAAAACGAAATACACGCCAAATCCATTGAGCAATAAAATACAAACATAACGACTTTGATAGATGTCTGTCTTGGGTGCGCTGTTCAGGGATCAAGGCGTGAAGATCTTATAGGTTATGTTTTTAGCTTTAACGAACGTTTTTTTTTTCCTTAAGATTCCGTTTCCTGTGTAGTTATAAGTTAGGTATAGAGGTATATATGGGTTGACCGGTGATGTCGTGGCTTTGCAAAAATCGGAGGACAACTTCTTAGGTCGAAGCATCAACACCCAATACCAATTAATCAAAGTCGCGACAATCCCTGTCGCATGGGGCACCCGTTTTCTTATAGGACATACCAAAGATGCTGATGATGTCCATGAATGGAAGGAAGTCCAACCATGTCCAACTGCATGCAATGGATTAGAAGGGACAAGACATTAGGAAACTTTGTCGTCGTCAATGGACAAAAGATTTACATTGCCTCAACAAGACATGAAGTTTTGCGCCAAATTCTTTTGTGGAGCTCGTCTCGTCGCATAAAACGAGTTCAATTCTTCCAGTGAGGAAACAATGCAACATGTCACCTTTTGGCCAAGAAGAAAAAATCAATAAATAGTAACCGCTGCGCTGGCTGATCGCGACCGACGGACGACCCGACGGTCAAAATTTGGCCAAATATTTATTTATAGGATGTAAAGAAATAAAAATAGATATTTTTCTTGAGGTTTAATTATTCTTGATTGATAAAATACACTCGCAGTCGTAGATGCATGTAAGGGTGTGTTTTTATTTTTTTAAAGAAGTTTGATTTGGCATCACTGTGTCTAGTCTGGTGACAGTAGATTTGAAATCTGATAGATAATTAGAGCTCATTATATACTTTAGCATTTCAAAATTAAGTCCAGTAGCTGTTTCTCATAGGCAACTTTTATTTAGAGTTGTATCCCGTCGTTGAGGAAAAAACATAGCTTCTCGGTCCTTAACTCCGTTTATCCTAATTTACCCTAATTAATCTTTAAACATTACCGCATCAATTAATTTTTAATAAAATATTCTAATC
The DNA here is from genome assembly GCA_947049315.1 of Epistrophella euchroma. Lineage (NCBI taxonomy): Eukaryota > Metazoa > Arthropoda > Insecta > Diptera > Syrphidae > Epistrophella > Epistrophella euchroma. The sequence goes on from OX346247.1 coordinate 46,556,395, forward strand.
CATAAAATTGAGCATAATACTTTTCTCGGGTGATACTCTTCTTCCATGATACTTTTCACGCGTGATAATTTTTCATCTTTTACACTTTCGTTTTTTTTTTTAAGACGTAATACCAACTGGTTTTCAGTGTTCGATTAAAAATTGATTCCAGTAATGAATAGGTGCTTAAAGTTTATGTAGTTTTTGTACATACCTAGGTACGTAACATAGTCTCACAACTTTGAAAAAAATAATTACCCAAGTAACAATTTGAAGTTAAAAGCCAGTCGACAAACCGTCGTATACCCTCGGTTAAATAACTTGAAAAGTTATAAATCAGTTTGAGTAACGTCCCAATAACGTTAGAGTGACGTTCCTATACCCAATTTTGGTCAGTAAAATCACAACGTTGGTTGGAATGATTTTTATAAATAACGGTAAATGAATAACGACATTATACCAGCCGTTTCAATGACGTTTGGAAAAAAACCATTATTTTGGTCATTTTCGGTTACTTCATGACCTGAAACCAACCTGAAACTTGTGTCTAGATTTGGTTGATATTCGACCAATAAATAACACTTAAAAACAAAAAAAGGAGTCATTTAATGATTTATTTATAACTTGTGTGTGAATTTGGTTGATTTGCAACAAATAATAAACACAATGATACAAAAAAAAAGTAATTTTAAAATTAATTTCAAACTGCGAGATATATTTCGTTGATTCTTAACTAATTAGTAACAATCAAAGTTTAAAATAAGAGTTAATTAAGCACGTATTCCAAGCCTGTGATTAGGAACCAGTACAAAAAGTACACAAAATTAACCTTTATTAATAAAATGGTTATTTTTTAACCAAAAAAAAACCGGAAATTTTTAGTGAAATGTAAGAAAATTTCGAATATTTATTCAACCTCCAATTATAATTAAGCTTTAATTCGACCGTAAATTAACTGAGAGTTTTTAAATAACTCAATTAAAGCCATATAACTACTCGAGTTTTTTGAAGTTTATTCATAACCTCAGTATTTTTGAAACCCCGGTTTCAAATTGTTACTTGGGTAATGTACATATTTTTTTTTTTAATTTTTTTTCCCAAAATGTTGAGTTTATAATTATTTTTTTTTTTCCAAAGCTCTTCATGGCTGGGGCTCAAAAGTTCTCTTGAATCAATATTCTTTTTTTTTCAGAGAACAGAATTTTGAAAGCAGAATTTCGAGCCGCTCCCACTGCTACATCTGCTAGAAACTTCAATGTACAAAGAAAATTCATACTTAAACTTGACACGCACAGTGTACACCGCGATTTTAGCCACTTTCGATGATTCCTACATTTTTTTTATGAAAGTAAAAAAGATACAAAGCAGTACATTTTTTACTGACTATCGTGGGTTTTCCTTATGTATACTTATTCATAATTTCACATTCTTAAAGTCGTAGGCAGCTGTGTTAAACTATTTCTTAACAAAAGGAAATAAATACTAGAAGCTTGTTCCTGATGCCTCTGTCAATTATAGTAATAAAGAGAGAATATCAAAATTTCGTTATTAAAAACTTATATAAAACCATTGTTTGTCTTGTGCTACTTTAATGTCGCAGGGGCGTATTGTTATGGACTTTAATTAAAGATCAAAAGCCGAACTAGGTTTCGCTTATAATAATTATAATAAAAGAGAGCCTCTAAAATATAATAAGTTATAGAGAAAAAAAAACTCGAAATGACTTCTTCCAACTTCAGTTGAAATAAATTTACGACAGACTTTAACACCAAAATGTCCATCCCACTGTTTTTATTTGTTTGCCCTGTTTATAATAATGACGGAAACCGATTATTACACAGCTTAAAGTAATCAAATAAATATGACGATCAACGATCGTGTAATCACCTGCAGTTCAGGTAGAATGATATTCTCATTCTATAAGAATTCTATTCAACTCACTAGGTGAAGTGAAGTCCGATTTAAATCCAGGGGTTAAAATACACGAATTTATTTTTTTTATTATTTTGATAGAGTATATGTTTTAGGTGAAGAATGGAGCTATGACAGATTATTAAGAGAAGATGAAACTAATTTAAGAATATACTATACAGTCTCTTCGATTCGAACCCACACACGTCGAATTCCAGAACCAAAGGCATAACCAGTAGCGCGCATAATTACAAGCAGAGGAACATTGTGTTGTGAAGCGATTTTGAATTGGATCGTATTATTGAATTGGGCGGAACAAAAGGAGCACAACATACTAATCGGTTTATGTTGGAAAAACCATTAACGACTTTGGGTCTTTGTTGTCGTCGGAAGAAGGCTTAGGCTAGGATTTAGTTGCACTGAAGATGTGAGATATTTTTATTTATGTTTTGTTGATGTTTTTTTTTTTATTTTTATTATTTTTTTCTTTGGTAATAGCATTATTTAAGATTTGGTAAAAGCAGAGAAAAGGATAAGGAAATTGTCTCATATAAAAAATTAAATTTTACTTTAAACTGTATGTACTGTACAGTGTACATGCATGTACCTAGTATATGTGCGACATGGTGCTATACTATTCATTTTCGTATAGGTGATGCTCAACACATATTGAGCCCTTTCCGCCAAATGCTCGTATAAGCGACAAATTGTGGTTTGTTTCTTCAGCATCGAAAGTAGTTAGGCGAAATTTCAGAATTGAACATAACTAGTTATACTGAAAGCCTACAAAAAGGCCCGATTGCTTTGTACGCTTCGGAGAAAGTTAAATAATTATACGTAAAATTTGGATAATTCGATAATTTGGCGGAAAGGGGTCGATATACGCAACGTGTAACTAATTTTTTTTTGTAGATGACACTGACTTTAAAACCACATTTTTTTAAATGTAAAAAAAAATAATTTTTTGATGATTTTAGTTAACAGAGCAAATTTTTTTAAAGGTGGTGAACTTCAAATTGTGAACACTACTTTCTGGTTGACAGCCAATCTGACAGTTCTCAGTTATGTTTTGCAGGTTAGTTTGGTTTAAGAATTTATCAATAATATTTTGAAAAACCTGATTTAATTCGAGAAAATTTATTGATGATGAAGCACACTTTTGATTAAATTCAATACAAAACAATTAATTTACTGAAGCAAAACATTTTTAACAAACACTTAATTTCCCGAAATTGATCTGTTTACGGCTCCAGTTACCTCTTTTGTGTGATTTGACGGCATTAGATTATTTTCTGTGGGGATATTTAAAGTCGCAATTCTACTCCTATAAAAGAGAAAAACAATTGAACACTTGAAAACCAACATTCGGGTTGTGGGAACCCAGCACCTCATATATGGAACATTCCCCAAAAAATTATTTCATCTAAAAGGTTAGCTATTTTCAGAAATTGGTCAGCTCTAGATTTTTTTTAAGGAGTTAAAAGTTTTGTTCAAGGTTATTACAAGATCGTATAGATTTTTAGCACCTCCTATGGCCTTTTAAATGTATTTTTTTGAGAACATCCCATAAATCAAGTGCCCAAAATAGCTGCTGACCTTGAACAACTTTAAACCTGGATTAAACATTTTTTAAGTCTGACCTATTTCTGAAACTACCTGACCTTTTATGACTAACTACTGACCTTTTAGATAGCAAACTTTTTTTTTGCGAATATTCCTATGAAATCCCACAGCCCAACATTCAACGCGCATTATTATAGAAAATTGGAACAACCGATAACACCAAATATCTACACGCTAGACGCACGGCCAGGCCATATACCAAAATCATATTTAACCAATATCTAATCCCATATAATTTTCTGTCAAATAAATCCAATTTTAGGATCTTAAGAACATTTTCTGTGCTATATTTTATTCCCCTTGGAAATTTTTGTAATTGGTCCGAAAATTTTGACATTTTTCCGCGTTTCGAATCCGAATCCCTCGCTTTGGAAGGATGTGTATGTGATAGTATGAGTGAGTGTCAAGTTAGTGAAGCAACATCCGCCGATCGAATTTTTTTTAGGTAGATAGTTTGCCGTTAATTATAGTCGTTAATTAGTGGCAATTTTAATTTTTGTCCTGCGATGTTTTCTATGTTTTTTTTTTTTTAATTTAAAAAACACATAAAACATTGCACGAAAATTAACTAAATTTTAAAGCAATAGACACTTTGTATCACAAGTTTTAACCCTTTTTCGACGGGTGCTTCTCGAAGTTTGCATGAATTTAATACAAAAAAAAAAACATAGAAAACATTGGACGCCAAAATTGAAATTGTGACAACTAATTCAGGAATACCAAACGGCGAATTATTAAGCTACACACTTTTAAATTTAACTTTTTTTGGTGAGCAAAAAAAAAACATAGAAAACATCGAACGAAAAATTTAAAATTAACGAGAAATTATTCACCTAATAATTTTTAATTCGCCACCTTGACACACATTATTTTATTCTACATACAATGTCGTATTTTAATAACTGATAGAGTTTTTTTTCTAAGTAAAAAAAAAAAAACTTAAAAAGAAACAACTGTTTCAAATTATTGTTAAAAAATTGTTTTCAAACAGTCACATCAACACCTGGTTAATTTCTCTGTCGGTCTTTTCAACTGCAGCCTAAACGGATGGGGGTCTATTGTATTTTAAATTGGTATCTTGTGTTTTTGAAAATTCCTCCGACAGCATTTTTACAAAATCTTATTTTTCTCAAAAACGGCTCCAAGGACTAAGAAAAAATCAATTTTTTTTTTCTTGAAAACTTAAAATTTAGAAAACGATTTGGTCGATTTTGACGAAAATTTGCATCGAGCTGTAACATTATCTAGAATATTTAAAGCGAAATTTATTCAGTCATAAATTAATGATAGATACAAAGCTTTGAAGAGGTTACAGAAAATCGAAATTTTCTCGAAAGCGAATACTACGAATTTGATTAAATTTGTTTTGAATACTATAAGATCAGTAAGGCCCACCATTTACGAAAAATAAATTTTACAGTAATCCATTTCTAACACCTAACTATTTTTTTTTATTTTAGACTATCGCGTAATCTGTTAAGCCGATTTATATTAAATTTTGTAAACAAGAGGTCCTAAAAAGTTGAAATAATATTGCATGTTAAATATTTTAACAAAATAAATTTTTAATTTTTCAGTAAACGAATCATAAAAAAAACTTAGCAAAAATCAGAACTAGCAGATCTAACGCAAGGTCTCCCTTCTATTAGGCCACAAGGTTACTGGACTATATGTCAAAATCCAGGAAAATATTTTAGGTACCTATTATTTTTCTAAGAATTGTTTCAACTTTACCAATATAAACATTGTTATTAAGAATTTTTTGTTGAAAATAATTTCACCAACCAATTTCGAAGTATAATTGATAAATAGGGTCACATATTTGGTTTTGTCGCGGGGCCCCACCAACACCAACACAAGCTACGGCCCTGGTTATAATACTGATTAAAAATAGAAGAGATAACTACTCCACCCATGAACAAGTAAGAAAACAAAAAATATATTAAAAATGGATCTAGTAATTCTTGAAACAGCTTTAATATTAAATACAAAAACATAAGCCAGCGGCGTCTAAAACATATTTGCACCTATAAACTAAGGAAACCCTGAATCAATTTCAACAACATCCCAACCAATTTGTCATTATACGCGCGTGTGCAATTATTTGCGGTCATAATAATTTTCGGAAGAACTTCTGTAAAACCATTAAAATGCCTATTCATCATTAGACCCTTTTTGGTGGTCCACTTATGTTACCACCACAGTAAATCAAAAACACAAAATTAGCTACCACACAGTCGAATGTGTATAAGGCAAGCAGAAGACCTAATGGAGCATGGTTTCCCATTCCGACCGACACGATAGTTGAAGCTAGAAGCGGAAGACCAAAAACGCCAGACATATTCCGTCCTCAAACCCGAAGTCTATACGCGATTCACGAAAAGTAATTGAAAATTTCTGTGATAATTTAAAATTATTGCCTTTTGCAATTTTGTTCGTCTAAGTTTTTTTTTTCTGCAAAATGAAAACATAAAAATAAAATTAAATCACCCTCCGACACATGGAAACACCCTTTCCGTCTTCCGGTAGCATGCAACCATCATATACAGTCTTTTTCAAGGGGTTCAATTTTGCACAGTGTACATAAATTTTTTTTCAAAATCTTACAAAGTCAAAGGTACAGCGGTGACGGTGGCGAGCGGAAAGCTAAAAAGGAAAATGTTTATTGTCAAATATACCCCGTCAACTCGCGTCTTGAGGACTTCACTGTTTGGATTTGAAACTTTTCAACTTTTATTGCTGGCACAGGATCATAAATTCACACACACTGCCCGGAACGACTGTGAGCGTTGCTACTACCGATTGTTGCTTAGGAATACAGAAAGTCTTAGGCCCATTCCGACAAGCTTTTGATAAAATGAACGACTTGCTTCCGCAGAGCACATCCTCGGTGTATACATATAGACTAGCTGGCCTTTGTGATAAAAGGCAATACTTATACTATATTTGAAGGTTTGTTATACTGGCAAAATCTTGTTATAAGACCAACACAACTCTTTGGCCATAGAAGAATTCAGTATGTAGGAAGCAAAGTTTTCATCCTGTCACAGTTCGACACCATAACGATGTCGAACCTTTTAACATGGCATCTATAATAATATAACCGTATGCAGATGGCGCGGCGATTGCTTTTGATTTTGCTTTTGCATTGCAAAAACTTAACACTCTCGTGTAGTTGGCACATTAAAAACTTTGTTAAGCATATCGGCGCCATTGTTTCGTGTCACTTTGCACTTAATAAATTTCCAATTTCCATGAAAATCGGTTGAAAACTTCCAAAATTCCAAATTTAGTTCCCAAAAATTTGTCGACATCGATGTCGATGTTCAGCAATTTTCAACACGTGCTGGCAATGGCCATAAATTTTATTTTACAATTTTACACACGCAGCTATATACCTACTTATATTTTATAATAATGGGAAGGGGTTGTCGAGTTGTGAGCAAAGCACAATTTCCTCTAACAGAATATACAATATGATGTATAAAGAGTTCAATAATAAAAAAAAAAAGAACAATTTTAATATATGAAATTTCAAAGCTTCTGTATACGTGTGTATGATGATAATAAGTATAAGTAAGTGGTGATATGCTTCAATGACATTGTTATTTATGGAATATAATATGGTGCTGGGCTATATTCGTTTCCTAAGTCAGAGAGTAGTAATTCCCCTTCAATCTGTTCCGGGCGTGCAACCCTTTTTTAAAAGGGATTTAAAACTGAGAAAAGTTTATAATAATGCAATTACATTGTGATAAATAGGTGTCAGCAGTTGGTGTAAAAGAGTTGAATGCGGAGTTTTTTGCGTGTAGCAGTCAGCGGAGGAAATTCTTTTCTTAAATCAAATGAAAGTATAAAGTGGTGCGGATGGAAACGAAAATATAAAATAGTAATTTAATTTTTTTTTTATGAATGGCACTGTTTGGAAATGGAAGCACCTGTGACTTCTTTTAGTGGTTTCATAGGCAATTCTTTCGTAATTGTTAAAATTGTACCAATTTTTTAAAATAATTGGAATATGCTTAATTCACTGTTTTATGCCAATAAGTTATAATATTGAACTCTGTCGCGTTGAAACACTAAAACTCAGGCAGTCCCATGATGGACGGAATCTTCATATTCTGGGCCTCCACAAGAAATAAGCAATGGAAGTTTCATGAAATACAGTGAAAGTTCCCTTTAGCCGGACAACGACGGTCCCAACACTTTTGTCCGTCTAAGAGAGTTGTCCGTCCAAGGGAAAAAATAAAAAATTTGATCACAGACATTGATTTGGTGACATCGCATGTATTGTCGCTGTGAACCGGTCAACCGGAGGAACGTTTTTAATGCAAAAAAAAAAAACATATATAAAAGTATTTCTGAAAAGGACAGTTGAAATTTATATACTAAAAAAGTTTATGTTCGCCTAAGGGAATTAAATTTTTCAAATCACGGCTAATATTCCTCTTCCGCGTCCGGGTAAGGGAGTGTCCGCTTGAGGGATCATAAAATGTATGGAATTTAGATCCATGATCCACGGTCGTGAGAATTTGTCCACCTAATGGGATTGTCCGCTTAGGGAGCTGTCCACAATAGGAGCTTTCACTGTAACTAATTCAAGGATTTTTGAGTTTTCTTACCACACCTATGTGGCAATCAGTGCAGAAATAATTTAACGTTTACTTCAATTGGACTGAAATCTGTGCAGATTTTCGCCTTTATGTCGTATGTGGATCGAGGAGTTGAATTAAACATCAAAATTTTAAGTGGTGACGTCAAGGTATTCAGTCTTTAGCGGGATTAAAATAATTTGTCCACACAGAACGCAGAAATACAAATATTCTAAAATTATGAAATAAGGTAAGAAATGATATGTGGACGCGTGAGGCTGACACAGGGTAGCGCACTACATATTATATGCATCTATAAATAGGAACTAAAAGGTGCAAAAGGTTTGCCGCTACCATTAATTATATAACTCCCAATTTCTTGACGTAAATACTAAGTCACTCTAGTATACCCAGTCTAGCTATACTGAAATTTACCAAGCACTAGTGCACAAATTTTGGAGCAATATAAAGCCCTTTTCGATTTTTTGGTTGCATTTTGAAAGTGCATTTTGAAGGTTTAGGGCTGCGGTATCGCTGCCGGACCGATGGAATTTAAAATGGTAACTTCGCTCATTTCGATTTCCAAGTTCCATCACCAAGTTCTAACTAATTACTCGGTACCATTTAAAAGAACTAGGGCTTAGTACTTATATGAATAAATCACTTGATATCGATTTGAGTGCTAACAATTGGTATAATAACTAAGTACTAGCTCATTTTGAGAAACTAGCTAATATACAGAGTCCTTATGCTAATACTCGTTATCAAATTGACAGACCTAAGTACACTCAGAGAATTAATATTTTTTTTTCCGTTTGTGGGTAACGGATTTCATTTGCACTAATTGTAATACATTTGCTGGTAAGTTATTACAATCCCTACAAAAGTATTCCATTCGTTATAGCTGTAATACAATTGGCACAAAAATTAGTTCCATCACACCAAACATATTGTCAAAGAACCGATTCGTTTGCAGCTCAATTTGCATGAGTTGATTGCGACAAACGAAAATGTCCCCCAAATTCAAACTCCATGTTGTTAGACAGGAAACTAAGTTTTTTACAGCAAACGAATGGATCGATTGCAAAGTACCCTTTTAAATATTGTTTCCTGCAAAAGGTTTTACGTTTATTATAAACTTATCAATTCGTTTGCAATAAATGAATTTTAAAATTAAGACGGTACTTTTCATTTCGCGAAAGAAAATAATTTGTAGCAAACGAATGACTGATTGCAGGGTGCTATTTTATAATTTTATTTTTGAAAATGAATTGAATGTTTCCGGTAAACGTTCCATACTTTTGCGGCAAATAAATCTTCGATTGATGTTGGATAAGCTAGTGTGACTTCGATGACGAATTTCATATTTCGTTCACGTTTTCACGATTCACACATACCATTTTCTGAGATATTCATATACGGAGGTGAACATTCCGTGCAAAGTGTCTTCTGCCTTTACGTTGTTGTGTACCAATAAAAAGTACCTACATAAAGGAAAAAGACCACGCTCTTTAAATTTAATTAGAATTTATTTATCAAAGCGAGGCACGCTTTTGGGTACCAAGTGTTCCAATAGAAGCTTCGGTGTATTTCAAACTAACGCCTATTCATTTGCTATAACCACTAAAATTGTTTGCATGAAATGCCCAATTCATTTGCAACAAACGCGCTATTCGTCGCGAACGCCAGATTTGTTTACAAATCCAAATTATTCGTTTTACACAAATACTCAATACATTTGCAGTAAACGCTCAAATGTTTGATACAATAGTATAAACCGCTTGCCCCAAAAGAATTTAAGAATTTGCTGCAAACGAAGTCGGTAAATTCGGCAGCAAACGAATAAGTCGTTTGGGCAATTTTTTCGTTTGCCACAAACGATTCGTTCTCTCAGTGTACTTCTATGAAGAAATGAGTTGATACTAGTTTTAGTACTAAACTTAAGGACTAACTAACTTAAAGCGAAGAAATTGGCTATAAAATAATTTCGACTTTGTCCTTCAATCTTTTCCATGTTTTTCTGGCTGCTTTGTTGAGTTGATAACAGAAACAAAGTTTTGGCAAATTATAATCTGTGTGTTTTTTTTTTTTTTTTTCAATCCAAGAAAACGTGTAGGCAAATGACAAAAACCCGATTATAAATAATGTTGACCAATGCCAATTTGGTCGTATTGTCTAGTTTTATCAAAATCTCGAGTTACCTACATATATAAACATATTTTATAGTATCGTAAGCTACAAAAAATAAAAGTATCGTAAGCGACATATTGTTTTCTTATTGCTCAGCAATGAAATCAATTAGGCCAAATTTCAGCATTGGACATTATTAACAATACTGTTACTGAGAGATATCAAAAGGTCGGATTGCTTTTAATGCACAGGAAAATATTAAATAATTAACTTTTTGTGACAGTATGAAAATGTCGCTCACGATAATTTGGCGGAAAAGGGTATATATGTATGTACACAGGGTGATCGGTATAAGATGCACCAATCTGCTAAAGCGAGTAAGTAGGGTTAAGACAAGAAAAAAATCGTATGGGAGGGGTGGTCTATTTCCCCCCGTTTAGGCAGGAAGGGCAATTTTCTAAAAAATTGAAAGCTCTTTTTAATTTTCTGAAAAAAACTGAAAGCTCTTTTTAATTTTCAATAAAAAAACAGAAAACCGGATTTTTGAGAAAATTGAAAATAATGAAATCTACTTTGCTACATATTTTGTAGAAATAGGATCTTTTGAACAACGGATGGAAGTCGAATTTAAGGAAAACTTACTTTTGTTATTTTCAATTTTTTTCAAAAACTAGACTACATTTTGACATCTGATTTTCAATGTTTGACTAAAAATTGATGGAAGTATTGAATATTAAAAATAAAAATACTACTAAATAACGTAAAATTTTGAACAAAATCAGTTTGAACACAATTTAAAATTTTTTTTTTTTTCAAAAATTTAAGTTTGAAAATTAAGTTTTAAAAAACGGTTCACTAAAAGAAATTAATTTATAAACAAAATGGAAGCACATATTTCTGGCTTAACAAAAAAGTATAGCAAGTCGTGTTAGCCATTATCCATGTTTTTTAATAATTTTTTTATGTATTATGTCATTTATTTTAGAAAATTGCTCCTCCAGTTATTTTCAATTTTCTCAAAAACTAAAAGACATTTTAGCATCCGGTTTTCTGTTTTTTACTGAAAGCTGATAAAAGCATTGAATTTTGAAAACAAAAATTATACTTAAACACATAAAATTTTGAAAAAAATTAGTTTTAAACTTTTTTTTTCAAAATTTCGAGTTTGGAAATTAATTTTTCATAAACTATTCACTAATACAACTGAATTTAAAATGCAAATCAAAGAAGAGATTTTTGGCTTTCCAAAAAGGTATAGCATGGCATTTTAAATTATACCGTTGTTTTTAAATATTTTTTTTTCTGTTTTAAGTCAATTTTTTAGAAAATTGCCCCTCCTGCCTAAACGGGGGGAAATAGACAATATATTTGGTGCATCTTTTTTTTCTCTGAAACTAAACAAGCTATTCTAATTTTGTTTTTTGATTTTTATAAAATAATAATTCTCTTATTGAAAAAAATAAAAATTTTGAAAAACAAAAACTTATAGTTTATTTTAATTTTTTTATAAAATATAAATTCTTCCCTGTCTTTTAAGTTTAACATTTTCTTTTTTCTTCAACTACGTCAGTTATTTTAATTTTTTTTATTGATTTTTGCAAATTAATACACTGAGAGAACGAATCGTTTGCGGCAAACGAAAAAATTGCCCAAACGAATTATTCGTTTGCTGGCGAGTTTTCCGACTTCGTTTGCAGCAAATTCTTAAATTCTTTTGGAGCAAGCGGTTTATACTATTGTACCAAACATTTGAACGTTTACTGCGAACGAATTGATATTTGTATTAAACGAATAATTAATTAAACCAAATCTAGCGTTTGCGACAAACGAATAGCGCGTTGGTTGCAAAGGAATTTGGCGTTTCACGCAAACAATTTTTGTTTTTGTAACGATCGTATATAACGTTTGTTGCAAAGCTGTCAGGCGTTTGATAGTTTTTAAAGGAGTTTAAAGGTTTTGCAACCCAAAAATTAAGTGAAGCTTCTATTGGTACACACTTCGTACCCAAAAGCGTGCATCGTTTTGCTAAATAAATACGAATTGAATTTAAATAGCGTGGTATTCTTTTTCCTTTATGTACTCTATATTGGTACACAACAACGTAAAGGCAGAAGACACTTTTGCATGGAATTTCCACCTCCCTATATGAATATCTCAGACGAAAGTAAGTGTGAATCGTGAAAACGTGAACGAAATATGAAATTCGTCATCGAAGGCAAACAGGCTTACCCAACATCGATCGAACTCAATCGAAGATTTACTTGCCGCAAAAGTATGGAACGTTTACCGCAAACATTCAAATCATAAAATAGTTATAGTACCCTGCAATCAGTTATTCGTTTGCCACAAATTATTTTCTTTTGCGCGACGACAAGTACCGTCATAATTTTAAAATTCATTTGTAGCAAACGAATTGATAAGTTTATAATAAACGTAAAACCTTTTGCAGGAAACAACATTGTGAAAGGGTACTTTGCAATCGATTCATTCGTTTGCTGTAAAAAACTTAGTTTCCTGCCAAACAACATGGAGTTTGAATTTGGGGAACATTTTCGTTTGCCGCAATCAACTCATGCAAATTGAGCTGCAAACGAATCGGTTGCTTGACAATATGTTTGGTGTGATAGAAATAATTTGTGTGCCAACTGTATTACAGTTACAACGAATGGAATACTTTTGTAGGGATTGTAATTACTTTCCAGTAAATGTATTACAATTAGTGCAAATGAAATCCGTTACCAACAAACGGAAAAAAATATATTAATTCTCTGAGTGTAGTTTCTTTAAAAAAACACATTCAAAAATCTATGTAGGTAGGTACAACAATTTTTTTGTATTTATTTCGATTTTTTAAAAAAATATTATATTTTTACTTTTGACCTTTTTTGATATTTAACAATTTTTTTTTAAGTGTTGCTATATCATCATATTTTATAGATACATTTTGGAATAGCTACATTAGTTCGAGAGAAAAAAAAAAAAGCTGAAAAGTGCAAAATCTCCATACAAATTTGTATGGGAAATGTATGGCTTTAGAGGCACGGGTTCCTGACCTCGGACAAAATTTTTCGTAAGGCATAAACTTTGGATCTAGTGGGTGGCCGATCCAAAAAAAAGAGTTTGGGAAATAACGGACACCCTAATGTATATGTATAAAGTGTGATCATTTTTTAACCATCACTGCATTGTCATCCAATATACGTTAACTTGAAAACATGTCTAGAAAATAAACCTTGTAGGTATCGTTGATCCGCTCTGATAATGAGAATTATTAATTTTGTTAAACACAAAATTCTATTCCTCTCGTAAGTGCAGAACAATTAAAATGACCCTGTTTTATCTCTCCAAGAAGAATATTATGTTATGGTCAGTTTTTTATAATTTTCAAGATATTAAACATCATCTTTAACGACTCAAGTGTTTTTTTTTTTTCTCATGCCAACACCAGCGCAGAAAAAAGAACAAAGCCGTTCAATTTATATTCTAGGAAATGTTTACATTAGGTATATTGTTTTTGATAGAACAATTTTACTGCATTTTAATCACAACTTCTATCAGCATAACAGTTAAAATTGAAAAAAAAATGGTTTCCCTTACGGGAGAAAATACATTTACATTTAGTTAAATCAGCAATAGAAGCCATAAATTAGAAAGTTTAATAGCAAAATAAATGTATCAATGACTCCTCAAAGTAAACATTTATTTTTGAATTCAAATATAGGTCTCATGTGCGCCCTAACAAGGCCAACCATCGATCAAGTGTCAAAATATTCCGATTGTTATTTGGGAAAAAAAAGGAAAGAAAAAAAAAATTAAACAGAGGTCGGAGATAGCGTTTTCCTTAAAATTAAACAAACGAATAATAAAAAAATGAAAAAATTTCAATTTCATTTTCGAGCTATTGAGCGAGTGCGTTGCTTTGCATTTTGAATAATTTTTAAGATGTCAGAGCAATGGGCGCCAGGATTGTTTGCCACTTATATACAATGACAGTGATAAAGAAAGTAATTTGAGATACTTTCCACTTGTGCTTGGTTTATTGCGCCATGATATCTCCCCTGGGATATCCTTTCGCTACGTTATCTTTGCCAAGATGTGTCAATATAAAAACACTTCTCATATATATATCTACATATTGCATTTTTTTTTTTGTTCAATGGCAAAGGCACACAAGGAAGATCCAGGGTCGCTCTAATAATTGACAGAGCCTGTAAAGTGAGTGCACATTTGTTTTTTTGCGAAAGAATAAGGGAACGTAAGTGCAAATTTTGCTGTGTGCTCTTAAGAAACAAAAAAACTTCCACTTTCGTGCGCCCCTACCACATCCCGCGGTCGCACGTGGGTGGACTAAAAGTTTTTTCGGGTCGGATCATTATAGAGTGGTCATATTGGTTCTACATGGTCAACGGAAATAGTCAAAGCGTTGACTCTATATGACATTAAAATGACTTCAAATTCTATGGCAAAGCTTCCAAGTCGTGTAACCGTCAACGCAGAACGCCGTAAACGCTTTGACGGTTGCGTTGAACCTTGCATTGACATGACTTTTCGGTTCAACGTGTTTGACGAATTTTATTGATAATTTAATCACCTCATTCCTTTCAACGCTATTGGGACGAGTGGACTTTGACATGTTGACTGTTGACATTGTTTCAGTGTTCACATAGCAGAACTTTCTGTTGCGTCAACGTTTATCCTGATTCGACTTTATTGTTACTTGACATAGTGTAATATGTTCGGTGGAGTTTGTAATCAGGGCGTTTTCGACTGGAGCAAATAATAATATGTAGAAATGTTCGGTTTTCTGTGAGGTTTTTCAATTTATCGACATCGTAGCCATCCACCAGTGAAATTAGACACTGTGATGCTTTTTTTGTCTATCTGAGGTAGTTCAGCGGACCGAGGGTCATATTGGAAAACGCAAGAAATCTCCTTCCACTATGTTTGTTTTGAAGAGTTGAGTTTTCCAATTAATCGTCATTTTTTTTTGACCTTCTAATCATACTAGCTAATTTTAATTTTACTCAAAATAATATAATACGGTACTTCGTATAATTTTACACTACGGCTACCTTAATAACAAACACCGGTAGAAGTACTTCCTGTCCCCAGCCGAAATATCACAAAATAATTTCACATCTCGAAAGCCAAAAACTGCGAAACACCTATCTAGAAGTGTATTTTTTACACTATTACACATTTACTTGTCATTTTCGTGGGAAGGAGTATGTAAATGTGAATTATAAAAGTGCAGAAAAACTCGTCCAACATTTCATCATATTGATGTGTTCATATACCTAGCTTATGACGGTGAAGCCTATCTGGTGCCTGGCGGATGTTATTATTTGAATTTGAAAATTCGATAATAATTGAAGTAACAGTTAAATCGTTGTCGTTGAAGGCGATGTGTGAGTGTGATGGTAGGAATGAGGATATAGAGATGAGGGAAAAACGTGTAACTTCGTTATAATACTCTTGTTACTTGACAGAGTTCTTCGAGATCAAAACTTCATAAAATAAGTGACGTCAATTCACATTGATTCAACATGTTACGATCGTCAGCACGAAAAATGACGAATTTTCGCTTTTTTTAACGCTTCAACGCACCAGTGATCGTCAATGTTTTACGTATATCAATGCTATAACACAGAAACGTTGAAAAATCATGCTGACACATATTCCAGATCAGTTTAAATGTAATGTATTTCCGAACAACATTTGTTGACTTACTGCCTGAGCAGAATGGAGACGGAGCCGGAACTGGACCCGCAGCTAGAATAGCTGTCAAAATATTGAATACACACAAATTCAATGTTGCGAACACAACGGAATGTAGCCGCATACGGAGCTGCAGCCGCAGACGGAAGAGTTCGCAAACTTTTAACTTTTTACGTACAGCACTTTTGACGTTTCAAATTGTATGAAGAAAAACAAACAACTTTTTGCGTCGGAAAAAAATAGTTTAGTTATTTGTGTCACGAAAGAAATTATTAATTAAAAGGAAAAATATTGGAAACAAAAAATGTGGATTCTGAGCTTGTACACAAGAATATGGTTTTGTTTTTCTTCAGCTGTACAGCTGCATTGTGGACACGTAAAAAAAAATAACGAATGACACTTTTTCCGTTCCGTCTACAGCTCCAGTTCTAGAATTGTATTCTGTTCAGGCAGCTATTCTTAGTAGTAACGCATCTATAGTTCGTTGTTGTATCTTCTCTTCCGCTCATCGATTCACTGTCCTTTGGCGCCCTGGAATGCATACTGGGCTGATGTGATCCTGGAAAGCGGCCCAAAAAATTGTGTTTGCTTTGACGGGAATAATGAAATCTCCTGTGCGGCTAATATAAACTGTTCTTTGGTTCGGCTTCTTTGCAACGCTCAGCTCATAAGCGATTGGAATAATTCATGCACGCTGTCAAATCGTGCATACTCCTGATGGAGATTTTCTTCTATATAAAAGACAAAATTCGGAGATCATCAGCATAGGAATATGGAAATGTTTCTTTGGGCTTCTTTGCGTGGAAATAGCTCAGCGAATATAGGAGAACCTAGTCGACCGGAAGTCCTTTTAGCGGCTTCGGTGGTGGTGTTGGATTTGACTTCATCATATATCTAAAATTTCAAGTGAAATCTAAAGCTAAGTGCAGGAATCCTAATCGCGAAAAAAATATTACACATCGGCATCTCAAAAGTCCTACGACGTCCTTGTTTCCTCATCTACAGTTCTTATATACACCCCTAAACGCAGTCAGAGTGGGATTTTGAATGCTCGTTTAACAGCGGGTAAGTGAATTGATGGAGTAGGAGGGGTATATTCTGCTGAAAAGAGTGATTTCGCGTTAATGAATATTTCATTTGAACGTCTTATAGCCGAGAGGGATTTTCTTATCCTGCTGGTTGGTGGCTTCCATTTGTTTAACGATTTTCTTTCATCGTTGTCGTTGTCGTTTTCGTCCTCTTGCTTTCCTTTACTTTGGATCAATTGTTTGTTTACTGTACATTCGCTCGAGTTATTTTGCCGGATGGCCATGTAGATGGCCAAGGGGAAGTATCACCCTTGGTGCTCCTTTCCTAGGCGGCTGATGTATATTTGTATACATAATATAGGGTGGCGCAGTTTATTTCGAGCTTAAAAAATGTAAATTATTGTAAATGTGATCCACAGCGCGGTTAGATTGGCTGTTAAGAAGGATTTCTAAAAAGCGACTATGGATTAAGGAAGGCGCAGAGCTCTATGTTTTAGCAGAGGACGAGTATTTTTAAATTAAGACAGTTGCGTAGGGATTTAGTTTGAAATTATTTGAATTAATTTTCGGGTTGAAGGACCAGCAGCACACCAGTACCAGCACATCTTTGTTTCTTGTGGTCGTTCTCGTTGTCTTTATATGAAATGTTAATGTATTTCTGCGTGTTGAGTTGGAAAATGTGTTGAGGGGGTAAAGTTGTTTGATGTATTTCAATTACATTAACTGTAATCTTTGTGCGGTCAGTTGGATTATTGGATTTAACTAAACTGGATTTTTAAATTGAATTGAAGTAAAAGCAACGGAAAATACGGTTTATTAAGATGGGAAGTGTTATCACTGAATATAGAAGCTGTTTGTTTTGAAAGCTATATCGCCAATAGGTTGGATAGTACTTAGTGCCAAACATTATTTGAGGCAATATTTCTTTTCTCTTCGAAATTTGTTATTCCTATATATACCCATATTTGGAATTAGCATTTAGATTGGTGTAAGTCGTTAGTTGAATAGAGTAGCGCATACATTAAGTCCAACGCACAGCATGAAATATTGTAACGCCTAAGATATATAACAAAATAGGCACTTTATTTTGTTAATAATTAAATTATTTTTGTGGTTAGGTATTAAAATTCTATATAATAATAAAACTGAGTTTTGTGTCGCAAAAAGAAATACATATCTACAACTTTTTTCAATAAAGAACGAAAGCAATTAACCACAGTTTGCAACACAGCAGAAAATACAAACCAGTCCACAATACAACACACAAGACAATTGGTGTTTCGGTTTGAGATCCGAGTAAATGCTTTATAATATTGGGCGTTTTTATTTTTTAGTTCAGAGCAGTTCAGAGCTGAGCACGAACTGTCAAACAAAATTGTTGTGTTTCTTTTTTAGTTCAGAGCGCTCAGAGCTTGGAATCTGTGTTTTTTTTTCGTTCAGAGCAAGCTCCATGAGCTTAGAATAAAATAACCGAGCAGACGTACTAAGAAACTGAGCGCTGCCAACTTCATACAGTTTTCATGTAATTTGACAGATAAGTGCTCAGGTGTGTTTCATAATAAAATCGGAGTGCTCTGAACATACTCTGCTCAGAGTTTACTCCGTTCGCTCAGGGTCTACTCAATGCTCTGCTCTGAAACAACTCTGAACTAAAAAAATAAACGCCTTTAAAAGAAAGACAAGATATCTTATCACACTGGCGATGGCGTTACGTTTTTGTGTCCCGTGACTTAGACTTAGAAGTTATTTTTATACGTTTTGTGGCATCTTGCAAATGCAAAAAAAAAAACCGTTCTTTAGAAAAGAATAATTTGAAAAGCGGTCCACAAAAAGATTTAAATAGATGAACAAGTGAGACAGAAGGTCTACTTTCCAATCATATATACCATAACCCAAAATTGACTATTTTCCCCAAATGCCATTTTTGACAGACGTAATTTGAGATGTCAACACTAACATTGCCAGTTATCGTTCACAATCGATCGAGTTAGAGTGGCCAACCTAGTGTGATTTAACAAGTAAATAGAAGATGATTTTTGTAATAGGTGATTCTCCAAATCTGCGTGAAAGTCTATAGTTTGGGATACCTAATTTGCGTATGAAGCTGAATTTTTGCTCACCATTTAAGATTTAAATGCTGTTGGTGGAAGTATAGTTTGTATAGTTGGGTTGGGACAAGAGCCATGGGGGCTTTACTCGTGTTAATTTGATTTTCCGTAGTGGAATTCTTTAAATTTAAATTGAGCATGAGCTTACCCCATTGTGAATGACTCCTCTTTTGTAAATGAGAGAGTGGATTAGACTGAACAAACAGACGTCATACCAATGTAATGGGTGAAGTTTTGGACTAAGCTCGTTTGTCGTGATAGAATTAAATAACGCCACATCTACAGAGTGTTTCGTATACCTAAAGATAAAAAAAAATAAATTTGATGGCACAACAGCTCATGAAGAACTAGGGCCTAGTGACTTACAACTCTCAACCATTCCTGTGTGTGTGTCTGCAGGAATGGAGGGGACCTACTGTTTATTGCCGAATCCGAACGGATAACGAGCGGCACTTTTCTGTGACAGAAGATACTCTTGGAGGATTTGTCAATTCCTCGCAAGAGGCAGTAGCCGTTTTTTCTTTTAAATAAATAGGTGGCGAGGCTGGGTATCGAACCTTAGACCTCCGGCATGACAGTCCATCGCACTAACCATCACGCCACGGCTACTACCTAAAGATAGAGGCACACAATTGGAATGAGCGAATGAAGCCGCCATTATGTCCCTTTTTGATTGATCGTTGATCCTGTAAAGGTCATTGTAAAATATTTCAAGAAAAAGATAGTTTCAAGAAAAATATCAAAGGGCACGGTAGTGCCTTCCCAAGTTCTCGGCACTACCCCTTTTTACAGGAACAAATTCAAGCGATTTTCTAACTTCGGAACCAATAATGTCAGAAACTTTAAACTCGCCATAAGCTATAGGCAAGCACATTCAGCTGCAAAAAGTAAAAGTACGCCAAGTTTTAAGTTTATGAAGTCTTAATATCAAAATTTTAGGTAGAGTAATATCGAAACAATTCCAAATTATGAGATAAATTTCAAATACCATAATTATTGACTAAGATTCGGTAATTTTACTTGGCAAATTTTACTTTTTAACATTTAATTACTAACAATTCAAAAGGTTTTGAAAACTTGACCAGTAAATTTTCATTTCTTTATGTGCTCGGGATCTTTCCCATAGTCACCTTCGATGGTCTTGCTTTTGTGGAACATAAATAAAAGTATATAGAAATATGTACATAAGCAAGTAACGTTAACTTAAAAAAAAAAAAAAAAACTGTTTTCTTTCGCCTTTTGTTAACTTTGAAGTTTTTCCATTTTTATAAATGTAGATAACTGTTAATCAAATGTATGTTTTCTTTTACTTATAAATGTAGATTGAGGTACATAGAAAAAAGTCACTGCCCCAGGTCCTAAACAACGGTGTAAAAAAAAGTCAATAAAATTGAGCGATATTTTTGATCTTGATTTATCAATCAAGAGGTGATTGACGATTCTTCATCATCGATTTTTTAAACTTAATAGAACTTTTTTAACAAGGAAAGGTCTATCCTATCCGTTTTTTAATGAATATAAAGATCCTATATAAAACTTTTTATATGACGTAATGCCATACCTATACAAACCTCAGAACCCTTGATATGAATTTATGTTTTGTTAATTGTACATACATAGAATATTTATAAACATTAAACACCTACCTATAACCATTGTATATACATTCTATAGTATTCTCATGCAACACGATTTTGTACTTCTTAACCGGCGCTTTAGGTGGCGCTTCAATCACCACAATTGTTTCTTTGGAGAGTCTGATGAGAGAAGGGGGAATAAGCAGTAGGAATGAGAGGTTCGTGGTGTTTAGTTTTTAGGAATAATAATGTGTGTAAGCGAGATACGTACAAACGGCTGTTTGCTTTGACATCTACACCAGAATAAGAAGAGGGAAATAAAAAAAATATCATTTGTTTTGCCGTGCACTTGGAATTGTTTTTTTTTTTAATGAATTCATGTACTGGTACACAAACACAAGTAATGAGTTTGCACAACGTGCAAAGGAAAAAAAGGGTTGTTTTTTATTCCAAACAGATTTTTTTTGTGGGCTTATTGGGAATATGTGGGAATGTGAGCAAGAAATGAAGAAAAGGTCGAATTTAGAATTGTCTATCGGTATGTAGGTAGGTATGTATGTATATAATTTTGTATTAATTTCTGTTTGGTAAGTAGGTAGGTATTTTGTTTGTTTTTGGTGTTGAATTATTTAATAAAAAGAAGAATCAGCAATCGATCGATTTGATTATCTGACTCATGATTGTTAAAGTTATAAGGAAAGTTAGGTAGGTCTAAAAGTGTAAAAAAATGCATTGAATTGAATTTATAGGTAGATAGCGATTAGGAGTTTTTGATATTCCAACTATACAGGTTAGTAAGGTAGGTATATAAAGCATACAATAGTGTTTAATTGATTAAGCGAGGGTTGAAAAATTATATGTATTTTAAAATCGAAGTGTTTGTGTTAATTTTTTTTTTACGAAAAAAAAAAACTAGGTAGGTACCTACCTGAGGAGTAGATTTATCAAAAACTTTTAGAAAATCTAGAAAGTGAGATAAATAGGTAGGTGCCTAACTTATGAAAATAAATTCAGAATTGCAGAAAATCTACCTGTTGAAAAAAATAAATTTTTTATAGGCTATTTCCGCGGCTAGTTGTTTTTTTTTTCATGTCGGTAGGTTAGGTATGTATATGGTATGTATATGGATGCACATTATGGTCAGTTTTTGTAGTACCTAATTTTTGCAAGTAGATAGGTTCATATATCTTTTTAAGAGATGAATTGAAATGTTCGAAAATCACACAAGTAATAGATTCTGTTGATTTGTAGGTAGATATTATGTACCTAGGTAGGTATATGACGCACAAATTTAAAATTTGCAAAATACCTATCTACAGTGGAGTAGATTGGATATTACTGTTACTGTTTGAAAAATTATATTTGTACCTACTTACATAAGTACATTACATACATAGCTATAGGTATGCAGTTGGATCTTAATTCCGAGTGTAATACCTATATATTACAATTATTTGATATATCTTTCCTAACTGTATGCTATTGCTATTCAAGTTTCTCAATAGTAAATTCTAATCAGCTTCAGTGGATTAATGTTCGTTTTTAGTAATATAATAAAACGAGTGGATATATGTACATACCTGTATAGGGTGATTTGCATAAGGTGTGACAAAAAGCTAAGGCGTGTAGTTTGGACTTAAACGAGAAAAAAATCGTATGGGAATGGGTCTATATGCCTCCGTTTAGGCGGGAGGGGCAATTTTCAAAAACACTCACTTAAAACAGAAAACAAATTAGTAAAAAATAACGGAAATACCTACAGAGTTATGCTACAGCACTTTGAAAAGTAGAAAAATCTTTTTTTATTTTTATTTTTAAATAAAGTTGTTTGATAGCATAGTTTTTGAAAAATTAATTTTCAAAGCCAATATTTTGAAAAAAAAATTTTCAATTTTAAGCTCATTTTTATCAAAATCTTACGTACTATAGTACTACTTTTATTTTCAAAATTCAATGATCTTATAAATTTTTAGTCAAAAACAGAAAACCGGATGGTAAAATGTATTTTAGTTTTTGAGAAAATTAAGAATAACGGGAGGGGCAATTTTCTAAAATTTTTTATAAATCCAGAAACTGCCGATTTTATTTTATTTTTACATTAAGTTATTTAGTAAACAGTTTTTCAAAAATTAAAATTCAAAATTAAATTTTTGAAAACAAAATTAAAAAAATTGTGTTTAAACTAATTTTGTGCAAAATTGTAAAGTAATATTTTTATTTTCAAAATTTAATACTCTTATAAATTTGTAGTCGAAAAACTGAAAACCAGATTCTTAAATGTCTTCTGATTTTTGAGAAAATTAAAAAAATAATTTTTAAACTATCTGAATTTAAAACCAGAGTGGATTTTCTGGCTTTTAAAAAGTACCCATGGCATGACATTGTAGTTGTTGCCGTTCTTTTTTAATATTTTTTTTTTGCATTTCAAGTCTATTTTTTATAAAATTGCCCCTCGGCCAAATGGGGTGGAAGGAATACACTCCTCCATCATATACATTTGTTTATTTGCCTGGACCCAACATATAACCTTTTTAGCTTTTTTACACTCCTTATACGAATATCTCTCTATGGAAATATGGATTTAAAATTATTAAAAAATATTTCAAAATCTAAAAAAAAAACTCCTAAAAATTATGTACATATGTATTCTTTTCCACATCACCCGATCTAGGTAAATACTTGAAAAATAACAAACCACTGACAAACTCTTAACAAAAATATTTTGGTTGAACACTAACTGTTCAAAAAAGGCGCGAAATGTACCCACCTACCTAATTCTCAACACAAATTTATAATCCTATGTATATACCTAACTTCTTACAAATCGCACATATATACATAGGTACCTACTCTCCTTCAAAACAAGCGCGAAAATTATAAATAAAAAATATTTATATAAACCACCACCTCTTTCTTTGCACAAAACAAAATCACAACATTGTCTTTTTTTAACTTCTCCAACTTCCAAACATTTTGCATACCTACATATACTTGCACAAGATAGGTACCCAGAAAAAAGAATACTGTGAACCATCACCACCACAACCTCTTTCTTTCCACGAAACAAAATTGCCTTTTTCTAGCTCCTTCAAACTTTCAAACATTTTGTGTACCTACATACGTAAACCTGCACAAGCTACCTAGAAAATCAATAACATTCAGATCACAATATAGGTCAAGTCAAAAGAATCAAGATAAAAAAAAGCCTTTAACTTGCACAGACAACCAACCGACAAATTCCTTACAAAAAATTCCTAAACAAAATCAGAATCAGAACCTTTCTACCTACCTACTTGACAAAAAATCGCCAACACAACAAAGCATTTACACACATGCATACCTGCACCTCATTCTCAGCCCAGAAGAAAAAAATGTAAACAAACTCCTAAACAAAAAACTGAACTCACAAATATTTTTTTCTTATACTCCTCAAATTCCCATGAATGCTCTTGTTACCCAAAAATAACAACAACACACATACGAAGCAAGATCGTTCACAAAATAGCAAAATACTGGCAGACAAAATTCTTTTTTCGTATTCCTCAAACACATACAAAAATTTTCTATACCTACCTACGTCAGCTACGCTACAATAACAACATAACAGAAGAGCAACACAAACCGAAGGTAAAAATAAAAGGATCATAAAAAAAACAAGCTCTCTTGGCAAAAAAAATGTAAACAAAATCCCCAACCCACAACAAAATAGAGAAAATTGTCTTTTTCTTCTCTCACTTTGACTGCAGTGAATTTTGTATGTAGCGTTCTCGTTTTATTATTATCGGAATTTCTTGCTTGAAATTCCCCTTCGTTAATCTCCAATCTCTACAGCTGAGAGCTTCTTAATCGCCACTATAGACGTCGCCACTATCTTTCACTTTCATGAGAATACTATAGAATGTATATACAATGCTATAACATAAATAAGGTTCACATATGCCTTGTCATAATATCTACGCTGCTAATGAATTTCTTGCCTGATATATAATTATTAAACTTTTTTTTTTTGTTTGTTAATTTGGTATTCTTCGGCCATAACCAGTCGTTTGGTTCAAATTATCTGAGATGAGTGTCATCAAGAAGAAAAGAAAATACGAAATTCATTAGGGTCTTATCAAAATAAATGATACGACATTCGGATATCCTTTTGGACAAGATATAACACATAATCTTTTATATAGGTATACTATACAGACAAGACACATATTGTTACGTAACATGTCCCTTGCATCATTAAGCATCGTCATCGTCAGACAGTCCAGTCTTGGCGTGGCTTGACTTGGTTTTGCTGCTACCTAGGTATACAAATGTACCTAAACTCTGATGGGGCTCTTCTACTTCTTCTTCCTTAACATCATTCAATTCCCCTTGGATAGAAGATGATGTTTCTATTTTCTTTTGTAGTATAAATGACCACTGGACTGAATGGCAAGCAAATAATGAAGACAATGTCCAAATCCAAATAAATGATTAAAGAAAAAAAAAATTGGTGAGAAAAGCAGACCAAAATAAATAAATACAAACATTTATATTGAGGACCACAGAGGCATACAGACGAACACCCAATTTCACGGTGGTCTTCATTATTACATAGTTGGTGTATACACATCATCGAGGACATTGTGTGCATTTGCACTCTTTGAGTGCTCGAAAAACTGAGTGTGTGTGGAATTCCCTGGAGAAAGTATCAGTAAACAAAATTCATGTGTCCTCCTCATCCTGACACATTCGCCATTGTAATGAATTTGAGGTTCTTTGCTAATGTGGACACATTTTCCAGAATGTCACATAGACTCCCAACTGTGCCAACGCACCAGGAAGTGCATGTTGACCACCCGATGTGCAACACAGCAAAATACAGACATAGACGATATACTATAGGGATAGGCTGCTAATCATGACATGCGAGATTTGAGTCTTTTGCGAACAATATTGGGTTATTGGATGTGCAAGAATGCAGTCCGCAAGCTGTGGGATGACTTCTTATTGTTTTTCCTGTCCGAGGATGGTTTAATTTACTCAAAACAGACCAAAAACGAGTAACACGGAATGAATAGCCAGCAGGGTTGTATATTTCAAAAATCACGCAAGCAACGACCTTTAAAGTCACATTTAACCAGGCTTCGTTTAATAATGTGTCCGGAAATATGACACCTCATGTTGTTTTCGGAGGATTGCTTTGTTTAGTTTGACCAGAAACAAGATGTTCAAAATGACATTCAGGTGAATTAACCTACGTTGATTGTTGGCAAAATAATCTGATTGTTGTAATCAAAACAGCACAATTCAATGAATTTAAAATACAATTAGTTACCTAGTACAGCCAAATTAAGAAATCAAATAGCATCTTTCGATGCACAATAGTACCATGTATTTGGGGCTACAACTCTTTTTTTGCTTTTTTGGGATTTTAGAGGCCTAGAGAATTCAATATTCACTAATTCTCAAAATTATACGTAATTTGAAAAATAGAAATGAAAGAAAAACCAAATTTCGAAATTAAAATGTCGCAATAGCTCAAGCAAAATGTACCTACTTTTATAGTGCTGAAAAAAATTCAAGTGAATATTTTTAAATGCATTAATATTTTTTTTATCATAATAAGGAATAAATACTGCTTTAAAAGCCAACTGTCTGAACTGGCTTCCATAAAAATGTATTCAAGGTGGTATGTATTTCAAAAACATAGCATAACAGGTATAACTTTTAAAGCCTATAGTATGATGCTGCTGATGCGGAACGAAAAATCCCATACAAAAATGACACATTGAAATCACAAACGAAAAATTTCGCTCTGCGGTACGCTGAGGTCCGTCAGCTGGGTCCACCTCAACGGTAATTCAAAAATCTAACTATGCAGGAACTAGGGGCTAATTTGGGGCTAATTTAGTACCTCAATTCCGAAGGAGCCCCAAATTACCTTCACCGTTTAGAGAGAAAAAACTGATTTAATGACGTCATCACGCCGTCAAGTATTTACAGTATTTCAAAAATCTAATTATGCAGGAATTAGGGTCTAATTTGGGGCTAATTTAGTACCACAATCCGGAAGGAGCCCCAAATTCCATTCACCCTTTAGAGGGCAAAAACTGATTTGATGACGTCTTCATGCCGTCAAGCTGGGTCTATCACAACGGATATTCAAAAATCTAATCATGCAGAAATTGGGGGCTAATATGGGGCTAATTTAGTACCCCAAACCCAAATGAGCCCCAAATTATCTTCCCCATTAGAATGCTAAAACTCTTTTCGATTTTTTGATTTAAGTTTTTATCTGAAAAAACCAAAGTTATTTTCACGAAACTGCGTATCAGATTTTCGGTAAAAACAATCATATAACGGAAATATGATTTTGTCGATTTTTGAGAACATTTCCGTAGGTATTGTTTGGTTATCCACGTACCTAGGTACAGTTTATCACCACTAGAAGTAAGGGCTATTTTTACCGCATTTTTTAATCGTATTGACGATAACATAAGTCCACAATCTTGAAATATATATTAAAACGTCTAACAGCATTTTTTTTAAACTTTAGAAAAATATGCACTACTGGGGAATTGCACAAAGTTGCTTTTGTAGCTAAAAACTATACTGTTATAATATCTCTAACGAAAGTATCTTAAAACAAAAATAAACAGAACTAAAAATATTTTTTTTATTTTTAATTTTTTTTTTTCAAAAATTTTAATTGCAATACCTATTGTTTTAACTACTCAGAAAATCCAAAATTATAACAGAATTGGTCAACACATTCAGAAGATATACGCGAATAAATCGCATTTTCCTGAACCTTTTTATCTGCAAAAGGCGAATTTTTCGGCAAAAATCTAAAACGCAGTTTTCTTGTTATTGTGGTCCGTACATTTACGAAGTTTAATCAAAATCGTTAAAGTTGTTTTTGAGAAAATTTGAAAAAAAAAAATATGAAATATTTGTATGGCAGCTACCTGTTCTAGATGAGTTAAAACAAAAATTTGGTCTGAGCACGGCCGCACAGACGGACGAACGGATGGACGACTTACAGATGCACAAACCGACGCATCGGTCGCGATGAACCATGGACCGTATGGCAAAGCTCACTCTTTCGGACTTCTCCATCAACATAGTGTCAATTTTGATTACAACCTCTAAATTTGTTTGCACGAAATCAATATTACTTGCCATATAGAGCAGGTAAAAATATAAGTGGCAACCCTGGAACTGTGGACACACTGTGTTATCTAATCGGAAAGGAAGTTACATGAAGTTTCAGCCTTGTGGCTCACAACAGCATCTCAAATTATTTGATGCAAATTCAAATACATACGGTGGTGGCCCCGGCGCAGTGAAAGTAGTACTTGACTGCTAACTTGGATGTGTGGGCTCGAGCCCCAGTCTAGGCAGCATTCTTTTCTTTATTCCCTCAACTGAACGCCACCCCTGGGATTTAATGAGATAATCAAAACCTTATTTCTCAATCCACTGTGCTAACAAAAATATATCCTATTCTTTTATTCCTACTAACATTGCCTAATTTTTAAGACCCTAGGTCTTACTGGCATATATATGTTTGTGTTGTTTTTTGTTTTAAATATTTAAGCTCGTTTGGCAAGCCCTTTGTAATATATAAAACCTTGTAATAGAAAGGTAAGGTTTAACTATACTTATGAGTTTAAAAAATCTGAATGGCAACCATGCACCATCAGAAACCCTGCCAAACTTTAATTTTCTTTGAAATAAAGTCTCCACAAAAATTTAACCTTGTATAGCGAGTGGGTTAGTCAAAGTGGCTGCTGGCTCTTCTACTCTATAAGCCTTGGTGCCATATTAAACTTAAATTTCTTCCGCACTATTTTTTCTATACCTTGTGTTTGAATTTGATTAAACAACGAGCAATATGGTCGTCACAACTATATCAACTATTTACCGTCATCTGAAAATTCCCCCATAAAAAGAGGAGAACAACAACGGAAAATGGTCATACACATTTGTCACTGAAAAACGAATTGCTAGACCACCCGTCGACTTTGTATTTGCAAACTATGCTCTCACATAAAAAAAACCGTTTTCCTGAATACAGTCAAATATGCGATGTCGAATTCAAAGCCTTTCAATATAGCTACGTTCGAAATAACATTATTTTGACCTTTTTTTGCTGGATGTGTACTTTTCTGATGGAATTGATCATTTATCACACGTTGTTGAATCCTGATAGGGATTCAATCTTTTATGTTGTATCCTTATTTTTCCATCTGTATATTTTGTATTGATTGTATTTTATAGCATCGTATATGAAATGTGTTCGAGATATTTGGAGGTATACAAAACATTCAATGCTAATGTCTCTATAGCACAAATTGTGGCTGTGGCTGGCTGATGTCCTATTTTGCTTTTCTTTTTTTTTTTTTTTTTTGCAGCAATTCAATGCAGTCCTGGAACAAAAGGGAAACAAACGAGAATGCACTATACACCCTGCTATATAACTATACCATCGAATGTGGTCCAATGTTTACTTTTCGGATGCATCAGTAGACAAAATATAGACAATTTTGTGTGTGAATCCTGATACATACATTGTCCTATCACAAAATGCTGGGGAAATTGAATTGTTTGCAATGCGCCCTTTAACTTAAATTAGAGTCTAATGGGCAATTGCCTGATGTGTGTCCTTTATGGTCAGATATGCGGGGATGTCCCATTGATTTTGAAACAAGGATAATATATATGGACCTATAAATCTATACAACTTTGCTAACAAGGTGTTTTGATGACTCTCTGGGTTACGCCAAAGTGTGTGGCTTCTTAATTTAACATAGATTGTTTTTGTTACCCTTAAGTGTCAGTGATGATGATGGCTTCATTAAGACGATTATTATATATGTTGGGTGTTGTCCTGGGAAACAGCTTGAACACATGTGGGTCAGATATTCAGCATTAAAAATGGTCATATATCTTACGGATTTTGTCTTGATCTTTGCGTTGGAGTAATATAAGTGTAACGTCCGCTTTACGATATGGCTATGAATTTTAAAGGATCCCACTTGAGGCACTAAATTTGACAGCCAAGGACGATACAGGAAGAGGAAAAGATTATGGCATATACAATCAAAGAAAACAGCATAAACAAAAAAAAAAAACCAAGAAGAGGAAATAAATATGAATGGAATGCGTAAGCGGTGGTGGTGCTGGTATTAAAGGACTATCACACTAAGTTGGGCCATGTGGAATTGACAGAAAGGCGAGCGAATAAAAAATGGATGTCTTATTTAGGGATAACGATTTGACATTCTTCCGAAGGGTAAAAGTGAATGGCATGGCTTTTAATATTTTTTTTTCCTATATAACTACATTTTCAAAAAAAAAAAAATTATCCCAAGCTCATCTGTAGGTATATGTTGGCTTATTCCTTCTGGCTGGCCAAAAAAGCTCCCGAGGGTCGATTTAAAGCTGAATCTCCTCATAAAGGTATATGGAAATGCGATTAGAGCCCGCAGGAACCAAAAATCTACGCAATATCGATGAATACGAAATTTGACAAGCAAGAAGATTTATATCATGTCCTTAGAGCAAAGCCTTTAGATTGAACTTTTTTTTTCTTTTTGGATGAAAACAATTGGAATGGCATATAGTCCTTCTTGAGTTCGATGTGAAAAAAAAATTCATATCTGAAAAGGGTTCATTCTCTGGAGAGGTGAAAATGATTTTTAATGTTTTGTAAAGCATTTTTTATAAATCAATTGATATGGTATGTGGTTATGGGAATTCAAACGATGATATGATTGTATCGAATTGGATTGTGTGATTTAGGAATTTAATTAAACATGCAAATGGAGAAGAAGGAAATAATGTATTTTTAAGTATTTATTCCGATGACCTAATCGTTTACCGAACAAGTCTGAAAAAAAAAAAGGCTATCTATCCAGTTTTCAAAAACTATTCCTTGCTTAGTATAAGGTACATATGTATGGGTATGTATATGTATGGAATGGTAGAGTAAATGCAATTTTCTGCATTTCCCTAAAATATTTTATAAATATTAAAAATTTTAGATTCCGACTGTCACGCACAGACAAATTCAACTATTTTTCTGTTATTACAAGGCTGTTATTTTCGAAACATTGTTTAGATATGTCATATATAATTTTTTTTTCAAGAGTTTGTACATTTGTCTTCGATTATTTGCAATAATTTTAGGGGAATTCCTTTAAATTTCTTGGAAAAAAAAATAAGAAAAGGCGTCACGTACAGACGGGCCGAGTCAACCAATGTTCTATATTGGTATCTTAACATTCAGATTTTAGCAAAACTATTAGACATCGATCGAAAATTTGTAGGAACCGAATAATAAGTAAGAATCAAAGTTAGTATTTATGAGAAAAAAATATTTAAAAGGCTCATCCTTAAATGTTTAGTACAGACATTTTGCGTCACGCGTCTGACAGAGTTGAAATTAACGGTTTTTGTGAGTAGTTATTTAATAGTTAACAACCGTTTTGTTTTCTGATAGACTATGAACT
Source organism: Epistrophella euchroma (assembly GCA_947049315.1). Classification (NCBI taxonomy): domain Eukaryota; kingdom Metazoa; phylum Arthropoda; class Insecta; order Diptera; family Syrphidae; genus Epistrophella; species Epistrophella euchroma. Next base: position 46,587,557 of record OX346247.1, read on the forward strand.
CGGTACTCTTCCTTTTTTTTTGTAAATTTTCATGTATTGGAAAATCAAAATACCGGGTATTGGTTTGGCATTTTTGATTGAAAAAAATGTCCTTTTTAGTGTCTTTTTTTGTCAGAGATTCATGAGCCTGAAAGAAAAATCATAATTAAAAGTCATCTGATGTTATTACTCCCAAAATAAATGTGACTAAAACTCAAACACATCAAATTAATTTTATATGTTTAATAAAAATTGTTTAATTAATTAACATTAAAAAATCGAAAATTTTAGAGTTCTCATTTTTCATGGAATGCTCCCAATGCGATTCGTAAATATTTTTTTTTTTAATTCTTAATTTCGAAAATTTTTCGGATGATTTTTTTTTAAATTAATTTAATTATCTTAAAGTTATTCTGTTTTGTTCCGCCATTTTTAATTTTTATTTTTTTTTTTTTTAAATTGAAAATGCCACTAACTTCATGCTTCGCAAAATAAGTATTTGCCTCTAAAAGCTGAAAATATACGAATATTTTATTTCATCTCTTTCGTATTTGGCAGCACAAACTGAGCACAAGAGACAGCACAAGTTCAAGTTTTCTAAAAATCTTAATTTTGGAAAAAATTTTATTCATAAAATTTGCAAATTTGCGAATTTGAAAAACAAATTTATTGCACAAGCAGCACGAGTTGAGCACAATACAGCACAACTTTAATTTTGTTTTAAATTGAAAATGGTGATGCTAGCTTCACGCTAAGCAAGGTCCTTCGCAACATTTGCGTTTAGTCGTGAAATTTGAAAATATGCGAATTTCGTTGATCACTTCTGTTTTTAGTATCATATTTTGAGCACAAAAACTTAATTTAAAAAAAAAAAATTCATCCTTAAAATTTTCGAATTTGGGAATCTCAAAAAAAAAAAATATTTTCGGCACAGCGCCAGCACAAGTTGAGCACAAAACAAATGGAAAGCCTCTGAAAACCATATGCTTAACACGATTTCTTTTTTAAATACGGCACAAGACAGCACAAGTTGGGCACATTGCAGCAGAACTATTTCTTTTTTACAAAAACAAAAAGTGGCAGTGCTAATCTCACGGTTCACGCTAAGGTAGGTGAATCCGGGGCATAAAGGGCCCATTAAGGATTATTGTTAATAAAAACTGCAAAATTTTATAAAGAAGTTTTGAAAAACATTTATAAGAAAGAAAATTTTAAAAGGAATAAAGTATAGGAAAGAAAGTTTAAAAAAAATGATTTACAGTAAAACCAGTATAAGTGCCTATCGCATAAGTGCCTAACCCGCTTAATTACCTTTTATTTTTAAGAACCAACATTTTGAGGATTTTTTTTTATATAAAACTTATCTAATAAGTACCTTTCACGTAACTGCCTTCCCCGCTTAATTGCCTTTTATTTTGTATACTTTTATTGAAATTTACCTGAAAAAAAATTTTTAAGTACACAATAAATTGAAAAGAGCAGAAAAAGACAAAAGCTTTTTTTCATCTAGCGCTTCCTTTTTAAAAGGTTACCGATACAAGTCAAGTAATGTTATTTCCTATTTTTAAAATAACATTAAACATTTTTTTTTATTGTCATTTTATTTTATTTTTGTAAATAAGATAAGTGCTTATGCGCACTTAAGCGGGTTTTTCATAATTGCGCAACCCGCAGAAGTACCTCTTGAAACGAGGCATTTATGGTGAGGCACTTATCCGGGTTTTACTGTAGTATATTTTTTTTTGCTTTTAATAAGTCATTCGATTTCAGGTGCGTGGGGTATAATGGGCACGGAGCTGGTTCCATTCATCAACGTTAGAGTAGAATTAGAGTTAGAGTTTTTTTACCCAGGAATCATCCCCCAAAATATACTGCACGAATTAGGGGACACTCTGTATATTACAGGATGCGTTTCAGAGCTGACTGTATTGCGATATAGAAGTACAAAGTGGGTTCATTATTCTCCGGATGCTCATTAACCCTTGCCTTCCCTTGCATACATTCGATGTTTTTGTTAAAGAAAAATTCATGCTTAAATTATGTTTGGAGTTGATTTTTGTTCTTAAAGATGTAAATTCATGTTTTGAACATTTTTCTTTTATTAAATCAACAATTTTATACAATCTGAATATTAGAGCAAGTAGATACGTGTGAAACAGTCATTCATTTTATTTATTGAGTTAACTGTAATTTATTCTAGGTATATTTCTAAAATACATCGCTATAAAAAAAAAGAACAATAGATTCAAAAAGTTCATGAAAAAAATTACATATTTTCAATCTATAAATTCATTTTGTCTTTCAAAAAAAAAAAAGAACTACAGTTACACATAAAAGCTTTTAATCCTTGTTAAGAAAAAAAAAATTGTAGGTACAGATATATTATTGTATTTTTATAATTTTAATTCCAAACAAGCAACAGGAAAACCACAGAAATTTCCACAATTATAATCGCCTGGCAACAAACAGATGCCGCACACACTAAAAACATGATAGTTTTTGCGATGTTTACTTTTTCATGCAGAATTACAATTAAACATTTCACACATAACCACAAAGCACTGAATACAGCTGTTGACCGAAAGGATACGCAAGGGCACTAATAGTCCTACAAAAACAAACCAAAAAGTCCATGATGCTGCTGATGGCTGAGCTGTGTCCTTCAATACGCAATATATTGCAACGCACTGGAAATTCTATACTATTGGTAGGTATTATAGAAAAGGCATCATGCGGAGGTGTTCGCATCAACAAAAACCTACCTGTTTTACAGGAAACTTCCACATGTGGCGAGGAAATGATTTGTTAAATCGCCAACACGTGTTTTAGATTAAATTGGCATCATTAATGCGTGTTTGTCCATTGTTAATGAAGTCCTTTGCGGACTGGCCACACGACCGAGACCGAGTCCCATCAGTGCGAGGATTCGACCACCTACAGCCAAATGATTTTTATTATCAGCTTTGATGGTATCATTACCTGTCGCTGGATGAAACTCATCCGTGCAATTTGGCTGTGAAATGTAGGATCCTATCCGACTCAGAGATTGATGAGGTCTGGAAAGTGTTAAAGGACCTCTGTAAACAGATTAAGTAATGACTTATGAAAACACAAAATTATGTTTACAGACATCCAGCTAGAAATAATCAACTTAGTCGAAACACAAAAAGCGGATAAGTTGGATGGGAATTCCCTTTTGTCATATATCGGGAATGCATGTGACAAGGACAATGCATGGATTATCTTTTCGCCTCTGGAATCCAATTCATGTGTTTGTAAACTTGATGTTCGAGATCATTTGTGTCTCTGTCTCAAATGATAATTAATTCATTTGATTTAGTACCCAGATCCGTTTGAGTATGTGTTCGCATAGTGTTCACCAACAAGTAAAGACTCTAATCAGCGTTTTAACATGTTCCTGTGGGAAATCCTTCGATGCCAAATGTTCGTCTCTAATGTCTCTTCTTGTGTGTGTTGTGTCTGTGTATAGATTAATTTGACCTGAAAATGAGTGATGTTTTGTGATTCTGTCTCTCGGATTACCAGTGCGGGAAAGGAGAGGGGTTGTTAGAATATTCATTCCCAAGAAATTGAAAGAGTGACTTCGTGATCAAATGACTTCCTGTCGGATAATCTGAATTTTAATTTGAATGATTACTTGGTATTTATGAGTTTTTGTTGGTACCTCAGTCGTTTGATGGAAATGGTTTGCTCTGTTTTAAGGGCGGCAACAAGGAAGTTTGCGTAAATATAATTATAGTGTCAGCAAACAATGTGAATGGTTTTATACTTCAGCGACCAGTTCATGTTGCCATGTTGGAGTAGATTATCACGGATGTTTCAGGATTAAAGGTTTAGAATTAAAAACAAAATATTTGACTCTGGTGCATTTTTTTTTAATAAATAAATAAGTAATGTTATGAAGTTTGGTTTCCCTCTGAAAAGTTGAAAGATGACAATCAAAACTTTGCACAAAAAAATCGTTTGTTCGAAGAAAACCAAATAGGTAGGTCTACCCCCCACCATATTGGGGTAATAGGTGTAGTGGCATTCATATACTGAATCTTTTGAGTGTTCGGGGGTTTGAACAAATACCAAAATATCTGAAAACTAGAATAGAAAATAAGAAAGATTTTTCAAGTAGAAAACACTATGCGCTATGTAACACAAGTTTCATCCAATATTTTTAAGACATCCTAAGTCCAGTATTGCAATTCAATAAAATAACTGCGAAAATAAGAATTTTAATTTTTTTCGGAGTAATCTTCTTACGAATTAACGAATGATTGAAGCTTAAGTCAATACTTGTATTAGACTTAGGGCTATTATCAATTAACCCTTAAAAAAAGTATCCAAATTTTGCACATACTCATCAATTCCAAAGCTGCTATTGAGTACTTTTTTATTATGAAATTGTCTGTATTCGCTCTATTCTATATAATATGCTGTTAATATTTGTTTTATAAGACCCTGTCTTAATCTTATTCTTTAAGCAGTTGCGAAAAGTGATAAATTTGTTTTTGTTTGAATTAAATTCTTGTGAAATCTTTTTTGAGTTGTACCGGTAATGTACATATATACATATACATACATTTCTAGTGTTTAAATTTAACCAAATTCCCCTGAAAAAATATAATTTGCATGCTGCAAAATATATTTGTGTTGGGTTGGTAGCAATCGACTAAAATTATGCATCTTAAAAAAGGTACGACAGCATCTAACTGATGAGCTCAACGGCCATCCATTTGAATTTAATTCAATATAGTCCACTAAAACAACAAAAAATATAATGTTCTATTGTTTTTGTTATTCCTTTCCTTGGTAGTGGTTTTTAAAATCTTTATAAAAAAAAAAAATAAGTAAAATCTAAATTTTAAAGTTCTTCAAAAAAAAAAAAAAAGCGATCAAGATTCAAACAAACTGTCAATAGAAAGTCTACCAACAAAAAAACAAAACCCGATATGTCCCAATCTAGTGCCAACCGTAATGTATGTTGGATTTTTAATTGAGGCTTTTAGAAAATGTAGGTGCGAAGCGAATTTTTTTTTTAAATTCGGCTTTTTTCCTACAGATGAATGGTTTAGTGTTGTTAAAATATAGGTACATCGTGAAGTTGAAATTGATGTGCAAAATGTTTTGGACGAATTTTTTTGAGTACCTCGCAGAATCAGTTTCCTGAAAAATGACAACTAAATATACTTTTTTCATAAAAAAATCATACAAAATATGGAATACCTGTACAATACCTGTGCACGGTCCTAAAACAGCCTTCAAAATTTTAACCTTTGAGGATAATAAAACAAAATAGATTTTCGATTTTTAAATTGTTGATCCACCGATTTTGTTTAAACTTCGTACCTGCAATGACCAAAGCATATATGTAGTTGTAAGAAAAAATGGTTTTTGCCCAAAAATTCACCTTGAGAAAATAGGGTTTTGATGTTTTTTTGATAAAATTGAGTTATTTGCGTATAAATGCTTATTGGGTAGACCGATTGAGATTTTATTTTTATTTTTAAACAAACAATAAACAAAACTCAAACATAAAACTATTTTTTTAGCACTTTTAATTTTTTTTAAACATTTATTCGATAAAGATATCGTTTTATTTGGCGTGTTTTATTGGAAAGTTATCCGTAATACAGTAAGATTTTAGTTGCATTACAAATACAATATCACCATACGATGGTACGATAGATAAATTGAATTATATTTACATGGATATGTTCATGGAGTATAGTTGTAATTATTATAATTTTCCATTAGACAGGAAAATCCATCATCATTTTGATATTTTTTATTTTTTTAGGGATTTGAAAATTGACGTAATTCTCTCTTAATCTTAATTTTCTTCGAATTTTTTTGATACGTGTAGGGGGAGTGGGGGCAAGACCGCACATGGGGACAAGACCGTTTTTGTACTATTTTGTATGAAAAAATGGAAATGTCAACACTTACAATGAAAAACACGTGGCTTTTGGTATGATCGATCTTGTCTTCCAGTATGAGGTAGTTATGTTGAGACGTCGAGAAGTTATGGTACTTTTCGTGATTTTTCGAAAAAACGTTATGGTTCAGGTGATATGTAGGTAAGTTGTGTTCTTACCAGTAAAACCGCACATGGGCGGTTTTGCCCCTATGCGGTCTTGCCCCTATAATTAAGTATGAGTTTACTTTACAACCGACAGGCCATTATCTGATGAAAAATCTTTGGTAGAAGTCACTAGAGCTCACCAAACCTTCCTTATTGCAATAAAGTTTCTATGTATAAAGCACCATGGAGGTCCGTCAAGCTAGGTCCACCACAACGGAAATTCTAAAATCTAACTATGCAGGAATTAGAAGCTAATTTGAGGCTAATTTAGTACTCCAATCCCGAAAGAGTCCCAAATTCCCTTCACACTAAAACCTGTGGTGGACTCAGCTTAACGTCAAGCTGGGTCCACCACATTTCCCAATACACAATTTCAAAAATCTAATGATGCAGGAATGAGGGGATAATTTGAGGCTAATTTAGTACCCTAATCCGGAAGGAGCTCCAAATTCCCTTCACCGTTTGGAGAGCAAAAACTGGTTTGATGACGTCATCATGTCGTCCAGCCGGGTCCACCACAACCTCCCAATATAGTATTTCAAAAATCTAATGATGCAGGAATTAGGGGCTAATTTAGTACCCTAATCCGGAAGGAGCCCCAAATTCCCTTCACCGTTTAGAGGGCAAAAATGGCCGTCAAGCTGGGTCCACCACAACCTCCCAATACAGTATTTCAAAAATCTAATGATGCAGGAATTAGGGGCTAATTTAGTACCCCAACCGCAAAGGAGCCCCAAATTCTCTTCACCCCTTAGAAGGCAAAAACTTATTTGATGACGTCATCAAATCAGTTTTTGGCCTCTAAAGTATGAAGCGATTTTGGGGCTTTTTTGGGATTGGTGCCCTTACGAGCCCCTAATTCCTGCATCATTAGATTTTTGAAATAGTGTACTGGGAGGTTGTGGTGGACCTAGTTGTGACGTCATGAAAACAATTTTTGCGCTCTAAAGGGCGAAGGAAATTTGGGGCTCCTTCGAGATTGGAGCACTAAATTAGCACCAAATTAGCCCCTAATTCCTGCATCATTAGATTCGTGAAATAGTGTATAGGGAGGTTGTGGTAGATCCAGCTGTGACGTCAAGCTGAGTCCACCACAAGTTTTAAGGTGAAGGGAAGTTGGTGCTCCTTCGGTATTGGGGTACTAAATTAGCCCCAAATTCCTGCATAGTGAGATTTTTGAATTTCCGTTGTGGTGGACCCAGCTTGACGGACCTATGCAGGAGAGCGAATGTGATTCATTGATTCGATACACTTTTTCACAGAACAATATCGCCCCTATAGTTTGTAAATATGAATTTTGATTTTTTTTCTGCTGTTTTTCTTTTTGCTTCAAATTGTCACTTGACTCACAAAATTTACGCAAAACATGCAATTATTTCATGAATTATTTTATAACAAGCCTTTTTTTTATCATATAATCTTAAAAATTGTCCATTTTAATTTTTATTCTAACAGGTGCTCAATAGTAAAAAAAAAAGTGAAATAATAAAATCACGCTATACTGCCGATGCGTTTTTTTGGAATTTCTATTTTTTATTTTTACTTCTGTATTAAAATATCTATTTGAATGAAAAGAGGCGGGTGTTCTCATTTGGCCCCAGGTGGTTAAAGGTTTGCAAAGGCCGGCAGGTATAGTAGGTATACCTAAAGGTAAAATTCTAATTATTTATAGATATAATATTATTTTTGTGGACTCTCAAAAGTGGGAATTAGGTATAAAATTTGTGGCCTACGTGGCATTTCTTATTTTAAATAAAACTTCACACTGTTATAGCTGCCAACAATAGCGTATAGGTATAGATACATATATACATTCATTGTCTTGTTATGTCTGTTAGTGGTTTGCGCACATCACAAGGTATAATCGGGCGGCGAAAAGAAAATAGAATTTTAAGATCATCAATTTTGTATCTTTACGAGCTATGTAGCTACATTCAGACATTTAAGTCCTTCGTATACGCCTTCCATTATCCTTCGCCAGACTAATCGTTGATCTCAACCACCTGTGTAAAACCATTCCAATACGATATGGCATATCCCAATGCAATTTGAAACACATTAAGGACATTGTTAAGCGCATCTTTTTCGGACCAGTTATATTATACCTGCGTTTTCAGCGATCGTGTTGCGTTTTATGGCAGCAGCAGCGGCCGGCGGCGGCAGTGGCGGCGGCGCGGCCAATCTAGAGACAATCGCCGCTGGAGATCTCCTGCGAAGATATAGGTAATGTCCCCAAATATTTAGAGACACCTTAAAAAGGGTATGGAATAATTTCTTGACATATTACCTCAGACGATAAAGGTATGCTACCTGCTTGACTATGACTATGCGGCTTACATCGGGCACTATATAGGAATTATAAACGGTGAGGATTGAATGAAGTAGGATAATTTTGGGATTTCAGAATGGAAATCGATACACTACTCGTACATATATGCGTTCATCTCTAGCAGAGTGATGAAAATGGGCAGGTAACCTATTCGCCAGATAATCATCCATTAGCTACTGTTTCGTTACTTTGGATATATAGATGCCTATCGCGATTGATGATGGCGACGATCGGCGGCCGGCGGGGCGGCCCAAGGTTGATGATGATGATGATGATGACGAAAACGAATCTCGCATCTTTGTGTGAAAAATAAGTTTCATTAATGTTGTCCCAATGTTTGAACATCGGCGGATTAGAGGCTAAAGAAACGATGCTTGTCGTCTGTAACAACATGATGGTATACATTTGCCTATCCGAAATTAAATGGGCTTATCTTGGAGAATTTTTTGTTTTTCAATCTACTTCAGCGATCGAATAGGAAGAACAAAGGCAATAGAAAAAAATATATTTTTTTGGTTGTGTCGAATAAAATGTTTTTTTTTTTGTTTGACTGCACTCAAGACTCAATGAAATTTGGACAGCTCTGGAGATGACGCGATTAGAGTTAATTTTATTGTTGTTTCTAATTCGATATATGATCAATGATCATAAAAACAAACAAAGAAAAGACATGAAACATTGATAAAGAAATCATAAGTTTTTTAAGAGTTTTATAAGAGTAATGTCATGGCCTTGGTCTATCGTATATATGGAATTTTTATTTCTAAATCAAAACTAATATTTTTGGATAAATAAGTCTTCTTTATTCTATTATTTTGCTAAGCCTTTTCAGGGGCAATTTTTCGAAGACTTGCATTATATTTGGTAGAGGTATATGAGCGATATTGGTATGAAAGATGTTAGGTATATCTATTCTGTTGGTGGTTTGCCTTGGGTAGGCTAAGGTACTAGCAATTCTAATGATAAGGCTGAATGCACGTTTATTATAAAATAGATTTTTTTTAAAGCATTTTTTTCAAAACCTGCTGAGAAACCTGGGTAAACTTGTGTTGCCTCCATCTTTAACAGGCTTGATTCTAAACCACTTCTGCATATTTTCAATATTTTGGATGCTCATAAGATGTCAACAAAAAAATATGAAAGTATTGAAGTCATCGCTTCGTCGGGAATGGTCACGAACTTGACAAGACTATATTCGTTAAACGTGAAAAAGATTGGTGCCGTCATCCGTACCAAATAGCTCCCTTCAAAAAGTTACTTGGATTTCATAAGTTTATAAATTTATTTTCAACGTGTAATTACAATAATTTGAATTGGTAACACTTCAGTAGTAGCCCGTGGCGTAATGGTTAGTGCGTTGAACTGTCATGCCAGAGGTCTGGGGTTCAATACCAGCCGCTTCCACCTTAAGTTTTTTTCGGAGCTACTACCTCTTGCGAGGAAGTGACAAATCCTCCAAGAGTATCTCTTGTCTTAGAAAAGTGCCACTCACCTTAGCCGTTCGGGTTCGGTAATAAACTGTAGGTCCCCTCCATTCCTGCAGACACTCACACAGGAATGGTTAAGAGTTGTAAGTCGCTAGGCCCTGGTTTTTCATATATAGACCGCACCCCAACTAACAATTTAGCTTCGGTTAGGCCTAACTGAATAGGCGTTCTGATTTAGTTAAGACTTTTGTAAAATTTCTGTAAGTATAAAAAGGAGAATGGCCTCTTTAAAAATCTTTGTACGGTCCAAAAAAAAATTCTTTGAAGTGATTTTTATTGTTTTATGCCGTTTTAATCCATGTAGTATGACATACAATTATTTATTAATGTATCGGAAATAATTTTAAAACCCCAAGATTTTTACACTTTTCTAGGGCTCGAACCCGGAACTTCAGGGTAATAATCCACCACTCTACGCACTCAACCATCGTAGAATTTCAAGATTTCCTCATCTGAAATGGTTTAATGGAAAACCGCATAAAATCTGACATGTTTCAGCTAAGTACTTATTCGATAAAGCTTTCAGAAAATTCTAACAGAAGCCTCTAATAAATACTGAATGACAGTAACTCATATAATGAGCATTATACAATCTTTATACAAATATATTTTCATTTACCGTCTTTTACTTCATAGAATAGATTTCGAATAGAGGTCGAAAATGGGTACTAACCTCGATTAGGTTCCTTCATCTAGCTTTTAAACAACTTTAAAGAAGCAGTTATTGAAATCATGACTTCTATAGGAATTTTGTTTTTTCGAAGAAAGCCTTATAGAAGCCTTTCTAAGCTAATAGAAATTGAAATGTTATTTGGGACCTCATCTTACTATCACAAAGCGAGACCAAGACTATTTTTTTGGTTACATCTTTTTTTAATTTTTCAACTGTTATGTACACAGTTGAAAAATAAAATATATACAATTTTATCTTTATATAATAAGTTTTTCATTGGCACCTTCATACTTAGAAAACAATCGCAGAGTGCATCATAACTCACTAACTCAGTTATATACTTTAATTCCAAAAAGCATCATCACCATATCGCATTCCAATCCCATTTCTTTGTCAGAACACATGTCGTCAACATCCCATAAGAACTTCAGAACTTTATAAAATCCATTATCTCAAGACAACAATGTCCAAAATTGAACATGTATAGTTTTCGAATAAAATACATAGTATGTATAGTTTTTATAACCATTACAATGTTAAACATTCCAATAAATAATGAAAATGTAATGAGAAACATCCATAAAGAAAACCGAAATTGAAATCCCTTTTAAGCCCTGAATGACAAATGAAATTGTCCTTTCTCCCAAATATATATGTATACTAATCTGTATAAATGGGTCTGGGTCACCCTTCGCTTTCGCCTAAGCAAAACTTGCAACTCCATCAGCTCTCCAGAATCCAGATGAAATGCTATATGTAGCGAAAAACACCATATCAACCTAAAAGGCATAATATCTAACCATTATCGTGAATGGCATAAGAATATACCCGAACATTAAGTCCTAAATGGAGATCCAATTACTTAAAATGTTCCCCCATTGTTAGACAAACAGAAATTTGCATATTTCTTATGTAGGTTTACTGGTATATCAGGCCACCCTTTCATGGAACTTTTTGCCGGGCGTGAAGGTTCCATTTTTAAACCGCATAATTCGACACCAAGAACACACTCTATGTTAATGAATTGGAATAGTTAAGAGAGCAAGCCATACTCACACGAAGGAACTGTGTCGTCCCGAATGCATACCAGATGCATGATGGAAGCAGCACGGCACCCAACTGATTGCAATCTACCCCAAGACCAAGATGAGGCATAAAAGCAACAAACTTTCTCCACATGTGTGTAGATTTTGGTATCCTTTGCTCAAAGGACTCACACCCATTTGCTCTTAAGCCATCCAAGTTCACACTCTCGGTTGAACAAGAGTCGACTTTTGATGAAGTCCTAGATTTAATTCAAACACATCCCTTCACGGCGAACCGGGGGCAGATAGTTTGGGGGCTTGGGTGCGAAAACATCATCGTCTTACACTTATAAGGTGATAACTGTACATGATGTAGCAGAAGAAAGTTTTTCGGGAAGCCACCCACCCACCTATGTACATACTTCTGCAGGCTCAACAGGATTTGGCCGGTTTGCCTTCGGTCGATTTGACCATCAAGTGGAAGGGCGGTGGCGAGAGTGTCAAGAGTGATTCTTATTCTTTGGTGTGCCACAACTTGATATGGCTGGACAGACTTCGAGGAATAACATGATTTTGAGGCAGGATATCTCTGCCATGGACCAGACCACATATCCGTGCCGATACTAGTAACAAGTATACCTCTCTCGTTACAAAGTCCCACACACATACGAGCGCTGTTGCCATGGCTAAATCCTGCCCAGAGCGGTATCCTCTGTTAAGGCTGGTTTGGTTGGTGCTCTCCTGTTTTAAGTTCATGGGGTGCGGAGTTATTATTCGCTCCGAAAACTGAAGGTACATGCGGAGGTTTTGTTAAACATTTTCCGAACAAGCCAATGTACAAGTCTTCAGGCAGTTCGAGAATTGGGTTGAGGTTATGTTGGTCGGGTTATGCTATGATGATGAGGTTTTGCTGATGGTTGCATATAGTGGTTTGGTTTTGTTGGAACTTCTTTTTTTTTTTTTGGTATAAGTTCTTTTGTGTTGTTTTTTTGCGAAAGAAAACTGGCCGCAGGCATGACATCCTTTGTATCCTTTTCGTTATATAGCAAGCTAGCAGTGTATGCTTGAGGAGTAAGAGAATTTAAAGAGCATAAGCTAGGTTTATATGATGTGCTTGACCCTTTTGTCAGTTCAGCGTTGAAGATGTTCATATTCATTTGGTTTTGATGATGTTTTGCCCAAGGACTCATTTGATTCACATTTACCATGCAATGGCACTGGAACCCTTCTGGCTTGTTGGATTGTTGCAAGTATTTTATTCGTGAAGCTCTGGCTGTCGAGTTCATGGAACATAATTAACGATTGTTTTCTAGGATGTTTTCACATAATAGTTTATTGTTTAAAAAAAAAAATCTATTATTGAAGTCCAACAGGCCTAGATCACTTTTAATGGCGGATCTGTATTTTACTATTCCCAAAAGCAATTGGTTATCCATTTGACCATTTATGATCGAGTTTTCGTGCATTCTTCCGAAAATAGACCGGAATTTTGGTAATTTCGATCGAATGTTATGTGTAAGGTTTTTCAGGGTCAGCAATAAGTTCTTCATTTGAAAATAATGTAGCGAAAAATTAAAAAAAACTCTTTTTATTTCATTTTTAGTTCGTGTATTTTACTTTTCACTTTTTCTCTGGTATAATACACTTATCAAAACATTTAAGGGAACAAAAAAAAAATCACTTTTTTTTAGTGTTTTTTTGAAGAGCTGTATCTCTGTGAAAAGGGGTCGTATTGAGATGAAACAAAAAACATTCTGAAGCTTTAAACTTTTTGTATCGAGAAATTTTCTCAAATGACATTTTCAAGGTACCATTATTGCGCAATCATAAGAAGCAGCACGACCCAAACATTTTAAGTTTTTTTTCTTTTTTTTGAACATTGTCATTCTCTTTGAAAATTTTGTTCCGATAACTTGTTTATTTAGCTTTTAGGTTATCTTTTTTCGTCATTGTACAAATTTTTTTTCAAAGAATATCTGGCTTTGAATGAAAAAACAGACTTTTGAATTAGACTACCATAATATCTTCGCAAGGAATGAGGACATGGAAAATTTAAAAGTAGTTTTAAAAACTGGAATTAATATTCTACAAGATTTTTTCAAAACTTTATATCGATTATTTTTTTTGGATCCTCATCGTTATATTCAGAAAAGGTGAAAAAACGACTTTTTAAAGACTTTTTGTAAATCTTTTACTGCTTTATAAATATTGATTGTAGGACTTAACTTGGTAAGTAAAATTTCAAATAAGTCCATTGAACCGTTTTCACTTACCAAATGATCAAATTCTTAAAAACCAATTAAGGGAACATAAACATTCATAAACATTGTGAAATTGTCATTAAAATGGAAACGAAAACAACAATTTCTGCATACTTTTTTCACAGTTTTGCGTTAGTTACAATACAACCAGCTGACCAAAAGTTTAAAATCATGCCTCTATCTACCGGGTCCGGGGTATTTTTGCAAACATAAACAAATTTTGGTTGGATTTTTGACAAATGTTTTCAGGTCCGTCAAGCTGGGTCCGCCACAATCGAAATTTGAATTTCTAATGATGCAGGAATTTAGGGCTAATTAAGTTCCAATTTTGTACCGCAATCCCGATCTGGTACTAAAATCCCCTCCCCCTCAAACCTGTGGCGGACCCAGCTTGACGTCAAGCTAGAACCACCACACCTCCAAACACAAAATTTCAAAAAACTAATGATGCAGGAATTTAGTGCTGATTTTTGGGCTACTAATTGCCAAAACTCCTAATTAAAAAGTCCTACCCTTGCCCCTTAAACATGTGGCGGACCCAGCTTGACGTCAAGCTAGAACCACCACACCTCCAAACACAAAATTTCAAAAAACTAATGATGCAGGAATTTAGTGCTGATTTTTGGGCTACTTATTTTCGAAATTCCGAATCAGAAACTCCATCATTTGACCTTGAAATTAAGTACCAAATACAAAATTGGTAGTGGAGACTTTTTGTTTGCGACTTTAAAAAAAAAAAAAAATATGTATTAGATGTAGAATGGGTTCATTAGAAAAACTACTAACTTTCACTTTTCTACTTTCACTGGTTTAGTTTTTATGACGCTTTAACTAACCCCTATATTTGTGGGTGGCCGTCAAGCTGGGTCCGCCACAAAAGAATTTCGAAATTCTAATGATGCAGGAATTTAGTGCTGATTTTTGGGCTACTAATGACCCAAATCCCGAATTAAATCCTCCACAATTTGATCTTGAAATTAAGTACCAAACACAAAATTGGGAGTGGAGACTTTTCCTTTGCGACTTAAAAAAAAAAAACAAAAATATGCGTTGGATGTAGAATGGGTTCATTAGAAAAACTACCAACTTTCACTTTTCTACTCCCACTAGTTTAGTTTTTATGACGTTTTAACAAACCCCTATATAATTGCACACCTTCAAACACAAAAATTCAAAAAACTAATGATGAAGGAATTTAGTTCCGATTTTATTTCAATTAATTTCTGAAATTCAGAATCAAATATTCCACCATTTGATCTATAAATTAAGTAACAAACACAAAACAACAAATACCTAAACACCTATGTACTTATAAAGGTGTAGGTACCTATTTAGTCTATGATTTGACTTATAATTCCCAGACCATAAAATAGTTGAATACAATTGTGTAAGTAGGTAGGTAGGTAGGTAATTATAAAAAAAACTTACAATTTATTGGTGGGTACGCACATACATATGTAGTACTCCTGTGTGTACATGTGAAAGGAGGAGTGGAGTTTTCCCAAAGAGTGGAATAGTGTATGTGCAAGAACATGAGTGCATGTTGCACTATTCGATTTTTTTAAAGTTGAAAATGTTTATACATATAGAGAAAATTTGGTTGTACCCAAAATTATAATTGGAAATAAATTTTATTGAATAGAGAATATTATGTTTAGGCGCACCAAGACAGGATTTTCGAAAATTCTAATATTTAATAAGGTAAAATGGGGTTTTTCTGATTAAAGGTCGAAAAACTATTTCCTAAATGGGAAAGGGTAGAACATTAATTTTAATTTTAATTGATAGATTTTTTAGATACAAGAAAGTTTTATATTTAAAAAAAAATTCTACAAAATACACGAAGCGAGTTATAAAATGTCAAAAATTGAATTTTGAAAAATAGACGTTTGACAAATAATTCACCAAAAATCGGAGGTGTTAGTTAGGGTGTGCAATTATAGGGGTTTGTTAAAACGTCATAAAAACTAAACTAGTGGGAGTAGAAAAGTGAAAGTTGGTAGTTTTTCTAATGAACCCATTCTACATCCAACGCATATTTTTGTTTTTTTTTTAAGTCGCAAAGGAAAAGTCTCCACTCCCAATTTTGTGTTTGGTACTTAATTTCAAGATCAAATTGTGGAGGATTTAATTCGGGATTTGGGTCATTAGTAGCCCAAAAATCAGCACTAAATTCCTGCATCATTAGAATTTCGAAATTCTTTTGTGGCGGACCCAGCTTGACGGCCACCCACAAATATAGGGGTTAGTTAAAGCGTCATAAAAACTAAACCAGTGAAAGTAGAAAAGTGAAAGTTAGTAGTTTTTCTAATGAACCCATTCTACATCTAATACATATTTTTTTTTTTTTTTTTAAAGTCGCAAACAAAAAGTCTCCACTACCAATTTTGTGTTTGGTACTTAATTTCAAGGTCAAATGATGGAGTTTCTGATTCGGAATTTCGAAAATAAGTAGCCCAAAAATCAGCACTAAATTCCTGCATCATTAGTTTTTTGAAATTTTGTGTTTGGAGGTGTGGTGGTTCTAGCTTGACGTCAAGCTGGGTCCGCCACATGTTTAAGGGGCAAGGGTAGGACTTTTTAATTAGGAGTTTTGGCAATTAGTAGCCCAAAAATCAGCACTAAATTCCTGCATCATTAGTTTTTTGAAATTTTGTGTTTGGAGGTGTGGTGGTTCTAGCTTGACGTCAAGCTGGGTCCGCCACATGTTTGAGGGGGAGGGGATTTTAGTACCAGATCGGGATTTCGGTACAAAATTGGAACTTAATTAGCCCTAAATTCCTGCATCATTAGAAATTCAAATTTCGATTGTGGCGGACCCAGCTTGACGGACCTAATGTTTTCTTACGGGTACTTTAGATACGCACGTATGTGGTGTTGAAGCGAGCTTCTTTTTACCTAATTTATTATCAAACTTAATTAAAAAAATTGATTTTTTTTTTCCAATTTTTTTTTTTAAATTAATTAATATTTTTAACTAAATGAAAAGAAGGGTGTAATATTCAGATTTGTAAAAATGCAAATTTAAGGAGGATTTCCATCCTTATCGATCAGTTGTGGTATAAAGCAGATGTTTTTATTTAATGTGTCGATGAGAGACAGTTAAAAAAACATTACTTTACTTAAAAATGTTCCCGATATTTTGAAACGATGTTACATTATATGTATGTATGAGCATAATAACTTTACTATATTGTTTTTATCGTTTTGATTTTAGACTTTGGCAAAAATAGAAAAAAAAACTTTAATTGCTGTGCGCATGGAAAAAAACTGGGCTTTAAACTTAATTCAATAAGTTGATATCAACTTAGCGAAGCAGCACCTCAAAAAGGGGTAAAAACGTCTTATAGCGAATAGTTTATTGCTTAATAATTTAGCCGTTCTGAATTAGTTGTGACAATTTTAATTTTGTCGTGCAATGTTTTCTACGTTTTTTTTGTTGCTTTGCTAACTTCGTGTCAAGTTAGCGAAGCAGCATCTAGAAAACGTATAAAAACTTCTTATTGTGAATGTTTTACTGCTCTATAATTTGCCGTTAATTAGTCATATGAATTAGTCGTGACAATTTTTAATTTGTCGCTCGATGTTTTTTATGTTTTTTTTTTTGCAAAAATGTGAAATTCGTGTCAACTTAGCGAAACAGTATCTGAAAAACGTATAAAAACTTCTTATTGTGAATGTTTTACTGCTCTATAATTTGCCGTAAATTAGTCGTGAATAAGTTGTGAAAATTTTGAATTTGTCGCTCTTTTTTTTGCAAAATTGTCAAATTAGTATCAAATTACCGAGGAACGTCTGGAAGAGTTAAAATTTTCTTATATTGATTGGGTTCTTGCTTAATTAGTTGTGAAAATTTCAGTTTTGTCGTGCGGTGTTTTCTATGTTTTTTTTTTATTTTGGAAAAATTATATTAAACATTGCACGACAACTAACAGCTAATTTTTAAGCAATGGATATTTCGATTACACAAGTTTTAACCCATTTTTCGAGTTCGTCTCGAAATTTAAATGAATTTAATAAAAAAAAAAAAACATAGAAAACATCGCACGAAAAAATTTAAATTTTCACAACTAATTCAGGACTGCTTACGGTAAATTATTAAGCAAAAACTCAATCAATATAAGAAATTTTTATCGCTTTTCCAGGGGTTCATCGCTAGCTTGATACCAGTTTGACAATTTGGCAAAAAAAAAAAAAAACATAGAAAACATCGAGCGAAAAATTTTAACATTTTTTTATGGTGGGCAGGCACTACCCACGTGGAATTCACGTTTAAATTGTATTTTAAGGCGAATTTTACAATTGCCAAAAATAACGTGCGGTCAAACAGAGCTAAGCTTTAACCCATATTCTATCACGTACTGACTTGGGCTTTTTGAAATTGATAAAATTTTTTAGGAAAGCAATATCCCATTTGTGGTCGTTTGTGAAATGCTTTAAGGCCAGTTTCGAGGTATGAGCTTGCCGTACACATAGAATAATAACAACTAGGGTTTGGTCACGAAAAGAGACACTACGAAACTGTTGTAAGTTTCGTAATTCTCTCGATCTCGTTAAAATTGAAAAATTGTAGTTTTGTTCCGTTTTATATAAGTACAATGAATATTACGGTAATAGGTATCAGCTGCATCGCCCGAATCTCCTCTTATATCCTTCTATCAACTGACGAGAGCAACCAAATTAATGTTCAATTCCCAGACTTTTGTTTGCTCACATTAAGCAGCTTATCTACACAAAAGAAAGCATCCCACTCAGAGTTGTAGTACAAATGTTAACGAAAAGACCTTCGTTTTAAAAGGATTTTCTTGATTTGTGGTTACTAATAATTCTCACATTGAACATCGCCGCCCCGCCGGCCGTCCTGATCATCATCATCTGCGTCCTGAGCATGTGTCTTAAAAAATTGCAAAAGCCATATATTTCATATCCCTTTATGGATTTCACGGTTGAGAGTGTGAATTAAAAAAAAAAAAACGATATTTTTCGATGTATTCACAACACATGTGTGTAAAGTATTCGCAAAAAGGACAAAGGACACTCACTAAAAGTCAAACTCTAATCCAATTTTAAAGGTCGTAACATCACTTCCTTTTGCTTTTCATATATATTTTTTTTTGTTTGGCTTTTTCGCCTTATAAAGAACAACCAATGAGACTTAATGTTTTCGGATGAACGGATGTATCCTTGTTACGTATGCTCTCCGGTCTATAAAATCACTCCATACAAACAACTAATAAAAACGTCATATCATAGCGCGTTCGTCACAATAAAGATTTCGGCTTAAGATTTTTTTCCATTTCAACAACATACTGAAATGGACAAAAAAAAAAGTGAAGGGACAAAGTGCCATTATGCTCTTATATATACAGCCTAGGATGAGGGTAGAAGGTGTTGTTAAGAAAACCCTGACCGTTATTATCGTCACCTAAGAAAAGGACCCATCGCAAATCCTCAACATCACGCATGAAGCTCAAGGAAATGGAAGAATTCTTTTCGATAAAAAGGTAACACTACACACAAAAGACCAAATCCGATCAACGAAGAAATGAACATATTGACTATGACTGGACATATAAAGAAGAGGGGCTTCTTTGGGCCGATATGTTTTTCCTTGTTGTGATATCTCACAAAAGGTATAAACCATATTGAAGACGAAGATGAAAGATTCGAAAAGGAAAAAATGTTATTAACTTTTGCAGTCTTCCGAAAGAGTAATTTACGCCCGGGATATACGATACGATTGGAAAATGATAATGAAAAGGGTGGAAATAATGGTTATTAAATAAATCTTCAATACACATAGGTTCATATAATGTTTACATCCAGATACAGCTACGTTAGCTTGGGCTACAATACTCAAGCCAATTATATCTTTGATTTGAAAATTTGGTGTAGCTACTGTGGGCATAAGAATAATTAGGGAATACCGGAAGAACTATTGGATTGACGTACATATATTAACAACACATTAGACATAACACATAAGGTGAAAATTAAAAACAAATATGTATTTTTAAAAACAAATATCAGATCTTGAGGAGATTTTTGCGATTATTCATTTTACAATAATTGGTTCGCAATTTCTTCTCCTGTATTTTATGAGTTCATTTTTAACTGTTTGTACGTCTAAACGTCGAGCAAATACTTTCAATTAATTTGAATAAATTAACATTTCAAGAAGATAACTAAATATTTGAAATAAATTTTTTTATATGTTAATAGCTGACCCGGCAGACGTTGTCCTGCCTATAGACGATTTATATATATTGGGAAACACAAATAATAAATGAGAAAACACCAATGCGCACGTTAGTAGAAAATGCAGTTTTTTATTTTAAACATTTAGAGTTAAATAATATAACAATAATAATGATAATAATCTGCATATAAAATATTTCTATATTTATTCTAATTGTATCTAATACATACAACGTTTTTGGTTATGCTGTGTTACACAAATACACAAACAACGCTGATGGTTTGCTAACGTGTGAACAGGCGACATAAAACTGTCCGTTGAAAAACACGGATACTTCAAATTGATTCCGCAAATTTGAAATGACTGGCCTTGCACCATGTTTATTTGTCATTGTAAAGCGCTTAATACACGATACAATTATTGTACCGATTATCGTAATCGCATGTGATGGTTGTATCGTGTGTTTACTCGAAGGTATCCGCTGTACCGAAATCCACTGTCGAATGCTATGGAACGAAGTTGCCACCGATATCGGATGAACTCAAATCGGAACGATATGCTGTATCGGGTAAAACAGGACATTTTTCGCATATAGAGTCTTAGGACCAAGACAGGAATTTGCAGTTTTTTTTGCATTTCTACTCCGGATTTTGCAGTTCAAAAAATAGTTAGCATGACCTGATAACTTCACAGTAAAGTTAGCAGGTCGGTATGATTTTTTTTTTAAATGAGGACTTAAAAATTTGGTTTTTGGCTTTTTTGGAACTGCAAATTAACTGCAAATTTTTGAGCCTGATTTCAATGTGATAGCTTAACTGGTTGGTAAAAAAAGAGCATGACCTGCTAGCTTCACAGTAAAGTTAGCAGGTCGGTATGATTTTTTTTTTAAATGAGGACTTCAAAATTTGGATTTAGGATTTTCTTGAACTGCAAAATGAACTGCAAATTTGGAGGCCAATTTCAATGTAATAGCTTTACGGGTTGCTGAAAAAAGGGCATGACCTGCTAACTTCACTGTGAAGTTAGCAGGTCACGCGATTACAACCGCTATTTTTTGAACTGCAAAATCCGGAATAGAAATGCAAACAAAATGCAAAAAAACTGCAAATTCCTATCTTGGTCCCAAGACTCTACGCGAAAAATGTTCTGCCAACTTCACAGACGTTATTTTTTGGGAGTTATTCCGAACCTTCCTTTTTGTAGGTATTTATAAGGGGAAAACTCTTGCAAACTGATCTTATTCAAAAACCGAAGAAAATTTCGAGAAAAAATATTTTAGTAATTGCGAAGTTAGTTTTTTTTTAGGGGAGGGGCGGGTGGGGAGTGGGGAGTGGAGTGGTGAATGGGTGAAGTTGGGAGGTAGGCTGAGGTCTTAGAGACATGAGAGTGTACTTCATTTCTTAAAGCCTGGTGCATGCTTGTTATAATCCGATGGTGGTTGTGGTTATAAATTGCACTGCTTATTTCCTCAATTTTCCTGGGAGCCTTTTTTGTAGCTTTTATTTCTAACTTTACCTCTACTGGTACAGCTGGCTGGTCAGTCTTCATTGACTGGGCATTTACTCTCTCGACTTTATTACTATCTCAATATTATGCTTATTTAGAAGCTGGTGGAAATTCATAAATGCTGCTTGTGCTTACATATACATATACAATACATATATACCTATCTATGAATCTTTTTCTTGCAAAGCCCCAACGAGTAGGCTATAACAGTAGCTTTTCCGAGGAGCCTGCGTTTCGATCTTAAAACTAGCAGTCAGGGGCCTATTTCACCAAACACTTTTCACTTTGCAACTTTTCACTTTTACATTGCAAATTTCGTTTTACCAAACGCAAATTTGCAAAGTGAAAAGTTCTTTTCTGCAAGGAGAAAAGTTTGATTAGTTTGAAAAAATATTGTACTTTCGGTTTCACCAAATAAATAAACTTTGCAAATTACATTTAGATTTTTGATAAGTTTTTCAGTAATTATAATATGCAAAGAGATTTTTTGATTAACAAAATCAATCGTCGAGGTGGTTTTTTTTTTTTTTCTAAAATTGGAAATAAACTACAGCTTTGTCAGCAGGCATGGAAAGCATGGTTTCATGTGGCATGGTTTCATGTGGTATTTCTATGCTGTAAATGCATTAATACATGGTCGATATGACCATTAACTAATGAAGTGTTGATAACACCAGTAAGGACAAAAACGGCAGATTCAGTGGAACAGAGATTTTTCAATGCATAATTGATCCAAGTGTATCAATTGGGATCAAGTTTTACTTTGCAACTTTACAAAATACGAATTTAAAAGCGAAGTTCCTTTTAAAGTTGGTGAAACACTTTTACTTTTGACTTTTCCTTTTCAAATTTTGTGATTTTTTACTTTGCAGGAAATTATTTTTTTTTGCAAAGTTGCAAAGCGAAAAGTGTTTACTAAAATAGGCCCCAGGTAGGTACCTGACATATTTTCCTCATCCACTCATTTTCATATTGGATAAATATCGTATATGTCATTCACAATAGATATTTTGTAAACAGATTCGTGTATGAAAAAAAACTTTACCTCTATCAAAGCTTAATTTCAATCCGGACTGATATTACTATCAATTCTTCTAAGATTATGATGTAAATGTTGTCCTGAATTATTTAACATAATTTCCTTGTCATTGAAAAAAAATCTTAAAATTAAATAAAACAAAAATATTTACTTCAGTACGAGTCAGATTTTCGTCTGTACACGACGTGTTTTCTCTCGACCCGAGCTTTTATAAATTATTTCTATCTATTATAAAAAAAAAGCGAAATTCCGAAGAGGAATCGCACCCCAACTGAAGAAGACATGTCTTCTTCAAAAAATATTAAATTGGGAACCAATAGTAATTATTGGAACCCACTTCAATGTTTACCTGATACAGACATTACCGATGACACGGATGATGTAAATCTAACCCCGAAAAAATGTGTTGTGCCTCCCGTTAAAGTGCTACAAAAAAATTCCGAGTTCATTCATAAACTTATGAAGGAGTTAAAAATTGAAAATTATTTTATTAAAAAAATTTCAATCGGAATTAAAATTGTTTGTGAAAACATTGATTCTTACAATAGTACACTCGAAGGTTTGAAGGCCTTGAACTGTCAATTTTTTACCCATGATTTGCCTAATAAAAAAACATTTAAAGTTGCTCTTTTCGGACTCGACGAAATGCCAATTGAATTATTAAAAAAAGAACTCAATGAAATCGGCTTAAAGTGTGTGGACATAAAGATGATATATAGATACTTTCTATATTGTTCACTTAGAAAATGCATCAATTCGTATGAGTGATCTACGTAAAAACATTAAATCGGTCTTTAAAACTCAAATAAAATGGGAATACCAGCGTCGCCCAAAGAATAGCATTACACAGTGTAGAAACTGTCAAATGTATGGTCATGGTGAGCGTAACTGTAATATTAAGACTTTTTGTTCAAACTGCGCCGGTAATCATAAAACATCCGATTGCCAAGGTTCTGTCACAGCACAATGTGCTAACTGCAACCAAAACCACAAGTCGACTGACACCAATTGCATTAGCAGAATGAAATTTTTGGAAATGAAAGGAAAACTTTCTTCTAAAAGCTCTTTACGATCACCACCAGTAGTGAAAGCTCAAAAGCCAATTGAGTTGTACTCAATGGAGCAATTTCCACCTCTACAAGCTCAAAGCAAAGCTGCACAACGAGTTAATCTCAATAATAATATCGCTCCCAACGATTGGAGGATCCATCCTCTTCCTAATCTAAATTCAGGATTAAATCCGGCTATAAAACCCGTTCCTGTAGCAACATCTTCTGCTGAGAATGATCTTTTTTCTCTCGAGGAAATACAGTCTCTTCTTATTGAAATGACAAGTCAACTTTCACTATGTAAAAATAAATCCGAGCAGTTCAATGTAATCGCACAATTATCTTTAAAGTATTTATATATTAAAACAAAGTAATGGCAGTAAACCTTAATGTGGTATGTTGGAATGCAAGAGGCATTCGCAATAAGTCTTCAGAACTTTTTTCCTTTTTATGTAAAAATAATGTCGATGTAAGCCTTGTCTGCGAGACGTGGTTAACACCTGAAGTATCTTTTTCAAATAATTTGTTTGCATGTTACCGTCTTGACAGATCAAATACAATAGGCGGGGGGGTTGCAATACTTATTAAGAAAAATTTGAAGCATAAACCTTTACCCAGTTTAAACACAAAACTAATTGAAAATATAGGAATCGAGTTGTTTTTCTCAAACGGCAGGAGTATTTCAATATTTTCTGTTTATTTTCCAGGTGGATCTTCTTCTCCTCATAAAAGAGCTTGGCTTAAAAGTGATTTTCGCAAGATTGTAAACATCCAAGGCAACTATTTAGTAGGCGGTGACTTTAACTGCAGACACAGAAGTTGGGGATGTCTTCGAGCAAATGCGTGGGGCAATGTTCTTTACGATCTTAATGCTAGTCATCAGTTTCAAATTTTATATCCTGGCTCACCAACTTATTTTCCATCTAATAATAGATCAAATCCTTCTACCATAGATCTATATTTAACAAATATTCCTCAAATTTTCACCCAACCCATTGTAATCAACGACTTGAGCTCAGATCATAATCCAGTACTCTCTAGTGTTCTTCAAACACCCGAAAAAATTCAAAATTATTTTTTAGAGTTCAAAAATGCGAATTGGAAAAAATATCGCAAACTTATAAATACTCAGTTATGTAGGAATAACCTAACCGTCGATACTGTACCTGATTGCTCGCAAATAGATAATTGCATACAAAAATTGACAAATTCTATAGAATATGCCATCGATCAGTCGGTACCTAAGAAATTAAAGTTTACTGTTAACGATAATCAGCTTCCAAGTAACATTATTAATTTAATAAAAGTTCGCAATGCAACAAGAAGACATTGGCAAAGATACAGGCTAGATATTTATCACCATAACGTTAAGCTTCTCAACGAAAAAATCAAAACGGAGATAAATAAATTTCGAAATCATACCTGGAATCGTAAGCTACAGGGTCTTGACAAATATAGCAAACCTTTTTGGAATGTTGCTAAGATAATGAAGAAAAAGTATACAGTTATTCCTACATTAGATAATTTACAAAATTCTGCATTCACATCTACCCAAAAAGCCGATATATTAGCTACCAACTTTCAAAAAAATCATTTGATCTCTAGTAGCCTGGGAGACAGTAATACTATAGCAATGGTTTCTGGTGCAATAAACAATCTAAGCTCAACTCCAATACAAGTTAGCTGTAGCAATTTGATCACGTACGAAGTACTTAAAGATCTGATATCGAATCTTAATGTTCGTAAATCATCTGGGTTAGACAATCTTAGAAATTTATATTTAAAACAGCTGCCCAAACGCGGGTTAGAAGCTCTTTTGTTTATCTTTAATGCATGTATTAAAATGCAGTACTTCCCAAAAGATTTGAAAAAAGCCAAGATAATCCCCATACTCAAACCAGGAAGCTCTGCAAATTTGTCTACCAATTACAGGCCAATAAGTTTGCTCAGTTCTCTGGCAAAACTCTTTGAAAAAATAATTAGTATGCAAATATTAAAGGTTTTAGATGAAAAAAATATTTTACCACCGCAACAGTTTGGCTTTCGAAACCACTACAGTACGATTCACCAGTTAGACAGAATTACTCAGCATGTAAAAAACTCATTTACTGCACAAAAATCTACAGGTCTAGTATTATTAGATGTGGAAAAGGCCTTCGACTCAGTTTGGCACGATGGTTTACTTTATAAGATGTTAGACTTCGGGTTTCCTAAGTATATTGTAAAACTCATTCAAAGTTTCTTAACAGACCGTTCTTATGTTGTCTCTGTTAATAATAATTTCTCATCCCAGCATAGTATTCCGGCAGGTGTACCTCAGGGATCGGTTTTAGGTCCATACTTATACAACATTTACACTTCCGATTTTCCGGAACTTCCCAACTGTAAGTCTGCTATGTATGCGGATGATACAGGAATTTATTCTTCTGATGTATTTGGTTCGGTTATCGAAAATAACTTACAATCAGGATTGAATATAATTTCTAGTTATTTTAACAAATGGAAGATAAAGGTAAATGCTACAAAGACGCAAGCTATCTTTTTTACAAGAAAAAGAAAGACTTGCTTCCTTCCTAGCAACTCTCTTAAAATGGACAACGTAGATATCAGCTGGAATGAAAGTGCTAAATATCTTGGTATAACATTGGACAAAAAACTCACTTATAATAGACAAATTACTAATACCTTAGATAAAGTCAAGAAAACCATTAAAATAATGTATCCTATTATAAACAGAAAATCACTGCTAAGTACAGAAAATAAACTCATAATTTACAAAACTATTTTTCAATCGTTCATGTTTTATGGATGTCCCGTTTGGGGGAAGTGTGCTAAGACACACATAAAAAAATTACAAATAACCCAAAATAAGCTTCTCAAGTTAATGCTTAAGCTGCCATGGCATTTTTCAACCCTTGAACTTCACGACAAGGCTAGCATCGACACTGTTTCGTCAAGAATTAGTATTCTTTATACCAAATATTCTTGTAACTGTTCTATGTCAGATAATCCTTTGATTATAAATCTTGTGAATTAACTTATCAACATCTGTATTTTTTTTTTTTTATTATTTAATTATTATTATTATTGTAACTTATTTGTTTATTATTAACTTGTTATAAAACAAAATTATATCGTTATATGCACTTATTTATTTAATTATTTATTTATATAAATATTTATCTGATTGTTTATCTATTTATTAATTAATTTATTTATTTATCTATTTAATTATTTCTTTATTTATTTATTTATTTATTTATTTATTTATTTATTTATTTATTTATTTATTTATTTATTTATTTATTTATTTATTTATTTATTTATTTATTTATTTATTTACTTATTTATTTACTATTTATTTATTTAGTTAATAATATATTTATTAATTTATTTATTTGTTTATTGATTCGTTGATTTCGTTATTTATTTATTTTTTTTGTTTGCTTTCATTAGCAGTTTTTCTTTTTTTCCATTGTGTTATAATCTTTGATTTGTGCATTTATTCACAGTTATCATATTTCAATGTATTATATATTGTTACTTAATTTCAATCAATAACATGTTAATAACGATGAATGCATAAATAGGTACGTTATATGCATATTTCTTAGCTCTATTTCTCATAATTTAATTAACTGTGATATTAGTTTTAGTGTTAACGTTAGTAGTACCTATAGATATATAAATACTTTTTTTTTTCCATGAAAGGTTTTATCAGCTTTTCCTTTCAACTTCAATTTTTCTTAATTATGTATTGTTTTTGAAACATTAAACCATTATTCAGTAGCAAGATATTATTATCATAACTCTGTGTAAATTGTGCGGTTACAACCAAATTTAAAAACTATGCTGTAAATAAAGAATAAAAAAAAATAAAAAAAAAAAAAAAAAAAATATTTACTTCCAGCCTGCGCAAAAAAAAAAAAAAAAAACATCATCAAAAACTTCGTTTCCTCCTACAGAAATATATTTCATGGTGGTCGAACAAAAACAGTCATCCTCATAAAAACACAATTTCATTCAATAACAAAAACAGTCTTTGCATCCCTTCCGCTTTTTTATATAGGTACTCGACGACGTCCGTGGTCCACCGTCAAAGAGGAGAGGGCTCGCTCCTATACAACAGGGGATTTAAGTGCAGAGATGACATATTTGAAAACATTTAAAAATTCTGTGTACTGCCATATGTATCGTATTTGCTCGTCCACCTCGTTCATCCTTCCACCAGATCACATCATGTTCAATGTCCGAATGTCCGTCCGTACACACAATGACAAAGACTCATAGCTATTAAAATAGCCATATCATCACTCTCGCTATTATATATAAAATAAAATTGGAAAAAAAAATCGAAAACATTTTTTAACATGACTTGTGGACACAGAGTCCTTTTTATCATGATGTGATGCCGCTACTAATAACTCAAATCAGAACCAATGTTTCCCCACGGTGCAGACAGACAAAAACCAGAGACAATACCCTTTCTACATGGGCACAGGGGCCTCTGCAATGACCCCACACCAGGATAGCTCAGGTCTCGAATCTTACAATTGCGCTTAGCCGCTTACCCACCCCCGCAGACACCCCCACCGATCGATTTCATATCGGGATTTCGAGTTCCAGAGATGAAATCCGAGAGATGTTGTTGTTATTTATGTCGGCAAATAATGTCATCCAAAGGAAGACATCGCAATCGCAACATTAAAATTATGACAAAAGACGACGACTATACGACAACGAAGACGCCGCGCCAGTGATTGCGGCCGGCCAGGGCTTAGCTTCGCGTCGTGTTTCGTTCATATAGTCCGTTCGCCAAATCCGAAGACTTTCCAATGCAAATTCTTAGCTTTTGCTGAATGGTCCAAGCCTCTTGACGATTATGATGATGCTCCACTGTAGTACCTCACCATCAGTTTTATATCGGATGGACATAGGTTTACCAAAAAAAGTTTCAGAGTGCTCCACAGACATAGTAAGGTCCACAAGCGCATGAAAGATATGATATGAGAATTGTTATCGATTTATCGGCACTCATATGCCGGTATATGTATATTTATAAACGGTATATGAATGTTTCATAAACAAAAGTCTCTGCGGACGACCCCGGGGGGTCCGACATTTGTTCACGTTGCGGTTCAATGGAAGAGGGCGCGCAATACGTCTAAAAAAGCGAAACAAAGGCATGTTGTTCATGTTCATATTTTTACAATCGAAAAATTATCATGTATCCTTACACGAGTCATATTTTTGATCCGCGATCGTCCTCTTCGATCGGTGGTGGCTATGGTGGCTGCATGCGGCTTAGGGGGGATCTGCCATAGTATAAACAACCAAGGGGACTTCACAATCAGCGCAGGCGCTGAAGCTAAGGCTATTTTATCGGCGTATTTATAGGAAAATTTGCATTTGGTTGATTCAAACATCTGCCCAAATTTATAGTTCGCTTCAGTTTAAGTTCGATTTTAGCGGTTGTTTCAAATTTACATATACAACCATTTTTTTTTTAATTGATAAAACAATGTAGGCGAAGAAGATTATGTGGTCCAATTTTTAAGACTTTTATTTTTATTATTTGTAATGTGAGCTTCAATTTAAATTTATCAATCTTCTTTCGATGCGAAAAAATATAGGAAAAAAACATGCAGCATAGACCGAGAGCTGGTGAACGATTTGCTTAAAGTGTTTTATACCGCTCCAAATGGTTTGAGCATCAAAATGCTTATACAATATCGTCGGTTCGGAAGAAATACTACTTATTGAGATTAAAAAACTTAATTATATGATCCCGAGCAACAAACTCTTTTAAGCGACGATAGCAAAAAAATAAAAATAAAATAATTTCTATATTAACAAATACATAATATAAATAATTTTTAAAATAATTGTAACAAAACTCAGCAAATAATAAAAAAAAAGTTTAATTTTTTTTTTTAATTTTTAAAAACTTTTTTCTTTATTATATTAGCAGAATTTTGTTAACCCTAGTTTACGGATTGGGTATCACGCGAACCCCAGAAAATGTTTGAATGCTAGTAACTTTTTTCTAAATCATATTTTTGACCTTGAATGAAAACTCAGTAAAAGAAATTCATTATTCTTTACGATTTTTGTCTTATTTCCGTCATAGCCATTTTAGATAATTTTCTGGAATTTTTTTCTGAGAAAAAGTCACTCAAACCAACCAAACTTGGCGTTCGTGCAAACTTTTTACTAATTTTTTTTCCTTCCCGAACAACTGCAGATATTCCAAAATTTCTTGCTGATTTTTATTTAAAATAAATGGAAGAAAAAAAATCTATAGAAAATATTTTCAAAATTATTGCTTTTTTTTATGCAAAAGGCACTGGCTAATGACAGAAATTGTTTGTAAATAAACTTCTTAAAGTGCATGAACTTTTGCTCTAGGGGGTGCCTGACCAAAACAATTGGAATAGGAAATAACGGACGCCCTAGTCCAGTGTTTCCCAACGTGGGGCTCACGCCCCACAAGGGGGCAATTTCATTTTATAGGGGGGGCAATATAAAATTATGCTTCATTACACATCTCTCCTAAAAATGTATGCTTCTTGAATTTCCATCTATGGAGATATATTTTTGATGAGTGGTTGTTCAAACAGGAGAAAAATTCACCAGTTCATTTTGAGGCACGAAGAGGAAGATATTTGGTTTCGTTACCTTTATTGAATATGTCAAACATATATTAACAATAAAAATATTTTAAGGTTTTCTTGGTTCCAAAAATGTGAAGTGACCGATACCGCTATAGATGAAATTGTCGATCATTTGAAAAATTTATCGACTGAAAAATTTTTTGATTTGAAAAAAATTTCCCAATCTTGGATAATGCAACCAATGCAAGTGAATCTTTCTGATATTTCAAATATGCCGTATCAATAAGAACTCACGGAAATACTAAAACTTTATTCGAAATAAAAGGAGCGATGGCATGGCTTTGTGAGGAAACTGAAAAATTTTAGATTTTTATTGTTAAAAATTGTTTAGGTATCAACATTATAATGTGAGGGAAATGTTGTGGTGGGGCATAGTACAAAAAAGGTTGGGAAACACTGCCCTAGTCAGTGTTTATAATAGTATAGTTAGTTAGTACAGAAATCTAACAAAAATTTGTATACTTTGTTAATTTCGAAGAAAGTATTGAAACGTTTTGTTTGTAATTATGAACGAAATGTTCAAAGAAAAATTTAACCATCGAAGATAGTTTTTACGAAGAAGAGAATTAACAAAAACAAAAGAAAATTATTTTTGTTGTTGTTTTAGTGGACTGTATTGAATTAAATTCAAATGGAAGATTTTTTGCGAATTTTAGTCCAATGCGTTTCGCCCAGGCACGACAGTTGGGCTCATCAGTTAGATGCTGTCGTACCTTTCTAAGACGCAATTTTTGGTCGATGAATACCGACTCTTTGTAAGATATTTTTTAAAATAAATGTTGTCCGTACGTCCTTGCCATAATGCACTTATATGCATATTTATTTTCTTTTTAAATCAAGTTCCTTAAGTTAATAATTTTTTAGAAATTAAATTTCAAGGTCAACAGTTTTGAAAAAGTTGAGATTTTTTTCAAAATTTTTCGTATGTATAGGTACATATTTTTTAAATAAATCAATGATTTTCTCAATTTTTAGTCAAGTACCTATGTACTGAAAACTAGATTTAAAACTCTTTCTTATTTTTTGAGACACTAAAAAACAAGCGAAAGGTACTTCTTTCCAAAAAAAAAAAACGACAAATTGGTTTAATTTATGAATGGTACCTAATATTTTTGCGTCACCAAAAAAAAACATGAGTACCTACCTTTAATTTTTTTTTTTTAATTTCTAGAAAACTAAAAAAGATTTTTACATCTCGACCTGTCACGTCAGTGGTCATCAGTGGCGGAATGCGTAGTGCATACGGCTTCGAAGACTGAGCAAATCTGATGCGCAGGTTCAAATCTCGCATGATGTAGAAAGTTTTTCATAATAAAATTGGATTAAAGCACAGCACTACTAAAAAGGATACTGATGATAGGGCTTGGCACCCCTTGAAATAGCTACATCTCCAGCCAAAAACAAAAATAAAACGAATCAAAAATACCCAAAAAAATTAATTCATAAGCAATTGGTGGTAGCGCCTTTAAGTTGTTGTTGTTGTTCTCAAATTCATTTTTACATCTGTTTTCAGTATTTGACTAAGAATTGATAAGAGCATTGAATATTCAAAAAAAAAAAAATAGTGGCACTGAATCACACAAAATTTTGAAAAAAAATCAACTTGAAAAAATAAAAAGACTTGGAAATAAGTTTGATTCACATTATAGTTTCGATACCGATACATTCTCGATACGTCTCGATACTCCGATAAAATATACTTACACAAAAAACAATGAGTATATTCACACCATCGATACCGCTCCGATACCGATACACTCTCGCTCCAGTTTCGATTCATTGGAAAGAATATTTCATCGGAGCGAGAGCGTTAGTAATATAGTTCCTATGGAAACAAAAGTAAGAAATATACAATACATGTAGGTATAGTTAGATATAGGTATCTATCTAAAATCAATAGAAAGGAGAACAAATGAATATAAATAATTTTGAATCGGTATCGGATCGGTATTGGAGCGGCAGTGTGAACAGAAAAGGATTCTATCGGAACGAGGACGTTTCGAAACAGTATTCGTTATCGGCACTGTAATCTGAATCAAGCCTAGTTTCTCAAAAACTATGCATTTAAAGAACTTGATTTAAAAAGCAAATAAAAGATTGGAATATTTACATACTTTCAAAAAAGCTTTAGCATGACATTGTATTTATTTATTTTGTAATGTTTTTTTCAATTTTGAGCCATTATTTTAAATTTTTCAGAAATTGACATTTTAAGGATTTCGGATTAGCCGCGGTAATATACTAACGCGTCATGTGTATAACCGCGAGACCCTGAAAGGTTATATTTTCAGAAATTGCCTCTCACCACCTCCGAAAGGAGGGTATATGGAGTTAGTTTTTTTTTCCAGTAGAAATCATCGCTTAAAAGATAGAATTAAGGGACACCCTAGAGGGAACTTTTTCAAATTTTCTTCCTATAAAAACCTTATTAATTAAAAAAAAAAATCCATATCTGGCCAGCGCTTCTCAAGTGATGTATTACGATATATTAATATTAATCAATCTTTTTATATCGAAAAAAAACGTGATCCCTGCTAACATGACGTCATAATATAACAGGGCACCCATTTTTTCGCAAACCAAAAGAGCGATTAATTTTAGTTTGCTTTCTAATTAGCAACTTAGTAGCAACTAATTATCACATATCAACCTTTTAATCTGCATTACAAAATTGTCGTACTAAGTTGATATACAAATACGCTTTAATTTATTATCAAAATTTTCATCAGTTTCCCTCAATATTTGACATTTAAAAAATTTCTTAATACGAATACCTTCATGTTACCTATATGATGTTAGCTTCTTTAACTGAAAAAATTGTCTTGAATCAATCCCCAAATTAAAAAAAAAAAGTATTACCTATATGGGTCTTATCTAAAGACTTCCCATAATGGCAGTTCAAAAAAATTTCCATGAATCAATACAATGGCACAGGTTCGAAATCAATAAATCTTCTCAAACCATTTCTGTGGTTCTAAATGTGTGAACACTATGAACACATGTTTTTGGAAGACCACCAGCGAAAAAATTCTCATTACATTTATTTTATTTTTGCAGTAAAGTTAATTCAATTGCCTATATTGTTCGTCCCACTTAACTATTTTTTTTTTAAATAGCAATGAATTATTATTGTAAAAGTATCTCCATTCTTCTTGAGCGACAGATATTTTAACCTATTATTCCTTACTCATATAACTTATTGACATGGATTTTTTTTAATATTCTTACACGAGTAGGTTTGTGAGTTTTTTTTTTTTTATTAATGCGATTTAAGTAAAAGTTGTGACAAAAAAACACACTCTTATGACACTTGTCCTTTTTTTAAGAAATATTGCCCGGAAACAAAGACCCTAAAATGTTGCTGTTTTCATTTTTTTTTTTTTTTTTTGAAAAATAGACGCAATCCTTGAAATTCAATGCCACAAGGATAATTGTTGTTTACACAAGCAAAGGACATCGCCTACACAAACAGTGTTTAACATGTTTTGTTTATTTTTAGAAATAGAAAAAAGAGACCTTTCTTTAACTTTCTTTTATATTCTTAAATCAGAAAAATGTATTCTCCGTCATTCATCGTTCCATACAGACATATCCTACACGTTTCGAGCATCTTTGTGAACATGTTATTCCCTTTCTTGATAAGGATTAAATTGTAGCAATTATAATTGGACATTTTGATGTCTTGACAAGTTTGCTATTGTAGGTGGTCTTCTTTTGGAATTCAAGAATTTGTACCTTATATAATATACTTATATTGAACAACAATTTTTGTTAAGGGTTTCAGGTTTGAAATAAAAATAAAAAAAAATTTTTTTGTAGGTGTCTCTCGCTGTCAACATTTTTTGACATTTTTATCACTTAATTCAAAAATACTTCTATTGTTTTCGTAAAGCTGACGCTTTTCGATGTTTTGAAAAACAACTTATTCCCTCCAGGCATAGTAACCGGCGGGAAAATTTGCATCTTTTTATGTCGATAGTTTTGTATAGAAACGTCAATTTGTTTTGTGTTGGCCTTGATACATATGTAGATCCCGATAACAATTTTTTAACACATTTCTCTGCTTTATACGCGAATCTGCAAGAAAATACGTAAGACCTTTCACGTGAATTATAATTTAATACAAATTTAATATTTTAGTGAATTTTGTAGGTTTTTAGCTCTATCGGTTTTCTTGATATTCATGTTTACAAGTTTTCAGGTACTTAACCTCAAATTTGAGCTCTCGAAAAAATGAGAAAATCCAATGTATACGAATAATTTGAAGTTACCCTAAAGTTAATTATACCCACAAACTCTGAATAATTTGTTGCTCGCAAAGTATTTATGTTATCCAAGTTTCCGCTAAAATAAGATGTTATACCGCCAGTAGCGGATCCAGCGAGGGGAGGGGGGGGGGGGCTATAGGGCTGAAGAACACCTCCCCCCACAGCCGATTATCTATATCTATTTCTAGGATGATTAATATCATAATCTAGTACTATCTGCAACACAAAGTTCCTACTTTCCCAACTGAAAAACATAACCAAAATTCATTTGGGTACACCATACTTCAGCTGTGTCAGTGCATTTTGTGTTTGTGTAACTCACGTTATTTTGAAAAAAAAAAAAAAAGCCTCACTTTTTCCTCGGTATGCCCGTTCCTCTATTTCTTCTTCTAAGAATGCTTATGTTTTTTCATCAAAATCGTTTTAGTTGCAGTTGGCCTGTGGGCGCGAAAAAAAAATTAAGAGTGAACAACTTGATATTTTAGTGGCTTTTCTTCTAAACATACATAGTGATTAATGCATTATTGATATTTAAAAAAAAAGGTATAGGACAAACCTTTTTAGTCATCTTAACTGTTTGTCTCAAACTCCAGCCCCTATAGCTCCCCACTCACAGCAAAATCCTAGATCCGCTACTGGTTATACCCATTTGTGCGGTCAAAATTGAAAACAAAAATTGAATTTTCAGAGATTTTTTTTGCCCGAAATGGTAGATAGCTTTTTAAATGCTTATTTGTTAGACAAGAAATAATTTTTTAATTAAATAAAAATACCCTTGGTAGATCGCCCTTGTGGCACCTACCGAACATGGATTACATGTCTTATGTGCTTTAACGTGAATTAACGGTATGGGAAATACGCGTAGGGATGCCCTTTTTCAAACCCTTTCGAAAGAGATATCAATGAGTTCAGTGGCACTTATATATCCGAAGAAATTGAGCTCAAATTAGTTTGAGTACTCCTTATTTATTTGCAATTAACCGCAAACGCGATGGTTCATCACCTGAAACTATGTGGCGATAGCTATAAAACAATTCCTATATAATCTTTGCGCAATCTTTATCTATCGATTGGTATATCTGTAGTGCAAACAGTCACTTAGCAGTAGGGCGTGAGCGGTACATGTTTTCGTGACGGTCCTCTTTTCGCTACTTCACACCCAACCCTCCGAGAAAGACATGTAATCCATGTCAAAAAAATTAAATAATGCTAAGTCTTTTACTTGGCTGATTTATTTCAGTAGTATATAGAAATTGTATTATTAAAAAAATCTTCGTATAAATCTTCGCTATTGCCAGGCCACGGGCAATGTTTCATGGTAAAATCTATGCAAGATGAACTGAAATTGATAGAAATTGTGTATTGACAAGGCCCTCACTAGTCAACTGATGAGTCCGAGTGAGATCGCCGGGATGAAACGCCCATTTGTATGGACTAAAGGCCGTTAAAAGCTATTTTGAATCAATACAAAAAAACCAATTTCCGGTGCGTTCGTGTTTGCGCAACAAATTAACATTTAAGACCCTTAAATTTTAGGAAAAACAAAAAGCTGAAAATTTCATTTTTTTTAGATTTCGTCCGCTAATTTTCGATTTATTTTAACGGACCGAAAATACACTATTTAAACTTAAAACTCAAACAAAAAAGAAGCAAGTTTAAAAATTATTTGTTGCGCTACAAATTAGCATTTAAATTCAGATGTTAAAATTTTTCGATTCCGCCAAAAGTGTCCACCAACGTAAGGGACGTGAATTCTTTAGACTTTTTGCTGAGAAATACTTAGGCTCCTTCAAATTGAGGACGAATTTTTTTTAAGATTTAAAAACTTGAAATATCGTATAGTTGCACATACCTTCATACAACTTAATCAATAGGTAATGCAAAGGTATACATTTATGTATTTCAATTAAGTTTAAATTTTAATATGACAGATTTATTACATATGTAATTAATATTAATGATTTACAAAATCAACAGTAATTTTTTTTTCTATTTTATTACAGTCTATCGATTAATTTATTACAACAACAACACGCACCCTGCCCTGCTCGCGCCACTACAAACCACAAACCAAAAAAAAATGTTTGTTTGACTCATTATTTACTTGACTTTCATGACAAATATCAATGTTTTCAAAAATGTTACACAAAAAAATATTTTAGTAAAAAAGATAAACAATTTTGACGTATACTACATTTTAACTCTTGTCGTAGTTGTATTTTTTTTTTTTTTGTTGTGTTGTTGTCCACAGTTGAGTGTTTAATAAGAACAATGAGTAGCCATCATGTAAAACACTAATTTACATTTAACATTTGCTTTGCTATCAACTAATTAACGAGTTTTTATTGCGGCCTCACATGAACAAGGGCCATTTATTTATATGTAACCTATGTATGTCCTTGGTAGATATTTTCAAAAAATCAGTATCATATTCATTTCATAGTTGAACATACAAAAATGCTTGGAAACATGGTCAGCAAAATGTTATCAGTAACTTTCCCTTGACACGTATGTCAATTATACAATTGGTACCTCGCGTTTAAGAGTACGTATGTATATATTTCTGTTCGACACACCCTTGTTTAATTAGAAATACCTACCCCCAATAGTTCAAGGGTGAAGGTAGGAGCTTCTGAGCTAATTATTACAGGTATTACGACGGTTATTTTCTTATAGTAGAGTGAAGCCATCAATAACAATATGGCAACTATAGAGGCATGTGTTGCCGCCATTTGCCAAGTGATGGCCATACATTGACCAGGTAGGTAATATTATGTGTGTAGGGGGTGAATTTATTTATTATTTTTACCGTAAAATGGCAACAGAAGTACATATAGAACAAAAAACAAGAGAAATATAGCCAATTAAAGTTTCTTACATCAATGTAACCGACCTACATGGGGGACAGGCCTATTTGTGTTTTAGCCTTTACACCCTTATCTTATAGCATAGTGGTTGTGTGTCATAAAAATAAATGTTAAAACAAAAATTGTTTTTTTTTGCCATATAACATAAACAGACAATTAAATTCAGATCTAATTTAGAGTCCACTTTCATGGCCATAATTTTTCCAAAAATTTGAACTTTCAAAAATTTTAAAGCTATAGATCCGTTTTGAGGTTTTGCTAAATTGCTGCGACTATTTAATAAAAGTATTACACGTGGGCCTTACAAAAAAAATAAGCAATCACTAATGTGGACTATTAGAACTAAAGTTAAAATAAAGTAGAGAGGCTAATAAGAATCCCACCAATGAACAACTTAACCATTCGGTTAGAGCAAATTGTTTGCGAACTTGATAGTGTCGAATTTCAACACAGGGCAATACTAGTTCAATTAAATCGTTTTAGAGAAAGGCGGAATTGAAAAAAAATTTGTTCTATGAGACGTGTCAATTACAACCATTTTTCTGAATAAAAAATTCACCGAATGGTTGCTTATAAAATGCACCTGGCCTGGGATCTCAGCACCTCATTTATGGGATATTCATAACAAAATTACACCATGTGAAGGACGATCGTTTTAAAAAATGTTTGGCTGATCAATTACTGAAACTAAGTATACTCGAACTAAATATTTTGATGACCATTTACTCACCATACTTGTTTTTGCTAATATCCCACATATGAGATGATATAAGATCTCAGAGTCATAAGAAAAGCAAACAAAATATTTGGATTTTCAAAATTATTTCTTTTTGTATGGAAGAGGTATAGGTTAGTTACAGAATTTTTTTGTAAATACATTTTTTGTTTTGATTTATGGGTTTGTCTGGTAAAAGATATAAGTTTTGGTAATAACAGACAACCTAGTGTATACCGGGTGATCGGTATAAGATGAACCAAACTGCTGGAGCGAGTGGGTTGGGTTAAGACAAGAAAAAAATCTTTCGGGGGGGGGGGTCTATTTCCCCCCGTTTAGGCAGGAGGGACAATTTTCTAAAAAATTGACTTAAAACAGAAAAAAAAAATATTTAAAAAAAACGGTACCATCTAAAATGCCATGCTATACTTTTTTGGAAAGCCAGAAATCTCTTTTTTGATTTTCATTTTAAATTAAGTTGTGTTAGCGAATAGTTTTTGAAAAATTAATTTCCAAACTCGAAATTTTGAAAAAAAGAAAAAAAAAAAAGTTTCAAACTAATTTTTTTCAAAATTTTATGTAATTAAGTATAATTTTTGTTTTCAAAATTCAATGCTCTTATTAACTTTCAATTAAAAACAGGAAACCGGATGCTAATATTTCCTTTAGTTTTTGAGAAAATTGAAAATAATGAAATCTACTTTACAACATATTTTGTAGGACGAGGATCTTTTGAACAACAAAATAAAGTATGGAAGTCGAATTTAAGGAAAAATTGCTTTTGTTATTTTCAATTTTCTCAAAAACTAGACTTCATTTTGACATCTGGTTTTCAATATTTGACTAAAAATTGATGGGAGTATTGAATATTAAAAATAAAAATCCTACTAAATAACGTACAATTTTGAACAAAATCAGTTTGAACACAATTTTTAATTTTTTTTTTCCAAAAATTTAAGTTTGAAAATTAAGTTTTAAAAAACTGTTCACTAAAAGAACTTTATTTATAAACAAAATGAAAGCACATATTTCTGGCTTAACAAAAAAGTATAGCAAGTCGTTTAAGCCATTATCGATGTTTTTTAATAATTTTTTTTCTGTATTAAGTCAATTATTTTAGAAAATTGCTTCTCCTGTTATTTTCAATTTTTTCAAAAACTAAAAGACATTTTAGCATCCGGTTTCCTGTTTTTGACTGAAAGCTAATAAGAGCATTGAATTTTGAAAACAAAAATTATACTTAATTACATACAATTTTGAAAAAAAATTAGTTTGAAACTTTTATTTTTTTTTTTTTAATTTCGAGTTTGGAAATTAATTTTTCAAAAACTATTCACTAACACTACTTTATTTAAAATGAAAATCAAAAAAGAGATTTCTGGCTTTCCAAAAAGGTATAGCATGGCATTTAAGATTGTACCGTTTTTTTTTTATATTTTTTTTGTTCCTGTTTTAAGTCAATTTTTTAGAAAATTGCCCCTTCTGCCTAAACGGGGGGAAATAGACCCCCCCCCATACGATTTTTTTCTTGTCTTAACCCAACCTACTCGCTCCAGCAGTTTGGTGCATCTTATACCGATCACCTTGTATAAAAGTAGCTAGTTAATGCAGACATCTATATACCTACAAAATTTGTATTCTTTGTTAATTTAAAAAAAAAAAAAAATATCGAAACGTTTTGTTTGTAATGTCGTAAGACATTATGTTTGGCTGTTGTTCATTTCGCAATAATCATTTGAAAATTTCTTGTTTTGAAATTTAGTCATTTCGCATTTAATTGTTTGGCAATTTTTGTTTGGCAAGTTCTTACTTCGCTATGTTATTGTTTCGCGAAATTATCGTTTTTGCAAAATTTAACATAACGATTCTTATCTCGCATTTCATTATTTCGCAATAAATTAATTCGTTCAATATCCTGATGCATTTCATTATTTGGCATTATACATACATATTTCGCTAATTATTTTATCACATTTCATTCTTTCGTTAAATATTATTTCGCATTTTATTATTTTGCATAGTAAACCTAGCAAAACAACAAATTACCACCTAATATAAATACGCTATGTACCTATAAAAAAAACAGCGAAAGAACTTTTACGAAATGATCGTTTTGCGGGTTGATCCAAGGACAAAACAATAAATTCGCTAAACATTGCGAGTCGATCAAAATTTTATTTGATAATTGCGAAGTAAGATTTTCTATGTTTGCTTTTTTTTTTTAATTGGTATCAATTTGTCAAGATTGTCACAACTAATTAAAGACTTACTAACGGCAATTTATTAAGCAAGAATTATATTGCTTCGAAATTTGAACTTCATTTGAATAGAATTGTTCGTTAATTCAATAATTTAACAAAATATTTTAATGATTTTTTTCATAAAATTATGAAAGCTTTCAGTTAAATAAATTATTTAGTTTGAAATGAAGAGATAGAGTGTATGAATGCAATTTAATTTTGTTGAGGGAATACAAACTTCATCAAAGTGTTTCATCGTACCAATGAATTTTTCATTGAAGCAACGAAAAGTCAGATATTTCCAAAAAATTGTATAACTTTACAAAGAATTTTTTTATACATAAATGAAAGTCATTTGATTTATGTCGCCAGTCACTAATTTGAATTATACCTAAATGAAAACAATTTATAGGTGTCATTTAGCCTAAATTCCTGCCGTCGTAATACACTTCCCCTTCATGTATTAGGGCAAG
Organism: Epistrophella euchroma; assembly: GCA_947049315.1. NCBI lineage: Eukaryota > Metazoa > Arthropoda > Insecta > Diptera > Syrphidae > Epistrophella > Epistrophella euchroma. Next base: position 46,628,435 of record OX346247.1, read on the forward strand.
CGATATTACAAAACAGATTCTTTTTCTCTGTATAATCCTAATGGGACTTCATATGCATTTTATTACATTTTCGTAACACCAAAACAAATATTTGTTTTGAAATGTATTTTGGTAGGTATGCCTAATTCATTCAGGGCAAAAGAAATTGATTTATCATCTTCAGTAAAATATAGACAGAGACAAAATATTTATATTTAACTCGTATAAGTAGGTACTGTTAAAATCCAATTCATTTGGTATTATTCTTTGCATTTAATAATTTTTCTGTAAATAAAGAAATGACACATCCACGGAGGGATGAATGAAAGACAATTTCTAAGGTGCTACCAACTATGCAGCAAAGATCGCAGACACAAGGAAGTCACCTCCATGGGTGATCGCATAAATCACTAACATCAAGCCGTCACAATTCATTTGGTATAGAGAACTTCTGGCCACAAAATATTACCTAAGTTATATATAGTTTTCCTTGACCCTCATGTCACCTACTGTCACATATCCTCGCCATCAGTTTAAGACGATCCTAGATATAAGTGATCATTCTCATTACTTTAAGGGATGGGAAGTTCACAGAGATAAGGAAGAAGTGACCCCTCTGGAGGAAGGTCGCCAATGTTGTCTCTTCCTTTACTTTATCCCTGCGTCTACACCGAAATCCCAATCCTTATATATTTTTAAATTTTTATTTCATTCATGATTTTGCTGCGATGCGATGATGCAATGCAGAAGAATAAAGAACATTGGTATCGGCAGACATTCGCAACAGGGTTCTTTCCATGGTCGTCGGTCGTGCTGTCGTAACACGGACCTAACGCAGTTTAATTTTAAAATTTATGAGTCTTATGTCTGCGCAATTGTCGTATGTATTTTATAAAGAGTCTTGTATTTTGTATACCTACAAAATATAGGAATATTATCCTGGCCAGGCTGTTGTACTTTGTTATCTTGTCCCTGTTACTGTTGCGAGCGCCTTTTTTACGACCATTCCAATGCCATTAAGTGAAATAACACAGGTACTATGAGGATTGATAACAGACAGAACAAAAAAACAACAGGATATCAAATGGAAAATAGCCCTTCTTGTGTTAGTTTAATCCAAAAAGAGAAAATGAAGGTGAATTTCATCAGGTCTCAGGTACTATGCTTAGGGGAAAAATTAAGTTTTTATTGTTTTTTTTTTTGCATTTTTATAAATTAATAGAAGCCTATTCTTAAAGAAATTTGGCTTCGGACAAATCACTAAAAAGCTGGATTTTGGTATACCGCCTCCTGATCGTGTTCTTAAAAAACTGTTAGAAGTCCCCATCGATAGAAACGCCAACGCTTATAATTTTTGGAGGCCCTAACTATTTTTCCGGAAATAAATCCCTAACGATTCCACCATATACCTACTAAAGAAATGTAAGACACTAATTTGTAGCTTAAGAAATTTTCTACATAAAATATTATGACACTTTTCTTCATAAAAAGAACAGTTTTTAAAATAATTCAATTGGTAGAGTTAAGGTATAGGTTTTTGGTTTTCTACATAAATGGAGAATGCACAAAAATTATACAGGGTGAGTCGCATACGGTATGACAAAAAACCGAAGCGTTTAGATTGAGCTGAGTCAAGAAAAAAAAATCAGGGGGTTTATTTCCCCTTTTTAGGTGGGGAAATAGACTAAAATTTAGTGGCACAAACGGCTCATGAAGAACCAGGGCCTAGCGACTTACAACTCTCAACCATTCCTGTGTGCGTGTCTGCAGGAATGGAGGGAAACTACAGTTTATTGCAACACTTATATATAATGCCTTTTTTTAAAGCGAGAAGTTAATTCACATTCTTTTAGATAATAATTTTAGGAAAATTAAAATTTCAAACTAAATTTTGAAAAACAAAAATGAAAAAATTGTGTTCAAACTAATTTTGTTCAAAATTTTACGTTATCGAGTGGTATTTTTGTTTTCAGTATTGGATGCTCCTATCAATTTCCAGTCAAACACTAAAAACCGGTGGTCGTATAAATGGAATGCGAAAAAACTGATGAAATGCGGTAAAATTTCTCTTTTTTTTTTAAATAAAACATTGAGTTTTTCTGTTGAAATTCACCTTGAACAATGAGTCGAAAACAATTATTGAACTAAAGATGTAAAAAACATTGTGATTGTGGACAAAATGCCAACAAACATTGAAAGAATAATGCCGGTCCTCGGAAAGAAGTTTTTATCCTGAGTGACCATCAGAGAGGGTCATTTAATGGTTATTGATGCGATCGTTTATTACGATGGAATCGCCGTTGGGAAAACTTCTTACCATGTAGATATATGTATTCTTCTTCAATTCCAGATCACTAGGGAGAAAGAAACCCTAACGACGCACAACAATATTACGATTGGTTGCTTAATACAAACTTTCTTTTCAAAAATATCCTTGAATTTCTTTTTTGTGAATCTCAATCTAGGTAAAGGGTTGTATTTTCTTAGTCTCCATCCTTAAGTATATGTATACGTACAGAACATACAAAAATAATACAATTCATATAGGTATATAGCATGTAGCCCACGCACAATAGAGACACATTATACAAAAGTGTCAACATTGAGTAGCAAGACCACCCTCTTGTGTCAGAGAGTGTATAATATTGTAAAGTATGGGCAGGGGGAGATTGTATGTCACCGATATGAAGGACTCTTTTTCTCCTTATTAATATGTTCGAGGTGTCTTGTGTGTATTAGAGTGGATGTCCCCCATGAGTTTGTTTAGCGGCAGCACCTTGTGATTATTCGACAGACAATAGAAAATTTGTCAAAAGTTGAAAAATTGTAAGCGTTATCTGGCGCGGAACCATGCTGCTGCTTGTTGTATATATATATTGTGGCATAAAATTTCCAAAAGAAAAAATGTAAATTTTCCAACACACAAAAGATTATATAGAATTCATATTCGTATGCGGAAACGGAAGGTGTTAAGAAATTGATTTTTGGATAAAGAATAGACAACTTCACAATAAGCCAGCACTTACTATAACATAGTTGTTGTATGCCCGTGGTCTGGCCACGAAGATTAAGAAGAAGCAAAACACAAATAAAAGAATTAATTTGGATTTTGTTTTAGTGGATTGTATTGAATGAAATTCAATTTAAAGATTTTAGTGACATTTCTAGGTGCAAGAATGTAACCATGTTCCCCTAGAATATTTTCAGTGCGTATGTGCTGTAGATTTTACTAAGGATCGGGAGCCATCGACCAAAATATTGCGTCTTAGAAAGCTCCGACAGCATCTAACTGATGAGCCCAACTGTCGTGCCTGGGCGAAACGCATTGAACTAAAGGTCACTAAAATCTTTAAATTGAATTTCATTCAATACAGTCCACTAAACAAAAATAAAAATAAATCTTGTGTTTAGGTTTTCCTTCTTCTTTATCTATAACATAGGTAAAACGGAAAACATATAATATCGTTCTTGAATGAGTGAACTAAAAAAAACTTTCAAAAGAATCCTTTTCTCAGCAACTGCACAACCATGTGATGTTATTTGTGAAGTATTTTTTGCAAATTTACAAATTTTACGGATGGTTTTTTTTTTAATTGAGTTTTCCAAAGCACTTAAAGTTGTGCTGTTTTGTGCTCAAAAAATGATATGAACTAAGAATCAAAGAGATATAAAAATTTCGCATATTTACAACTTTTACGACCGAACGCAAATGTGGCGACGTAACTTAGTGCGAAAAAATAGTGCCGTATTTTTCTCAACTTGTGCAGCCTGTTGTTTTTTTTTTTTAATTCGCCAATTTACAAATTTTACGGATGGAATTTTTTTTTAAGAACTACGATTTTAAAAAACTTGATTTTGTGCTGTTTAGGACTCAGTTTGTTTTGCCAATCACCTATGAGACTCAAAAATTCGCCCCATAAAAATTAATGCGTTGCAAAACGTGAAGTTGGGACCTCATTTTCGATTTTCAAAAAAAAAAAAAGTTTTAATTTATATTATGCTGAACTTGTGCCGCTTGTATTCTAATTTTTTTTTTTCAAATTCGCAAATTTTACCGATGTAGTTTTATTTTTTTTGAAATTTAGTTTCCTAAAAACATATAAGGTTTTTCTATTTTGTACAATAAAAATAGATATAGAAAAAAAATCGCACATTTAAAACTTTTACGACCCAACAAAACATTGCGAGGTACCATTTTTTCCAAATTTTCTAATTTTTACGGATCGCGAGAAAACTTCCATTTGAATTGTATTAGTACTTATTATGTTTTTTTCATATCACCCAAGGTCCCAATGCTTTTTAAATGAATCAAAGTCCCAAAACCTGTCTACAGTGAGAGCTTCGGAAAGCAGAAATTCTAATATTAAACCAGTTACGAGAACTGGCCACCTATTTATTAAAGAAAAAATGGCTACTGCCTCTTGCGAGAAATTGACAAATCCTCCAAGAGTATCTCCTGTCACAGAAAAGTGCCGCTCGTTAGCCGTTCGGATTCGGCAATAAACTGTAGGTCCCCTCCATTCCTGCAGACACGCACACAGGAATGGTTGAGAGTTGTAAGTCACTAGGCCCTAGTTCTTCATGAGCTGTTGTGCCATCAAATTTATTTATTTTTTTTACGAGAACTGTCTGGTTAAGAGAGATCTCGCACACCTTTCCTTGGAATCAAAAAATGAAATCATTGCGAAAATTACGAGCAGAAAAACATGTAAAATTCTGAAACACAGTAGGAAGTGGAAACAAGAACTCTTGCATTATACACAGATGGCAAAAGACCACCTAACCATTACCGCTCGAGAAAAAAAAATTAATCATATTTTTTTTTTTTTTTGAAAAAAACGTGCCATTTTTGTGCCATATGAAAAATTCACAAATTCTATTTTTTTGAAGAAAAAAAAAAACTGTTACCTATCGATTTTGTTACGGGGTGTAATACATACAGCAAATAAAATCTAAGGAAATCATTTACTCTATTCGTACAGAAAAAAAAACAGAAACTGTACTGAAAACGGATCCTCTGATTTTTGTTTCTGTTTAATTTTTTGATACGAAATATTTAACCCTTAAATAAATAGATGTGTCCCATTTTGGGAGGTTTTCTATTTGATATAAAGGTACATATGTACGAGGAATGTATGAGCATAGGAACGTAATTAGTATGAGAAATTCGAAAAAATAGTTGGTTCCTGAAAATGAGTCCAATTAAGAGAATTGACCGCGCTTATCGAAGCTGTCAGCAAGTAAAGCTTTCATTCTATATGAATTTACATTACAAACTGACAAATCCTCATGCACTTGAGTTACTCACTTATAAACCCAATTCAAATGACTATACCTATATACATTATGTATATAAGCTAGTACCTAGACCTATACCCTAAATTATAATTGCAAAGGGACAAATTGTATAAGAAAGTAATGACAAGGGGAGTCTTAGCCGCAATGGAATTTGAATTATAAAATTTCGCCTCAAGAAGGTTTAGCTATATACCTTTTGTATTTCTAATTCTTAACAAAAGCTTTTATATAACCTTACAATATTTCATCCTATTTTGTTTCTGCTTTAAGGTTTGTAATAGTAGTATAGTTACTTCACTTTTATTAATCAATATTAATTCCTGATTTATAAATTAATAAATTATTCAACCATAAATAGAGTGACCAGACTTAGTAGCACATTTCACATAGCTCATTTGTGTATAGTTCCGTGATCTGACACCTGTCATAAGATGAACGCTGGATTTAATTATTGTTCGATTATTGACTACATCGCACCATAAACAAGAGAATTTTATTTTAGTTATAAAGGGGAGCCAAACAATTTTAACCAGCATTAATCTTGCAGCTTGTGGTACAACGAAACCCCCCAACTTGATCTTTGCAAGAATAGATTTGTGAAACTTAGCAATTTTTGCACTATATACTTATCCCGAACTTCCAACCAAATTATAAATTATTGGCATTACATTTAAAACGCGTAAATATGGGTGATTAAAATATTTGCTATAGCAAATGGAACCTCTGGTCATCTTGTTAATTTATTTCCTCCTTTCAAAGTTCCATATTAAGTATAACTGACCAATTTAAATTATAAACTTCTTAAAGGACAAATACAAGATTAATCCAAAACTCATTAAAATCAGAAAAATAAGCCCTCAAGATCAACCCTTGATTTTCTCACTCCATCGCACCAACACCAACCGACCGACCGACAATCCAAAATACCTCCCAGGAATAGATAATTAAATTAAAACTTCTTGCTTCGGAAAATTGAAACGTTAACCAATTGTTTCCCTTTTAGATGGCTATGATGACATTTATCCCAAATACCTCCTGAATACGAAATCAGATTTTGTTTAAAAAAAAAAAAGGGGATGCTGTGTTGTGTTTGTCTTAAAGTGTACAGTATAGGTATACAACACCGCTGTAGTGTACAGTGAACACGTTGTAGGCATTAGCATTATCACCCTTCGTAACAATTGCAACACCCCTGACTATGTGAGTTTTGGTAATGAAAATATGCAATTACGCTTCTCATATACATTGTAGCTTGACTTTGGAATATAAGTAGGGTGAATTATTATCATCACAAAGGATCACAGGAGATGTGGTAATGGGAATAGCGATGCCAATATAATGTTTATTTATATGTATATTTTTATTTTTATTCGCTTTATTTTGGGGTGGCGAAGATGAAGTACCGCGCCAAACCAGGGACTGTTTAAGGGCAGATAACCAAATTAACTCTAATCAGATTCTTTCCTTCGGTGACGCGGTATATGGCGATGATGTTCATTTCAATTTTCCAGCTTGTTATCTTATCACAATTTGGCATACAACATATCATTTTTTTTTTTTTTTTTTTTTTTTTTTTGGCGGTGGTGGAAGGGCAGATATTTTGAGTGATGATGATGCTTATATGCGGATTGCTTTTTTTCACACCTTCTTTATATTTTCGGGGTTGATTGGGGATTTTTCGTGTGCTAATTTATTATGCGAGGAAGTTTTTATTTTGAAGAGATATTTTTTTTTTGGCAAAGTATGTATCATCATAAATTAAAGAAACTTGACATCGCCACACACCGTTGTTGGTAAAAAAAAGAAATAAAATTACAAAAAAAAAATGAATGTTCAACTTTCAACAGCTCAGTTCCTCTCTGTGACTTTTTTGTGCATTTGTTTGAATTTAAGCCCATCAGAGATCTGTAAAATTTCATATAAAAAAATGAAATTGTACTTAAATGCACAGAAATTCACAGAGTTTCACAATTAAGGAACAAACCTAACAATTCATCCCATTGTAGATGACTCTATAGTTTTTCTTTAGTTTTAGTTATCTACCTACTGACAACTACTGTAACTGCACTCCCTGGACCTCAAAAGCGATTTTAAAGTGTTGTATTTTTATCCAGAAAAGATTGGTAGGATTTTGAAAAAAACTATTTTTACTGATGGTTCGAAGATGTTCGAATCGTTAAATATTGAAACTTGAATAAATAAATCGGTTACACAACTCTCATGTTGAAATGTTTTTCAACTGGAATTACTGTCAATTAGGGAAGCATGCATATACTTAATCAATGACCCTAACCGAAACCCACAATAGGTACTGCCATCTTGACAGACAGTAAAGCAGTTTCGGGATGAGCTCGCAAGCTTAAATGTCAGCCTCAAGGCCAATCTTATCTAAGTTCTAGATCATTGTAGTATTGAGGGCAACGAGGGGCCAAACGAACTGGCCAGACAATGATCAACCCTTCATAGCTCACTTTCTAATAGCGTCTACATTTCTTTTGGAGTTTCTCAATTTTGCCTACTCAATCCAAGCGTATAGTGAGAGTTAAAAAAAAATGAATTGCATCAAGAAAGATAGGTACACATCCATAGGGTTGTTGCAAACTTTTCTGGGCATTGACCAATCGGAGAACATGCGGCGAGTCTGATGGGCATTCCTCGCAAATTACTTTGGTAATTGTGGAAACTATAACAGGAAAAGAAAACAGTCAAGTCAAGTCTTTAAATTTTCCGCTCTGGCCAGAATGAGAGCCACATTTAAATATTAAAATGTTTCAAGTGCGCTATATAGCTTTTTTTTTTTTTTTAGAAAATAAATTTCTAGAAAATAAATTGTCTGAAATTTCAATGCAATAGTGTATTCGACTACCAGAGGGCTGCGGGAATCAATAGTTATAAAAGATTTAAATTATTTATACAGGGTGTCCCGAAACTCAACGTCAAGCGGGTACCGGGTGATAGGGCAGGTTCTTTGACAAGTATGAAAAAATAATCCATCTCGCTTGGTTTGGTAGTTATAGCAATATTAAGATAAATAATGAAAATCGATACCCTACCTCACATTTTTAGATACAGTGGTCACAAATTTTAAAATTTTGCGGTGTTTTCTTTTTTTACGTAATCCTTAATAACCATGCTATTAATCGCAATCAGAAATCCAAGAATAAAGATGGTCAGTTTCGTAAGAAAAATTAAGTTCGACTGAGTCATTGTTTAAAAAAATTTTGTAAGCTAACTTTGACACTTCATATTTTAAAAAAATGTACCAGACTACCCTCGGCAAGTTATTTAAAAAAATGGTCCGTTTCACCTAGATTTCAAAATGGTACAACACTTGCTACTTATTTACTCGTAAAAAAATACGATTGCTTTTTTATTTGCAAAAGGACCTCAGTTCACTTTATATCACTTTTACGTAAATAATGCTTTTTTGTTCTCAAAAATCGGTTTTACCGAGGTGTATGTAAGATAAACAGGGGCATTTGAATAAGAACACTGTTTGCAGTAAATTAGAGTGAGGGGATCAACATTACACACGGTATGGTACGATCTACGTTCTGTGGGCTACGTTCCTGCTTTTACTAGCAACTTCTCGTAATTATGCGCCTTTGTGTTACCCTGGACTCGATTTATGTTGCGGAAATTATGTTAGTTATTATCTGGTAATTCGTACTAATAGCCTTTCTTGAATAGCGTATTTGTACATGGCTTAAGAATATGATAACATCAATACTAGCCCATTGAAAGAGTTACATTAGCCTGGCATTTTGTTCAGAACTAAATGTTTTTTTATTTATGGGAGGGATAAGTGTTAGTGTAAAAAGAAATTTTCGGGGCTAAAAGCTTCTCCCTCTTTTGGGCGCCATTTTGGAAAATAGGGTGTTAAAAGTTTTTCGCTATATCTTGAGAACCATGTGCCTTACAAAAAAAATTTTGCACATTTTTGTATAAAATTGAATTCTGTACAATAAATGTTAAGGCACTTTTTATAGTTAAATTGAAAACAAAAAAACTCTAATGTACTGCAAGTGCTTCTGTTTATCTTACTAACAGATTTTTTTAGCACAAAAAAGCATTATTTACGTAAAAGTGATATAAAGTGAACTGAGTTCCTTTTGCAAATAAAAAAGCATTCGTATTTTTTACGAGTAAATAAGTAGCAAGTGTTGTACCATTTTGAAATCAAGATGAAACGGGTCATTTTTTTAAATAACTTGCCGAGGGTAGTCTGGTACATTTTTTTAAAATATGAAGTGTCAAAGTTAGCTTACAAATTTTTTTTAAACAATGACTCAGTCGAACTTAATTTTTCTTACGAAACTGACCATCTTTTTTCTTGGATTTCTGATTGCGATTAATAGCATGGTTATTGAGGATTACGTAAAAAAAGAAAACACCGCAAAATTTTAAAATTTGTGACCACTGTACCTAAAAATGTGAGGTAGGGTATCGATTTTCATTATTTATATTAATATTGCTATAACTACCAAACCAAGCGAGATGGATTATTTTTTCATACTTTTCAAAGAACGGGCACAACCTGCCCTATCACCCGGTACCCGCTTGACGTTGAGTTTCGGGACACCCTGTATAGTTATACATAAATTGTAATTATTAAATAAACAAGATGTTACATAAAAAAGAAAGAAATTCATTCAATTTAAATAGTGGTACACTGGGGCGTATACTCACTTTTTTTTAATATATAATTAAATATTTAACAAATTTTATTACAGTTATTTTTGTTTGTGCCGGTTGAATTGGTTTGTGCCGTTTAAATTATTATTATGTTAAGAACCTCGTGATTTAAAAAAAAAACTTAATACGACAAAAGAAGCTATTTTGATGACTCTTTCTTCTTTCTATTTAAAATAAAATGCACGACTCGGTCGCACGAACTTGATCTTGTAGTAAAAGTTTCTTCGAATCTTAAAGATTGAGTGAAGTATAAAATACATAATTAATAATTATATGCATTTATCCATTTAATAAATTGAATAATGGAAATTTGAATATGGAAAAAAAGGATGAAATACGTTCGTTAAATTGATAAAGCAAGTACTTAAAATGTGTTAATCTCAGAATGAAGAACGCCATCTCAATTCTTGAAAAAATGTTAATTTATGTAGAACATTTTTTTGAAATCGTTGAATAATACACAGCTAAAACCATAATTCCAAAAAGTATTCACCAACCCGTTTTCAAAAAAATGATTTTTCAAAAAAAAAAAAAAAAAAATTAATTTTTTTTTTAAATCAAAAAAATATTATTTGAAAATATGTAATTGTATGCAGTATTATTAACACTTGATACGACCTCCTAAGGAAAAATTTTGATCAAAATCGGTTAAGCGGTTAACGAGAAAATCGAAAATAAAAAAAACGGGTTTATGGCAGGTACCGTTAATAACGGTGTTTTTTTTTTGTTCACCAAAATATATATAGACCATGCCCCTACTAGGGAAGCACTCAAAAAACTTATGCTTCAAGTTTGAAGCTCCAGTAGTTTAGACTTTAGGCCGAGGTACAGACGGACATATACACACAGACAGACAGACGGAATTGGGGGACCCACTTTTTTCGTGTTCTCGAGTTCGATTTTTGCCATGAATCCATAGCTTGCCCTATAGTATCTATATATAGCAAGTAAAATTTGTGGACACGGTACGGAGTTCTGAGATAATGTTTTTTCAAGGAATTTGGGTAATTATCGAAAAAAAAAGTCTAAGGAAATCGTCCTGGAAAAATGTTGTTATTAAAAATGAAATCGATTAGCAAAATGATATCCCACAAACCAGAATAAATAGACAAATAGGAATGGGGTGCCTTTCTAAACCATCCTGGATGAATTTTGAATGAATTTTGGTAACCGAGGCATGCATCGCCCAGTTGGTCGAAAGGTCAACAAAAATCGGCATAGTTTAACGTTTTGAGATCTTTGAAGCTTTATTAAAATAATTCCTTCAGACCCTGTCGCAAACAAATTACGTTTAATGTTAGTGAAGGAAACCATAAGAAAAGAAAAATTAATGAAAGTGACATTTAATTGCATTTCTCCCAGAAGTTTGGTCACAGAAACTCTATTGAACAGGGATGGCAGAGCGATATTATTTATTTGAAAATTGTTAGGAAAGTGAAGTAAAATACAAATAAGTGATTGGCTTAAAATAAAAGGCTTTATTATTATATTGTTTATGAAACTATACCTCTATTTTTATTTTACTTTTTCATTACATAGAGGCTTTCTACAGGTTCATGTTTTATTTTTATTTCCCTATGCCATCCCTGTCATCTTTCGTATAAAAAGAGAGTTACATTCGCCTTGTCGCCAATAACTGTCACTTCCTTTCTTGCCTTTATGGTTTAACCTTCACTTTGCTTTATATGCAATGCAGCAAATTAACCAAGATTAAGGTGATTTCACCTTCGTTGAAAAGCCTCAAACAGATTGTAGTGCTGGATAATTCGTTTTGAAATTGCTTCGTCAGCGCCTCAATAATGCAAAAAAAAAATAAAATAAAATACCATAGAGTCGTTATAGTTGCAAATTGTGCAGCCAGTCCATATACCAATACACAAGACCATGGCTTAAGTACAAACAATGTTGAGACATCATGACGTGATTGCAGTTCTCTATTGTTTTTCGTGACGATGTCACATTGGGCGAGAGGTCTAGATGGCGCCACTGATATTATAGTAATTCTGAATCTCAGTCAAGAAAAGGGTGATGGTAGATGGTACGTAACTTGTTTACCTTTTATATAGTCAATGGACATAATATTATTTAGGATGCTCTTCTGTAACATGCAACGACTGCATTGTACCAATTTATATTCTATACCAGTAAAACCAAGTATAACTACATTGATATATTTATTTTATTCGTTTCCATTGGTTGGAGATGAACCACTTATACAGAACGAAAAAGCAAACAATCCACTCGTTAAAAAAAATTGGAACCTTGTCGAAGACGATCAGATCAATTTATGTATGTACATAAAATTCATGAGTTTCTGTGCTTCTGTATTGTCGAGAAAAAAAAAAAATTATCACCGTACGCTTATAATGCTTATTAATCTAATAGAAATTTTGAAACCCAATGTGGATTTTGTAAAATTATTTTATAATTAATTAATAAAATCCATTGTGCAATATATTTGATACCATTGTCAGTTTTGTTCAATGAAGAACTTTCAATTCAGATTTCTTCGAAAAAGATTGAAAGAAAAGGGGAATAATATAAGGATATTATACATATGAATTTTTGAATACAGTTATCAATAATGAAAGCGTTAAATGCAGTCGACATTCGTGCAGTGAGGCTTAATTCAATTTCGCAAAAACTAAAACACATTTAATTTAAAAAAAAATACATTTGGTGGCACAACAGCTTATGAAGAACCAGGGCCTAGTGACTTACAACTCTCAACCATTTCTGTGTGCATGTCTGCAGGAATGTAGGGGACCTACACTTTATTGTCGAATCCGAACGGCCAAGTGAGCGGCACTTTTCTATGAAAAAATCATTTTTTTTAGTTTTTAGGTGGTAGAAGCTTGGAATTGAACCCCACTGGCGTGACAGTTCAATGCACTAACCCCGGGCTACTAAAATGACATTTAATTTTATTGTTTGGATAAAAATTGAGAAGATCATTGAATATGTACAATGTAAATATTTAAATAAAATTATTATCTACTCAAACTCAATAATGTAAAATTTTGAAAGAAAAAACTGCGGCCAAATTCTCGCATCAGTAAAGTTCCTTAGGTCACTGAATTATTTCGATTGGCACTACTGTTTACAATGTATTTTAAATGAAACAGTAATTCCAATGTAAAATATTTAAGTAACGTATGGCCCACTCGTTGGTAAGGGAATTCGGCACCTGTTTATTTTTGTTTTAAAATTTTTGAATTTGAAAATAATTTTTACAAAAACTGTTCACTAGAACTAATTGGCCTTCCTTCGTAAAATGAACGAAAATTTTAGTTATATACACCAATTATTTTTTGGGCGTAGCATCTTCTGGACTACGTTTTCTGGTGTGATGTCATCAATGTTGTTTCTCAAGTCTTGGCGTTCGTTTTGCCATCTATTGCAGGCAAAAAACGTGTGATGGGCATCGTCTGTTAGAGAGTCTTCATACCGACAGGCTGGGTTGTTCCTTATTTGCCGATCTTGTGGAGGAAAGCGTTGAAGTATCCGTGGCCGTTGAGAAACTGGGTGATGTAGTAGTTTACCTCACCGTGTTTCCGGTCGTTCTAATCTGCTACGTTCCTGATCAGCCAAGCCGTCCAGCGTCCTCTGGTTTCCGAGTTCCAGCGCTCTTGCCACTTCTGTTTCATGCGCTCCATTGCTTGTTCGGTTGCCGCTTCAACTCCGATTTCCACCTTTTTGTCGTGGACGTACTTCCTTTCTGCCGCAAGGAGATCAATGGGGGTCATTCCTGCGACAACAAGGACGGCTGGTTCCGACATCGTTCTGTAGGAGCTTGCGACACATAGAGCTCCACGTCTCTGCACTGCTGCCATCTGCTTTAGGTACTTCTCCTGCCGAATTGCGTCTGCCCAGATCTAGCATCCGTAGAGGAGAATGGAGTGCGTGGTCGACATCAGAAGTCTTCTCTTGCTGGCAGTTGGACCACTAACGTTTGCCATCAATCTACTCAGTGACGTGGTTACTTTCGCCGCTCGTTCCGCCGCATTTTTTATCTGGTGCCAGAATTTGAGTTTCGTATTAATCGTCACTCCCAGATACTTAACTGCGTCTTTGCTTCTAATGACTTTAGGGCCGACATGGAAATCTATCAGGGTGGGGAAGAACTATCTCCGTTTTCTCTGTAGCCAGACAGAGACCGTGTTCATCCATCAAAAAATTTATCCGTCGCATGACCTGCTGAAGCTTCCTTTGCGCGCTTTCGGTGACTTTGGCCGTAATCACCGCGGCGATGTCGACTGCGTAGCCTACCAGGAAAGTATCTTCCGGCATATCCATGCGAAGAATGCCATAATAAGAGATATTCCAGAGGTCGGGCCCCAAGATTGATCCCTGCCCTGCTCCGGACGTGATTTGTTTACGTCGTTGACATTCTGTTGTTTTGTAGACCAGCTCCCGGTCCTTGAGATAATCGGTTTAGATAGTGATATTGCCGATACTTTATTAACCAGTGATAATTTAAATTTAAGCTAAGACCATAATCTAAAGATCAATTTAAATACATAGAGTTCAACATATTCGGCTAAGAATTTAAAGGAGTTTTGGCTTTGAAAACTAATTAAGACTTTTGGTCTCAGTTTTTCAATGTTGAGTTAAATCAGAAAACCAAAGGTTTATGCAATGAAATCATATTTTTAAAAGAAGCCTTCAAGGTTATACAGAGAAAATAATTTTGTTTTATATTTGGTTTAGATAAGTCCACGGAATTATACTTACTTCGAAACAAATTTCTACCCCCTTGTCGCTTATATAATTGCATTCAATTTTATTGTTTTTTTCACGCCTGGAAAAAAAGCTATTTTTTTGTATAAAAATTTCACATCGATTCGATCTATAAACTAAGCTTTAATAATAAACCAAAACAATAAAAAAAAAAAAGGTACAAAAAAATTCACAAAGTAGGTACCTAACAAACTTAACTCAATTATCCTAAAATAAAAGTAACGAAACAAAAATAAAAAAAAAAAATCATAAAAATATTAACTTCTCAGAGCGTTTTAGAATTAGATTAAAGTAGAAGCTTAATTAAAACAAATATATGTTCATAAAATCGATATTAAAAAAAATGACCAAATATGGAATGCAAAATGACAATGTGACCAAGTGAAAAAATAATGACCAAATTCGTGAGTTAAATGTTGATCCGTGGTTCAGGATTTTTAATTCACCGATTTCGGCGGATTAACTGAGGCTTAGCGATCGTTTAGGCATGTACTTAGCTATCATCACATACTTGAACCATCGTTGAACCACAGTTAATCCGCCGAAATCAGCGTAATAAATTTTCTGAGCCACGGGTCAAATGTTGCACCACGATTGTACAACTGGCCCTTAGAAAATTTTCTATAAACTTTAAGGACGTATATTTTTATCGGACCTACTACGTTCCTTTCTAGTACTAGCAGTATCAAACTTACCATTAAAAATTAACAAAAAAAAAAAGTGGTCTAAGCGTTCATGCGTCTATGCGTTTGTGCGTTCACTGTTTTCACAGCTTTTACCGATTTGCTCTAAATTTTATATAGAGAACTTTTGTGTGTACAGCCCTAAAATAAAAGAGCTTATTCGTATCTACGTCATCGTGATTTTATTTTTGATGACAAAGTTAATAGAGCAATCCGAGATACGACACGAGAAATATCTTGGTTCCATCTTAGACTGCATCAAAAGCATACCGAGACGAGATCATGTTTTTTGTAGATAGTCTCAGTAGTCCTGGTGATGTGGGCTTTTTTACTGGCTGAACAGAATAGAATGACGGAACTGAAGCCGCAGACGGAACTGGAAGAGCTGTCAAAATGTGTCGTACGTCATTTTTTTTACATGTCCACAATGGAGCTGTACAGCTTTGAAAGTATTTTGAAGAAAAACAAAAGAACATTCTTGTGTACAAGCTCAGAATTCACATTTTTTGTTTCCAATAATTTTCCTTTTAATAAATAATTTTTTTCGCGATACAAATAACCACAATATTTTTTTCCGACCCAAAAAGTTGTTTTTATTCTCCATACAATTTGAAACGTCAAAAGTGCCGTACGTGAAAAGTTAAAAGTTGGTGAACTCTTCCGTCTGCGTCTGCAGTTCCGTATGCGTCTACGTTCCATTGTGTTCGCAGCATTGAATTTGCGTGTATTCAATATTTTGACAGCTATTCCAGCTCCGGTTCCGTCACCATTCTGTTCAGTCAGTTAAATTAAAAGAATTGAATTTTCAACTTTCTATAGATATAGATTCAAATTCCATATTTTTATAATTCAACCACAAAAACATAGAATGACGAAATGACGAAACCGAGACCGATGCTGATACTGAGAAGGCACTGACATTTTTCGAATTTGACCTATAAAAGTCTCGTTGAGCCTCTTGTAGTAACCAACTTAAACAGAAAACATTTCTATGAACGTAAGTTATACCTTTATCATTTTGTATAAAAACCTTCCAATTCAAGTAACCAAATAAAACAGATATGATAAGTCAGCCTAGTTTAATAAACTTTGCTTAAAATTAATACAATTTAAAGCAAAATGCCAAAAGTAATAATGCAAGTTGCAAATTTACGTTACGTTTTCCCTGATGCTAAACGTACTATTCCCAGTAATAGCCTGATGAGTTATTAACTTGACTTCTTCTCTCCAATAGTTCATTCGTATGGTACAAGTACAAGCGAGGAAAGGACTATCATCAGTAACTGGCTCACTCTCGGATCAGGATGTGTGTTGTTGTCGAATCGTTTGTTCACAGCGATAAACTGGTACAACTTCCAGAGTCAGAGGAAACACAAGATGTTCAATGAATTTGCACGCAGTTGGATCATAGAGGCTGTTGTACATGCTGGTTGCGCGCGGCCCAACTCCACCACTGCCACCATATACTGCGGGATTGGAACAGACGGACGACCGACGGCTGTTTCAACCATTCATTGATATCCAAGGCTCCCACTGTGAGCACACAGCTTAACATGAAGAGATCTGTTCGCGAAATCATAACATGGATCTGTACATTGTGCAAATGTTTGCCGGTCGCTATGTCGAATCGAATCCCAAGTCGATGCCTACGAAGCAACCTATTGACATCCCCAAAAGCAAACTATCAAATGCCTAGCGTTCAGCCATTCCACTGCACCGCACCGCGTCGTTGTCGTCGTCTTAGTCCTGATCACAGTTGGACGCCGATTTCTATAATACTTTCTGTTTAATCGCAGGCCAAATCAAAATCGATATGCGTTGCAGTCTCATTCCCCATCGTGGTTACTGCAGATGCAGACGCGCCGGCAGAATCCAAGAAATCGAGCGCTCAACAACATCGCCTCGGAATACCAATGTGTGTGCGATAATCTCGGTCTTATCAGAGGCCATATAATAAATGCTGTACAATCTTACACTTGCTAGCCTTGAATACTACAACGGTAGGTACACGCTGCCAGAATGCTCGCTCCCAACGTGCCTTGCACCGTAACTGACTTTTTGGGGAGGGAGAGATCAAACAATGTAGTCACCTTCGTAACTCGAGTTCCAGAGAGTTGGATTTGTTGTTTGAAGAGGAAACCAGCATCCCAGCTGCCCATGGGGCTTCATAAATGAAGAAGTTTAGGGCATTGAGATCATTGCAATAAGGGATTTAAAATTTGAAGAAAAATCCAAATAGTCTGGGAAAGGAAGTTGCGTTTTATGAATAAAGGTATGAAATGAAAATCCATTATGATATCGACGCAAAAATAAAATTATGCACATTTCTTGATTTAACATTCTATATATGCAGAGTTACTTTTATTTACATGAATTACAGGTGTACGCACAATTTTTAAAAAGAAATGATGCCGAAATTATACCAAATTCCAAAATTCATTATAAATAATTAATTAACATTGAACACGTGAAAACCTAAAGCTAATTAAAATAAATGATTTGATTGTTTTGTTTTTTTTTTTTTTTATAGGTATCACGTCATAAACACGAAAACAGTAGTTAACTCTTTTACAATCATCGCATGTGCGATTGCATAAATACCAGATTTTTTTAAATAATCAATTTTATCTTTAGTGGACCCGAGAAGATTCTTAAGCTTGTTATTGCGGTAGATCGATATTGTAATCGCGGATTTTTTTTTGAAATTTTATTTGTAACTTCCGGCACATATGTACGTCGTTGACGAGCCATTCATTTCACTTTTTTCCGAGTTTCGAGAAAATAGTGTTAATAAATTTGTAATAGCCGTGGCGTGATGGTTAGAGCGATGGACTGTCATGCCGGAGGTCTATGGTGCGATCCCCAGCCTCGCCACCTATATTTATTTAAAAGAAAAAACGGCTACTGCCTCTTGCAAGGAATTGACAAATCCTCCAAGAGTATCTCCTGTCACAGAAAAGTGCCGCTCGTTAGTCGTTCGGATTCGGCAATAAACTGTAGGTCGCCTCCATTCCTGCAGACACGCACACAGGAATGGTTGAGAGTTGTACGTCACTAGGCCTTAGTTCTTCATGAGCTGTTGTGCCATCAAATTTATATATTTTATTTATTAAGTGTTAATAAATTTGATTTTTTGATTTTATTAGAATGTTTTTATATAATTTTGTCAACTAATTTATTACTATAGCCATTCATATACGCCACTTTTTTATATTAAAATGTGAAATTGACCTTGTATTTTGGATCAGTGACGATACAAAATTCGTTCAGTGTGAAAATAAAACTTATTTTTCGGGTTAAAAGCCTCTCATTTGGCAAAAATTTTGGAAAACTCCCAAAAGTTGCTGGAAGTTGCTCGGAAATTGCCTAGTGGGCGAGGGTAAGCAACAAAAAGTTGCCGGGAAAAAAGTTCCACGAGCAACTCCGAGCAACAAAAAGTTGCGCAACTAAAAGTTGCCTAGTGGGCGATCTCCCATATAAGCTATAATTTAATTGGATTGGGAGCAACAAAAAGTTGTTGGGGCTAGCAACAAAAAGTTGCCTAGTGGGCGATGGGCCTTAGTTATGGGTTTTGACAAAAAAATTGTTAAAATTTGCAAGAAATTTCACGTTACCAAACAGACTGAATATTGTCAAATCTGTCAATCCTCTGACAGTAATATAAATTGATGTGTTTAGGCCATTGTTAGATACCTAAATATTTCTTTAGATAGTCGTCTGACAATGCCTGATAATGACGATTCTGGCTGGCAATATTTTCAGACAAAATTGTAAGCTCACACGGTAAGATTTTTTTTACTGTCGCAGGTCTGTCAATATGTTTGATCTACCAATCATTTATTACTAAGGTAAAGTCTTCCTTTGAAATTGAAAAGGAAAAAACAATGAAAACGATATTGGTATATGTAACTAGCTGATTTCAGCTTGGTCCATGGGTCATCTCTTATCACATTCCTTGCAGCGCAGAGTAATATTCTGAACCCGTTTATAAACCATAGAAAACTAAATAAATTTTAAATAATAAAATAAATTATATTTTTAATAGAGGCAAACCTTAAGCTGTGTAAATAATGAGATTAATTGACGTACGAACACAAAATAACAGCTTAATACCAACAAAATTAATACATATAAACTTTTTATTTAGTGAAAAAATACATTAATTTTTCTCAGGTAAACAATGAGGCTAATGTAAAATCCTGTCATAAATTCTTTATTATCCTTTAAAAGATATCCATAAAATATTTTATGAGTGCCATAAACAGCTCAGCGTCGGTATCAAGTATATTATGGAATGGAACTTCCCTTATTTTCTCGAGAACATTCAATTTGAACACGAGAGTTAAAGCATATTTATTATGACGAACTACCCACCCATATTCTGTATAGAAAAGGATACTAATAAACATTTGGTTTGCTGAATATTAATGTTTGTATATGAACATAAACCATAATATTTTTCTCGTTTTTTTTTTTTTGGTATTTTATTTTTGTTTTTGGTTTCGGCTATTTTCGCTCGTTAAACCGTCAACATTTTAATAACTCTATACTCGCACTTATAAAAATTGAAGGCAACTCCACTCAAATGACCATCACAGTTTTATGCCATCGTAAAAATGAAACCAATATTTCACCATCATTTTTCTGTTCCCTTCTTTTAAGCTGTGACTTTGGATGAAATAAACACTTTCTGAAGACATTGTTCGTATAGTGTTTCGAGGTCCAGTAAACAAATTGGCAAAGCATACAAATTGTAATTGTCTATACTGAGAGTTGGGGACATCTGAGGGCAGCTTTAAGCAGAATGCTTTTAAACGATATTAATATTAATTTTAAATTAGTTAGGGTGACCTAACCTAAAATGGGAACCATAAGGAAAATGCTCTTGTTGAAAATTAAATAGAATACACAAATGCGCTTACGATTTTTAATGTGTCAATTTTAAAAAGGAACTTTTGGATCTCTAAATCATTACGATTTTTACGAGATTAAATAAAACTCGTTTTTGCGTTCTTTTCTAAAATCCAAAATTCAAACACTTGTTCCAGCTTTTTAGGGCTCTTCTAATTTCTTCCAGGCTTTCGTATATTTTTGCTAGCTACCTATACAATTTTCAACAAAAACTGTTGTGCGGCGGGATAAATTTTTTCAAATTTGAAGCTGAAGCTCACAGGCACGCCATTTTTATTTATTCATGGTTTGCCTACCTTCTAATTTCAGTTATAAAATCCCATAGTTATATTTTTGAAAGACTTACTTCAGAATTTGGTGGTTTAGAATTTGACCCAAGCACTCGGTACCTATAATAGGAAGGTATCCTTATTTTACCGCATCATTTCCGACCGACCCAATTTTTTTTTTACCAAAAAAACATTATAAATCATAAGCGTATTTGTATTTTTATCTTGAACTGCGTAATAATTGTATATGACAAGAAAAAGAACAATTTTTCATTTACAGTTTTCTGTTCGTCCTTAAAATTACAACCCAAACAAACAGAAAAATAAAACCAACATCAACATTGAACATAAAAAAAAAAACAAAATACAAAGGATATTATTGTTCATTTTCTAATGATTAGTGCGATACACGTTCATGATTCGTTATGCAGAATATCCTTCAGCGTTCAGTGACATTGATGCCACACAAACAACGTTGATACATTTGTGACTTTTTGTTCATAATCCTTGCAGCACACGTCTGTTTGTTTAGCGTAACAACATTTCGCACAGCACAGCGGATGCACGTGCCCTTTTTTCGAGGACATATTGTCAATCGCAATGATGATGATGATGAGTTGAGGGCGAGGAAGCATCCGGATGTAATGCAGTTCAGCATCCATAGGTTATAGATTTCCCGGGTGGAGAGGAAAGGCCCACCAAGAGGAGTTTCCTTTCGGTTTGTCATTTGTTTTGTGAACCAACAACAACGACGCACGATGCACTGCAAATGAAAGTCCTGTGTAATTTATTACAACTTCTCTCTCATTACAACATTATGGGGGTGTGGCGTGTGCGGCTTGAAACGCAACAGCAATACATAAGATACACGTTGAAAATTGATACACGCGTCCAATTCGTTGAGGGTGGCTTGCCACGGCGTGAAGGTGAAATTAATTACAGGAAGCATCCCATATTTGAGGCAGGAGGTGTTATGTTTGTCTAAACATTTCGAATCTTTAAGTGAAAACACTGAAAATTGAATTTAACAGCAATATTTCTGTAATCAGTGAAAAAATCAGTTCAAATTAAACAGAAACTAGTCAATTGCCCATCAGTTGGCTATTTTTAAACTAAATATTAACCTAATTAAATACAAGATTTAAAGCTCTTATTGAATCAACGCAAGTAACAAGTTTTACACTGTCCGAAAAAAATCCTCTTGGATCAACATGAAAATCAAGATAGATTGTTCAACTGATGACAGTCCAGTCAACGAAGGAAAAATAAAAATTCAAAAATGCATGTAGTCTAGGTCTAAGTAAATATTTTAAGTGGAAGGGGTGACCCCGAGGTGCAAGGTATTAAAAATTACCAGTCCAGGGTCGTGAGGGATTTAAGGTCCTCTTTTGTAGTTTTCCGTCAATATTTTTCCAAACCGAAAGCTTAAGCGAAAATGTCGACACTAAAAAATGAAATGTTTTATTCATATTTTCGCTAGGAGCAATGTTAAGGGAGATAAGGGGGTAAAAATATCAATAAATCTGAAAAACAATGTTTTTGCGTCAGTTTGATCAGTTTACCCTGAAATAACAGTAAGCATATATTTACTATTATTCCATTTACGAAATAACATAGCTCATGAAGAACTATAGGGCCTAGAAACTTACAATTCTGAACTATTCCTGTGTGCGGGTATGCTGGAATGGACGGGACCTACAACAGTTTACTGCCGAATCCGAACGGCTAATGGAGCGGCACTTTTCTATGACAGGAGTTACTCTTGGAGGAGTTGTCACTTCCTCGCAAGGGGCAGAAGCTCTGAAATATATATTTTTTTTTAGGTGGAAGAAACTGGGAATCAAACACAGACCTCTGGCGTGGAAGTCCAAAGCAATAACCATACTGCCACAGGCTACTATAATACGCTTGGCTTTATATTCAATAAAAAAAAAAAATACAAAAGGGGAACCCCCCCCACTTCCTGTCCAAATCTTGTGCTCCTGGGTTGGGAATTTTTGTATATTAACCATGGGTCAGCCATACTACTCAAAACAGTAAACCAGAATACATGATTTTTTGCATTTATTTGTCTTTTGTTATATAGATGGACTAAGAAATCGTTTATAAAAAACATCATTTTTCTAAAATTCTTTACCCTCAAAATTCCACCCAATGTCAAAATTTTCAACACGGATTACTTATTGTTTTGTATCTCCTTTCCAATTGGTGTAAAATTTATTCTCATCTGACATTCGCCTGATTTATTGTGTATTTATTTCAGATAAAGCTGTCAATTCATGCGCATATTAGTTGCTAGTATCCTTGTTCACGGCGGCGATTGCTGTAGACGTGCGAAATTATTAAAAGTAATTTTTTTGTTAACTAAGTCACATATTATTGTGAGCTTATTTGTCTTATATTTTGTTATCGGTTTAACTTTAAACGTATTTTTTACTCGAGTCATTAGAAAATAGATCAACCTTTGAGTTAACTAAAAGTATTTAGGTAAGCTCAGTTAAACAGTAAGTGAATTTTTACATAGTTCAGTGAATCTCCTTGCTCCTAATATGGAATCTCAGTGTGTTCCTAATTTTGAATAGTATTGGGAACCTATGCTAAAATATTTTTTTAGATGTTATTTTGTAATTTTTCAGATGGCACCAAAAGAAAAAAATTATGCATTACTGGATCGCACAAACTTGCTCTTGTAGTAAAAAACTGTTATGATGTCTTTAAAGAAAAAATGTTAAAAAAGTTAAAACTACCTACTAAAAATATTTATTTTATATTTGATTTTTTTTTTTTTTTTTGTTAAAAAGAAAAATTATTTAAAAAATTTTTCAAAGCAGTAAAATAAAAATCCTCTCTACACATCAAAATAAATTTTCACATATATTATAGTGTCTTCCATACAAAATCACGACTGGTCCATATTAGGGACACTTTTTTGAATGTGTTCATTTTGTGTTTTTTTTAATTTTTATTTATTTTATGGAGTGTGATAATTTTTTTAAAATTTCGGTTTTGTTTTATATCAAGTTTATAGTATCTTTATCAACATCTATTTAAAATACTGAATAAAATTTGATTTTTTTGTATTTAAAAATGAGTTTATATTTTGGTATTCCATAATCGGTGCACTTCCTCTATCCATTTTTTTTAAGCATTTAAGAAGATTCCATTTTTTTTAAATATCTATTCATCGACTGCTTTCACCTACGCAATCTGGAATATGGTTCTCCTTGGTTTCTCAAAAGAATTTGACTCAGTTCCGCATACTTTAAAAAAACTAATTAACGTTTTCTTCTTTGAAAGATCGCCTGTTTTGCTTAACAAGGAATACCTAACCGGAAGATCTCAGGCAGTTCTTGTAAATATTGAGCTACCTGATTTCCTTTTGTTGACGCACGCTGGCGTACCAAAAGGATCAATCCTATACATAGTTAAAAGTTAAATCTATTTGAGCTATCGGGTTGGCATAATTGAAGATTCAACCTCAAGAATTAATAAAGATCTGTTTCGTATTGTAGAATGGTCTCATCAAAATTTCTTAAAACTGAATTCAAGTGAATGTCAGGCCATTGTTGTGAGTAACGCTGCGCTGAAAACCTCATATTTTCCAAACATTGAACTTCATGAGTCTATCTTAAATTATTTTGAAACCGCAAAATATTTAAATTTTGTTTTAAATCAAACGTTAACATGAGAAAATCATATGTGCTCTGGGGAAAACACGGGTTTTGAACATAACTCGTGGCTTTTCGCCTATTGATACAAAAGTAGAAACCAAAACTCTGGTTATTCCTTTCCTATTTTTTATGGAAGCCTGGGGCCTCATCACGTAAAACCGAAACGATCGAACGATATCGTTTTGAAGATAGCTATCTTTATTTTTCTGTACAGATATGATAGAGACAGCAACGCCGAAAGCGATATCGTCCAATCGGTTTCGTTTTACGTGATGAGGCTCCTGATTTTTAGCTTTCCCTGGAGCGGAAATCGAGATTTTTTTTATAGCTCAAAAAATAACGATACTTGCCATCAATCGTTTTAAAAAGAGTTATTTATCTCAAAAACTGTTCTAACGATTTTTTTTTATTTTTTGTGTGTAGTGATATGGTCTATAATTCAGTGAAAAAAAAGTTTACCAAAAACCGTTATTCTCGTTAACCGCTCAACGGATTTTGATCAAAATTTTTGCTTAGGAGGTCCTACCAAGTGTGAATAATACTGCATACAAATACTGCATAAAAAATATTTTTTGGATTTTTTTCATGCTTTTTTTCCAAATTGAAATTTCCGTTCTTCAATTTATTAAATGGATAAATTAAATGGATAAATACACTCAATCTTTGAAATTAGAAGAAATTTTTACTACAAGAGCAAGTTCGTGCGACCCAGTCGTGCATTTTATTTTTTTTTTGTTACCGGCGAAACAAAGTAAACTTTTCCTAATTTGTTTCGCGTGCTGAGCCCGAAATCAAAGTCTGAAATATTCCATCATGTGACGTTTTTGAGATACCTATTCCCATTTGAAAATCATAAAAAAAATTCGTTTCCGCTGTTTTCGAAGTCATCTTTTAAAACGAGGTAATTCGCCCCATCGCGACTTGTAACGGTTTCTGAAATTTCTAATTTTTTAAGTTTCAATTTATGTGTCAGTGTTTAGTATAGTATTCACCATGTTTTAAATTATGTTTAAAATCTATAAATACGAATAAAAATTACCAAAGATTCGACACTCACTTTCACTTTAAGACCTGCAATTTAGAGCTGGTTTTAATTTGTATTAAATTCTTACCTTGGCTTTAATAAGATTAATTTGATAAATCCAATTCAAAATGCTTATTTATATCTGGTGCAGTTTTTTTAAATCCAGAGGCTCTGGGATTCCGACCGAAAATTGTATTTTCTACTTCCATTTTATTTTTAAGTCGCATTATTGGAAAAACGTCTGAATCCCTCGTATACACACTCTGGGCTCTGCCTCATCGAATTCCAGAGTGTAACTTAAAACTCACCTCGCAAGTTGTGTCAGCTTCGATCCTGTCGAAAGTAGGGGTAACATACATTGACTTTGGCTTGGCTTTTTCAGCTAAACATCCAATTTGTCGGCAATGGTGTTTGAGTTTTGAGATGTTCTTATTCGCTTGAGCGGTAATCGAAACCTGGACCCATCTTGGAGTTTGCTATATGGTTCTTTATTTTTTTTTTTTAATGACCAACTCGACCATGTAATACGACGTGATTTCCATGTGTTCCGAGGCAGTTTGCGTGTCGTGCTTGCTGTTTGCTGATGATGGTTTTTCGAATTCTTGGAGCTAACATAAACCAACAAGCCAATGACCGAAAATTATGTGTCTTGGCACCTTCTCATTTGTTAATTGCTGTTTGTCTTTTTAATTGGTCGATGAGGTCGATATTATTAAATTTATCAGTTTTTCATGAAGGTGTTGTTTATTTCGCACCTTCGGACTCACCAACCTTCTTCAGTACGTATATACCTAAATTTTTACTTTTTTCTTTACAAAATGACTACCTATGGTATGAAGAAACGTAATAACAAAACATAAGAGTTTGAAGTTCATGTCTTTTTAATTTTGTATATTAAGTTCAATTTATTATAAAAAATGTTAATTGAGTAGGAATATAGATTATATTACTTTTACACGCAAAAAGTTTATTGACTGGAAGAAAGGGTATTAAGACTTGAACTGTGCGTGGATTCCAGTTTTAAACGTTTACTGACATTATAGAAGAATTACTCTTGCTAATCGCTGTTTCTTCGGGCTAAGAAGGCATGGGAGTAATAAAGCCCTCTCTCAAAGAACCAAGAACACCTTATATAAGACCCTTATCATCCTGGTCCTGCTGTATGGGGCCGAAGCATGGACCCTGACAAAAACGGATGAGAGTCTACTTGGGTGCTTTGAAAGAAGGCAGATTCTTCGGGGGATTTTCGGTCCAGTCTGTATCGGTGGAGTATGGAGGAGAAGATTCAACAAAGAGCTTTACGGGCTTGTGTGGCGCACACAAGTGGAGAACGACCTCAACCAACTTGGAGTGCGTAACTGGAGGCAGCTAGCTAGAGACCGAGCTGGCTGGAGGGGCTTGTTGGTTGAGGCCGTAGTCCATCCTGGGCTGTGAGCGCCATCTTAAGTAAAGTAAAGACCTTATAGAAATCGTACACGGCAAGAGCATCAGAAAGATAAAAAAACATTTGATTTACGTTAACCTATGCCATATTTTGGATTTTTGTGATTTTGTGTTTTTTAGGTTGATGTGGGGTTTTCAGAATTTTTGATTTTCAAGACTTGTGGTTTTCTGGATTTTGAGTTTTACGGATTTCAGGATCGAAAAAAAATAAACAAAAATTAGGTATAGAATTGTCATTTCATATGTTATCTTTTGCTTGTGTACATGCCTACAAGTTTTATGAAAACCATAATCAAAGGGCCCGGTGGTGTCCAGCCAAGTTCTCGGCACTACTCCCTTTTAACAGGAACAAACTCAAGCGCTTTTCGACCCCCCTCTAACTTCGGAACCAATAATGTCAGAAACTTCGAACTCGTTATAATTTGCTAAGCTATAGGCGAGCACAGGCGCCTTACCACATTTCAACTCCCTAGCATTAGTGGTTCCTAAAATATAGGACGCGAAAACCGTACGATATTAATCTACTTAAAATATTTGATAATAACCCTTCATAAACTTAGAACTTGGCGTACTTTTAGATCTCATTACTTCTTACGGCTGACTTGTTATATCAAGGATTTTTTTTATACTTGGAGAACTTGGCTCTTTTTTAACATTTATGTTTTCGGTGTTATAATTGTCACATAATAAACTTTAACTCTTCCAATCACTCTGTCCACTTTGTTTATATTCACACAAAAATATGTCAGCTGAAATTGGTTTGCGGCTGATCTGCGCATTCCCAATAACGCCGTGAGATTGTAAACAATCCACTGTCCCCACAAATAGACTCTGAAATTGTCGCTTTCCGCAGTCTTAATGTTGTCTCATATATGTTTGTACATTTTGTAAATAATATGATTTTTTTTCGGTTTCACCGCACTACTTGATGGTAGCCGCAATGGCGGTGACGGTGTGGTGGCATGATTTCGAACTTCGAAGCATCACGATATCTCCACTCCGACTCTGCATGCCAGCTTTGTTAATAAATAAATCGAAATTAAACTGACTGTCAATATGCCACAGATTGGTGCCCATTCTTTGGGAGATCTTGTTGTGGCTGCTTCTGCTCTTGCTGGCCGTTGACAGAGAAGGGTACCAATTTGCGAGATATCGTATAGACTTATTATGCTCATATCCACAAAATTGGATTCATTTCGAAGCCAAAAGGTCTTCGCGGCAGTTTTGTTGACTTTCGTAAGAAATGGGGAATGATTATTAAAAATATCTTAATACATAAGTCAATGATAAGTTTGATTCAATTAATATCGGCTGTTATTTTGCCAAACAATTTTGTATCAACATTTATAGTAAGAAGGAGTTCTTTTTGGTGTAACTTTTGATTATTTTCCTTTGAATATCAATCAACAAGGATTTATTAATTTGTGTTAACAATCCAATTTCAATCAAGATTCACCCAACAAAAGTTGCATGCGTTGATTTCCAGTGTGTTGTCTTGTTTCAGAAAATTATTATTTTATACAAATTCATTCACAGTATTAAAATGCAGATCTTCCTAAACGAGGGCGACTTTTTTCAATTACAACACATAGGACATCGACATGAAATGAAACTCATTCAAAAAAATTGAAATCATATCTAATCGATATACATTAATCATCGTAATCCATAAACAATTTACATTGAAGAAAAATATGTGATGTTATAGATACAATGAATTAAAAAATTATATGTAAGGGTTTCTCGCAGTGCATTGTGTAAGCAAACACTATAGCGTTTCTTCCATTCAGCTCCAACACCAAATACCACGTTCGAAACACGAAAAACCACAATCGATAATATCGAATTTATTATTCCACAGGTATAGGTACATACCACTTAGTCCATCTCAATCTATAGACGAGACGAATCAACATTTTTTGTATACTTCATGGATTCACATTAACTCGGCACTCATCACACAAACACTTCAGCATCAGCAGTCAGCACTCATTACAGATTTAAATACAGTTGCTGCTTTTGTTGACGCATCAAGAGCGTTACGGTGGTGTGTAGTAATTAATTCGTTCTCCCATTCAAGACGCGGAATTCTCAATCGTACGAATTAAGGCTATTTATGCTATCGGAGTTCACTTGAATACGGCTGCTGTATAAACCTGGCCGACACTGATCACTGATCACCAATTGACAATACAAAATCACCTCATCATCATCATCATCATCATTGTCGAACGCGTCATGATCATGAGTTGCAGATAAATGCCTGTTTAGCACCGCGATCCATTCTTCTTTGGATGAAAAATGATTTGAGTTAGTCGCACTCAGGGTTATGTAAACATTTTTTTAACGTCAAACATCAAGTACCTACCTACCTGTATCTGTATATAGGGTAAGGAGAAAATATATGTGGTATAAAGAAAGAATAAGCGAGATATTGGGCCATTCTGATTCTGATAAAGAAATGAAAATCAATGAGAAGGAAGAGGCTTTTCAATTCTCATGAAGTTGAGTATGCGCATCAATTTTATTTTACTTTTACGTTTTACTTCAATGTAAAGGGATAATTATTGGTTTCATAAACCGAAAGACCAAACTTTATACTCCTACGCTCTAGCTTTTTGTCACACTTTATGCGAATCACCCTGTTTATGTAAATTATTTATGAGAATAGCTTTTGAAAAATTAATTTTCAAACTCAAAATTTTGAAAAATAATGAAAAAAAAATTATATCCAAACTAATTTTGTTCAAAATTTTACGTTATTAAGTAATATTTTTGTTTCTAATAATTTATGCTTTCATCAATTTTAAACCAGATTTTTAAATTTATTCTAGTTTTCCTTAAATTGGACTTCCATCCGTTATTTCGTTTCTCCAAAGATCTTACATATTTGTACTAACTAAGTAGGAAAGTAGATTTCATAATTTTCAATTTTCTCAAAAAACTTAAAGGCAGTTAGGCATCCAATTTTTAGTGTTTAACTAGAAATTGGTAAGAGCATTTAATATAAGAAACAAAAGTATTACTTAATAACGTAAAATTTTGAACAAAATTAGTTTGAGAATAATTTTTTTTTATTACTTATTTTTTGAAATAATTGATTTTGAAAGTCATTAAAAAAAAAAAAACAACACAAACATATGTATGCCAGCCAAGACCTAGGGTCTTGTAAATTAGGCAATGTTAGAAGGAATAGAAGGATAGGATAGATTTTTGTTAGAATTTTGTTGAGAAATAAGGTTTTGATTATCTCATTAAATCTCAGGGGTGGCGTTCAATTGAGGGAATATAGAAATGAATGCTGATGAAGACTGGGGCTCGAACCCAAACATCCAAATTAGCAGTCAAGCACTACTTCCACTGCGCCGGGGCCACTTTAAAAACTATTGTATTAAATAATTTGAATTTAAAAATCCAAATATATACAAGAACGGACATGTAGCTTTAAAAAAAAGTATAAAATGACACTTTCAGTGTTGCCGTTGTTTTTTTTGTATTTAAAGTCCATTTTTAGAAAATTTCACCCGCCGCCTAAACTGTGGGAAATAGACCCCCCCCCCCCCCCCCATACGATTTTTTTCTTGTCTCGACTCAAACTACACGTTCTTACTTCTTGTCATACCAGACTTAACCATGGGTTCATAAGGTCATTTGATTTTTGGTCTTGTTTCTTTAACTGACTATAAACTTTGTCAAATTGGAACCGACTCTCGAATTTTTTGTATTAACATAAGAGCACTTAGCAGTTTTTACCCGCTTACAATTTTGTTCTATGTGTACAAAGGTTTTCTCGTAATTCATTATCAATTCCATAATTTGTTGGCAATTTTAAGAATAATTTTTTTCTCAAAAGCCAACTCAATAAAGTGTAAAAATAAAAAATGTAGTAAAAACTGAAAATAAGAAAAGTGTGTATACGCCCCAGTGACCACTATTTTATTTGAATTAATTTTATCTCTTTTTATGGACCATCTCGTTTATTAAATAAATCTCATAGTTTTTATGGTTAAACTATTTACATATGTTGTGTGTATGTATATTACTTCTGTATTTTATTGTTTCAATTTTGTTTTTGCTCTATAGAACGAGTATTGGTTTCGTTAGGAAATAAAACGCACTACTGGGTCACACAAACTTGCTCTTGTAGTAAAAGTTTCTTCGAATTTTAAAGATTAAGTGTAATATAAAAC
Source organism: Epistrophella euchroma (assembly GCA_947049315.1). Lineage (NCBI taxonomy): Eukaryota > Metazoa > Arthropoda > Insecta > Diptera > Syrphidae > Epistrophella > Epistrophella euchroma. The sequence goes on from OX346247.1 coordinate 46,659,338, forward strand.
ACATATTTAATAATTATATATGTATTTAAAAAAATTCTTGATATATTTTAGAAAACAAAATTGGTATGCCATTTTTAAGAATATAATGACATACAGCTAAAACCATAGTTTCAAAAAAATTCATTAACCTATTTTCAAAAAAAAACTTTTAACTTTTTTTTAAAAATCGAAACAATTTTTTTTTTGAAAATATTTGTATGCAGTATTATTCATATTTGATAGGACCTCCAAACTAAAAATTTTGATCAAAATCGGTTAAGTGGTTAACGAGAAAGTCGAAAAAAAAAAAAAAACGGTTCTATAAATTGCGGGACCCACTTTTTTCGTGTTCTCTATCGATTTTTTTACGAAACCAAAACTTGCCCTATAGTACCTATATCGCAACTAAAAATTAAAATCGGGTAAAAACTGCTAACTGCTCTTATGTGAATATGAATTTGAGAGTCGGTTGCAGTCTGCCAAAGTTTATAGTCAGTTAAAGAAACGAGACCAAAAATCCAATGGACTCAGGAACTCATAGTTTTTGTCTGCATCGCCACTTTTTTATATGAAAAAAAAAAAAAAACAAAAACAAATACTCAACGTATAAAAATAAGAATTGAAAATAAGAAAAGTGCGTATACGCCCGAGTGACCATTATTTTATTTTAATGAAATTCATCTCTTTTCAAGGAGCATCTCGTTTATTAAATAAATCTCAAATTTTTTTTAGTTAGTTTATTTACATACATACGTATTTATTTTTTATAATCCTCGATGATCGAAGTCTTCTTAAAATCGAAGGCTCTTCCTTTTGAAATTACTTCTGTATTTTATTGTTTTAATCTTTTACTTGTTCTATAGAGCGAGTAGGTATTGGTTTCGTTAGGAAAAAATCAAGGTTGTAATCAAAGTTCATACTATACGATGATAAAGAAGTCCAAACAGTTGTTTTCGCCATACCGTCTGTTCGGTCTGTGCGTCTGTACGTCCGTGTTCCCCGGTAATTTGAGCTAGAGCCTAAACGGGTGAACCGATTTGCGTCAAATTTGGTACGCAGTATTTTTATGTGATTCCTTACATACAAATTCGAATTTTTGATTTAGCTCATCTAGAACAGGTAGCTGCCATATAAATATTTAGTATTTTTTTCAAATTTTCTCAAAAACTGTTCAAACTCTTACTTGCAATAATCAAAAAAATTGTATCAGGTTTTTGCCAAAAGACTGCAGTGTGGAGATAAGGTTGATTTTTTTTGAGAAGATGGTCTTTTTTTTCGAGTTATTCGCGTATATCGTACTGCATTAATTAATAATATAATATTATGTACATAGTATATACAACATACCTTTTTTAGCTTTAAAACAGCTACAAGGCTTCAAAAACTATCTTAGCCTTGTGCAAAAATATATTTTTTCCCAGCAACCAGTGCCATCATATTCAGAAGAATAAATTCATTGCAATATATAAATTCAACCTATAATAAGAAGTTAATCAATTTTGTCGACATCAAGTGATATCAGTAACAGTTTCGAAACAAATCGAAATCCAGACGCGAAACAAAAAGTACTTAGTAAGGCGGTGGTGGGCGTAGCTTGGCGGCTATGGCACGATGCGGTGTGCAGTAACTCACTTTTTCCATATTCGGAAAATTTATTGTAGAATTTTTACCAAAATTTTAAAATCACGAACCAAAACCGCACTGTATACAAATAATATGCCTTCATATCATCACCAAAAGTGTTGTGGATTCCAAAATCGGCCACCACCAAGTACTTAGTATATATTATACAAAACCAAATACCCAGCCCAACACTTTTTCCAGCAGTGTCATACTTTCGATAATCTGTTTTCGTTCTTTTTTCAAGTCGAAAATCAACATTGAAAAATTATTTGCCCATTCTGCCCATATGGTAAATATAGCCCTTAATATGTCCATATATACCAACACAATAAAATAAGGTTTTCACCTTAGGCTATTTAATATCTATCGAAATCAAAATCTTCAGTTTAGATGGTTGGTACCTTTTAAATCCTTTCAAAAATATTAAAAACTTCATCAATCTGTTCCTAAAATATCCTGGATTTTCGTCTTTTTATTCTATTTTCTTAGAAAAATTTGCGGAAATTACAACTCATACCTGCATTTCTGCATCTGCATACTGGATGACTTGTTAATTATAGCCTCAAGCAAACGTTTGGAAGACTTCGTCAATGCCAAATATTTTTTTCCGGCTTCATCAAATTGTTTTTTAGAAGTTTTTCAAAAAAAGGAATACTTTTAAGACAGTAAAAAGGAACCAAACAAAAATGGTTTTCACTTCAAGGGAGTTCTTCATCTACGAATATGCTATTGGTATGGGATAGGTTTATAGGCACAAACATATCCCTGATGTGCCGTTGTAAACAGTTTGGTATCATTAAGAATTTTTCGATAAAGAAAATAAAACGAAATACGATAAGGATCGCTCCTTATATGTGCATCTACTTATGCCGGTGGCGACAGCAGCCATTATTTCCCTCAGCACCTACAACAGCCTATATTGAATACCTACTCTTTTTCGAAATAATGCGCTCACATATTACACCTCCTTAGAGATTGGACAAGTTGCAACTTCCCATCTATAATATGGCACTATCTTATAACCCTCAAATCAGCTCATATATCTGTCATCAAATGTGGCGTTAGATAAAAATTGAACCTAATGTTGCACCTCATATGGCACATGGAAAAAAGATACCTCACCGCACGCCAGCCACGTATATGCCTGCCTGCATGCCGCCTGCCACTGCCGATGACAACGTTTATCTGGATATTGAGAGTTCGTCTGGAGGAAGAACGTTAATTAATTATGGCATCGAGGCTCGAGAGTCCTCGCAAGCAGATGGCCAATTAATTAGGTTAACATGGGTGTGTCGTGCTGATGTGAAACGAAAACGCTCTATCCCTATATAATGTCGTTGAGAGAGTAAATTGTGCCTATGCGACAATTTATTGTTTTTATGAGTTTCAACACTACTTGCAACAACCAATACAAAAACAAAGGAACAACAAGGGCTCCATAGAGTGGTTCAGAGCATCCCAGAATTGACTATACCAGGAATTATAATAAAAGTTATTGCAGTTCATTCCTTGGGCTTCGTCACCATCGAAATTATATGACGACCATGCTATATGCTCAAAGCTAAGAAAGGCAATTTCTTTGTGAGGCATAGACTTCGACACCACATCGGAGCCGATTTAATCAAAGCACGATATTGTATTTATATGTAAGTATATCAAAATCAGAGATGTGCGAAGATAATAAATGGGAATTATCTAGAATAAAATACAAACAGGATGATTGTTTGGGTGTCTATGGATGGTACATCATTTAGCAAAATAACGCTAGGAGCTCAGATTTGTATAAACAGTAATTTAAACAAAGATTAATTGCATTGCATCGAAGATACCTATCAAAGGGCACGGTAAGTGCCCAGCCAAGTTCTCGGCACTACTACTTTTTTACAGGAACAAACTCAAGCGCTTTTCGACCCCCCTTTAACTTCGGAACCAATAATGTAAGAAACTTCAAACTCGCCATATTTGCTAAGCTAGGCGCCTCACTAAATTTCAACTTCCCAGCATTAGTTGTTCCTGAGATATGGGACGTCAAAAATCGCGAAAACCGTTACTAACTGACTCACTGACTGACAGATCATCAAAATTATGGAGCACTTCTAGACACCGTAGAATCTTGTAATTTCGCACATCGGTAGGCCTTGTGGTGTATACAAAGGAAAAACTCAAAAATTTTGCATATTCCATATAGGGGGCGTGGTATCCACCCACTTCCTTAAATTGTTTTCTGATTGTTGCAGAATCACGAATTTTTGTATAGAGGTAGAGCTTGCAATGTGTGTAAGGAAAACAAAAATTAGATTTGAGATTTTTAATTTAGGGGCGTGGCATCCACCCACTTTCTTAGAACTATGTCTGATTGTTATAGGATGATGAAATTCGGTAGAGCGATAGGGCTTCCAATGCAAGCAAAGAAAAACATTTAAAATTTGATATTTGACATTAAGGGGCGTTGTATCAACCGCTTTCTCAGAAGTGTTGTCAATTATATGAAGCACTTCTGATTGTTGTATAATTATGAATTTCGGTAGAAAGGTAGAGTTCATAATTCATGCTGAGGACAACTTAAAAATTTGGGGTTTATCATTCAGGGGGCATGGCATCCACCCACTTTCATAGAATTATTATTGTTTGCTGTACAATGATGATTAGTTAGAGTAATCAGATGGAAAAAATGAAAACTTGCCAAGTAAACTTACCAAATTTTAGTCAGTAATCATTAATTATGAAATTTCTCTTATATAATTTGGAGTTATTACGATATTACTCTACTTAAAATATTTGATAATAACCCTACATAAACTTAGAACTTGGCGTACTTTTAGATCTCATTACTTTTTACGGCTTACTTTTTACATAAAGGTTTTTTGTATACATGGAGAACTTGGCTCTTTTTTTTAACATTTATATTTTTGGTGTGATTTTTTTTACAAATTTTACTTTGAACCAAATAAATCTTTTATTTGATGATAAACATAATAATTACCTACACAGTGGGGTTCCAAGAGAGAGGGCTCTAGAGCCAAGCAATTATGCCATTTCATATTTCTGGCGTTGACAAATTTGCACTGGACAAAAAGTTATTTTTCTCATTCATTTTATTTAAATTAATTTAGTTTCTGGTTGATTTTTACTGATTTTACGAATGACCTTGTCCCCCCTTTTTTTCGAAAATCGAAGTTTTAAAAAGTTTTCCAGGTTGTCATTTTGCCAATTTCAATTTTTTTAATTTCTAAAATGATAAAAAGGTGTTTTTTTTTAAGCCTTAACTACATTGACCACTTTTTGCAAAATTACAAAAGTAAACAAATTTTTTTCCCGCTAGCGCAGTTTTTTTGTGAAAAAGGATATCCAGTGAGAAAAACTATCGCAAAATGAGTTTGAAAATTTTCACTTTTGTAATTTTCACTTTTTTGGCGTATAGTTCAAGCTTTAGTTTGAAATTTCCAATTTTCTGAAATTCCAAATTCTGAAAAGGGGGGCATTTTGTACAAATTTTTCATAGCCCTGGAACAATTCAGAAGAGCACTATAGAACAAGCTGGAGCAAGTTTTTGAATTTTGGATTACTAAAAAGAGTGAGGGGGGGGGGGGTGGGGGAAGAAGTCTAATTAAATATCGTTAAAATTGTTATTTGCTTTTAAAATTTGTTAATCTTTATTTCTTAGTTTGAAATTATACCACAATGAGTTTTTATCAACATTCTTTGAGAGTATATTCTGTAGTGGGTGTAAGGGAGCATTAAAAAAAAGCATTAATTAAAACACCTTTAAGTTGTTGTTGTCGTTCAAAAATTCAATGAAATTGACGGAATAAAGAATGGTCAAGTCTAATAAACTGACATTCTAGTATAAATAATACAATACAAATAATAATAAAAAAACATTTTCGTTAAAAAAAATATTTTTAAATGTATGTAATACCCTATTATTTAAAAAAAACGCAATATGACATCCAGGAAAACTGTTTTTGAAATTTTTTGTTCGAGGAGGGGGCTCAGAACAACAAATTTCATTAAATATCGTCAGAAATATATAATTCGTTTTAAATCTTTTATTTTTTATGTTTGTTTAGGAGATTTTTAGATATGCATAACTTCGTATTTATAGTACGATTTTGAATTTTTAAATTGTGTGGGGGAGAAGGTGCTTTAATAGCTTTGGTTAGGTTGTACCTATTAATTATTAATATTTTTGGATGAAGTTTGAAGATATTAAACACAAAACCAGATTTGATTGGAAAAACTTTTGAATTTTGAAAAATGGGGGATAATGGAGTTTCCAAAAAGTTCAAAAATTTGAAGACGTTTTTTTAAATTTTGTTTTCAGATTTAAAGTATACATTAAGGGATAAAATACTGCTTGTAGTGGATATGTATATTCAATCCTACATAAAAACTTCGCAATAAAATGAGTTTCGAAAATAAATCGCGTTGCAACATTTAAAGTTTAATACATTGTGGATTAATTGTCTGAAAGCACAATTTTACACCGTGTAAATGTCTCACTCAGCGAACGTGTTTTCATAATTAGTTTTTGAACACGTCTTAAAGTGGAACAGATCGAAATGTCATTCGCGATATCAATTATTCTTTTTGCATTTCATTCTCGTTGTAAACTTTTCTGCTGACGACACGGAAAATTAAAGGCTAGTTTTAAAGACTGAAATAAATTTTCTACAAGACTTTTTCAAAACTTTATAACGATTTTTTTTTATTGGCTCCTCACCGTTACATTCAGAAAAGGTAAGAAAAACGTTTTTTTAAAGACTTTTTGTAAATCCTTAACTGCTTTACAAATATTGACTGCAGGATTTAATGTCGTAAGACATTTTAAAGAACTATAGACCACCATTATTTCTGTTTTCACGTACCGAATGATCAAATTCGTAAAAACCAATTAAAGGAACAAATTGGGTGGTTCATAAACATTGTGAAATTGCCATCACAATGAAAACAAAAAGAACAATTTCTGTCCACTTTTTTCAAAGTTTTGCGTTAGTTACAATACTGATGAGATTTTATTGAGAAGCAAAACATCTTTTCGAGAAAAAAAAATTACAACTAAAATTTTAAAATTTTGAAAAAAATATTTAATTTTTGTTTCAATTTTTTTTTCTTCGAAAAATATGTTTTTTTTTTTCTTTTCAACGCTTATCAGTATTGTTATTAACGCAAAACTGTAAAAAAGGCGCTATTTTTAAAAATACACACTCTACATATTTAATTTTTTATAAAACAGTACAGAACACTTTTTGGAACCAAAAAAAAAAAAAATCGAAAAAATAAATATGTTTTCGAATTTTGCCCATAACTTTCGAAATTTTGAACATAGGAGTTCCAAAAAGTTGGAGCAATGTTCAGAAAAACTAGAACAACCCGGAAAAACTTTTAAAAAATAACGCAATAAGAAAAGGCGGGGTTCACACACTCCTTGAAGTTGATGGTGTAGTGGAGCGATTCGAATGTAAAACGGAAAACCGAATTAGGTTCACTTTAATATCTAGTTGAAAAATAATTAGTTGAAAAATAATTTGAAATGTTTAAATTCTTGAAAACTACAACCGACTCAGATGAACCTTTTATTTTTGATTAAATTTTCAAAAGATTCCTTTTACCTTATATACCTTTAAATATGCAGATATAGTGCAATGTACACAACACATCTTGTAATAGCTTTATAAGTACTTCTGTGAAAGTGCAAAAGAATAAGTTTAGTCGTTTTACCATTTAACTTTATTTCTGATTTCCCAACAAAATTTTATTTAAATGCCAAGGAAATGCCATTCAATTTCTTTCTAAGTTAATGGGCTACGTGCAAACGACTTGTACGCGTCGCATATACCCGGTTGACATTAATTTCCCTCGATTATTTGCTTTAAGTGGTGGTAGACATGTTAAAAATTATATTCCTTCTTTTAGATTTAGATTTCTGGTGGTAATGTGATAATTATGCTAATTTTCATCTGAGCAACCGATGTGCATCCGATGTCTCGAGTGTTTTTAATATCATCCTTGAATCATACATCAAATGATGAGATATATATTTTGCGGACACGCCATTATGTATATTATTTGATATAGGTACACCTTCTTTACTTATGTACAATGTACTTTCAAGCATGATTTGTTTCTGACAATAATAAAATCCTTGCTACTTTATTATCATTTTCCATTCTGTATGACTATGTATTAGGGTGGCACTTATTTTGGCAGAGTTCGAATTTCTTCCAACCCCTCCCCCTACCCCCCCACTAAAAGTGATGAAGCTGACTTAAATTTTCTTTTTTGTAAAATTTCATTGAAATCGGTTTACATTAACACCGTTAACACGTGCCACAGAGCACTTGAAATTTCCCATACAAATTACAGGTAGATTTTTAGTCTTTTACTAAAAAATTCCGCAAAACTGTTATTGTTGATGAATAAAAATGAAACTTAGCAAAATTCTTACAGACATAATAAAGTATAAAACAAAAATTTACATTTTATAAAAATACCCACTTAAAAATAACGATTAAAAAGAGTGATTTTTCGTTTTTATTTAAACTTTTCGTTTTATTGTGGCCAATTAAAGACGCTGCGGGTATATTTTTATTTTTTTATGAAAGAAATTCGAACATTGCTAAAATAAGCGCCACCCTACTTTGTATAAACTACAATATGTATATCAAATTTATTTTTTTTTTTTTTGAAAAATTTGAGAAATATCTTAACTGTTAAGAAACAAAATTTAAAAAAAAAGTGTTTATAAAATTGGAAAGTAGCAGGTACAGAAGACACCTCTTATAGTTACAACCAAGAGACCAGCCAAGTCGGGTCTGAATAGCGGGGGTGGGCAGTATTGTGTTATCCCACCGATTGAATTTGACATTCTTACATTATCTTTAGTAATATCAGTCAACCCGTGACCACGATAAGTGGAATCTTGTCGAAACGTCGGGCGAATACATTGAATTTATAATTAATCGCGGTAAGTCCGAAATAAAAAAAATCTTTACAATGAATAACAATCGCGAATATAATAGCTTAAAATCTAAAATATCAAGGAATTTCAATATCGTGCTTTCAGTCAAGATGGGAGAATCGTTTCAATTTTTGAATAATTCTAACTTTATTAAAGCGCTTTATTTTCAGTCCCTCAGCTTTTAGGAAATATAAGAAAGGAATAGGAAAGGAAGTACCAACTAAAAATGTAATTAGCGACGTTTTCATAAAGCTTCGTCAAAGTGGCAACATTTATGGTTATCTACAAATTTTGCAAATTTGTTCATTGAATTAAATACAGTTCACTTCCTAGGGTCTATACAGTTTATTTTAGTCTTTTTTTCTTTTCACGCTGAGTTTTATTATTTAATTATACGCATATTTCTCTCTGCCACATTTTTAATATCTTTTATAAGCCAGCCAGTGGTAGTTGTTCATCTTCAGTGCGTGATGCCTTCCTTTACAAGCCAATTATATGTCCTATGAACGTTCATGCCTCATGCCCAACATAAACACATTAGGTAGTAACTTACGCAACGTTACCAATTTTCCAAATACTCGTATTAAGGCTTGACTCTATCTCCATCATTCGCATGTGAATGCAATTAACGCGCCTCACTTCCTCTAGATCAGCGTCAGCGCTCTGCTATATAAACTGTGCAAAGGCGTCAAAGGCAGCTCCTAATATACAAGAACCAGATATGCACACTGTCCAATGGAGCATAATTAAGTCAGATAACATCATGCAACTTATCCAACATGCACATAGGTGTCAGCTTCTGCTGAGGCTGCTTCTGATGATGGCTGAAGCTGAAGGTGCCAAGCTAAGGTGTGCTGTTAAGACCATTGTGCATAGTGCTATCGAATTTCCACAGTGCAGTGTGTCGTGGCAGCGCGATGCGGCGCGGCGCGACAGCGGTGGATGGTGTGTTGTTTTGGAGCAACGAGCTTAACAAATATGGATCGATTTAATGACGTCAAGTCAAGCCAAGCGTTAAACGAAGGCGTGGCAAGAGACAACTCGCCGCGTATTCGCATAGGCCACCGACTTACCTGAGCAATTAATGCAATTATACGACGGCCATCCATTTTACAAAATTTATGAGTGGTGTTTTTCTCAAAGTCTCAACTTTAACTGGCTTCACATATAGAGATACAGCAAACTGATTAGGAAGTTTAACTCTGACACAGGCAAAGGCAAGTCGAAGTCCCCCTGGGCTATGAACTGCGATGCTGCAACCTCTGCATCGGAGCGGGTGCACTCGAAGGAAGGTGGTAGACATCCTTAACGCAGGCATAGGAATAAAAAATAAACACAAAACACACAAACTGGGTGTACACCTCTACCAGCCAACTATACCAGCCACAAACGCCAGAAGCCATCCATATCCATCTAGCAATCTGTCGATTGGTTTGACGTGTTCCACCACACTATTGAACAGCCGCATTCCGCATTGTCTGTCATTTTATTATTGTCGTAGGTATACCAACAACGAAATAACAAGGTACTTCTATCCAGGTCTAGGGCTGCCAACCATACAAGAGTTTTATCTAGCCTTTCAAGGTGACAGTTAGCTTTCACTGAAAACCATAATTGAAAATTTTAATTGGTAATTTTGAGCCATTCAAAAGATGACGTTAATAAAAACCTTTTTTTTATTCCAAAATATTTCTACTGAAAAAAAAATAATTTTAATCATGCCCTGTACATGAAAAAACTATAATATTTCGATGATCATTGTAATAAAAGTCATTTTATGAGAAAGATTGTGCCACAATGAAATTTTTGTTGGCTAGATATAATGATACTAACAAAACAATAAGTCAAAAGCTTTATTTTGGCACCAAATAATCATGGATTTTGCTTTCTTAGGGCCACTTGCACAAAACGAACGGATAAATACTTACATAAAACAGAGGATAACTATCCCAGTTCAATAAATACATTAAAACCTCGTTTTTTAATTGCACGAACGGAAAATAAATAACAAGCGGATACGAATATTTTCTCAGAATCGCCAACACAATAACAAAAATAAACAAACTCGCTTTGACTTGCTTTCTCGTAAGAAATTCTAGGATTTGACGTGAGAGCTATTTAGAGTTTAAATATTTATCCAGAGAACAAGGAGAAATTAACTCTTCAAACGTACATAAAAAGAGAAAAAATATTTGGCTACAACGTGATTTTATTCAAATCAGTCAGATAGCTTTAATTATTTATAAATCAGGAGTTACTTCTGTCAAAAAAACTTCTGTGCAAGTGGCCCTTAACGTCTTAAAATCCTATTATCTTTTCTATTAATATTATATAGGTAAATTCGAAAGTTTGTATGTCTGTCTGTTTGTTCCTCTTAATCTCCGAAAATAAACGATTGATTGTATTGAGAATTGGTAGAGCGAGAGCTTGGAACATGAGGATTGACATAGGCTACTTTTGTTTTCAAAATCTACAACAGTTTACCACAAAACATAAAATAAAAGTGCTTAATTGTTTGAAATGTCAGATATTCTTTTTTTGAAAATACTGTACGACCAAAATTATGTTTTTTAGAATTCTGTATTTCAAAATCCTGTATATCCAAATAGGTATCTGTATATTCAAAATGCTGTAAGTGTAAAATTCTGTTTTCCAAAATCCTGGTTATGTCCGAGTTCTATATTTCGAAGAAAAAATTGTCAACAATATCATTGTTAAGCACGTACAAGTACAAATAGAATTTTTTGCATTTACTTGTACAAAAATTCATTCAAGTACGATCTCTTTAAAAACGAGTAAAAGACTTATTTGTAACCAACGTTTTATTAACTCTATTTTCGTGAATATATTTCTGTTAAACCTCGATATGCGGAAATTGTAGAATTTAACGATGAAACTTGGAATTCTTCAACAATATTGGTACAAGTCCGAAATGTTTTGTTTGCAGAATTTATTATAAAATTTGAATATTTTGAGGAGGGTTTTAATTTGACATCTTAATACCTATGATCAATTTTAAATTAAAGGTACAAAACATGAAATTTGGCCCCATTGAAAAATAGCCCCAAACTAAAAATGAAAATTTTCCCCAAAAATTTATATAAAAGTAACAACAACAAAAAATTGATAAGATTTTATGAATTGGGTCATTTCTCATTGTTTTAGGGCCTCTTATCATTTTTTTAATTTTTCAGTTAAATGTCAGTATGAAAAATGGCTTTTTTCATTTAGTTGGGGTCATTTTTTCATTTTGAAAATAGGGTAATTTCTCCAATTTTGGAGATATTTATTATATTTTGTTCAGGGTAGTTTTTCATTATGACCAAATTTACATAATATGTATAATGAGGCTTGAGTGTAGCAACTTTCCGAATTTTGTTTTCTTTACAATTTAATAGAAATATAGACAGTACAGGGAAAATTGTTGTTATATTATATTTAATTTCATTCAAACTTTTAATTTTCATTCTGTATTTACGTAAATCTGTATGAGTAAAATTCTTTATTTCAATATTCTGCTTTTCAAAATTCTGTATTTCAAAAAATTTTTTGTTAATGTAATCAAAACATTTTTTTAAAATACAGAATTTTGAAATACATAATTTTACAGAATTTTGACCACACAGAATTTTGTGTAACCAGAATTTTGGATTACAGTATTTTGAAATACATTATTTTAAAAACAGTGTTTCGACCCCAACCCTATTCAAATATAAAAACATAAAAAATAAATAAAAAAGTAAATAACATTTTGACGTTAAAATTATAATAATATTCAATGGATTGTTTTTTTTTTTTTTTTTTTTGACTAAAAATGGCGATATTTTTATTATAGTGTATATTCCTCGGACATGAAACCGAATTTTAGTTTGCAACCTAATAACACATATATGAATTGCTCTTTAAATAATTATTATTTAAATAAAAATATTTTGCTTACTAATATTACAACCATAAAGTTATTTAAACATGCGAAGCAAGGCGAGCACGGGCCTCCTAGTAAAAAATAAAATTTTTAAATGATAAGTTTCAATTAAAGGCTCTCCCAAACCAACGCAAACATTTGGCACGACGAACGAAAACAACAATAACAACACGTGGTTGTCAAACAAAACAACACGTTGTTATTATTAGGCGTGTTTTATTTGGAATCTATACATAGTATAGTAAGAAACTCCCAATAAAACGCATCGGCAGTAGCTTGGTTTTTATTTTTCACATTTGGTACTTTATTAAACATTTGTGTCGAAATAAAAATTAAATTAATTGGACAATTTTCAAGATGATATGGTAATAAAAAAGTCTTAAAAGTTAGTTTTTATAAAATAATTCATGAAATAATTACACGCACAGTAGGATTCTACTTTAGCTTTTGATCGGCCGTAATCATACTGGCGATGTTGTATTTGTAATGCATGTTAAATCGTACTGTAGTATGGATAGTTTTTCTAATAAAACACGCCTATTGTTTTCGTTCGTCGCGCCGAATATTCGCGTTGGTTTGGGAGAGCCTTAAAGCTACTGAATAATTAAACCATAACTCGAAATTTTGTAATTTCGATTTTATGAGTCTGTTATTTGTATTGTATTTATTTTTAATATTTCATTTATTATAAATTTATAATTTCATTACTAATTTTCATTGACAAACGTTGCATGTTTGTGCCGCCCTAGATAACATTGAAATAATCATGAGTGTCAAGTTAGCGAAAGAGAATTCGCCTATATCGAAAAATTATTTGGTGGATAGTTTGCCGTTACTTAGTTGTAATAATTTAAATTTTTGTCTTTCGATGTTTTCTATGTATTTTTGTTTTTTTTTTGCAACTTTGTCAAGCAGATATCAACTAAGCAAAGCAGCGCCTCAAAAAGGGTTAAAAACGTCTTTTATCGAATAGTTTACTGCCTCACATTTTGCCTTCGTCAGTCATGACCTAGATGTGACAGTTTCATTTTTTTGTCGTGCGATATAAAACATTAAAGGGCAAATTGTAAAGTAATAAACATTTCAATATTAAAAGTTTTAACCCCTTTTACGACGGGTGCATCTTAAACTTTATATGGATTAAATAATAAAATGAGAAAACATAGAAAACATTGCACTACAAAACTGAAAAAGTCACAAATTATCATACCATTCCAGTTTTTACCCCTTTTCCAGGTGGTGCCTAGCATACTTGATACCAATTTTGCCAAAAAAACATAGAAAATACCGAATGACAAATTCTTAAATACAATTACTACTTGCACGACTGAGGCCGCACGTACTACGATCACTCTGTATTATTAAAATTAGATAACATGGTTTAAAAGACTATGAAGCGTGGTAGCTTGGAACGAAACTAGAAAATATTGTATGCCAGGGGAGGGGGGGTCCATTTCTTTCATTTACAGACAATTTTCTAAAAAAAAAGAATTAAAAAAAACACTTAAAAAAAAATAATAGTAATATATTTATTGTAAGTAAAGGTCTGGGTTCGATTCCCAGCCACTGCCACCTAAAAACAAAAGTGTTTGTCGGGGCTACTGCATTTTGAGAGGAAGTGACAAAACCTCCAAGAATATATCCTGTCATAGAAAAGTGCCGCCGACCTTAGCCGTTCGGGATCGGCAGTAAACTGTAGGTCCCTTCCATTCCTGCAGACACACACACATGAACGGTTGAGGGTTGTAAGTCACTAGGCCCTAGTTCTTCATGAGCTGTTGTGCCACAAAATTTTAATTTTTTTTAGCTTTAGGGAAAAAGTTGTTAAGAAAAATTTAATTTTTTTATCAGAAAATTTTGAAAAAAAATGTGCCATCTAAAAAGTAGTAATAGAGGTCATTAAAGCTGAAGATCGGTTGGGTACACAGATAGAAAATATTTTTTTTTTAAGAGAGGATCTGTAGACATTTTGAAATTTTTTTTCAAAACTTTAAAAAATTGGGCTTAAATTTTTCCAAACGTGATTTTTTTTAAATTATTTTTAAAAGTAAGTAACATTAAAATTTTTTTTTAAATCAAAAATTGTTAAATGTGGTAACTCTTTTTTGGGAGAGGATCCCCGAACAAAATAAAATGTCATAAATAGAATGCCTTTTTTTTGGCTGTTTTAACTATTACGGCCATATTGTTGATTTTCTTCAAAGCTAGTTTTACTGAAAAACTAGTTCTATAGGGATTTTAAGATTTAAATTTTTCAAAAACAGTTTTTGATTTGATTTAGATGTCAAAATATATATGAATGTTCTAATTTAGATGTCAAAGTATGTTTGAATTTAATACAAAATTGTGAAAAACTTAAAACTGGAAACCCCTATAGAACTAATTTTTTTGTAAAACTAGCTTTGAAGAAATTCAAAAATAAGATTTTGTACTATTATCTGTGAAAAATTTAAAACAAAACTTTAGACCTGTAAAACTCGGAGATGAGAAATGATGGGCTATAAAGAAAAATATTATAATTACTACATCGGTATTTTGGAATTTTTAATGTGATCGATTTTATTTATTTTAAGTTTATTTATTTTACGAAAAATGAGTCAATCATCGATTTTTTATGAAGTTTTTTTTTTTACTGGTCAAAGAGATGTTAAGCATAAAAGTAAATATACATTAAAAGTGAATAAATATATATTGCTGATGTCTAACGCGTTGGGTAGGAAATCCTGAATTACAAAATCCCGAGCTACAGAATCTCGAATTGATATTAAAAAGCCTTTCGGGATTCTGGTTAGAATTCCTATTAGTATTTTGTTTATAAACTAAAGATTAATTTTGCTGGTTTATTAAGAAGATTTCATGAATTTTTCAAATAGTTTTTTTTTTATTCTCATCACTAGAGGTGTATCTTGTTTATAACAAAAAACAAAGAAGCGAAACGAAACTTACCAAGCGATCAAAAATACAGTTCATTGATGAACTATTTATTGGGATCATCCGATTTACATTGGGATTTTTTTTGCACTCATTTTAAACTGCATTAAAACACTGCGAAAAAATCGAAAAATCGTAAAAGTATCCGAAATAGCATATTTTTTGGAGTGGAAGCAATATTGAAAAATTTCATTGGAAGGAGTAAATTTGGTTGATAAATGACAAATAATACGGAATCGACAATGGGCTGACAAAAAGAGGGTAACCAATAACAAATGGCGTTATGCTCTTAGATTCACTTTTGACAGCTGAGGAGTTAGTATATTGGTCTCGCAATAAGGCAATTGGTTTCACAAATGATTGCTGTTTTTTTCGCTTTTAAGTCGTCCAAGGTAGGTACTTCGTTTGCGTGTCGGAAAGCCATCCAGTTATAAACAAATTCTTCGAACCACATATTCATATTTTCCCTAAAACAACGATACATCAGAGCGGTACACTCAGGCGTATACGCAATATTTTTTTTGTATTGTATTTAAAACAAAAAAAAAGTTCTCCATTGAATTTTTGAACAACAACAACAACTTAAAGGTGCTACCACCAATTGCTTACGAATTAATTTTGGGTATTTTAATTCGTTTTATTTTTGTTTGGCTAGAGATATAGCTATTTCAAGGGGTGCCAAGCCCTATCATCAGTCTCCTTTATAGTGGTGCTTAGCTTTAATCCAATTTTATTTGAAAAACTTTCTACACAGCATGCGGTATTTTGAACCCGCGCATCAGATTTGCTCAGTCTTCGGAGTACACTACGTACTATGCCACCGTTGACCACTGACGTCACAGGTCTAGATGTGCTGTTTGTTTATCAATTGCATTTGGAGCATCCATTTTTCTCCGAACCTTATTTGATAGACTACAATTCGTAGTACGTATCAAAGGGGGAGAGGTTGGAAGATCGGTAACAAACCAGACTATTAAGTTATTATTATTATTATTAGACTTGACCATTCTTTATTCCGTCAATTTCATTGAATTGTTCAAAAATTCAATGAAATTGACGGAATAAAGAATGGTCAAGTCTAATAAACTGACATTCTAGTATAAATAATACAATACAAATAATAAGTTCTCCATTTGTGTTGGTGCAATACGTAAGATTATGTCAATTGAAATATTAGTTTTCAAATTTACAACACGGTTCCTTAGAACGTCGCTTGCATTGTTTTTTTTTTACACACCAGACAACAAAACAAAAAACGTTGTTAATCACAAAGCATTGCAGTGACCTTAAATGGGTAAAATCCATTTTTCGTTTAAATAGATTGCATTAAATTCAATTTAATTTCAAACGAGTTTCATTCTTTCAATAGAAAAGGCTTGACCTTCGAGGACATTATAATAATAATTCTAGAAGATTAAAAGAATTTAACTTACAAAGGAAACTTAAAACAGAAAATTTTATTTTCTTTGAAATCGGCTCATACGAAATTCAGTAAATATATAATTTTAATTATTGTTCTTGCTGAACTTTAAAGTTGAAGGTTAGTTATTTCGCCAAAATCGTTAAGTTAAAATTTCTGAGCCAAAAATAAATATTTGAACCGTTTTTGTACAACGAATATAAATCAACGCTTATAGAAGAAATTCTTATAATTTAATAAAGAAAAAAATTCCTTAATATATGGCAACCCTTAATGAGTTTTGTTGCTGTTGGTGGGCTATATAAAGCTAGTGCATGATGGCTCTCCTTAACACAGCTCACAGCCACAAACATCAGAAATACAAAATAAAAAACAAGCAACAGGAACTTACGAAAAGGGAGGCAAAAATTAATAATGGCCGCCTCTGTCTCTGTCGTCGTACAGTTTTTCGTTTGGTGAATGTCAGGGAACAATGGCGAAATTGATTGACAAGTAGTGGCGCCCTCAGAGCAATTTAATGCGATGTTGTTCATCTTGCTTGGCTTTTGTTTCTGCGGTTTCGTTGGACTCTCCGTCCCAATAATGGTTATGTGGTTGCTCCCAGTCTCTTCGATTACAATCGAATAAGTGAATTCTGGATAAATGGAGGTTTGCTTCAGCTAAAAAAAAAAATAAAAATAAAAAAAAAAAAAAAATTTAAACAAAAAATGTCCCATGGTTGGCCTGTGGCTCGATTGAAGCTCAAACATGGCGCTACGGTTAAAGTTTACAATGGTCCATTGTGAGAGGGCACAATCTTACAGCGGCCATCGATCGATCGTTGCACGAAACATTTAAAGTGGCAAGCCCTATAGTCCATTGAGATGGTGTAGAAAAGATGTTGGTCGTTTAATGCGGTTTCGCCCTTTTTATACCAATTTTTATAATGATCCTCAAGAGAGAGGAGGTATCTTTTCGTATTTTGTTATCCTGCAACAAAAGCTATATGTATACAACACGCCAACAGAGGCAACATAAAAAAGAGTAATATGTATAAACCTCTAGTGGGCTATAGATCAGTTTTTGGTACTTTTTAAAAAAATTATTAAATTATATATTTTTAGATAAAACTCAACATAAATATACATATGTAATAATGTAGGTTTATACATACATATATTACATACAAATACTTGAGTTTGTTCTCAAATTGAAAATATTTGAATTTTAATATTCAAAAATTAAGAGAATTATTTTGTTTGAGAAACAAAAACAAATCTCAGAAAAATCTATAGCCTTGAATAAATGTTATGGTACCATTTTCTCAAAAAGTATTTGACCGATTTCGATAAATTTTATATGGTTGTGAAAGGCACAATTGCGGAGATGTGAAGAATATACTTGAGACACGCATTTACACACTGTGGGTCATTTTTGTTTTTGTGCTGTCGAACACTGTGCAAAAAAAAATTAAAAAAGCTTTAAACTAATAATTGTTTTGCGAACTTGAAATTTGGTGTCGAATTTCGACACATGGCGATACTAGTACTTGTCTTTTTCATGACTTAAGTTGCCCGAGACCAGTCAAAAAAAAAAAAAAAAAAAAAACAATGCGTGAATAGTTCGCACATGGTATTTTTGGACTAATTTACGGAGAGCCTATCATTGGCCTAGGTGGCTTTTGGTCTTTTCCAAAATTTTATAAATAAAATTGATTTTTTTATCAATTTTAATACCAAGTAGGTTTTAAATTCAAATTCAACTCCGCAAGATGGATAAACGATACCGAGACTAAGTTGTACAAAATCAAGACTACAGTGAAATTTTTCAATTTTAACGAGAAAGGTACGTGGTTAGCCATAATTCAGAAGCAGCGCAAGAGGTGTGCTGTGTGTGCCACCGAATACGGCCCCGCCTTTTAAGGGGGGCCGCGACACTGCAGGAAAAAATTAAAGGAACGATTTTTTTAATATGTTTTTTTTAGAAGATATTAAAAATTGTATACACGAGATGAAACAAAAACAAAAAAAGTTTTAAGTTTTCAATTTTGAAATTTGTTTGCAATTTTTTCAGTAGGTGCTGTTATACATTTTGCTAATACAACTTTGAAACAAAATTTTTAGTTTTTCATGGAAAGGGTCGAGCTATATGCTTTGGAAAATAAATAAAAACAGTAAGTTTCGACTATTGTCACATTCATTAATTATTTTTGGATTTGACGTAAAAAAAAACAATTCGTCCTAAAAATGTTCAAAGATAAAACCGCACTTTTTCATTCAACGTCATATTGTGTCTTCTAAAATATGGAAGCGGGAAAACCAAAAATTACCAAATTAAATTTGAGTGAAGAAGTCAACTGATTAATGCACTGTTCAACTGCCTGGCTCTACTAACAAAATTGAAACTTAAGCATGCTTTTTGCTTCATTTCGATTAGACCACTTTTTAACAGAAGTCCATGAGCATATGTAGCCAACTTGAGTACTTAAACGTGTAAACCCAGGATTAAAAGCGCTTAAAACAAGAAACATTTAAATTTTAAAATCAAATAATGGTAAAAAAGTGTTATAATAATTTAGCTATAATATATACTAAAACTATTGATTTTAGGCGAAGTTGTGGATTTTTACATACACATAATTTCTTTTCAAATAATGCAGTCCAAAACTTAAAAGACACCTCATTTCAACAGGGGCCCTGCGGATTTGATCTTGAGCAAACAACATTTTGCTCTAGTGCGCCGCTTCTGCCATAATTACAATTACTTACTTTTAAAGTAGTAGCCGTGGCATGATGGTTAGTGCGATGGACTGTCATGCCGGAGGTCTATGCATGGTTCGATCCCCAGCCTCGCCACCTATTTATTTAAAAAAGAAAAAACGGCTACTGTCTCTTGCGAGGAATTGACAAATCCTTCAAGAGTATCTCCTGTCCCAGAAAAGTGCCGCTCGTTAGCCGTTCGGATTCGGCAATAAACTGTAGGTCCCCTCCATTCCTGCAGGCACGCACACAGGAATGGTTGAGAGTTGTAAGTCACTAGGCCCCAGTTCTTCATGAGCTGTTGTGCCATCAAATTTATTTAATTTATATATTTTTACTTTTAAAGCTACATGCGGAACTTAAGTCCACCATTGCTTAAAAAAATTCATTTGGCTTTTCTTTGTTTTGCCTAGTCGTTTAATATTTCCTTTAATTCAAAATATTTAATTGAAAAATTTAAAAAATTTTTAATAATTTCGTACAATTCTTTTGGCACTTTCTTGTCAAGTTTTTTTTTGTTAAACAGTTTCTTATTTGACCTTTATTTTTTACAAAATATCGCCTAGGTGTTTCACTATTTCGCTGATAGATTATTATTTGACTTCTATTGTTTTGAAATTTTTTTAACTTCCATTAAATTACATGCCTTAAAATTACGCGCGAGATTTTAAGAACGTTAGCGTATGTTGCTGAACTACAAAAATGTAAAAGAAAAAACGGAGAAATAAACCGCGAAACGGTCATTTGGCACGATTAGTCTCTAGGTTAAAAAAACATTTAATTTACCTACTATAAATTGTTTTCAAACGCAAAAGAAACAAAATTCCATTGTGCACAGCAATGCACTGTCATTCGCGAGTACCACTTCCGCGCGTTCAGCTGCATAAAGGCTCTTGGCTCTCCCAAACCAACGCGATTATTCGCCGCGACAAACAAAAACAATAACAACAACGTGTTGTTTTGTTTGACAACCACGTGTTGTTCTTGTTGTTTTCGTTCGTCGCGCCTAATTATCGCGTTGGTTTGGGAGAGCCTTAAAGGCTTACTGAACTTTTTATAATTCCAATAATCGAAATAGGCAGCAGAATTTTTGTCTAAAAGTGTTTGTGTTGATCTTTTTTCTGGGATTCTGGGAGGGTCATGACCCCTATGACCCCCCTCCCCGGATCCGCCACTGAGCTAATTACCCATACTTTTCAATCTGCAATTTTTAAATGCACATCAATTTTTCACCAATAAAGCATTCTAAATTCAAAAGTTGATGAACATTTTCAGAATTTTGAAAAACGATATACTACATTGTTATATTGGCCCAACATTCCTTCTACAAAAATGTTACGTTTTATAGGGATCATTACAACAGGAAAGGCTATAGGAGCCGTTTTTTAATTTGTATCCACAAATTAAATTTTAATTTGATTTAGCAACCAAAAGAAGTTCGTGTGACATCATACATCAAGATAGTTTTATATTGGATGCGCTTCTAAATGGACGAACGTCCATTTACTAAAATTAAATGCCTTTCATAGCTCGAAAAAACAGCGATTGGCAAATGGTTCTTGGCTTGATCTCTGCACTGATGTCGTTTTGCGAGGTAAGAGTGCGCAGCCCAGGTACCTATAGAAAAAGTTCTTAATGGCTTTTCAGAGTTTTATTCATCTATCGTGTTGACATATTCTTTTCTGGATGACAGCAAAACCCATTTTCGTCACCTAGGCTTCTTGTGTATTTTATTTTACAAAAGTTTATTTATTACATTTTTCAATTTTAACCCTTTCAAAGTATATTAAAATACTACTTCCATTTTTGGTTTATTATTTTAAAATTAAATAAAAAATCAAATTTAATGGAGTTAACAACAAATATTTCTATGGTTGCCTTTTTTCTGTTAACCCGCTTCCATTTATTTTCACTTGAAAAAACAATTTCCGCTAAGAGTCCGAAATTGTTATTTCATTACATTTTTAAACAAGGTTCCTGTTAATATAAAACACCCTTTTTTCAAACCCCTTATACAATTTGCCCCAGGACCTACTAAATCTTGTTCGTTTAAAAACATTCTTGTATACCCATTTCTTAAGACTCAAGACCAAATCGAAACCGCCCTTAAATTAAAATGGCCATTATAAGCAAACACTTTTAACTATGATAGCACAATATAATGTTTTTTTTTTTTTTTTGCTATTTGAATCCTTCTCTTTGTCCTTAATTTGACAATAAATTTTTATTTTCTTCTGCTTTTGCCTTCTTAACCCTTAATGGGCTGTATTTTGGCGGTTTGGCTATTTCCGGTAAGAGCATCTCGCCCTTATGTTAAAAATACACTCCTGATGCTGTGGTCGCTACCGCATAGTCGTTTACTTACGCATTTGTGATGCAACCCTATAGCCTAGCTTAGGGTCGCCAATTGAAAAGTTGTTGGATGTTGTAGTTTGAGATTTGGAGTTTCGCTCCTTCCTATATAGGAAAAAGGATTCTTATAACATTTTTTGTTTTAATTTTTTTCTGTGTTTGGCGTTCGTGGGACGACCATGTATAATTAATGGAAAGGTATGGTTTTAATTTATTGGACATTTAGGAAATTAAAAACATGGTCAGTTGGCTTAATGTCTCCATTTAGGATTTGTAGAAATTTATTTTATATGCGATCATGCAAATGGCATTTTTAATGGAATAAAAAAATACCTTGTTTTTGTATGCTATAGGTGCCACGTTGAATGGGATTTTGTGTACTTTCAACGAAACGACGTTACAAGGAAATGAAATAAATTGTCTAAGGAAAATGCATATAATTTTGTAAGAATATGCCTTGAGTTCTTAGTTTCTATTTATGAAGATACATTTTTCATTCGCGCCTGAGTTAAATGGTTCTGAAAATCAAGCACCAAGTAAGTAGGCACCCATACCTTTTTACAGGCACATGCAAATTATGTAAAAATACTATCCTTGTTGTTTTCGAGTTATTTTCTGCGTTCAAAAGTTGTTTGAAGTACCTACCTACTTATCTAGTCAAATAAAAGTTAAACAGCGTCCTCTTTGATAATTTTAAATGAAACCCACATAAAAAATAAAATAATGTAAGTTCCCCCAATGATTCCATAAAATCCATTTAATGTTGCTTGCAACACGCAAATATAAATCCGCCGATAAGCGTAACATATGATTTCATATTCTTTATCTGCAGTTTTTCGCTTTGATTCAATGGAGGATGTTTTACATGTGACACACACACACAATATAGAAATAAAACCAAGAAGCGAACAATTTGCCACCGCTTCTTTAAGTGCGTCCAAAGAGCGTCTACTTACTTGTGGAACGGAGCGGAGCGGAGCGCACATTTCTTTGACCGCGTATCATGCCGCCCCACGTCGACATTTCATGTCGGTCGATTAATTAACAGAAACCCATGAAAGAGCTAAAAACAACCAACTTTACCATCCCATATCCCCGGCCCATAAAATCCTCTCTATCACAAACCTCGAACCAGTTGCCGCAGACCAGCAGCATAGTGACCAAGACCATGAGGAGGAATGGCCATCAGGCTATATAAGAGGTAACGCCGGCGAGTCTCGTAAACCTAACAGCGGCCATGATGTGTCGCTTGCTATATACGGCATCCTTGCCGCGCTTATAAATATTCAATTTTAATGGAACTCTTCGAATAAATTCGAAGCAAATTAATGATTTTCCAAAAGAGACACATGTTCCCGGGCATTCCCGATGCCCGGTCGCGCGTTCTACTTTGATCTGCGGATCGAAAGAAGCCGCTTTGCCCGCCGATAATCGAATAACACTAATTTCGTGTTGGATATTCTTCGCTTGTTTCTCTTATCGCGCCTGACGCTGGTCGTATAAATCAATCACTTCCACGATTTCCGCTGCCCGGACGGCACGGCGCGGTGCGGCGCGCGATGCATTTGTATGCGATTTCATATGGATCTCTTCTCTAACATGCTGCAAAACATCGTTAACAGTGTTTCTCTACTTGCACTCACTCCGCAGCTTTGGCTCCTTCAAAAACAAACAAAATGGCCGACGGATGTATTTTTTTTTTTATTTCGCTGTGCTTATCTTGATTTTAGTTAAAGCTATCTCCTTTTGCAAATGGCGAGCCAGACAACCAAGCACAGGGGGCTTAGCCCTCGAGAAAGTTAATAAAGTTAAGTCTTCCGTTAAATAACACAATCATCATTCGAAAAAAAAAATAATGAGTTCACAAGCGAACTCCATCCACAATGTCGTCCTCGTCGACGCTGGCTCTGCCGCGAAAAATCTAAAGGACATCAAAAAAGTACGAGTGCGCTGATTTTTTATTCAAGCTACCGTTAAACTAGTACGACGTCGTCAGCAACAAAGGACAATTGGACCGGCTAATGGTGGAATGGAAGGGCAGTTAGTGGGTGGTGGAGCATATACAAAAAATAATTCATCACGAGCTTAATGTAAATTTGTGACAATACAAAAAAAGTAACTGGATTTTTAACACCATCCCCTGTCGTTATTGAGGGTTGTACCTCGGATATGGAAATAAAAAAAAAAAAAAAAATAACCAACGACGGATGGACCATTTTGCTGTGTTTGAGAGTGTAAGTAAGCGTGTAAGTGCAGTCTGGAAAAAAATTTACATACAAATTGTATTCTGTGGTGGATTATGTTTTGATATGAACTGGATACTGGACATAACAAAATTAATTCAAAAAAGGAGGACTACATCAATCCAAACGAGTTTTTCCACCACTTTTGATTTTGTAGGTATAGCTGTTGTGTAGGAACAGGGTGATTCCAATAAAATAGATGACATATAGCTTGGGCGAAAGCTAAGGCTAAGAAGCGAGATAAAAAAGAGACCTACATCTACAACATAAAAAGGAAAGGCATAAAATTCAATAAAAATTACAACTCTTATTTGCACCTATACCTAGCCATTAACAGAGATACGTACCTTTAATATTTTGTGGAAATAATTTGATTGAATTACTGAATATGTTCGCGAATTCAAAAGCATAACCAACTGACTGAAGGGGTTGGGAGCTATATTGGACGATGATTTGCTAGTTGTAGTACTTTTGGATGGATTATCTGATGACTACAGGCACATAAGATCGGCTTTTGATGCTCAAAGTCAATACCCTGAAGTTTCAGTTGTTTGCACGAGATTGCTGGAAGTAGGTGATAGAAAAAAAGATGGCGCGGAACAACAACGTGCTCAGTGCTAAGCACTTTAACTTTAGCCACCAAAAGCACCAAAATAAAAGGCAATTTATGGTAAAAGCTGAAAACAATAATTTGCCTTACAATTCACAAAATTTAGTAACCCAGGTCATATGGCTAAGGATTGCTGGGCTAAGACTGATCAAATAAAGCTAACACAGAATAGTAAAGAACATTAAAGTGGTTTCATCGCGCAGGAATGAACATCACAGTCCGCAATAGTCACTTGTGAAGGCGCAACTCAGCGATTATGGTGTCTATATAGATAGTGGAGCCTCACGATATGGATCTTTAATGCATTGGCATAAAAAGCCATTGAATAACTTAAAATTTTCTTAAATAATATTTTTGCATTTGTATTTATTTATTAATTGTTTAAATGAAGAAGGAATAATTAATTACATAGTTTGTGGCTGAAATTTTTAATATCTTATTTGAATCACCGAATCACCCTGTATAAAAAATTATTTAAACTTAAAATAAAAGGAAAGTATAAAGTTGAGTTTAAAATTGTAAAGTTTATTCAGTAAAAAATGTTATGATAAAGTTTTTTTGAAACAATATCAAATTGTCAACTAACCAAATTCATATTATTTTTATGAGCTTATTAAATTTATATTACTAAAAAAGTATTTTTTAGTTTCATTCGTATCTTTTAGTTATAAGTATTTGTCTGAAATATAGCCCTGATATAGATAAAATATGTGTTTCTGATAAAAAATGAAATACAACTGATGGGAAAAAATCAAAAAGACTTATCAGCTCTTGAAACGAAACGTCGAAGAATGGACTTCACTATAAAGTTAAATAGTAATATTAACCAAACCGAAAAATAAAACAAAATTCACGACCTGGGCTTCGCACTGTGACTGTGGTATCAAGATCTTGAATGAAGCTTATATTAAAATTAAAACTTCCAAATCATCGCCCGAGAATAGTTTTGTCGTATACGCCATTTGAGCATTTTTGGGAAATCGCATTTTAAGTTTCACGTTTGAATCAAAAAGAAACAAACCGATAGAATTTTTTGTATTTTTAATAGAATATTATGTGAAATATCTCCTTTTGATTGAAGTATTTTAAGTTGTTGAGTCTGTTTTGGTTTTCAAATTATAGAGGTTTTTCCCTAAAATCATTTTGTCGTATACGCCTTGAAAATGAGTACTTTGTTAGCACCCCATACACGTACGCCAAAGTAAACGCGTGGAAACAAGTGTAAAGTGGAATTAAATGCAATAATTTTAAATTTAATAAAAAGAGAATTTTCAAAAGGTTTAGATATTATTAAAAAATAAATTTGATGGCACAACAGCTCATGAAGAACTAGGGCCTAGTGACTTACAACTCTCAACCATTCCTGTGTGCGTGTCTGCAGGAATGGAGGGGACCTACAGTTTATTGCCGAATCCGAACGGCTAACGAGCGGCACTTTTCTGTGACAGGAGTTACTCTTGGAGGATTTGTCAATTCCTCGCAAGAGGCAGTAGCCGTTTTTTCTTTTAAATAAATAGGTGGCGAGGCTGGGGATCGAACCTTAGACCTCCGGTAAGACAGTCCATCGCACGCTACGGCTACTATTTATATTTAGATATTATTATATTTATACTTATATTTAGATATTATTATATTTTATAAAAAAAAAATTAAAATACACACATTCTTAAAAAATAGTGAAAATTTTGATAAGTTAATGACTAATATACATACAAGGGTATATGGTGATTCGCATGAGGTGTGAAAAAAAGCTAGAGCGTGCAGGTTGGGTTGAGGTAAGGAAAAAAATTAATGGGAAGGGGGGTCTATTTCCCCCGTTTAGCCGGAAGAAGCAATTTTCTAAAAAAAATCGACTTGAAATGGAAAAAAAATAAAAATGAACAAAAATTCCTAAAATATCATGCTCTCCTTTTTTGCAAAGCCCCTATTTCCATTAAGAGAGTATAGTAAAATAGATAGATATCGTTATTTTCAAGTTTCCGAAAAACTAAAAGAATTATGAAAAACTTGCATGCAACTTGCATGCAACTTGCATGAAAAACTTGCATGCAACTTGCATGAAAAACTTGCATGCAACTTGCATGAAAAACTTGCAAGCAACTTGAATTAAAAACTTGCATGCAACCTGCTTGAAAAACTTGCATGCAACTTGCATAAAAAACTTGCATGAAAAACTTGCATGCAACTTGCATGAAAAACTTTCATGAAAAACTTGCATGCAACTTGCATCCAACTTGCACGAAAAACTTGAATGCAACTTGCATGAAAAACTTGCATGCAACTTGCATGCAACTTGAATTAAAAACTTGCATGCAACTTGCATGAAAAACTTGCATGCAACTTGCATGCAACTTGAATTAAAAACTTGCATGCAACTTGCATGCAACCTGCATGAAAAACTTGCATGCAACTTGCATGAAAAACTTGCATGCAACTTGCATGAAAAACTTGCATGAAAAACTTGCATGCAACTTGCACGAAAAACTTGAATGCAATTTGCATGAAAAACTTGCATGCAACTTGCATGAAAAACTTGCACGCAACTTGCATGAAAAACTTGCATGCAACTTGCATGCAACTTGAATTAAAAACTTGCATGCAACTTGCATACAACCTGCATGAAAAACTTGCATGCAACTTGCATGAAAAACTTGCATGCAACTTGCATGAAAAACTTGCATGCAACTTGCATGAAAAACTTGCATGCAACTTGCATGAAAAACTTTCATGAAAAACTTGCATCCAACTTGCACGAAAAACTTGAATGCAACTTGCATGAAAAACTTGCATGCAACTTGCATGAAAAACTTGCAAGAAACTTGAATTAAAAACTTGCATGCAACCTGCATGAAAAACTTGCATGCAACTTGCATGAAAAACTTGCATGAAAAACTTGCATGCAACTTGCATGAAAAACTTGCATGCAACTTGCATGCAACCTGCATGAAATACTTGCATGCAACTTGCATGAAAAACTTGCATGCAACTTGCATGAAAAACTTGCATGCAACTTGCACGAAAAACTTGAATGCAATTTGCATGAAAAACTTGCATGCAACTTGCATGAAAAACTTGCACGCAACTTGCATGAAAAACTTGCATGCAACTTGCATGCAACTTGAATTAAAAACTTGCATGCAACTTGCATACAACCTGCATGAAAAACTTGCATGCAACTTGCATGAAAAACTTGCATGCAACTTGCATGAAAAACTTGCATGCAACTTGCATGAAAAACTTGCATGCAACTTGCATGAAAAACTTTCATGAAAAACTTGCATGCAACTTGCATCCAACTTGCACGAAAAACTTGAATGCAACTTGCATGAAAAACTTGCATGCAACTTGCATGAAAAACTTGCAAGAAACTTGAATTAAAAACTTGCATGCAACCTGCATGAAAAACTTGCATGCAACTTGCATGAAAAACTTGCATGAAAAACTTGCATGCAACTTGCATGAAAAACTTGCATGCAACTTGCATGAAAAACTTGCAAGAAACTTGCATGAAAAACTTGCATGCAACTTGCATGAAAAACTTGCACGAAAAACTTGAATGCAACTTGCATGAAAAACTTGCATGCAACTTGCATGAAAAACTTGCATGCAACTTGCATGAAAAACTTGCATGCAACCTGCATGAAAAACTTGCATGCAACTTGCATGAAAAACTTACATGAAAAACTTGCATGCAACTTGCATGAAAAACTTGCATGCAACTTGCATGAAAACTTGCAATCAACTTGCATGAAAAACTTGCATGCAACTTGCATGAAAAACTTGCATGCAACTTGCATGCAACTTGAATGTAACTTGCATGCAAGTTGCATGCAACTTTTTTTGAGACATTTGTTGCCTATTACATGCAGAAGAAGAGAGAAAGGTGATAAACTCCTCTTTAGAGATATTTGCCTGTTTTTATTACCTATATGCATAACTTTACAGACCCTTTAAAACAAATAATACAAAATAAGCTTTAGCAGAATCACTGTGGCGTATACGTACTTTTTTATCAGCATATATTAGTTAGATTTAAAAATGTGTACATAACAGCTTTAAAGTTTCTCGCGTTAAAATTGAAACAAAACATAAACAAGAGTCTATTCGGAATAAAACAATCAGTACAAATTTGAAATAATTAAGTTGAAAAATAGTAACAATAACGGCCATATTGTTGGCTTTCTTCAAATCTAGTTTTGAGCAAAAACTAGTTCTATTCAGGTTTCGAGTTTTAAGTTCTGTACTAACTTTTATTACTTTGACATCTAAATCAAAATATTCATACATATTTTGACATCTAAATCAAATCAATATTTTTTTTTGAAAAATTTAAAACTTGAAACCCCTATAGAAATAGTTTTTTTAGTAAAACTGGCTTTGAAGAAAGTCAATAATATGGCCGTAAGATTTTCAAAATAACAACAGTATAAATAAACCCTATTATTTTAATTGACTCTCGTAATATAGCTTCTGTATCGATACACTACCAATTTGTATCAATCGCCAATGTAGAAAGACATGTCATGCTAACTTTATATGAAGATTTTGTATGAAAACCATTTTTTGTCCATTTTTGGAGAACCACTGCATATTTACGGCAATTAATTTGAAGGATATGGCATATCCCAAAGTTAATTTTGACCAAAATTTTAAAAGTGCAATGCTAACTTTCTATAAAGTTAGCATGACATCAATTTTTGGGAGAACTAGTGGCGCGGCAATTTTTTTCTCTTCACGGCATTTATACAGCAATTTCTGAGACAGTCAAAAGTAACTTTTTCGGAAGTTGTCATGCAAACTTTAAACGGCTAAAATTATGAACAGAATAGTAAACAGGATGTTTAAGATGTCACAAGAGACTAGAGCGTATAGGTGCGGTCGAAATCGAAATAAGACAAAATAGCACTTGTCCTCAATTTTCGACAAAAGATTATATTAAATATAGAAAAATTATTATTAAGAAAAAAAACTATCAATATCAATACTTTTTTTATTAATCATATTTTCAAATCAATTTTTAATTGTGAAATTTTTTGAAGAATCATTTTACAAACTCAATTTTTTCTTTAATTTTCCATTATTAAGTATTATTTTTATTTTCAATATTTAATACTCTTATTAATTTTTAGTCCACTAAACGCGAAATTTCGATGTCCATTTGTATATAAAAATTAAGATAGATAAATTATTTAATAAAAATATCAGTGATTTTCTATTACAAATACAATACCAAACCCATCTTGATGTTAAAAAAGGCCATTGTATCAATCTGATTACAAGGACATTGCATGTTTTTAGTCTTCGGTACTTGTACCTTACCTATCCGATTTATTGTTGACATCATGGGTCAGGGGTTGCTATTTATCTGCTTGATCGAAAACAGATTTTTTTATCTGTGGCGATCTTCGCTTGTGGAATTCTAAATTCCACATACTCAAAGTTGACAATGACGACTAGTGGCTTCACTGAATTCATTGTCCTCATTGTCAAGAATTCACTACGCCGAGGAATATCGTATTTGGAAAGGAGCGCAAATAAAATCGCTTTGCTATACTTGAAGCGCCTATCGCCCTATTTGCATTCGGTGTGGCGGCATCCCATCAAGTCTCGATAAATTGGAGAAAATTCTGTCGTGCTTTGGATTCCTGATACGGCAGCTCATTGTAGCTGCATTGCTCTTATATCGGTGATGTTTTTTTCCTTTTTTTTGTCAACTGTACATATAAACCCATTCTAAAGATTTCACAAAATGTGCCTGTGTTGCAGCCATTGCGGACACTGAGGCCGAGGCGGCACTGGCCTGGCAGCTAGATCCGGGGAATTTAAATACCGTAAAACCTTACATGTGTTCCTTCTCGATGTTTTGTTGAACTCTAAAGGCCACTTTGTGTTTGTCAGCATCATTTTGCGAGCACAACCGAACCGAGTGTATTATGTGTAATGTCGCTGCAGTCGCGAATATAAACACTGTCGACTTAATTAAAATTTATTTTGGAATTTCGATCGATGTGCAATTAATTCTCGATTACAGTCACCACTTGTCTAATTAAAAATAAAACTATTATGCATACAATTGCGGTGCAGTGATGTGTTGGTGCAGCACGGTCGGGGCGGCCGGCCGGCGGCGGTATTCGCTTCTTGTTTTATGTTTGTATATGGGTACATTAGCGTTTTCCATTAGGTGTACATTTTAAACACGAGTTTTTTCCAATGCATTTGCATGGCAGCCTTATTTGTGCAGATGCTATTTCAAAATATCAAAGCTGGAACATGCTTCAGGAATAATTTCCTGCAACTGTTTTTGGTATGACTAACATACCAGGTCTTTAAGTTCGTCGAATTAAAGTATATAGACTCCATCAGCATAAAGCCAGATGAAAGTTGGCAAACTATATTCTCATTTATTGGTTTACTATAATGGGGCGAAAAGTTTATAAGTGACTATGACTATCAAAGATTTAAGATCTACATTATATTGCAATCTCATTTGACTATATGACAGTGGGGTTAGATGATTAGCCCGAAACAGTTGCAAAGTCGATATGGCAATCATTGTTTTAAATGGGGAGAATAATGTTACGTTTTTAAATAATTTATAGAAAATGATTGTGCAGTATACAGGGTGTCCCCGAACTAGTTTTAAGTATTTTAGGGTGCGGTGTTGTTCTTGAGTATTCTAAGAAAAAGTCATTCCATAGAGATAGTTCTATCTCCAATTTTGACATCAATTATCGTGGATTAAAAAAAACGCTTACTTTGGTGTACTCTGAACTTTTTGTTTAGAGGAAATACTAGCCTTTGAAATTGGGTTTAAATAATGAAGTTGATACCTTTTCTCAGTCTTATAAGATATCCAGTTTCTAGACTGTTCCACTTTTGCCGCCATTGCTATTTTTTGACTTTGAGGTCGATTTTCTCGAGAAAATGCGTGATAAACATAACCTTTAACTATTTTTTTCTTGAGAACGTTACAATACAAGATCGTGAAAAACCCATAAATTTTATGATACTGGGACAGCCAAGCCGCTCTCAAATCTCTCGCGTCTGTGTCCACTAACTCTATCACAGTCCACGACTGTCGATCATCTCTGAATGAGATGACAGAACAGTTTAACATTCACCTCATTTGGGTTCCGGGCCACAGGGACATTCCGGGAAATTGCAGGGCTGATTAAATCGCCAAAAACGGAACACTTCTGCCCACTGTGAGACAGAGACACAACATAGGAACACCACTTGCTACATGCAAACACCTAGAATCAACAAATGCTAGGTGGTTACAGGGCACCACCTGCTTAGCAAAAAGACAAATATGAGCAGACAAAGTTTAAGCTCCACAATTGGAGTCATAACAGGACACTGCCTCATAGGTAGACATGCTATGAGGCTGGGGGTCTACACAAGTGACTTCTGTAGAAGCTGCATGGACGAGGAAAAAGAGGAAACAGTCCAACATCTTCTATGTACATGTCCGGCACTCTCCAATAGAAGGAACACCTACCTCGGTAATCCCCTCTTTGATAATACCAGTGAACTGGCAACGATCGACACAAGATGTCTCTCAAATTCCATTAAAAGCACAAAATTTTTTGTTTAATTTTGTAACTTTCACATTAGTAACTTTCTTTTAGTGGTATCACACTGGACCCTTAGGGTCTAAGTGAGTCAACAACATCTAGACGGCCACTCTAACCTAACCTTACCTATGATACTGGGAAAAACCTGCACTAGGTAAAATTAAAAAAGGGTTTTTTTGCCTTAAGCCTAGTTTATAGATCGAAGCGAAGTGAAATTTTCATACAAAAAATTCCAGGCGTTAAAAATTCAGTAAAATGAATTGCAATTATTTAAGCGACAAGGAGAAAGAAATTTGGTTCGAAAGGAATATAATTCAACGGACTTACCTAAACCAAATATAAAACAAAATTTATTTTCTTTATAAACCTTTCGAGGCAAGATTTATTGATGTTTCATTTCGATTTGGATTTCACTTCGCATTGATGTATAAACTAGGCTTTAAGCACCAAATGCTATCAATAAAAAATGATTTTGTGCGCTTTTAGATAATTTTTATTTTAACAGCCATATTATTCACTCAATACATCTAGATTAAAACATAAATCTGGATGTAAATCATACAAATTCAATGTAAATTCATTTGGATTTAAATTTAAATTTGCATGTATCGAGTGAATAATATGGCGGTAAGTGTGTAATAAAACAATTAACAGGTGCTTAAGTGTCCTTGTTGGTTTTGTGTGCATTTCACGTTGAATATTAACTGATTCTAACTACTGTTTCACTTTTGATGAATGACGCTTCGAGGATACGCCCTTTTATTTCATTTAAAGTTGTCATTTCAGTGTTGAAAAAAAAACAAGTTTTTTCATTCTTTCCCATACAAAAAAAAATCCAATACAGCAAGGTGAGATATCTTGCAGGTCCATTTTTTCCTATCCAATACGATCTCCGTACTCTTCATCTAGCCAAATTTCAACCTCACGACCTAGTGGGCTGAAGTGCCATCCTGTTGGAATTATGATGAAGCTAGTTGAATAAGTGGAATTTCTTCTAATAGTCCTGGTCAATCATTGCGCAAAAACTCCAGATTATAGTTTGTGGAATTCACCCCGGGTGGTAGTTTGAAGGGGCTGATTAATTTATTTCCATACACCTGCCGACATATTGACGCTGAATCTGTGTTGAAATGATTTTTGTCTCTTTTTATGTGGATTATCCGGATCGCATGTATGAAGATTATTAAAATTTGTAATCCCGCCTCTTGTAAATTGAGATTCGTCCGTCCAAAGAATTCTGCTAATAAGCTCGTTTTCGTCCAAGCTCCGCTTCAGCAAACAGTTAGAAAATTTAATTCTCTTCTAAATTGTCGGGAAGCAGTTTTTGCCCATCAGGGTTATGGTGGTATGGATGAAGTCGTCCTCCTTGCCGCGCATGAGAAATTCTACGCCTATGGAAACATTGAATAGCAAAGCTAAACCTCTGATGCTGATTGATGAATCAGTTGTAACAGCTTTCAATATTCTTTTATCAACCGAAATTCTTTTCTTACTCAATACCTGAAAAACCGTTTCCCGAAACCTACGATATGTACTTTCAAATACTGCTTTACTAAGAGGTCCTTGATCAGGATATATTTCATGGCATGAACTGAATTTCCATCGCACAGCCCATAAACGTAAACAATGTCTGCGTATTCTTTGTTTGTAAGTGTATTTCAAATATCGTTTCCAACGGTACCTTTAGCATGTGAATAATTAACTTAGGTAGGTGGGTCAGGTGGAAGCGAAGATGTGGTTTGACCTATGTCCCTTTGCAGCAGTAGGCACGCTTGCGATCGCACAGGCATTAGCTCGACGGTGGGGTGGGATCTTGCTGCATATTCCTAAGCACACATAATAATCGTACCTAAATATTTGTTTACTATTTTTTTTTTGTTTTATATTTATGGAGAAAAAGGAAATCAAAATAAAGAGAGGAAAAAACAAAGAGAACAGGATTGTTTGAAACACAACTGACATGGTTTTAGATGTTATAAAACCATTTTTACATACCCTCCCGCTCCCCTAGGTGTCTAAGAGACCTTAAACACATCTTGACTATCTTCTTTAGAAATGGCTAAGATAGTCCCTTAACAGTTCCACTCACAAATTCACCAGATCACTCTTACATAGCTTCAATAAATTTAATCAGATAAATAATTCATTTTTGTTATTTTATACTGTAGATATAATTTTTATTGCGTGAAAGTCCATTAGGAAAATTAATTATGAAGTAAGTAACAAAAGAATGAGTTCGACAAATTTGAGCATTTATCAAAAAAAAATTGAATCATGAATTTATATTACTATATAGCTATTTGATTGTATTTCAAAAAAAAAAAAACAAAATATTTATATAGTTTTGATGTACTTAGATATAACGAATATGTTTTTATCATGTAAAAGTTAAGGTAATATTTGCCAAAGAAAATATAGTATAATATGGTTACGAAAGTATACTTACAAAAGTATTTCCCGGTACGACGAAAGTTGTGGCCACAATTTTCCTTCGTTGATCTTCGGAGTTGGTTTTTTTTTTTTTTTCTTTGTTGCTTTGGTTTAATATTTTGATTGTTTTATATATATAAAAATAAATAAATAAATTTGATGGCACAACAGCTCATGAAGAACTAGGGCCTAGTGACTTACAACTCTCAACCATTCCTGTGTGCGTGTCTGCAGGAATGGAGGGGACCTACAGTTTATTGCCGAATTCGAACGGCTAACGAGCGGCACTTTTCTGTGACAGGAGATACTCTTGGAGGATTTGTCAATTCCTCGCAAGAGGCAGTAGCCGTTTTTTCTTTTAAGTAAATAGGTGGCGAGGCTGGGGATCGAACCTTAGACCTTCGGCATGACAGTCCATCGCACTAACCATCACGCCACGGCTACTACGTTTTATATATATATTTAATATTTTATTTCTGTGGCAATAATTTAACTTTACCTTTACGTATTATTATTATTATTTTTTTTTTTTTGTTTTAGATAATAGAATTTACTTAGCACTTTTAGGTTTATTTTAAGATTTTGACTTTTGCTCAATCATGAATTTTTAAAATTGCTTTAAATATCAACTTTTACTTATTTTAATTTTCTGCTTTCTTTTAAAATAAAATTTGGATAAAATTATTTGTTTTGTAGGTTTTACGATTTTGGTTTTCTTGTAAGTAATGATTACGTGAAGAAGATCTCGTCGTCTATCACGTGTTTCGCGTCGGACTCTTTTGATCTCTCGCGAGGACTGATTTGATATTTCTAGAGATTCTCAGAATGTGCCTTTTGTGTAATAGGCAGAAAACGAGGCTGGATATTTTGTCACCTTAGCACGTAATTGCGTTGTGTGTTGGAGTTATCTGAACTCTTATGATATTAGGTTAGGTACTAATTTGTTTTTATCACAATTAAATTTTCGGAATAATAATCCCAAATTTACGGACGGTGCGTCTTGGCTAACGTGAAAGCTATGCCAATTTTGATAGGTTACGTCCGCAGCCACCTGTGGACGTGTTAATAACGTAATTAGAACCTGACTTATGAACATTTTTATAGACAAACAAAACGCAAACGTACCTTTAAATTTATGTAATTGTACAAATATATTATACTCGTACTATTTCTTTCAGAAAAAGAATATTCCAGTGCAAATCTTATAAGGGTATAGATTTCCTTTTTAATATATCAACCAAGGAGGGGACTGATTCGATGTGTTTCCTTAAGAACTATTAGGAATTGAATACAGAATAAATATTCGTTTATCCAAAGGACATTAGTGTTAAAAATGAATTCTTACCAGGAAATAAATCTCTGAACAAAAGGTTGAATATTTCCTTTTGATTAAGAAGTGTTATATGGACTTCTAACCTCCTTGCGAGTTGAAATTGAAAAGGCACGCTTAAATCGTGCAATGTATAAGATAGGTTACATCAAAAAAAAATGTTACTGAATACAGTTCAGTGGGCTATCGATACTCGATCTTTAGTTTTTGTATATGAATTTTGAAGGTAACCTAAGGTGTGTTTACACCGTGTATTTTATTTTTGATTTGATGTTGTTTGATTTATAATTCATTTTTTTTTTTTTTTTTTATAATTCGTGTTTTAAACTCTTTATAAGGTGTACGCTACAAGCATTAAGAAATAATAAAAGGGCACGCAAAACTTTTTATAGTTACATATGTAATTCAAAGAAATTATTGAAGAATTGTTCATTCTTGGAGAGTCCATCTTATTGTCAACTTTTATAAGAAACGTAGGGAAAAAATCTAGAATTCCATTTTTTACATGCTACCGGTTTTCGCCAATAAATATCATAAAATGTATGGGTTTTTTTCATGATCTTGTTATTAATTATTATTTTTATTATTGTTACGTTCTCAAGAAAAAAATAGTTAAAGGTTATGTTTATCACGCATTTTCTCGAGAAAATCGACCTCAAAGTCAAAAAATTAGCAATGGCAGGTAAAATTAAACAGTCTAGAAACTGTATATCTGAGAAAAGATATCAACTTTATTTAAACGCAGTTTTAAAGGCTAGTATTTCTTCATAAAACAAAGTTCTAAATGAAGAATTAGCAGATCGATTTTTGTCAACATACTTTGGGGTTAGCTTTTTACCAAAAGTTGAACATATTACATTTTAGATTTGAATTTAAGTGCAATAAAGTCCAAGTTTTGGCTTTGTATTTTATTGGATTAGACTTTATTTCATGCTAACTATAGATAACACAGGGCAACAAAAAAAATTTTTTTTTTGTTTCTGTGTTTAAATGGCAATTTTCTCAAACTTGGTATTGAATAATGTATAACAGCATCTTTTTTGTGTTTCATATGTAGTTTGTTTCTGCACCTTTTACAATGATAAATAAATATTATGTGTTGTCAACCCACATTATAAGGTTCAAGGTTTAAGTGGAACAGTTCAAAGACAATATGGGTGCCTATTTGGAAGAGCAAGGTGAGCGTCTTCAAAAGGTGAGCGTTTTCAAAACAAAAACACAACTAAATAACGTAAAATTTTCGATTTTTTTTCTTCAAAAATTTAAGTTTGAAAATTGAGCGTCTTCAAAAGGTGAGCGTTTTCAAAACAAAAACACAACTAAATAACGTAAAATTTTCGATTTTTTTTCATCAAAAATTTAAGTTTGAAAATTGATTTTTGAAAAAATGTTCACTAAAACAACTTAATTTAAAAACAGAATAAAAGTAGCAATTTCTGGCTTTACAAAAAAGTATTTGCATGCTATTGTACCCATTTCATTTGTTTCTTAATAATTTTTTTTTCAAGACAATTCTTTTAGAAAATTGCTACTCCAGTTATTTTTAATTTTCTCAAAAACTTATTAAAGACATTTTAGCATCCAGTTTTCTGTTTTTGACTAAAAACTTATAAGAGCATTGAATTTTGGAAACAAAATTATTACTTAATTATGTTAAATTTTGAAAAATATCAGTTGGAATTTTGTTTAATTATTTTTTTAAAAATTTTGACTTTTAAAATTTATTTTTCAAAAACTACTCCCTCGAACAACTTCATTTAAAAACAATTTTAAAAAATGGATCTTTGGATTTTCAAAATTCTAAAGCATGACCCTGTAGGTATTACCGTTATTTTTTAATATTTTTTTTCTGTTTTAAGTGCCATTAAAAAAATAAGATTTCCGTTAAATCCATAATATCAAACTTCTAGCTATAAAAACAAACTTTTTTCAGGTAAAAGTTTTTTATTATTACTAAGTAATAAAGGAGTAAAAAGAAAATCATATCAAGAACCCAGAAACAAAAATATAGTGTTGACCTGTGTAATTAAACTAAATAATTAATTAATAATTAATACGATTTAAAACCCTCGACTCTGTCATATCTATATGTACTTAGGTAACATTTACTATCAAAAGGAGTGGTTTGAGCTTCATAGATATTAACCTCATAATATTGATGACAGACTTTTTTAATCTTCGCTTAAAATACATATACATACATTATCTACATAAATATTTTAATACTTGTGTAAATTGATGGTGGCTAAAGAGAAAAGGTACTTTCTAAATAGTCTTTTAAATATTTTAATATTTTTCTTATGTCTTAATAAATGAAGATTTTCATTATACAAAAACAGATTAAATGTCAACATAATCAGAGCGATATCTTTGAAATGCAATAAAGCATTTTTAATGGATCTGATTAAGACTGGTTTATGTGTCGAATTCGAAATGTTAAATAAACACACATAACTAGATACCCCAGCCTGTTGTCAAGACGAACTCGAAACCCTTTCCCAATTCAATCATGTCCCATTTGAAATCATCTCAAACTTGATAGCTGTATAAATATAAAGTTCTATTAAATCACACCATTTTCAAATGTGTATACTGTATATCTACAACTTGAATAAACATTTTAACATTTTGTGATCATAAAAACATTTCTTCACGCTAAAGTGGGCAATGAAAAATTAATTTATTTATGTTCTTTGGGTGTCTCTCTCTCAAAGCTTAAGTGGTTCTTGGTCAATAAAGGCTCTATACATCCCAGTGTACATATCGAATTGATTTGTATATGGTAGTTAAGCATACGTCGTCGCCGGGACAGATATATGTATACATTTCACCAGATACACTTACCTATTCTTAAGTATGTTTACCCAACTCGCGTCTGTGACCACTGACATTTTTCGACAAAAAAAAAGGGTTCATTAGAGTTGGAATTGGAATCTGTGGCCAAATATTTAATCCATCATTGTTTTTTTGACCACAAAAACACATTAAACAGATGCTGAAGCGCGCTCAGATCAATGGTCTATAATGACATGGGAACAACCACACGTATACATGTAGTAGGTATAGATTTTGAACAGGTTATCTGTATATGTTTGCTCAGCATCTCACTGCTTCATACACCTAATGGGTTAGACAACATTTTGGTAAATATTTGATTTATTATCATTTAAGGCTTATTCTTAGTCATTAACATTAGGTAAGAATTCAATGTGAATAGGAGAAAAAAAATGAGAGCCTGTGAATTTATAAAATTATGCTTTATCCTATTCAAGCTAATATTAAATGGGAGCGTATCGGAATTCCAATTCCACTTTTTAAAATACCGCTTTATCCCAATTAGCCCGTTCTAACTAGGAGGCCATGGTTGGTTAAAAATCGTTGGAGCGGTTTTCTTAAAAAATAATTTTTTATATATAAAATTTCTTGATATAAATTGGTAGGTATGCCATTTTGAAGAATACAATAATATACAACTAAAACAATATTTTCCAAAAAATTCATAAACCCGTTTTCAAAAAAAATTAATATGGAAAAAAAAAATTTTGAACTTTTTTTTTAAAATCCAAAAACTATTTTTTTTTTAAAAATATTTTAATGCAGTATTACACACTTAATAGGAACTTCAGAATAAAAATATTGATCAAAATCAGTTGAGCCATTAACGAGAAAGTCGAAAATAACAAAAAAAAAAAAAAAAAAGAAACGGTTCTATTGCATGTACCTACCGTTAATAACGGTTATTGGTAAATTTATTTTTTTTCACCAAAATGTAGGCCATTTCACCACTAATTATAATAAAAATCGTTGGAGCCGTTTTTGAAATAAATATTTTTTTTTTTTTCAAAACAATTGTATGCGACAAGAACCTACGGTTATTTTTTGAGCTAAAAAAAATCTCGATTTTTTTACGTAATTTATTACAAATTTATTATTTACGTAAATATTAAATTAATGTTACTTTACAAAAGCAGAAAACAAAATTTTATAAAACTTAATAAAAAGTGACGACCCAAAAGTTACTGTTCAAATTTTTGTTTGTTATTTTTGTGAGTTGGTTCTAATATTCAATTCATATTAATAAATAGAGATGATTAAGAATATCTCTACATTGTTTTTGTTTGATCTTATCCGTCTCATAAATTCAAAACAAATTTTGTTAAGCAACGCTTACCAGGGGAGCTAGTCTCATGAAATAAGACTTTCAGAATCTAGGCAATTACTTTAAAGATCAATGGTTTCATCGGTCTTACACATTTTCTAATCGGCTTAAAAATATGAACCAACCTTTTCTTTCTTTTTTAGTGCTTTGTTTACTTCTGCATTTTTTTGGCAACATAATATTTCATAATATTTGTTGCCACATTAAATGACTCTGTGCGCTTTGAAAAAAATTAAAAAAGAAAAGCAAAGAAAAACCTCTATGCTTGAGTAGTCATGCTAGTTATAATTATTACGGTTTACATTTTGCATTGCTGCAGTGTCGTAGCAACGCAGAGGCTAGGGGGGGCTTCCCCACATCACAAGCGTTTTTATAATAGGTAAATATATGAAATCGATACTAGAATAGATGTTCAACTGTTTCAACAGTGTCTTAGCTTTATTTAATTAAAAAAACATATTGCATTTGGCAAGGTTTAGACAATCGATTTCGTTGTCAAAAGTTAGATCACTTATAAGCAACAATTATTAATAACGTGGACGGCTGTCTAAAGTTAGACAACGTTTATTAATACGACCGTATTTGTATAGTTTATTATTTCTCTCGTTCTGCTCGTTTGCACTTAAAAAAAAAAAAAAACTTTTTGAAATATTTTAATTTAATTGAAAAAAAAATCATTAAATTTTTTTTAATTATTTCATTCAAACAAAAACGAAATTTTAATTTTTTACAATAACTTTTAATATTTATACAAACTTATTTTAAAGAATTTGCGTAAGCAGTTGACTTATGAAAAATAGCCTTTTACAAGAAAAAACTTTTCGAATTGCTGTATATTTTCAATGGTTAATGTTACGGAAAAACCGATTTTTGTGGAGAATTGGCTACAAGATTACAAAAAGAATAAAACTTTTCTTTTAAATAAACCGTTTTTGCAAATTTATACGAAAAAACAATAATTTGACACTTTTTAATAATTAACCTATAGTTGTCATCGGATTGGTGAGAAACTTCCTCAGTTTGTTTTCCTTTCTTTTGGCATTTTTAGTCGATTCTTACTGAACAGCACAATTTTTTCCAATGTGCTGAGCTCGAATCTGAATCTATACCTATGATTAAGTTTTTGAGATATTTCCATTTGAAAATCATAAAAAATCGTTTTTTTCGCTGTTTTTGAGGCTTTATTATCAGGAGGTAATTTGTTTCAACATAATTTATTAAACGGTTTCTGTTGTCAATTATAACATTTTCAGAAATAGATTTTAAGTTTAGAAACATTTCTTCGCCCCCCACACAAAACAGAGTAGCTACGGCACTGAATTGCTTTTTTAGTATTAACTTTAATCGATTTCTCTTAAACTAAACAAATTATGCTCATGTTTTTCAGTTTGAGTAAACAAAACCTTGAATTTTTCATTAACAAGAGCACAATGTACGACAATATCCTTATTAATTTTAAAGAAAATGCGAGAGTTCAAGGCTTAGTTTGATTGAGTTTTTTTTTTTGTTAATGGTTAACCTATTATTTTAACTTGCGATATACAGGGTGTTTGGTATAAGGTGCACCAAAAAGCTAGAGCGAGTAGGTTGGGTTAGGACAAGAAAAATATCGTATGGAAGGGGGGGTTTATGTTCTCCCGTTTGATCGGGAGGGGCAGTTTTCTAAAAAATCGACTTAAAATAAAAAAAAAAAATTATTAAAAAACAACGGTAATACCTACAATTTCATGTTATACTCTTTTAGAAGCTCGTTCTTTTATTTTCTTTTAAATGCAAACTATTTGAGAGAACAGTTTTTGAAAAATTAATTTTCAAACTCAAAATTTTGAAAAAATAATGAAAAAATTGTGTTCAAACTATTTTTTTTTTAATTTTACGTTATTAAGGGCCATTTGCTAAAAACGAAACTTAAATATTTATGTTCAACATAAGAGCTTATGTGACAGTTTACGCTGAGGATCATAAGCGCTTAAATTGAACATAAATATTTAAGTTTCCTTTCAGCAAATGGGCCGTATTTTTGTTTGATATTCGATGCTCCTATTAATTTCCAGTTAAATACTAAGAACCGAATGTCTGAGGGTTTTTTAGTTTTAAAAAAAAGGAATGGATTTCTAGTTTAAAAAAAAAGCATAACATGACATTGAAGGTATTACTGTTGTTTTGTAATAATTTTTTTTCTATTTTAAGTTGCTTTTTTAGAAAATTGGCCCCCGCGCCTAAACGGGTTAAAATAGACCCCCCCCCCCTCCTATACGATTATTTTCTTGTCTTAACCCAACCTACTCGCTCTAGTCTTTTGGTGCACCTTTTACCGAACACCCTGTATAGGTACTATCTATATGGCATGTTTTGGATAAGTACAAAAAATTGAACTTGAGATTTTGATCAGACTTGACATTACGATGACAGGAAAGGCGAAAAAAGTGGGATTGCGAATACCGTCCGTCTGTCTGTCTGTGTAATCGCCTACTGCCTAAACCCAACATGGTATAAAGTGTTTTCGGGACATTCCCCCGGGCCCTTTTTTTTAATTTTCTTTTTAGGACCAAAAATAAGGCTACCGGACATACAATTTATTTAGCATTTTTGGAAAATCTTAATTTTTTACAAAAATGGCTCGAAAGATTTTTCTAAAAAAAAATCAATTAATTTTGTTAGGTAGGTATGCTACCTTTTTGTGAAAATTAAATTTCAAAAAAATGGTTTTAATTCGTTTTTAATTCGTTTTTCTCAAAAGGCTCAAAAGGAATAGGCTGATTTTGATAATTTTTTTAATAAATTAAATAAATTTGATATCACAACAGCTCATGAAGAACTAGGGCCTAGTGACTTACAACTCTCAACCATTCCTGTGTGCATGTCTGCAGAAATGGAGGGGACCTACAGTTTATTGCCGAATGCGAACGGCTAACGAGCGGCACTTTTCTGTGACAGGAGATACTCTTGGAGGATTTGTCAATTCCTCGCAAGAGGCAGTAGCCGTTTTTTCTTTTAAATAAATAGGTGGCGAGGCTGGGGAACGAACCTTAGACCTCCGGCATGACAGTCCATCGCACTAACCATCACGCCACGGCTACTACTTTTTACGGAGAAAAATTTTAAATAGTATTGTGTACTAAAATTTTGAAAAAAACGTTTTTTTGGGATTTTTAAAAAAGTTTCAATTTTTACTTGGTTTATTTTACGAAACTTGATACCGATCTAAAATATTTTGAACTAAAATTTTCCTAATAGTAAAAATTAACGGTACCTTCCATATAAATGTTAAAAAACCGTTATAGAAAAAAAAACAAATTTTGTATTTAAAAAAAAAGATTCCATATTTATTTTTTTGAAAATTATTATTATTTTTCAAAAACGGGTAAATAATTTTTTTTCGCAATAAAATTTTTGATTCAACATAAATAAATACCAACAAATTGTGTATCAATATTTTTCTTAAAAATGTTTATAAAATTTTATATATAAAAATTAATTTAGAA
The DNA here is from genome assembly GCA_947049315.1 of Epistrophella euchroma. Taxonomy (NCBI): domain Eukaryota; kingdom Metazoa; phylum Arthropoda; class Insecta; order Diptera; family Syrphidae; genus Epistrophella; species Epistrophella euchroma. The sequence continues at coordinate 46,703,101 of OX346247.1, forward strand.
AAAAAACCGCTCCTACGATTTTGAATTTTGTTTTTTCTCCAAAACTAAGATTTGTGAAAGAAATCAGATGATTTTCATTTTTTTTTTAGCTCTCAAAACAATTTAAGAAAATATTTTTAATAAATTAATCGCAAATTATGTTGATTTTTGATAATTTTTCAGTTTTTTTTTCTTTTTTTTAATATGGTTTTAAGTTTAATTTTTAAATATACATTCCTTCTGTTTACGCTCTAGCTTTTTCGCATATAACTTTAATCGGGAATATTTAGAGGAAATTATTTCAAGCAATTCTGTAGATCATGAGATTTCCTACAAAATAAAAAAAATATAAAATGACGAAAATGTCGGTTTTTAGGGTATAGCTTCTAAACGGTGTGTGTTTTTGAGAACATAGGGTGATATGAATAAAAAGGAGCACCTGCTCAAAACTCAACTTTTTCAAGAACGTGCTCCATTTGGTATGAATAAAATACTTGAGGAGGTGCTCAACGATTGAGCATCTACATGTTTGATGAGCACCTTCTCAAAGGTAAGTACCTACTCAATTGTTAGATATGAATAAACCGAAGCACGTTCTCCTTCGAGAGGAGCACCTGCTTCTCATTTGCGAGCAAGCTCAGTTGGTTGCTCAACAATGAATGAAATAGCGTTTTATCACTATAATACATCTTTTTCAAATAGAAATGACGATATTTAATTATGCCTATGTTCAAACATATTAAACTTGATGATCTGTTTAATAGGACTCGAGACATACCAACAGAATAGACCGAGAGCCCACAGCAATTTTTGGATGTGAATGATAGCAAAAATTCAATTATGCAATAAGATAGGTCTTTACTTTTTATTTGCAAATATGCAAGTCTTGCAAGCCGTAGTAAGAACGTTTGTAGATGATGCTGCATTGAAAATGCATTTTTTTCTAAAAAGCCCCAGATAAATGATGTAGAAGACTTAAAAAATTGCATTTAATAAAAAAACTGAATACCATAGAAATGAATATAAGGGTCCAAGACCTCTTAGGTTTATGTATGCAAGACACACTTAAAAATTAATTTGTATAGTGCATCTTGCATACAGAAGGCTCACCTAAAAGGTCTTAGACCCCCATATTCATGTCTATGGTATTCAGCTCTTTAATTAAACATAGTTTTTATACCTTTTATCTGGGCTTTCAGAAAAAAAAATGAATTTTTAATGCAACAACGCCCCAACCATAGCTTGCAAGACTTGCATATTTGCGAACAGAAAGTAAAGACCTATCATATTGCATCATTGAATTTTTGCTATCATCCACACCCAAAAATTGCTGTGGGCTCTTATTGTTAGTTTAGAAGTGATATTTAATGGCAGTGAAACAAATTTAAAAAATCTTTTTATCTACCACTAACAACATGCCAGACATATTTGTGTTCTACTATATTAGTTTTAATTTCTTTATTATTTGAAGCCAGAATAATTGACATATTTTGTCAAATAATATGAAACTTAAAAAAATATTTCGAAAGAAAATGACAAAAAAGTATAGAAGCTATGGAAACGAAAATAAAAATAATAAAATAATACATTTCAGGCAGCAAATCGGTTTGAGGCATGAGAGCACCTACTCTGTATAAAGGAGGAGGTGCTCACTAGTTGGCGTAAGATTTTATTCATACGAAACGGGAGCAGGTGCTTCTTTATTGAGCACCTCCTCTGATTCTTATGGAGCACCTTCTCTGAGTACCTACTCCATTTTATTCATATCACCCATAGTCATGCTATGTTTGTTCATTAACCTTCTATAAGAAAACATTAACATGTTTCTTCCAAAATTGACGTTTCAAAAATATAGAAGTTTTTTAAAAATAATTTATGCTTATTTTATAGAATACAATATTTCTAACAAAAAATGTTACGACACTTTTTTCCAAACTAGCGGCCAAGATATTCCTCCCTAAAAAAATGTCAAATCTCGGAAATATTGGTTTAAACCACAGGTAAATGTACCTTAAAACCAAACAAAAAAAGTTTTAAACCTAATTTTCTTTGTTTTGACAAAGAAATGGACTTTTTAGCCAGAATTAAAAAGTTCATTCCCAAATATAGCTTTTATAAATAGTTATTTAGAGTTACATTTTTCAGTTTATTGTGCAAAAAAAAAAAAATTCTTTCCTAATCTTCTCTTAACTAGTCCCGTGTATTTCAGGTTGCATTAAAAAAAAGAAACTTAGGTCTCACAGGCATAATGATAGAATTATTATTATTTTTAAGAGCCTGTAGGAAAATATAGGAGGAAAAATTACACAATTCTTCAAAATAAGGGTTGCACCACTTTGGCACACATGTCTATTGTTTTTAAATATGCGGAAAATCATTATTTATATCGAAAGTAAAAACAGAAATAAAAAAGAAATTTTAATGTACGTCATGGCCAAGGTAGGTGACAAATCAAAGCAGTGAAGCCAACTATACGGCAATGGTAATAGATTAGTTTATGCCTCGCGCAAACAAAATTTTTGTAAGCTTATAATGTTAAAATGCAATATTTATAATCAGGGATGGAACTGAATGAACAAATGCCGGGGGTGGCCCCGGCGCAGTGGAAGTAGTGCTTGACTGCTAACCTGGATGTGTGGGTTCGAGCCCCAGTCTAGGCAGCATTCTTTTCTATATTCCCTTAACTGAACGCCACCCCTGGGCTTTAATGAGATAATCAAAACCTTATTTCTCAGTCCACTGTGCCAACAAAAATCTATCCTATCCTTCTATTCCTTCTAACATTGCCTAATTTATAAGACCCTAGGTCTTACTGGCATATATGTATATGTTTGTGTTGTCTAAATGCCTTGTTGAAGAATTTGGGACTCTTGGGCATGTGAGCTTCGGTATAATATAAATATACATACCTTATCTACATATGCACCTATGTATGTAGGTATGTATGTACATTGTACATACATATGTACACAAAAATATAATAAATTATAGTAAAACAAAAAATTAAAATTAAAATTAAAATTAAAATTAAAATTAAAATTAAAATTAAAATTAAAATTAAAATTAAAATTAAAATTAAAATTAAAATTAAAATTAAAATTAAAATTAAAATTAAAATTAAAATTAAAATTAAAATTAAAATTAAAATTAAAATTAAAATTAAAATTAAAATTAAAATTAAAATTAAAATTAAAATTAAAATTAAAATTAAAATTAAAATTAAAATTAAAATTAAAATTAAAATTAAAATTAAAATTAAAATTAAAATTAAAATTAAAATTAAAATTAAAATTAAAATTAAAATTAAAATTAAAATTAAAATTAAAATTAAAATTAAAATTAAAATTAAAATTAAAATTAAAATTAAAATTAAAATTAAAATTAAAATTAAAATTAAAATTAAAATTAAAATTAAAATTAAAATTAAAATTAAAATTAAAATTAAAATTAAAATTAAAATTAAAATTAAAATTAAAATTAAAATTAAAATTAAAATTAAAATTAAAATTAAAATTAAAATTAAAATTAAAATTAAAATTAAAATTAAAATGAAATGTAATTGTAAACAAAATTTACTTAAAAAAATACCTAGTCACAAAAATTTACGCCTATCTAATAAAATAAATGTGACAATCCAACCCTGTGTAAGTTCAGTCATACAAAAATTTAAACCGCATTAAGAACAATTGAATCAGTAATAAAAATATTTTGACATAGAAAAACATAATAAATAAATAAGCAAAAAGGGAAAAATAAAAATAAAATAACTTAATTAAATTAGAGCAAACTATAAAAACAAAGCGTAGATTGTGTTATTTGCGATAACCAAACCAATCGTCTTCCACTAACCACGCCATGGAGACGTAAGTTATTTTTTCTTTTCTTGATTTTTTTTTTCAATTTGTCATATTTACTGCAGTATGTATAGTGGTTACTCTTATGGGCCCCAATATATGGCTCTTTCGAATGGATCTGTCACCGATAAAGTAAGTCCAAAAAGTATTTGTATCAATTTTCCAAATTCTAAATAAAGTAAATTGATTTTCTTTAATTTTAGGTTACACCCGATATGGCACATCTTGTCCATCCATATTGGAATCAATTCCCACCTATGGACCCATTTTGGAATAAAGCCTTGGGTGCTTTTCTAACAATAATGGGAGCCATATCATTTTGCGGCAATGGCTTAGTGGTCTTCATATTTTCAACAACACCAGCTTTGAAAACACCAGCCAATTTGTTAGTCTTGAATCTGGCATTCTCCGATTTTTGTATGATGCTCACAAATTGCCCAATGATGATTATAAATTTATTCTATGAAACGTGGATATTGGGGCCAATGATGTGCGATATTTATGCATTGTGCGGATCTATGTTTGGAAATGTTTCGATTTGGAGCATGAGTATGATTGCCATGGACAGATATGAAGTCATTGTAAAAGGTGTTACCGGACGTCCTATGACAATTAAACTGGCAATAATGAAGATTCTAATTATATGGACGTTTGCAACCTTTTGGACAGTTGGTCCATTGTTCGGATGGAGCAGGTAATTTAGAAGTCATAATTTATAGATCTTTTATTAAACCAAGTTGGCATCAGCTATGCCCTAACTTCTTAAAATACTTGTGCTTACCAATTTTTTATTAAAATTGCTCTCAATTTTAATTGAAGATACGTTCCCGAGGGAAATTTGACTTCATGTGGAATTGAATACCTTGAACGAAAGTGGAATCCTCGAACTTATTTAATATTTTATTCACTTTTCGTCTACTACCTACCATTGTTCATGATTTGCCATTCCTATTGGTATATTATTGCGGTATGATTAATAAAAAATTTTACTTCGAAAAAATCACTAACATTTTATGAATATTATGATTTCTGCGCTTTCAGGCTGTAGCAGCTCACGAAAAAGCCATGCGAGAACAAGCCAAGAAAATGAATGTCAAATCTTTGCGGTCATCTGAGGATAATGAGAAGAGCGCCGAAGGAAAATTGGCTAAAGTAGCTTTGGTTACAATTTCATTGTGGTTCGCTGCTTGGACACCATACCTTATTATTAACTGCATGGGCTTATTCAAGTTCGAAGGCATAACTCCATTATTAACAATTTGGGGTGCAACTTTTGCTAAATCGAGTGCTTGCGTAAACCCGATTGTCTACGGTATCAGGTAATTAAAAATTGTAGAAATCAATATTTTGGGTGTATAACTGAATATATATACAAATTTTATTTAAAAAAAAAATTCTAGCCATCCAAAGTATCGCATTGCCCTTAAGGAAAAATGTCCATGCTTAATTTGCGGATCAACAGAAGAACCTAAGAGCAGTGACGCAAATTCGCAAGCAACAACTGGAGAGGCAGAATCAAAGGCTTAAACTAAAGTTACTTAAACAATTTTATTTACGCACCATTCTTACGCTAAGTTTAAATATAATTAAGTGCATTGACAATCTGAAAATTAATTGTTTGATTTAAAAAGGTAGCGTGGGTATTTTTATAAATACACGGGTGCGAAAGTCAAAAGAAATTCAAACTGCAATTCTCATAAATCAAAAACGAAAACATTATGCAGAAGGCAGAACAAATGTGCAAGCATCAAAATTTGTAGTCACGATTAAACCACAAACTTTCCAAATGTAACCTTTTTTTACTTGAGGTAAAAAAAAAAGTCAAACTTGAGATTTCAATCAAACATGATAACGATGATGAGAGCAAGAAAATAGTTTTCCTACAATTCTTCCTGTATGTGCCTATACCTCAACCTGCAGTCTAATCTGCAAATCCAAACTTCCCTTACTTTGGAGAACACATTTTGGGGGAATCAAAAAATTTGTATATTAGAATTTGTAGCTAACTTTTGCGCAAACTAAAAATTTGTATCTCGCGTAATTTCCGAGTTATTAAAGCTTCCGCTAAAATAAGTCAAAAGTTAGCGGATGGAATCTAAAAAATACGAATTTCAAATAATGATTGAAATTGAAGGTTTTTAAATGTTCTTGAGTAATGAAAACCGCGATTTTGTAGCTCAAATGGTTTATAAAATATTCAAGTTTCCACTAAAATAAGTCTGGACGAAGTTAGCGGACGAAAGTAAGAAAATAATAATTCTCTTTGCTGTCAAAATTTTGTAGCTTTTTAAATCTTAATTTATTGCGCAAAAATTAATTTGATAGCTTTTATGGTTCATTTTTTATTCGAATTTAAAGTTTAAAAATTGCATTTCGGAAGTTGGTAAAAAAGTGGAATTTTCATCTTTTTCTTTTTGCCAGAAATTGTAGCTTTTAAAATGGTATTGTATTGTTGCGCAAACCTAAATTTGTAGTTCTAACGGTTTTTTGTACATTCAAGTTAACAACTTAAATATACAAACGATTTTTTTCTTAGTATATGTCTGAAAATTATTTTACCAAGTAATGGTCATTAACTTGGAAAAATCCAGTATACTTTTTACCTTTGAAGAAACATTATTTTTCATATACAAATGCAAACACTGTAGCAAATAAATTAAATTAGGAAATTTTAACCCTTGCCACCTGTTTAACCCCATAGACTCTCTCTCAACTCATCAATGGAAGAATTATTAATACATAATACTTTCTTTTTCTGTTGTTTCCGAGTAAAATTTATCAATAAAAACTAAATTTAATAAGCGAATGACCGATTTTTTAGATTTCTTGACATTTCTTCATTAGTGTTGCTCCTAGCGAAAAAATATTTACAACATTTTTTGTAGGAAATTTAATTTCCTTTAATTTTTTAGTGCAAAGTTTTCCACTTAAGCGCTTGGTTTTTGAAATATTTGGGAAAAACTAAAAAAGGGGACCCATAACCCCTCCCTCCTGGCTTAAGCTCGCCGGCCTGGGATGGGGACTTGTAGTATGTTGGACCTTAGGGTCACCACCACCACTTAAAAAAATAACCCAGACTATTTGATTTTTTGCATTTATTTTTCCTTCGTTGACTAAACACACATTTTTTATTTAAAATATATTTCTTTTTCATTCCAAAAAATTTCACGACACAAATTACCACAATATTTTGTCCGACTTTTTTTTTTATTATTTATTTATGTTGAATTAAAAATTAAATTTCAAAGTAAATTATTTTCCCAGTTTTGAAATATCGAATTTTCAAAAAAAATATGAAATTTATAATTTTTTTTTTTTTAATTTTGATAAACAGTATGAGTTTAACATTTGAGAAGCTTTTGTATAAAAAATTTAATTTGAATCGGTTACACACATAATGAGATAGTCCAAAATAAAGAAAATGGTTCTTTGAGAGGTACTCTCAATAATGGCAAACTGTAAATTTTATTTTTGCAGATCATTGACCATACTAATATTAGTATATAGAACAATTTTAATCAAAATCGTAGAAGTCGTTTTCGAGAAAATTTATATTTTCTACCTAGTTTTTATAAAAATCAACCAAGTTGTTTTCGAAAAATTTGGTTTTCAAACAAAAAAATTTTAAACATTTTTTCAAAATCAAAAAAAAAAGTTTTTTAAAAATTTTGGTACATATACAATACTATTTAAATTTTTCAGAAGATTGTCCATAAAAAGAATTATCAAAATCAGTCTATTCCTTTTCGAGAAAACGAAAATTAAAAAAAATGGTTCCATGGGAGGTACCATTTAAAACCATTTTTTGGAAATTTAATTTCCACAAAAATGTACAGTGCTGCCAAAAACATTCCGGATTTTTTCCCATAGTAATGATTTTCTTAATACCAAGTAGAAAACTAACAACTTTCCATAAGTTTTTTAATAATTTGTAAAGAGTATGAGACAAGTTAATTATAACCTTAAAAATTTAATTTAAATTTACAAGAACAATAAAAAAAAAATTATTTTATAAAGTTACTCAGTAACATGCCTGTGCAAAACTAACCGGATTTCAAGAAGATTGCCAGTCTCGATGTTAAAGTAACGGTTTCTTCGAGTCTTTTGACTCAAGCCGTAGATTAAAACGTTTTTACAAGTTGAGAGCTGTGTAAGTTGAAATAATATAGTGCATAAAATGGCTAAAACACCTTATAGCAACGCGATTCGATACGAAATAATAGAAAAGTTCAAAGCCGGTATAAAACAAAAAGTAAACGCTGAAATCTTAAAAATTCCAACGTCAACGGTTTGCGACATCATTAAAAAATTTAAAAGTGGAAAATCAGTAGAAGCAGATCATTTTGGTGGAGGCCCGCGCAAAACAACAATTAAAACAGATAGGTGCATAAAGAATTTCGTGCTTAAAGACCCTTTTGCGACTTCAAAGACAATTTGTGATGAACTTAATCTACCCATAGGGCCAAGTACGGTCAGGAAGCGTTTAAGAGATTTCGGTCTTTTTGCATTTCGACCAGCTAAAAAACCTCTACTTACTGCTAAACATCGTAAATAAAGGTAATCCGTAAAAGGTATTTGGGAAAGACTTAAAATTCCTAATCAAAACATTTAACCCAGGGTTGAATTTGCAAAAAATCATCTTAACCGGTCTTTAAGCAAATGGAGGAGTGTGCTTTTCAGTGATGAAAGCAAATTCAACTTATTTTACTCCTATGGTGCAAGGACAGTTAAGCGTTAAGCGGATTGGGAACAAAAAGCACACGTCAACAACTTCTCTTTTTGCAGCTTTGAAAAATGAATGGGAGAATATTCCTGCTTCTGTTTTCGAGAATTTAATCCAGTCAATGCCTCGTCGATGCCGAGCTGTGATAAAAAACCGGGGTTATTGGACAAAATATTAAATAAATAATAAAAGTTAATTGCAAAAAAATAAAATCCGGTTAGTTTTTCACATTAAAATTTTGAATTAACTTTAATTTTTTGAATTCTTTTTTGTTTTGATGGATAAAGTTCCATGGTTTTTGTTTCAAATAATAAAATATATTCAATAAAAATGGGAAAAAATTGCAAACATTTGATTTTTTCATTTTTATATCACAAACCAACAATCAATGCAGTTTACCAAAAAAATCCGGAATGTTTTTCACACCACTTAGCATATACATACCTAATAAAATTTACTGATTTTTTTAGAAAAATCTGTCGAGCCAATTTTGAGAAAAATAAGATTTTCCAAAAATGCTAAAAATATTATATAGCAGGTACCTACCGTTATTTTTGGTCCTAAAAATAAAATGAAAAAAATGTGTCGGGGGAATGTCCCAAAAACACTTTCTACCAAATCTAACTAGGATTATTAGAAATCAATGCACATGTATTCTTTATCTTTTTTTATACTTATATCTAGCTATAAAAATATGAGATTTATAGATACTCCATCAAAAAATGAAATTTCTTTAGTTATAATAGTTTTACACTAAGGCGTATACGCAATTTTCTTAATTTATTGCATCTTTACCAAAAATTCTGTAAATCCAAAATTTTGTACTGCAAAATTCTTAAGATCCAAAAATCTTTTTTATAAATATACAGCAAAATCAAATTTCTGTATTTCTAAGTTTTGTATTCCAAAAATTTTTTGTGAAAAATTCTGTAAATTATGAAAGAAAAATTTTTTTGATGATTAACAAATTGTGCACTACTTTTATTATCAAAACAGTTTTTATTACAGAATATTGGAAAATGAAATTATGTTTATACAGAATTTACAATTCATTCACACAATTTTGGATGTACAGAAATTTGGAATATAAAGAATAACGACCCCTTCCCGTATATTATATATACATATGGAAAAATTATCCGGAAAGCAATTCTTTTTTAAGATCTTGATTACAAAAAGTTTTAAAGACATGATGTTTGTGATACACATGTACATAAGTACATTTTTTTTAATAAATAAAGAGTAATACAAATATGGTCTATGACTTACAGAAAAAACGTGGTTGATTTTGACTATGCAAACATAGTTGACTTTGACTATGCAAACATAGTTGATTTTGACTATGACGTAGTTGATTTTGACTATGCAAACATAATCGATTTTGACTATGCAACCGTAGTTGATTTTGACTATACAAACATAGTTGAATTTGACTATGACGTAGTTGATTTTGACTATGCAGACATAGTTGATTTTGACTATGCAAACGTAGTTGATTTTGACTATGCAAACGTAGTTGATTTTGACTATGCAAACATAGTTGAATTTGACTATGACGTAGTTGATTTTGACTATGCAAACGTAGTTGATTTTGACTATGCAAACATAGTTGATTTTGACTATGCAAACGTAGTTGATTTTGACTATGCAAACGTAGTTGATTTTGACTATGCAAACATAGTTGAATTTGACTATGACGTAGTTGATTTTGACTATGCAGACATAGTTGATTTTGACTATGCAAACATAGTTGATTTTGACTATGCAAACGTAGTTGATTTTGACTATGCAAACGTAGTTGATTTTGACTATGCAAACATAGTTGAATTTGACTATGACGTAGTTGATTTTGACTATGCAAACGTAGTTGATTTTGACTATGCAAACATAGTTGATTTTGACTATGCAAACGTAGTTGATTTTGACTATGCAAACGTAGTTGATTTTGACTATGCAAACATAGTTGAATTTGACTATGACGTAGTTGATTTTGACTATGCAAACGTAGTTGATTTTGACTATGCAAACGTAGTTGATTTTGACTATGCAAACGTAGTTGATTTTGACTATGCAAACGTAGTTGATTTTGACTATGCAAACGTAGTTGATTTTGACTATGCAACCGTAGTTGATTTTGACTATACAAACATAGTTGAATTTGACTATGACGTAGTTGATTTTGACTATGCAGACATAGTTGATTTTGACTATGCAAACGTAGTTGATTTTGACTATGCAAACGTAGTTGATTTTGACTATGCAAACATAGTTGAATTTGACTATGACGTAGTTGATTTTGACTATGCAAACGTAGTTGATTTTGACTATGCAAACATAGTTGAATTTGACTATGACGTAGTTGATTTTGACTATGCAGACATAGTTGATTTTGACTATGCAAACATAGTTGATTTTGACTATGCAAACGTAGTTGATTTTGACTATGCAAACGTAGTTGATTTTGACTATGCAAACATAGTTGAATTTGACTATGACGTAGTTGATTTTGACTATGCAAACGTAGTTGATTTTGACTATGCAAACATAGTTGATTTTGACTATGCAAACGTAGTTGATTTTGACTATGCAAACGTAGTTGATTTTGACTATGCAAACGTAGTTGATTTTGACTATGCAAACGTAGTTGATTTTGACTATGCAAACGTAGTAGTTGAAGTGAATAGACGTGTTTTTCAAAGTTGTCACTAGTTGCATTCTTTTTTTTTAATTACATTTCCATTATTATCCTATCATTTTGAGCTCTATTTTTTTTTTATAAACAATTGAAACAAGGAAGAGTGATTAACACAAGTTTTTGCTTTATTTTGTGTTGTAGTGTACTTGTTGATTTACATTGAACATATTTTCTTTTTAATTAACTTGCAAAAACAGAAAAAAAAAAAAAAAAAAAGAAAATGCCTTCCTGTGCTTCTTGCGATGATTCTCTCCCAATTGAAGGAGATTTCGTTGAGTGTTCTTTTTGCAGGCGCAAACTACATTTCCAATGTTCAACGGTAACAGAACGAACTTGGAGGACCATGGGTGCACGAAAAGAATCTTGGAGATGTCAGTTTTGTAGGAACATGAGCACAACCGAAGGATCAATCAGCGGAAATATAGATCCACCTAGATCGTTAACACCAGACTTGCAAGCAGCGAAGCGTGTAAGACCAATGAACAGCCCCATCAACATCAATGATGCTCCTAGCAACAACGGCACCGATAACCAAGCTGTCCTAACTGAGATTCGACAGTTGAAAGATCAGTTAAATAAAATAACTGCGAGCTGTGAATTCCTGGGAAGTAAATACGATGATATAAATGTAAACATGATTAAAAACAATGCACTAATTGAAAACTTCACCAAAGAAATAAACGAATTAAAAGAAACAAATAAAAAGAAAGACATCATAATAGAAAATATGCAAACACAAATTAACAGCATGGAACAACAAATGCTTGGTAATAACATTGATATAAAAAACATTCCACTAACTCCGCAAGAAAATTTGGTAGAGATTGTTAAAGGAATTGGAAAAACAATTAACAATGTTATTAATGAGAGCGATATAACTGATGTTTACAGAACAAATATAAAAAACCCCGAAAAATCAAATATAATCGTGAAGTTTGCATCAAATAAATGCAAAACACAATTTATTAAGCAAGCGAGAACCATACGTCCACTTAAACTCTCTGCTGTAAGACAAAACACGAACAACTGCAATGTAAATTCTATGCGAGCTGAGTTCGATGCTACAATTTATGTAAATAATCAGCTTACAAGGCACAATAAGCATCTCTTGTGGTTGACAAAAGAAAAGGCAAAGCAAGAAAACTGGAAATATGTGTGGGAGAGTGCGGGGAAAATATTAGCACGTAGAAGCGAGAATACACAATCCATAATTATTAATACTGAACGAGACGTGAACGATATAAAGAGCACATAAAAATTGTTCTTGTTTTTCTTTTTTTTATTAGTACAAATAGAAATTTAAAACAGAGTAAATAGATATGGAGAGCACAAACGAAATTGAAGTCAATCTTAATTGTAGGGTAATACATGGTTTTAACGGCATTGATGTGAATGAATTAAAAAGTAATAAATGTTGCTATTTATGTTTTAACATAAGATCAATGCGTCTACACTGGAATATTTTCTGCTTGAATATCAGTCACTTTATAAATGAATTAGATGTAATTATTTTGGTAGAAACGAACATTAAGGATGAAGAAAATGGATTTTACCAACTTAATGGTTTTCAACAAGAAATATTAAATCGAAATGATCAACGAGGGGGAGGAATAATGATGTTTATTCGAAACAAGTTAAACCACCAAAGAATATCTTCTTCAACCGTTTCATATGAAAGTATAAAAATTCAGTTTACTGAAGAGAATAAAACAACATACATGCTTGGAATTTATAGATCTCCTGGTTTTAGTAAAGTTTCATTTATTAATGAACTTGGCAGCGATTTGAAAAAAATGAGGAAAAACGAAGAATACATTGTTTTGGGTGATATAAACATTGATGTTCAAAAATCTAAATTAAATGTAAGCTATGTAAAAGATTATTTGGAGATGCTAGCATCGTCGAGACTTATGAACGTCATAACAAAGTGCACGAGAGTTGATCCGCGTAATGGAACTAAGTCGTTGATTGATCACATATTAGTTAGCAAAGTAGATAATCCAATTTACACTGCAGTTATTGAAAACGACATCACTGACCACTATCCAACACTGTACTACGTACAAAATCAAACACATTTGGAAAAACAGGTTGTTAGTAACACATATATTTGTAATTTGAAATTAAATCAACTTATTCAAGAAGAAAATTGGAGTTCGATTTTAGAAGTAAAGGATGCTGCAAGAATGTATAATACATTTGCTTACAAACTTAAAAATATCTACACGAAATCAACAGTAATCAAAAAAGTTGCAAAAACACGGAAAAACAATCCTTGGATAACACCAGACCTCATTGCAGAATGTAAAAAAAGAGACAAATTATACAGGAAATGGAAAAATAATAGAAGAAATAAAAGTTATGAAATAGAATATAAGATCTTAAGAAACAAAATCAACAAAAATATAGTAACTCAAAAATCTAATTTTTATAAAAATCAGTTTATGGAGTATAGAGCAGACCCGCGGAAAACTTGGGGGCTAATAAATGAAATCCTAGGAAGAAAAAAATCGAGCATTGATGAAACAATAAGAAACAACTTTAAAACAGGATTCAATTCACTATCCAACGATTTTGCTGAGTTTTTCTCATCACAAACTGCAAACATAATACATAAATGTAACTTGAAAACATCAAAAAATACAAATCAACATATAAAAGACACAATTTTTACATATGCTACCAATGTTTGTGAGGTAAAGATGATTATTAAATCACTTGGCACGAATAAGTCACCTGGAATCGATGGCTTCAGAGCAGTTGACATTCAAAACCATGCCGATTTGTTTGCTCCAATCTTGTGCAAAATAATAAACTTAAGTCTAACAGAAGCAACAATTCCAAAACCACTTAAGACTGCTGTTGTAAGACCAATTTATAAAGGTGGAGCTAAGAATCAGTTGACCAATTACAGACCAATTTCAATACTTCCGGTATTTGAAAAATGCCTTGAAAGCATTGTTGTAAATAGACTGCAAAGTTTCGTTGAAAAACACTCTCTTGTTAACAAAAGCCAGTATGGATTTCAGAAGAACAAAAATACAGGACAACTGCTTGGAGAATTTTCTAACTGTGTGAACGAGAGCTTAAATAAAGGTCACCATGTTCTTGTGATGTTTATGGATTTCAGCAAGGCGTTTGATACACTCAATCATTCAAATCTTTTAGAAGCGTTAGGAAGAATCGGGATCCGAGGTGTGATGGCTGATTGGATGACAGATTATCTTCACAACAGAACGTTTTGCGTCAAGGTAAAAGATGTTTACAGTGAGGCAAAGAATGTTGAATATGGAGTACCTCAAGGATCTAATTTGGGCCCACTTCTTTTCATCCTTTATACCAACGAGCTTCTTCGGGTTTTTAAGCTAAGCATTCCATTCGCTTTTGCTGATGACACTGCAATTGTTGTTCGCCATAGGTCTCTTGATACCGCAACAATGGTGATGCAAGAGGAATTCGACGCAGCTGTACGATGGTGTCACGATAACGGATTGGTAGTAAACGCTTCGAAAACAAAATTAATGCATATCCGAAGTCCGCATTTCAAAATAACCGACAAGCTTATATACATCAGAAATGATTCCTGTACAAACACGACCAACGAATGCATCGGAGTTGTTGAAAGCTACAAATATCTTGGAGTTGTTATCGATTGTCACTTCCTTTGGGACAAACATATAGACAAGCTACGGTCTGATCTAAGGAAGGGCCTATATGCACTCTCACACTTACGGTACTATGCTTCCGAAGACGTTTTGCGACAAGTCTATTATGCAATACTAGAGTCAAAGCTAAGATATGGTATACTTGCTTGGGGTAACGCAGCAACAACTCACATTAAAAAGCTCCAAAGACTTCAAAATGCAGCTCTAAAAATTATTCAAAATAATAACAGTAGGCAAACTGGAGGCAATTTTAGGGTACTTAAGGTAGAGCAAATCTTCAAGATGACGACAGTTCTGGAATATCAAGGCGATAACCGTTTCATCCGACCAATACAACATCAATTCAATACCAGACAACGCGCACAGGGTATGCTTCAAATCCCAAGAAACCAAAACACATATGGTAAAAGACAACTGCAGTACATTGTTCCATCTATAATTAATTCTTTACCTCAAGAACTGAAACATATACAAAATTATAAAACAAGAAAAAAACAATTAAAACATTTCTTTCTTAATGAAAATAGTTAAAAATGTAATTAAAAATTTGAAAAAATAGTTTTTGGAATTAACTTTTATAACTTTATTAAAACTCACTTCACTATTATTATTTTAAATATGATTGAAAAACAATCTTCTGCAGAAAAGCCTAGGCTTCGCAGGAATAGATGAAAATATTGTAAATATAATTTTGAATAATAATAAAAAATAAAAAAAAAAAAAAATAGTTGATTTTGACTATGCAAACATAGTTGAATTTGACTATGACGTAGTTGATTTTGACTATGCAAACGTAGTTGATTTTGACTATGCAAACATAGTTGAATTTGACTATGACGTAGTTGATTTTGACTATGCAAACGTAGTTGATTTTGACTATGCAAACATAGTTGATTTTGACTATGACGTAGTTGATTTTGACTATGCAAACATAGTTGATTTTGACTATGCAAACGTAGTTGATTTTGACTATGCAAACGTAGTTGATTTTGACTATGCAAACGTAGTTGATTTTGACTATGCAAACGTAGTTGATTTTGACTATGCAAACATAGTTGATTTTGACTATGCAAACGTAGTTGATTTTGACTATGCAAACGTAGTTGATTTTGACTATGCAAACGTAGTTGATTTTGACTATGCAAACGTAGTTGATTTTGACTATGCAAACATAGCTGAATTTGACGATGACGTAGTTGATTTTGACTATGCAAACGTAGTTGATTTTGACTATGCAAACATAGTTGAATTTGACTATGACGTAGTTGATTTTGACTATGCAGACATAGTTGATTTTGACTATGCAAACATAGTTGATTTTGACTATGCAAACGTAGTTGATTTTGACTATGCAAACGTAGTTGATTTTGACTATGCAAACATAGTTGAATTTGACTATGACGTAGTTGATTTTGACTATGAAAACGTAGTTGATTTTGACTATGACGTAGTTGATTTTGACTATGCAAACGTAGTTGATTTTGACTATGCAAACGTAGTTGATTTTGACTATGCAAACGTAGTTGAATTTGACTATGACGTAGTTGATTTTGACTATGCAAACGTAGTTGATTTTGACTATGCAAACATAGTTGAATTTGACTATGACGTAGTTGATTTTGACTATGCAAACATAGTTGATTTTGACTATGCAAACATAGTTGACTTTGACTATGCAAACATAGTTGATTTTGACTATGACGTAGTTGATTTTGACTATGCAAACATAGTTGATTTTGACTATGCAAACGTAGTTGATTTTGACTATGCAAACGTAGTTGATTTTGACTATGCAAACGTAGTTTATTTTGCCTATGCAAACATAGTTGAATTTGACTATGACGTAGTTGATTTTGACTATGCAAACGTAGTTGATTTTGACTATGCAAACGTAGTTGATTTTGACTATGCAAACGTAGTTGATTTTGACTATGCAACCGTAGTTGATTTTGACTATACAAACATAGTTGAATTTGACTATGACGTAGTTGATTTTGACTATGCAGACATAGTTGATTTTGACTATGCAAACGTAGTTGATTTTGACTATGCAAACGTAGTTGATTTTGACTATGCAAACATAGTTGAATTTGACGATGACGTAGTTGATTTTGACTATGCAAACGTAGTTGATTTTGACTATGCAAACATAGTTGAATTTGACTATGACGTAGTTGATTTTGACTATGCAAACGTAGTTGATTTTGACTATGCAAACGTAGTTGAATTTGACTATGACGTAGTTGATTTTGACTATGCAAACGTAGTTGATTTTGACTATGCAAACGTAGTTGATTTTGACTATGCAAACGTAGTTGAATTTGACTATGACGTAGTTGATTTTGACTATGCAAACGTAGTTGATTTTGACTATGCAAACATAGTTGAATTTGACTATGCAAACGTAGTTGATTTTGACTATGCAAACGTAGTTGATTTTGACTATGCAAACGTAGTTGAATTTGACTATGACGTAGTTGATTTTGACTATGCAAACGTAGTTGATTTTGACTATGCAAACGTAGTTGATTTTGACTATGCAAACGTAGTTGATTTTGACTATGCAAACGTAGTTGATTTTGACTATGCAAACGTAGTTGATTTTGACTATGCAAACATAGTTGAATTTGACTATGACGTAGTTGATTTTGACTATGCAAACGTAGTTGATTTTGACTATGCAAACGTAGTTGATTTTGACTATGCAAACGTAGTTGATTTTGACTATGCAAACGTAGTTGATTTTGACTATGCAAACATAGTTGAATTTGACTATGACGTAGTTGATTTTGACTATGCAAACGTAGTTGATTTTGACTATGCAAACGTAGTTGATTTTGACTATGCAAACGTAGTTGATTTTGACTATGCAAACATAGTTGAATTTGACTATGACGTAGTTGATTTTGACTATGCAAACGTAGTTGATTTTGACTATGCAAACATAGTTGAATTTGACTATGACGTAGTTGATTTTGACTATGCAAACGTAGTTGATTTTGACTATGCAAACATAGTTGATTTCGACTATGCAAACATAGTTGAATTTGACTATGACGTAGTTGATTTTTACTATGCAAACGTAGTTGATTTTGACTATGCAAACGTAGTTGATTTTGACTATGCAAACTCAGTTGATTTTGACTATGCAAACGTAGTTGATTTTGACTATGCAAACTCAGTTGATTTTGACTATGACGTAGTTGATTTTGACTATGCAAACGTAGTTGATTTTGACTATGCAAACATAGTTGAATTTGACTATGACGTAGTTGATTTTGACTATGCAAACGTAGTTGATTTTGACTATGCAAACGTAGTTGATTTTGACTATGCAAACGTAGTTGATTTTGACTATGCAAACGTAGTTGATTTTGACTATGCAAACGTAGTTGATTTTGACTATGCAAACATAGTTGAATTTGACTATGACGTAGTTGATTTTGACTATGCAAACGTAGTTGATTTTGACTATGCAAACATAGTTGAATTTGACTATGACGTAGTTGATTTTGACTATGCAAACGTAGTTGATTTTGACTATGCAAACATAGTTGAATTTGACTATGACGTAGTTGATTTTGACTATGCAAACGTAGTTGATTTTGACTATGCAAACGTAGTTGATTTTGACTATGCAAACGTAGTTGATTTTGACTATGCAAACGTAGTTGATTTTGACTATGCAAACGTAGTTGATTTTGACTATGCAAACTCAGTTGATTTTGACTATGACGTAGTTGATTTTGACTATGCAAACGTAGTTGATTTTGACTATGCAAACATAGTTGAATTTGACTATGACGTAGTTGATTTTGACTATGCAAACGTAGTTGATTTTGACTATGCAAACGTAGTTGATTTTGACTATGCAAACATAGTTGAATTTGACTATGACGTAGTTGATTTTGACTATGCAAACGTAGTTGATTTTGACTATGCAAACATAGTTGAATTTGACTATGACGTAGTTGATTTTGACTATGCAAACGTAGTTGATTTTGACTATGCAAACATAGTTGATTTTGACTATGCAAACATAGTTGAATTTGACTATGACGTAGTTGATTTTTACTATGCAAACGTAGTTGATTTTGACTATGCAAACGTAGTTGATTTTGACTATGCAAACTCAGTTGATTTTGACTATGCAAACGTAGTTGATTTTGACTATGCAAACTCAGTTGATTTTGACTATGACGTAGTTGATTTTGACTATGCAAACGTAGTTGATTTTGACTATGCAAACATAGTTGATTTTGACTATGCAAACATAGTTGAATTTGACTATGACGTAGTTGATTTTTACTATGCAAACGTAGTTGATTTTGACTATGCAAACGTAGTTGATTTTGACTATGCAAACGTAGTTGATTTTGACTATGCAAACATAGTTGAATTTGACTATGACGTAGTTGATTTTGACTATGCAAACGTAGTTGATTTTGACTATGCAAACATAGTTGAATTTGACTATGACGTAGTTGATTTTGACTATGCAAACGTAGTTGATTTTGACTATGCAAACATAGTTGATTTTGACTATGCAAACATAGTTGAATTTGACTATGACGTAGTTGATTTTTACTATGCAAACGTAGTTGATTTTGACTATGCAAACGTAGTTGATTTTGACTATGCAAACGTAGTTGATTTTGACTATGCAAACATAGTTGAATTTGACTATGACGTAGTTGATTTTGACTATGCAAACGTAGTTGATTTTGACTATGCAAACATAGTTGAATTTGACTATGACGTAGTTGATTTTGACTATGCAAACGTAGTTGATTTTGACTATGCAAACGTAGTTGATTTTGACTATGCAAACGTAGTTGATTTTGACTATGCAAACGTAGTTGATTTTGACTATGCAAACATAGTTAATTTTGACTATGCAAACGTATTTGATTTTGAATATGCAAACGTAGTTGATTTTGACTATCCGAACGGCTAAGAGGAGAGGCACTTTTGCATTACTCCAGGCGAGTATACGGAACTGATCTGATGTCAGTCTTTCTTAAACATCAAATTAATGTTACCGTGTATACGCTAAATCCATCAAGGTTTCAAGAAACGCAGAATAAAAAGACAGAATAAAAAAAAAAATAGGCAAGTTCAGGAAATTGGGATCTCAGAGCCCTTCAGCAATCTCAGTTATCTACGTGAACAGGATTCCTCAGCAAAAATTCTCAGTTTTGCTGTCAAAACTCTGAGAAAAAAAATTTTGGATTCGATTGCTCACTTTTTGAAGCAGAGAAACACGCCAAATAATTATGAATTGTTTGTGAAATTTATAATTTATTTTGTTATCCAAATCTTTTGATTTGTTTACTTAACCAAAATATTGATTGCCTTACATTTTGTACAGGTGTGTCATATTTCAATCTCTTAACTGAGGGTGGAAGTGGCACGAATAAATTGACAGCATTCCTTGAAACATATTTTTAAATTTTAAATTTAAGAACTTTTCGCAACATATAAACTCCAATAAACTTACAGTTATTTGAATTGAGCATATATGTACTTATATCTATAGAAATAGTAAATCTTTTACTCTTTGTTGTCATCTAAAAGCCAATATTGTGGGTGATTATCGAAATCAACTTAAGCTATTTTAAAAAATCAAGAATGCTTTATTTCGCAAGTGACCAAGTTAACAACAAACAAAACATCGACCTCCTTGTTCTATTCGGGCAGCGAGTTCTCTGTCAATTGAAATTAGCAAATCAACCAAACGAATACAAAATTCCTGGCCTCTCGTGGTCGGTTGTTTGATCAAATGCAGTATTATATAGTTACAGGAACGAACATGTGCTCATTGGGTGTGATTGACAATGATTAAATTCGATCGATTGATTGATTCGAAAAGTCATACAACGTCGTATTTCGTATATGTATGTATGTACTCTATGTACATATACTTACCTACAATTAAATTCTGTTATCTAAATTTCTCTACAATTGCCAAAAAAATAATAAAAAACCATCTCTCTTATTCTAAGGTTCGCGTCGTCGCCGTCGGCCGCCTTTGCATGTACTTTCAACTAGTAAATGAGATGTAAGCTCGCTGGCTATTTGTGTTTGGCGAAATTTCAACCAGTGATTTCCGATAAACGTCAAGCCAATTACCCGAAGTTAACTGACAGCCATTAGGGCATTTTTTGTATTTATTTTAAATTCTATTTGACCTGGTGCTTTGTAGATGAAAGTGATTACAGAGGCTTTTGCCATGAAGCACTAGAATTCAATCGTAGAGGCTATTTTCAGAATGCTTCTTGCTAGGTACTAAATAAAAATTCTTACGTTGCTTATATTTTTTTTTTTTTTTGGGATTTTGGTGGACCTTTTGTTAAACAATATTTTGTGAGAAATATGCTCTAGCTTTGAGATTGAAATGTTTAAGGTACCACCTGACCAAACATTTCACGGATCATTCAAAATTAATCAACTTCACGGCGACAATACGCCGCCGACGGACCGTCATCAACTTGAAAGTTGACATCTTCGAAGAAATATCGGAAACCTACTTATAGCACATGACGACTCAACCGATTTTGATTAATGTCGACTCGAGGGAACATTAATTACTTTAGTTTTCGGGCAAACGTCAATTCATTAATTGGTTATACGCCCTGTGTATACGGATGAATACAAAGTATTTTTTTTTACTTACAATGATCTCACAAGTATTACCTACCTACGCGTTGCAGAGGGCACGAGTCACCAACTCTGATACCATACCTCGACACCTCTATCCACCAAGCGGCTGGGCTGGCAATTAAGTAGAAGTGGAAATTGCGTGTCAAGTTGTGTGGAACTGTCGACGCAGTTGCTCTAATTTATATATAAGTGCCTATGTAGGTACATCGGATCGAGATTGCTTTAACGCAGTGATTAATCTAAATTTATCTTCTCCCATGCTATCTTTTCGATACTATCTTTGGAAATTGGAATAATTGTCGCTTGTAGTGTATGATGTATGAGGTATGATGGCAACTTAAAAAAAGAAAAAAAAAAACTGTCGAAAATCACTTAATGTGATTTTTACTTCGATATATAGCAAGTTCTGGATTCATACAAAATGTACAGAAATAATTTAGAACAAGCATATAGATAATTCCAACAACAATAATTTGTGTGGCATATAAAATAATCAATATCGCCAACCTTTAAAAGTGCGAGAAGCGAGACAATATTATAAAAAACAATAAAAAACACAAAAGATTGCGATAACGAAATACCAGTGCATAATGCCACATCCGGCGGGGAAGCCATTGTAGCAGCATGGCGTGCAAGATAAATTAAAGGTCCTGGCATTGGCGCCTTAAGTCTTGTATACATATTATCTACAGAGAACATGGTCAACTCCTCGTTTGCTGGCTGCTTCTGATATTTGCAATTGTTGACAGGTCTTCTTCCGATTCACCGTCATCATCATGCCCAACACACTCTTCCAGCCGTTCAGTGTCATGCCTAGTCCTTCTTCCAATTGTTTCACTATTGTCCAACCAGAATCTTCGTTTTACGTTGATGTATATCTATACGTTATGTTCCGGCGGCTATATGTACTGAATTTTGATCTGGAATCCTCAACGTGTGGTGGTTGTTTCCTGAGAAGCTCCTTTACCATGAGTATGAAAGAAGCCATTTCTTTAAAGCTCATACATTTCATATTCCCTCTACTCGAATAGGATGGTGAAACAACACACATTTATGTATAAACGAAGGAGACGTTTGCTCCGTTTCGTGCGATCAAATCGATGCCCACAAAGTAGCATGTTTCGGAATAAATTGGTGGCGTTTTCAGATACCGATAAGCAGGGCAAAAACAATCAGAACATCGTACAGACCTACTATGGTTCCTATACAAGGCTCAAAGGAATGGTGGTGCTGCAAAATAATGTGGCCATTATCTCACTTTGAAATTTCTTCTTCGGTCGATATGTTACTTTTCGTTGTTGTGGTGTATTTTAAGCTCGTTTGCTTCTGGGTTCTGATGCATCCTCCTGGCCAGTAAATGCTTTAGCAAATTTTGCCATAGTTTTCACCACAGCAAAAAAAAAAAAACAATATGAAGAACTATTGTGTAGGATATGACGTGTTTTATAGTAAGTGTACCCTATATTATTTATTTACGATATAATGGGCAAGTTAATTAATTTTATAAAAAAACTAGCTGACCTGCAGGGGCGAACGCAGGGGGGTTGAGGGTTCAAACAAAATCCAGAGTTTAGCCCTTTAAATATTAAAAAAAAAAAAAAAAACGTCATATAAGACTCTTTTTTAGCCCATAAGAGGCTATATCATTTTTTCAAATGTCAAGATACTTAAATCCTGTATCTAGATCAATTTAAGGCTTAAAAGTATGTATCTCATTGAGTGTGTGGTTCTTTATTCATTCTGGGATGTCCAGAATATTCGGAATACCAATTTTGCGTTTCTTTATTCGACGGAATATTCCGGATAAACTCTTTTATTGTTTCTTTATTTATTCCGGAACATTTGGAATGCATTCTTTTTATTCCATGTTAAGTGTGGAATAAAAAGAATACTGGGCGCATTCAGTATAATTGACGCGAATAAACGTACCAGAGTACATATTTTTCAAATGGAAATAATTGGAGCTGGAAGAGGATAGTTTTTGGCAAATGTACAAATTTTCTTTTACTGAAGCTTTTTGAGGTAACTGGCCGTCAATATAATAATGTCGAGCAAATAGCCCTGGTAGCTTGGTGCTCACAAAATATTAGCATTGTAATTAATTACAGGTTAATAAAGTTATAAATAAAATAAATAAAATATAATAATGTGAGAGTTCTTTTTCAAAACTAAAATTAAATTCAAGTAGTTATGTGATAATAGCCAAAATATATAAATAAAAATAATTATCTTTCATTCAAGGACCTGCGCAGCGCATTGATTCTATTTCATAAAAATTATAAAAAATATTCGTGTCATTTTTCGCATTATGAATGAAGGCACGAAAATTTAAGGGGCCTCATTCAGTATTGCCGCCCCGGGCCCCTAACAAGCTTAAGCTGCCACTGACCTACAGTATAGTAATAAAATAAAATATTTATGAAAATCTCATATTTTTTTCAAAACCCCTGAAATTATTTTCTGCGTTCGCCCCTGCCCTAGTGACTTACAACTCTCAACCTCAACCATTTATTTGTGCGTGTCTGAAAGAATGGAGAGGACCTACAGTTATAATTGCTAAATCTGAACGGTTAATGTTATCGGCACATCAAGAGATACTCGGAGATTTTGTCAGTTCCTCGCAAGAGGCCAGTAGCCGTTTTCTTTCTATAATTAGTATTAGGTGGACGTGGGGATCAAACCTAGCCCTCCGGCATGACAGTCCTACGCACTAACCCTCATACATAGGCTTATACTAGTAGCAAAATCAAACACTGTTTTTTATTTTCGAAAAATTTTAGTTGAAGTTGCTGGCAACCCTATTTGGGGTTGATGGTAGAATGTTTAGATTTAAGCTCTGTTTAATATACAAACAGTGTTGCAAAAACTACACATAAACTCTTATTGAAGCCTGCGTGATATCGATCCGCATAAACTCTTTTCTGAAAAACTGCTTCCAAAATAAGTACATTTTAGTTTGAAATTTTAACTGATTATATAACTTCTATTCGTTCTTCAAAAACTTAACATTCAACTATATACCCTATAGAATCAAAATTTATACAAAAAAAAAAACTTTTGAAAAAGAGCCCTTGACTTGTCCCAGATAACAATGCGAGAATACAATGCACAAGTTTTTTCTGAATACATACACAAGGTAAATTTTGTGGAGGATAAAGAAATTCTAAAAACGAAAAGAGGAACAATTGGGCGACATCCGGTATTTATGTTTTTTCGGCCTTCATCTTCAAGAGAGCGAGCAAAGAATTTTGGCCTCAACATTCGTAGCCCCTCTTTCAATTACAAATTTCATTTCCAGGCCGCTTAAAAAAAATAAAAACCAAAATAACTTGGTCCTTTAGACAGAGTGCGTATAATCCTTGTCCGACCGAACTATTTTTTAAGCACCATGTCGAGGGCGTTTCGATTTAAATTCAGATTAAAAGAGGACATCCCGCAGGTATATGCATGCATAATTGGCTGACAATAGTGCGGTGCGGAACACAAAACACATATTTATGAAATAGTTAAACCTTTTGTAGACTCATTTTATGAGATGTCCTACAAGATAACCAAAACAAAAAACAGACTTGCAGGGATAACTTTGGACATTTATTAAACAGACAACCCCTTTGTACCAGTCTCTGTGTCGTGGTTAACTTCGGACTCGTATATTTCTCATTTATTCGTTTTGTACGACAGACAATAAGAAACGGCTTACACCTGTTAGAGGGTTTGTCAGTCAGTACAGTACACATAGTTTTTGTTTATCATTTAATTAATAAAACAGTTTTAGACTCCTAGAATATGTTATGCTGTCAGAGTCAGACCTTTTGTTTTACAAAGAAGATAAATGTTTTTATGTGCCTAAATCTCTTGGGAACCATTATGTACTTTTTGTGTAGGTACCTATAATAATTTTTTATACATGCAATATACAACATTTTTAATTTTGCATTCCTACAAAAATTATGATGGATGGATACATCCCCGGTAAAATTATTTAAACATCACGCAAGACAAGTATGTCACCATTTTGTTTTTCTTCAGAAAAGTTGGATTGTTGTTTGCTTCCAGATGATACAAATCAAATAAATAATAAATCAGGGTTTATAGTGTAACTATCAACTTTTAATTATTCCTATTTGCATGTTGTCCGTTTTACAATTTTCTGTCAAACCCGCCGCGCCAGCCGCCTGGAAAATGGCAAGTTTTTGTCAAATTCAGTCAAGTCCCTCGAAAGTTTTTATTTGGGAAAATGACAACATTAAGGGTTGTGGTTATTTTTGTATGAGCAAATTACATGGACGTGAAAGGTAACGAACCGAATACAGACCAAACCAAATAGATATCGAACCGAAAAACTGTTCCAAGCAAAAACTTGTTCCGAAATTAAGCTACCCCATCACAAATACCCCGTATATAACAAAAATAAGAACTTTCAATACACAATGGTATGCAAAAATTAAAGTAAGTGATATCACAAAAGCCAATGCAGTCGGATTGAGGGCCAATTGTCCTATTTTTCCTGCACTTTTCGTGGAATAGAATCAGTTTAATTGTATTTTGTGTGATCTATCATAATAGGTGCGTTTTATTCGTAATTTATAGCTAGCGCAGCAATGCAAGTTCAATAAAACGCTATATCAACTTTTATGTCCACTTTTATTCTCTGGGTGTGCGTTCATACCCATTTTTGAGTCAAAAACAAACTACGTTACCGACATTTAAGGTTCAAGTCCACACTATTTGTCCACTTTTATATTCACTAATTTACTGACTAATTTATCGGCACTTTTGGTTTTTTTATTGTTCACCAAGGAAAATTTTACTGCGCTAGCTATAAATTTGCAAATAAAACGCACCTAATACAGTAAAAAAAAAGTTCACCAGCTAAAATTATTAAAATTTTACAAAGATAACTGTAATTATAAAAACATTTTTGTCAAAAATGTTCCACATACGCCACCGTAACCTATATACTTAGCTTTATAAAAAACTATAAGGAAGATTTTTTTTTTTTTAATAATACAAATTCTATATACTACTGAAATAAATCAGCCAAGTAGAAGACTTAGCACTATTTTATTGGACTTGTCACTAGTCAACTGATGAGTCCAAGTGAGATCGCCGGGACGAAACGCCAAAAATTTTCATAGACTAAAGGCCGTTAAAAGCTATATTGAATCTATAAGGAAGCTAGTTATTATTATTATTATTACGAATTTAGTCATACGATAGTATTTATCAAAACTATTCGACGTTTTTTTGGCTAGTCAAAAGTTATTTTTCCGCTAGTTTCGACTGAAAAAGTATTTATCTTAAATTTTCGTTATTGATACATTTTTTAATTTTATTTTTCCGTTTAGCCCTAGTACGCTTCTGATGCCATATTGTCCAGCGAAAGCATAACAGCAAAATTCCGTTCTGCAGTACATTATTTGATGAGCGAAATTGATAATTGTACCATATTATTTGGACGAGTCTGCTCTTTTTTCGCATTAAATTAATTGGCCGGACCATTGACGTATTTTATAGGGACTGCTAGTTGCTTGTATTTTTAATACATATCTTGCGCAGAAGAATGTTCCAAGAAATCGCGGTGCTCTTGGGGACTGAGCGGCCACATTCGTCACTATTAACAGGTATCCAACGCTAAAAAAGACGTTGATATGTAATTTTTTTTATTGTTTTAATATTTTCGGTTTATTGGCCCATGCATTGAACAATTTTCGTAAAAATTTATCAAATTAACTTTTTGTGAGCTAACATAGGGTTTTTAGCAATATTATGCATTATTACATTTTTCTTAACGCGACTTTCCTGCAATGACCACCGGGTCCCAAGAGCGCTGCTGTAATCTGGAACATGAGTGAAGTTGGGTATTAGCAGTTCATCCATATATTACATCAATGGGTCAGACTATTAATTGTTTGCGAAAAAATGGCATTTGAGTTTTATTATTCGTTCATGGTTTGTGATTTGTTTTGGTTGTTTTTTTTTGTTTTGAAATAAATTACTTAAAATCCCTGTTAATAAGCTATTGCAATCTGTTTGTTGACTTGTAGGAGAAACAGAAAAATTTGGAATAAGCACCAGAAAAGACTAAACAGTTATTATTTTTGTTATTAACTCTTCACACCCAACAAAATTTTCCTGTCATTATTGCAATACAATTGTTAAAATAATCACAATTTCTTGTTAAAATATTACGACAGCGGGTTGAGAAATTTGATTGTTCAATACAGATGTGAAATTGTAAGATAACTAATCGTATACATCGGAAAATTCTGAAATATTTATCGATTTTTTGTAGTAATTAAAACAGGCTGTAGAAATCACACAAAGTTTTGTAGATTTGGCAAAGACATGCATCATGAACATGCGAAATTTTCCGAACATAAAAAATTGTCAAACCTACGACCAAATTGTATGCATATACAAAAAACTGTACCTACCTAAACTCGTAGTTAAAACCTTTTGACAAGGCGCTCGCTGAAGTGGTAACGAAGTGGAGTGGTAGTGGCATGGTGACTAAACAGCAGGTGGAATTGGTAAAACCTATGTAATTAAATGAAGAGGCGCGTGGCATGATATTTTGCAGGTGGTGTGGTGCCAGTCTGCGCTGCCACATATCTCGAACATGTTTAATTTTCAAGTGGCAAGTGAGTGGTGACGAAGTTGATTTTTGAACTGTCTACGAGTATACTTGTCTTGTAATGATTATTGACTTATAAACCGAGAGCGGGTGAACCTAGTTTGTCACCACAGTATGCGCGTTAAATTACTTTCATATCACTTCGCCGTCAACACTTCAGTGAGCGCCTTGTCTAAAAATTCCGAACATATATGCATTACGTTCAGCTGTGATTATATAATAGCTAAATTATCGAAAAATTGTCGTGTACCTTTGGTTCAAAAGGCTGGAGTGAAGGTATTATAGTAGACACGTTCAGGGTATTACCAAAGGATGTAAGACTATACATTTAGTATTGAAAAGTCTTTCTATGACACCAAAATTATTATTAATTCATAAATTCTTAATTTAGAACTAAGTTTTCCTCGATGAGTGGTACTGGTCAGTTTTCGTAGAAAAATAGTACTATACAGGCAGATTATCGTTCTTGCTGTATTAGTTCCTCTAAATAGCTTGTGACTTAACTCCTATGGTTCTCCGGTTAAGTCTTTTTCTACGACTGGGAAACTTACCGCCGGCTTTTAGTGAAAAGCCTTTTCAATTTTTCGCAAGGGGCAATTGCCGTAAAAAAAATTTCTATATATTTTTAGGTAGCAGCGGCTGGGTTTCGATCCGACGACCTTCGACATGATAGTTCTACGCATTAACACGCACTAACTATTACGTCAACAATATCTACGCAAGTCGTTGTGAATAGTACAAAAAATCTCTAGTTTCAATATAAACATAATTATTGTATGACCTTAATTTTGCTGTTTATTTAGGAAGGAATGCTGTTGCATCCACAACTCTTCTCGTTGTACAATCTACAACAGATGCTGTTATTTGAAAATTTGGTTTTGGATCCACAACCTATGTGTCTCTTTATGGTAATTGAAAACAATGCCTGAAATTGAATCCTTCATATATACTTATCCCATCTACAGATCGAGTTTTCGAGATGTTTGTTGAGTCCAAAAACCATGTAAATCGGTGTTTCCCAGCCGATTGCAAGCAAATTAAATGGAATGCAATTCATTTCAACTTGTGTGGCGAAATTAAAAAAAAAAATATACCTTATTATTATTTGTATTGTATTATTTATACTAGAATGTCAGTTTATTAGACTTGACCATTCTTTATTCCGTCAATTTCATTGAATTTTGAACAACAACAACAACTTAAAGGTTCGGAGAAAAATGGATGCGGAACAAGACAGCATACTTAAAGGGGCTTAGAAAAATGCTGATGCTCCAAATGCAATTGATAAACAAACAGCACATTTAGACCTGTGACGTCAGTGGTCAACGGTAGCATAGTACGTAGGGTACACAGCTCCGAAGACTGAGCAAATCTGATGCGCGGGTTCAAATACCGCATGATGTGTAGAAAGTTTTTCAAATAAAATTGGATTAAAGCTCAGCACCACTATAAAGGAGACTGATGATAGGGCTTGGCACCCCTTGAAATAGCTATATCTCTAGCCAAACAAAAATAAAACGAATTAAAATACCCAAAATTAATTCGTAAGCAATTGGTGGTAGCACCTTTAAGTTGTTGTTGTTGTTCAAAATTCAATGAAAAAAAAATATACCTGTTGATCGTTGATCATCGGTATTATAAGACTTCATTGAGATTTCAAAAAAATCTCGCTTTTCGAAATACCAACAATGTATTTAAAAAACTGTTATTTTTGGATTGCATAAAAGTATAAAGACTTTCTCTTTTAAACTAAAATTTTTTGTATGGGTTTCGATTAAAATTTGTGAAACATATACAATTTTATATGCATTTGACACAAAGATTACCATAATGTTGTTTATAAAATGTCAACACCGAACTATCTGCTTCATCTCCCGTCGCTGACATTGTTGAATGGAAAAACAACACGTTCGTCCAAAGTATTATGGTAAGACTAATGCTTTAGTACGGTTCACACCTGTGTCCTGAGCTCCAAGCAGCAATTAGCGGATTTAACCATAGCATGCCATTCCTTGCATTCACCCATTGAGTTTCTCTCATGCCCCAAGAGTGACCATTCACATTGCATCGTAATTGCGAACAGTGCATACAGATGGAGAGGTCGCAGAGTCGCGTCACGTTCCATGGTTTGGTTATATGTAGCATTCCACGGCTTGATTAAAACGACCATAGCTCAACATTAGAATTTCTATTAAGAATTCACTTGATCGTTTGAAGGTACGCGAGGAGTATCATCAGAACAGATCAAACAAACAAAATGTACAACCAGATTACTAAGCTATGTCAGCAAGTCCATAATTATCAGATCGGATGGGAGAAAAGGCACATCGCATTGCATTGCAAAAAACATAGCCCCATAAGGCAAGACATATCGGCCATTGGAATGATAAGCGGCACCAATCACAGATAGCATCACAGCGATCTTGTAAAGTCCAGAAATTATGGCAAAGCTATAAAACATACACCGACAGGCGGCTCCGATTAAGTAGGCTCAAAAAAAAAACAAACATTTACACAGCAAACTAGTTGTATTCGTATTTATAAACTATCAAAGAACAAGATGATGTGAAAACACGGCTGGACCTTAATTATGTGGCAGATTTATTATGAAAAAATGTTTACTTTTGTAACTAGAAATTTGTTCTCATAAAGTGTAACATGTTGAAATTATAAAGCTGGATCCAGATAGAGGAAGAATGAGGCCAATGATATATGAGTATCCAAATGAACGTCCGTCCATTTTATCTTTGTTTTAAGACCTTAACCTTGAAAATTTGGTCATTATAACAAAAAATCTAATTTTTTTTTTTTAACAAAGCTTAACTTTGAAAATTGCCACAATTTTGTAATTACATAACGGATCTTTTTTCCAATGGTCGACTATGGAGAGCAATGTACCAAATAAACAATTTTTAAGTTGTTATTAATTTGCGTGACATTTCTTTATAATTTTTAATAAAGTTGGTTCAAGCGACCTACATTATACCATCCAAACAATCGGTAGTGGACGATTATCGTTTTTGACGATTTATCTTCCTCTCTCTTTCTTTCTCTTTCTCTCTCTCTCTCTTTCACTCTCTCTCTCTCACTCTCTCTCCACCCAAAATTGTAGCTTTTTAAATGCTCTTGAGTCGCCAAAACCGCGATTTTGTAGCTCAAATAGTTTATAAAATATTCAATTTTCCGCTCAAATAAGCCTGGAGTTAACGGACGAAAGTACGAAAATAATAATTCGCTTGGTGTCAAAAATTGTAGCTTTTTTAATGCTAATTTGTTGCACAAAAAAAAAATTTGTAGCTCTAACGGTTTTTTGTATATTCAACTGAACAACTTTAAATAATGAGAAAACCCAAACATTTTTTATGCACGGAAATAATTTTGTATAGTTTTCACAGATTATTTTTTTATTTAAAAAGCTACAATTTTTGACACCAAGAGAATCATTATTTTCGTACTTTCATCCGCTAACTTCAGACTTATTTTAGCGGAAACTTTAATCCCACCAAAAACATTTCATGTAAAAAAAGGTCGCCAAGACTCACATGCACATAACGCTTTCGCTGTGAAAAAGTTATGAGATCTCATGAAGAGCCAAGCCCATAACTCTACAAGGCCTAACTTTACAAGACCTAACTCTACCAACCCTACATCGTGGTCAAAAAGTATGGCTTGGCCGTTTCGCAGCCAAAACACAGACACTTCCATAGATTTTCGGTAAAATTAAGTCTGTCATGCTAAAGTTTTATGAAACGGCCAAGCCATACTTTTTGACCACGATGTAGGGTTGGTAGAGTTAGGTCTTGTAAAGTTAGGCCTTGTAGAGTTATGGGCTTGGCTCTTCATGAGATCTCATAACTTTTTCACAGCGAAAGCGTTATGTGCATGTGAGTCTTGGCGACCTTTTTTTACATGAAATGTTTTTGGTGGGATTTCATTTCTTTTTGTAGGATCAATTATTATCCATAAAAAAAACACCTGAACCTCCCTTAAATACTTCACGGTGGGATTCTGATTCCAATGAAACTACTTCCCAATTAATATTGTAGCAATAGGCCTAATACCTCGGAATAAAGTAACTACCTACATACCTAACCTTTATACTGAGCTAAGTCTCATAGCAAAGACCAGAAACATGAACGCATTTATTTAGAAATTATATAAGTAAAAGTAACGCGTATATTTTTATCTTCGCAAAAATTAAGGTAATAAGGTACTTTAACCTTAAAAAAATGATCCGTCAATGTAAAATCTCTTTATTTATTTTGACCGAAGCGAAAAATGAAAGTTCATTATTATTTCCTATAGCACACCCCTGAATATAAGTACATATACATACATACAATTCCAAGGATACGTCATACTAAACGAGACGAAAGTTCACCGATCGTGGTGAAAATCATACAATATATAAACAACCCTTATTTCAAGCAAAGCCATATTGTGCATTGTTTTTTGTGTTCGTGAATATAAAATAAAAAAAAACAACCCTCACATCAATTATAGGCGGGGTTTGCATTGCATTGTTGTGTGTGATTGTGAAAATTGTTGTTGTTTTTGAGGTTTTATTATGAACCTCCACTTTTGGGGTGTTGGAGGTTGAAAGTTACAGATTTCTTAATTTGTTTGTTGTTTGTATGCAAATCCTAGTCTACATTCCAAATTTCAGCTTTCTAGCACTTCGGGAAGTACCCTTTAGGTTTTGATGAGTGAGTGGTCAGTGACAAAATCGACGTTTTTGGCTATTAATAACATCCAAACTATAAAAGCTAGAAATATGAAATTTGGTGTGTTTTATAAGGCCGTAGACTACATCTAATCCTGAAAATTTGAGCTCTCTAGCTCTATCTATACCGAAGCTATGAGGGCTTGAATATACGACGAAACGTTTCGAGAAAATATATAGTAGTGCTAACCGCTCGTCTTGGCGGGCGCACTACCGTGCGCCTAGATAACTCGGAAATTATGCGGGCTACAAATTTTTGGTTTGCGCAACAAATTAGAATTTAATTAGCTACAATTTCAGATATCAACATTTTTTGATTCCGCCAAAAAGTGTGTCCGCCAAAGTGTCAGATCAATCATCGATGATTGTTTAATCGAACGATCATATTGTTCTTTCGTGGTCTTGTACCCTGATCATTTATACAGGGTGCCCTCTAATTCGTGCATGATATTTTAGGGGATGATTCCTGGGATCATTATATAAGAAAAAAATTGTATGGCGCAAAAATTTCTATCCCCGGCGCTGAGGTGGACAGGTGTAATTTCTGAAAAATTGACTTAATATTCCAAAAAAAATATATTAAAAATTTACAAAAGTACATGCATTAATGTGAGTTCTTTTGAAAGCAAATATTTAATTCGTTTATTTGCTTTTTAAATCAAGTTCTTTTAACGAACAATTTTTCAGAAATTTAATTTCAAAGCCAAATTTTTGAAAAAAATTGTGTCGATTTTTTTTTCAAAATTTTGCATGATTAAGGCCCATTTGCTGAAGAAAAAGTAGAACATAAGCGTTCAAGTTGAACATAAATCTTGAGGTTTTGTTTCAGCAAATGAGCCTAATGTTTTTTTTTATTCGATTAATTCAATTTTTCAGAAATTGCCCCTCCCCACCAAAGGGGGTAGATACAGTATTTTGCCTCCAAAATATTATGTAAACTTAGGGGACACCTTGTAATACTATATTTATTTTTAAACTTTAGTTTCTTATTCTTTGGAGTTAGTCCAAAAATTAAGTCCAAACGTGGTTCAAATATTGATCCGTGGCTCAGATATTTTAACTAACCGATTTCGCCGGATTAACTGAGGTTTGAGGATAGTTCAGTTATTATTACATCTCACATACTTGATGGACGTTTGAACCTCATTTAATCCACCCAAAATCGGTGAGTTGAAATTTCTGAACCAAAAATCAATATTTGAACCACATTTCTACATCTAGCCCTCTAAATCTTATAAAAAATTATGGTTTTTGAATGATCTGATACTAAAAAATTAACAGCGCCTTTGACAAAAACTGTTTTTTCAAAACCGACCATGATTCCTGTCCTTTACTTGATGATGTGAACGTTTGTGCTCGAAGAGTTTAACAAGCAGAAGAAGATGATTACATGACTTTAAATTAATAATATAATATAAAAAACCATATACAGCATATATGTATGTACATCAGGCCAACACTGCCTAGCAGTCCAAACTCTAAACGTTTCTGCATTACCGATTTGATTTCTTTTTTGGGCAGCCAACAGTTTATTAGTTACGTACCTATATAGCAGCAGAGTTCTGTTCGTCCTGGCTTGTTTGTTCGTTTCGTTGCCTTATACGGGTTTTAGTTGTTGGCAACAAATCTCGATGCCTTAATGTACCTATAAATGTGGGCAAAAGATGGTTTAAAACTTGTTTGCCATCTTTAACTTAATGCCGAACCAGTGTTGAAGCATCGCATTATTAAATAAAGCGAATGCGATTGCCGCGCGTGCACTTGTCTAATAGCTGCGATAAGCGATATAGCCGCGCAGACAGTCTAGCTGGCTAATATGATGAGCTATTATTGCCACACCATTCAGAATCATGGCGGCCGTATAACATGAGAAATAGATGTAATTGCTATCGCTCAGTTAAGCTAACTTGTATAGGTTTAGGTATATGTGTAGGTATAAAAACAAACATGGTGGTAGATACGCTGGGTTGGAGGAAGCCTAACGATCTGACTGCTGGTAATATGCTTGTACCACAGTCATTGCAGTTGTCATCAGGAAATGCAGTTTTACTATTTTTTTTTAAAGCGCAAATCAGTCGGTAGAAAAATCTTACCTACTGACAAGCTGTTTGGCTATAAAATTGCAAAATTATCTTTGTATTACATGTAGATCCTTCAGAGATATATTTTATAGGCAAGACGTAGTTTTTTCGTTTTTTTTTTTTAGGACTTCCACTCGATGTCTGGAAATTTTTAAGGAATTGTTTTTTTTTTTTTTTTTATTTATGTTTTATTATACCCAGAAATGCATATGTATAAGAATATCAAAATAAAAAATCTTGTATGAGATTGTTAGAGTGATAAATAAATTTAATATCATGAGGAGCTTGTCTTGAAAGGTGAAAGGAAGGTGCAGCTGATTGGTTCCCATAGCGATATATGATTGTAAGTAGGTATTACATATACATTAATAGGGCAAGTTTTGGATTTCTCGGAATCAAAAAAAAGGTGTGCCAGAATTAACTTTGTCCATAGCTTTCGAAATTTGGATCATATCCAAAAAGTTGCAATCATGTTCCAAAAAACTAAAACAACTTTATAAATTTTGATTTTTGAAAAAAGAGAGCTAAGTCAAAAACGAGTTTTTGTGTCTAAAGTGTTGTATTTAAAAAAAAAAAAATAGGGAACAATGCGGAATTAATATCGAAAGACACAGAACAATTTTCAAAAATATTAAATTAAAAAAGGGGCTTACTTCATACACACGCATTACCTCTATGTCTCCTCATTCCAATTTAGGCATAGTTTTTGTAAGAAAAACAATGAAACTAAAATTTTTAAAAGAATTATACATACATATTTTGTTGAAAATTTGGTTTCTATTTGATGCTCATAATCCAAATTTTTAAATTATTTGGTTTTATGTGCAGATTTTAATTTTAAAGAAAAAAATATTATTTTCTTTAGGAGCTCCTGTTTTTTGTGCTTTTAGTTTAGATGCATTCAAGTTTGATTTATTTGTAGTCTAAGTTATAAAGGAGACAGCTTTTGCGTTTTTAGCTGTTGTTTTTTTTTAACGATTAATTAATTAAGTTTCCTTGAGAGGAGCTAAAAACTGACAAAAATTGTTCAGCAGACGATGGGCATTGTCGGAGGATATTATGGTTTAATATAAACCGGCCCTTAAATGTGATAGTGTATCTACTCTTTTTAAGGCAATCTTTGCTAAGTCATAAACTTCACCTCTGGCACTATTTACCTTATTCCCAAAAAAAACACACTTTTTTGAAAACTCATTACTGAGGATTTTTCTAAATGCAGGGAAACCAAAGAGCATTCCCTACTTAATTTCATGAGTGTCAACTTAGCTAAGGAATATTATTTTACCGTTAAGTAGCCGTTATAATTACATGTACTTATGATAACTTCGAGTTTGTCGTTCTATGTTTTCTATATGTTGTTGTTTTGCTGAAATTGTTCAGGGCAGTGTTAAATTAACTGATTTGTTTTAAATCTGTGGATCTTTTAACCAAGTTTAGTCCACACAAATTGGTATTTTTTCCCGGCGATCTAATTTGAAACCATGAGTTGACTAGTGCGGGCCTTTTCAATACGCAAGTGAGATCGCCCCCGGGACGGAAGGCCAATTTTAGTAGACCGTTGAAAGATAATTTAAAAAGCTAAGTAAATAAGTTAAATAAGCGGTTTTGAGTCAATAATTAATTCCAATTAAATAGTGCTAAGTCTTCTACTCTTGGCTGATTTATTTCAGTAGTATACCTACATATATAGAATTTGTATTATTAACATCCCATTGGAAGTTATTGTAATCGGTCCGATTTGTGAAACTGAAAATTTTGACATTTCTCGACGTTCGTACGTTCGGAAGCTTTTTTTCGTTCACGATATCTCGAGAACGCATAAAGATATCGACTTCAAATTAATTTTGTATTACAGATAATAAAGTCATAACGTGCAGAAATGACTTTCAGAAAAATTCAACTAGCGGTTTTTTTATTACAGTAATTTAAATAAAAACGTTGAAAAATGGCTTGTTTCTCGAATATCTCTTGAACAAATAATGCTATCGACTTCGGCCTGGTTTCATTCTATGCATAATGACGTAATGAAAAATTCGTAATACTTAAAAAAAAATCAACGCACAGTTTTTTTTTTTTTAAATTAAATTCTTAAAATAAATTTAAATTGTTAAAAAATATCGAATATCTTAAGAAAACACAACTTCGAGTTAATTTTATTTAGTACACAAAGTTATAGTTGATAATCGGTAGAGTTTGTAAAAAAAATTCAATAAACGGTTTTTTTTCTAGGCCAAAATAACTGCAAAAAAAACTGATACAAATTGTTAAAAAATTGTTTTTGGCTCGAATATCTCGAGAACAACCAGTGATATCAACTCAGGGATAATTTTAGTCTACACACAATACCCTAATTAGTTATTGATAAGGTTTGTAAAAAAAATTAACTAACGGTTTTTTTTTATAGGCCAAAAAAAAAACTGCAAATAATTGTTGAAATTTTTCGTGTCGCATATACTTTGATCAAACAGCCTTCACTTGATTGCACAACTGATAAGTTTTTCGAAGATTTTTAATTGGTAATTTTCTTAGCATCGGGTGTCGAATTTCAAAGGGAACGAATGGGAAGTTATCAGTGTGGGTCAAACCCAGCCTCTTCTTTATGATTTAATTTCGAGCAAAAATACGATTTTTCCAAAATTACTTAAAAATCTAATTGCAGGCACCGTTATTTTTGCACCTAAAAAATGAAGAAAAACATTCCCGGAAAAGTCTTAAAAACCTTTACCTAAGGTTTTTAAGACTTTTCCGGGAATGTTTTTCTTCATTTTTAGAAAAAAAAATTAAAAAAAATTTATCTTCGTCTCTACTCTGGCTGTAGCTGAAATTAACAGACAGACGGACAGAATTGCGAGACCCAATTTTCGTAATGTCATGTTTGACCAAAACTCGAATTCGATTTTTTTTTTACGAATCCATAATTTATCATAAGCTTAATACCTTTCGCCATAACTAAAAAATAATTTTCAAAAATACGGTTTAAAAATTTGTATGGCCGTAGCCAGACCCACTTTGTTCGTCTTCCTTCCTTATCAACGTATTGTCAACTTGCCATTAAGTATAATTTAATAATACATGATGATATGGCACCCAAATTATATCAGAAGTAAATAATATCAGAGAAACTCATATGGTTTGATTACACCAAAGTCCATCTCCGAAAAATAACCAAAAAATCATAACCAGATGGCCGCATGCGTTTATTTTTAACTATTCAATCAATCACTCAAGACCGCCGCATATGCTTTGAAATAATAAAGACAAATTTTTATCTGAACACAATATTCGTCTGACCCCTCAAACTGCACATAAATATGTTGTCAAAAACAATTCGTAAAATAATAATTTTATTGTTATTATCAATAGCTCTGGTGTAATTTTTTGAAGACTTAAAATATTGCAAAATATTGGCGCCAATGTCAGCACAAAAAATATTATGTAAATTCCAGTTAAAACTTTGTGCGATAACACAGAAAACTTTTTATTGTATCTATGGCAAAAAAAAAAAAAACAATGATAAAAGACATTATTATCTCGAAGTAAAGTTCACAATTTTACCGTTTCCAATACCAAGCCCGAGGGAGTCATCAAAAATTCCCATTTCAACGAAATACGGCCTGACACCGTCTGGTACCCATTAGCACCACATAGTAAGACGACATGACACTTGTGATAGCCGATGCACACGCAAATGGTGACAATGGACCACAACGGTGACGATGACGATATTGTCGGCGTGATGAGCGGCTGACGAGAGTAAATTTGTTTTTTTTTGCGCGTCTAACGAGTCCCCAGGGATCGATCGGTACCCATCGCCATCACTCGGTCGATCCAGATTTCTATATAGCTAAACGAAAACTCATTAACACTCGTGTACAGAAAACTGAAATCTCTAACTCAGAATTCAATTTGTAATCAATAACTAATTTGGATAAAGAGCGTAAAGTACATTCGAGAGTATAATAATATGAATATCCATGGCCAGATAAAATTTTCCTCCATTTAAATACGGACTGTAACGGTCCCGAGATGATCAGTTCTCAAAACAACTTCTTCAAGAGCGATGGATTTTTTCTCAAACGGTTTCCAACAGCTTTTCCATGATTTGGAACAGAATCTTTCGTCCTGCAATGGAAATTACTTCGAGGACGTCAATAACAACACCAATAACAGTGATCCCTATCACACCTGCGACTATTACAGCTACATTGATCAGAGTGTGGAATTTCAACATGACGAGCAGAAAGACTCGATTTTGGGCATCGATCGGGCCTTGGAGCAGTGTCTAGACTACTTGCTGCCTACGGAAGATAATGAAGCTGAAAATCAATCCGAACAATCTCAGTGGGAATGGGAGATCAATTTTCTGGATAGTTTGGTTGAAATGCCAGATCTTGAGCAGAAACTTCCCGAAAAGACACCTCTCTGCGATGATTCTTGTGATTTGTTCCTCAAAGACGCCAGTGAAAACCTGAATCTGTATTTCAAGCTTTTGCCGAGTGATGCCAGTGATCTAACGGAGAAAACATTTCCCTGCACTTTTGGTGAATGCACAAAGATCTATGCGAAGCCAGCCCACCTTAAAGCCCATATGCGTCGACATTTGGGTGAAAAACCGTACGTGTGCACATGGCCGCATTGTACGTGGAAATTCTCGCGCTCCGACGAATTGGCCCGACATCGACGATCACATTCGGGAGTGAAGCCCTACAAGTGTAATTATTGCACAAAGTGCTTTGCTCGGTCGGATCATTTGGCGAAACATAGGAAAGTTCATGAGAGAAGATTATTGGCGCTGGGCGGAAAGGATCGTTTGGGTCAAGTGTTGCCAGCGAGTGTTTTTCAAGTGAGACCAGGACGAAAGCCAAAAAATCAAAATCTAAGATGATAAATAATTTTTCTAAATATAAGATACCTAGTTAAATTTAGTGTTAAGATAAAGTGAGATATTAAATAAAATAATGTATTTTAAAATTCTATTAAAAAAAAAATTTAATTAAAATAACAAACCTAATAAAGACAAAAATTATATGCCTAATTGTAGCAACGTTTTGTTTCAATTGAAGACACAATTTTGTCTTTGTTTGATTTGTGACTAATCACGTTTTCGATTTGTTATTTTCTTTAAGGCCGTGTGTGAATTGGATTAAATTTGGTCCCAAAATTAAATTTTGACACTATTGAGGTGAATATAAGACGTCAAAATTTAACATGATCCGGGGGCACGTTAAATTTGTGCTGCTAGATTAAATTTTGACGTTTAACAGCACAGGTTTTGTTTGTTTTCATGTGCATAAAAAGAACATATTCAATGAAGATGAATTAATAGGTAACTCAAAATATAATAAAAAGATTTCACTCTAAAATTATTAAGAAAAAGTTCAACGCCAATTTGTATTATCTTGTTTCTAGAGCAACAGTGAAGACTACTGGATCCTTGCTTGCAGAGAAGTAGAAGCTAGAAGTAGAACATTAGTTTTTTGTCTTGGATACAACTTCTTTTGCGCTACGAGTTTGAATTGACGCAAAATAGAACCCCGGATCTGAATGAAAAGTCTCCATACAAAAGGTCATTACATCTCAAAGATGAATGGATTGATCCCCTTTATTCATCTGAAGAACAACATTTGCTAATTGCAGCAATTATAACAAGCATTAAATAATTAAATAAAGTTGCCAGCTCATCGTGACCACCACAAGTGGCCAGAGTTTTTGCGTCTTGTTTTTTGATCTGCAGCTGCTTGCAACAGAATACGAACCATAAGCGTTCTTTATAACAGGCCCAGGGTAAGAGCACTCTTTTTGAACTCATTAGAATGGGCGTTTATTTTTTAACTCGCTAAATTTAATCCAAAAAAATAAGTTCTACTTTTTTCCAAAACTCGTGGACGGAAGAAAAATATTAGAATTAAAAAAATCCCATTAAATTGAATTCACACAGCAAAAAGATGAAATTGTATTCACCACTGAAGAAACGTCAAAATTTAATGTGGGATTTAATCGAATTTTTAAACAAATTCGCACACGGCCTAAGAAATGTTTGAACAGATTCTTCGTCGTCATTTTCCCATTATTTAAATATTTGGTGTAATGAAGGACGAGGAAGTAGGTTCCAGTATAGGTAAGACAAGGACAGCAACTAACTGCCTAAACAGAATAGAATGCTGGAACTGGAGCCACAAACGGAACTGGAAGAGCTGTCAAAAAGTGTCGTACTTTATGTTTTTTACGTGCCCACAATGCATAGCTGTACAGCTTTGAAAGTATTTTGAAGAAAAACAAAAGAATATTCTTGTATACAATCTCAGAATTCACATTTTTTGTTTCTAATAATTTTCCTTTCATTAAATATTTTTTTTTCGTGATACAAATAACCACAATATTTTTTTCCGACCCAACAAAAATGTCGTACGTGAAAAGTTAAAAGTTGGTGAACTCTTCCGTCTGCGGCTGCAGCTCCGTAT
Source organism: Epistrophella euchroma (assembly GCA_947049315.1). Lineage (NCBI taxonomy): Eukaryota > Metazoa > Arthropoda > Insecta > Diptera > Syrphidae > Epistrophella > Epistrophella euchroma. The sequence continues at coordinate 46,744,582 of OX346247.1, forward strand.
GCGGCTACGAAAATTATTATTTAAAAATACAACGACGGCAAAACAATAAGTTACGGTGAAAGGATTTTATGTGGCATTGAGGAATTCTTCTTCCTTCTTAGAAAAAAATGTCAAAACATCAAAATCGAGAAAAAAAAACAATAATTTGTATGGCATCCGGTTATGAGCTTAAACATGAGCTCGATTTTTTTCTTAAAAGTTTTCCACTTACCAAACTATATTATGGTGAAACCGACTTTTCGGATTTCTTCAAAACCTATAGGTATAGGTACGATGCATTTTGGTTGTGTCTCGAAGTTGTGTAATGAAATTTATAAATACAAATTTATAAATAATTTTGTTTTTAAATAAAAACAACAAAATTTGAATAATTGTTTGTTTTTTAATTAATTTTAATAAAAATAGTTTTTCAGAGCTTTGTAAATTTAAAAATAATAAATAAAATAGTTATTTGCGACGCGTTTCGGAGTGTGTCTCCATCATCGGGCGAATTACTCAATTTGACGTGGTGCTTAGTTGTCAACACAGCATCAGACTGGCTTTGACAACAACTAAACACCACGTCAAATTGAGTAATTCGCCCGATGATGGAAACACACTCCGAAACGCGTCGCAAATAACTATTTTATTTAATATTTTTAAATTTACAAACTTGTGGAAATTGATTTTTTGGATGCAAGCGTGGAAGCAAGATATGAAAATCGTTTTCTTCACACAAATTTGGCAGTCGTAAGTAATTCTATCACAACTTGTTTTTGACATGTATTAATACTCGATGGGATAGTATGGAAGGGCTATTAGGTATACTACATACTTAAGTACTTCCATGAACATTAATAGGTGTATTTTATTGACAATTGTATAGCCAGCACAGTAAAATTTCCCTTGGTACACAATAACAAAAACAAAAGTACCGATAAATAAGCCAGTAAATTATTTACCGAATATAAAAGTGGACGAAGAGTTTAGACTTGAACCTTAAATGTCGGTAACGTAGCTTGTTTTTTTCACTCACAAACAATGTTGCCGCTGTGCGACTTTAGTCTCATTTTGACCCCTTTTTGAGCCTCATGCGACCATGAGACGACTTTTTGGAAAACTGGCTTTTTTGACCCTTTTTAAAAATCTTGCGACTTTTCTGAACCTTTTTTTAGAAAATTACTTGGACTATAGATTTATTGTTTTCCTTTTTGTAAAAAAAAAAAAAACATTTTTTGTTTCACTTTGGTATTCGTCACAAAGATATCAATTACCTAGTTATTTCGTCTAAGAGTAATGAATTTTCGGCGAAAAATCAATTCGCTAACCAAAATACGAAATTGTTCAATTCGCAAACCATAACAAGGCACTTTATTTTTTAATTGAAAAAAAAAAAAAAATGTTATAGTAAAATGCAGTAGGACATATGTACATATGTAATTACGTACATATATCCTACATGTTCCCCAAAAAAATATCAGCGAATTTGTTCGCGATGGGAGTTCGTATGAATTTTTCTAAGTGATGGATTCTGTGATAGCTTCCTTTTTCTTATTTCGTAACAAAATTTTAATTACGATGGAATGCATTATGTACCAACAGGGCTGACTTTATCTAGGTACCTATATATTCACAATCACAAAGGAAAGACGTTTTTACTTTCCCAAATTTAAAGAAGGTAAAGATAAAATTAAGAAACCTTAAGTTTCTCGCCACTATAATGTCAACTGATAAAAAACGGATTTTTTAAGCTATATATTTTACGAAATTTTTTGAATGCGACTTTTTTTTTCCTCGTGACCCTTTTTTTTGTGACCATTTCAATTTTCTCAGCGGCAACACTGCTCACAAAAGGGACATTTCTACGATATTTGTAACCAGGGAAAACTCAAGTGTGTCCACACAAGCCAATGATAATGTCCGACTAAAAATCCTTCAATTATTTTTACTCCAAACATTGCATGACCTGTCCATAATCAAGACATAAAATTATGCACAGTGGAAGCAAGGAAACAAGAATATACTTTGCGAACATTATGTAGCCACATAAATAAAGAGTGGTATTAGAAGTGAATATAGCGTTTCATTGGAACGCTAAAGCTGCAATAGCTATAAATAATCAATAAAATGCAGCCAATGTATAATCAGGTCAATACCTAATAGGTTTTCAAAAAAAAAAAATATCTTTCGCATTGCATAAAATTTCCCTCGTTTGAGATTTAGCAACTGAATGCAATTTCTTAATATTTTGACAGCAAAACTGAAATTTCGAATATTTTTGCGACCTAAACTTGCAAATTTGATGGGGAATTTAATTGTGTATGTTTTTACATTTTTCTTTGTTCACAAACCTGTATGTACAAATACCATGCACAATGTTCAGTAAATATACAAACCGAAGTGTCTCTTTTTTAACAAAATTTAGAAGGGTGCCGGCCGGCCGTTTGGACGAAAATTTTTTCGCAAATCTTGTTTTGCGAATCGATCAAAAGTTGTTTTGACAATTACAAAGCAAGATTTGCGCGAATTGTTTCGCGAATTTTTGTTTTGTCTTTAGATGAACTCGCAAAACGATCATTTCGCAAAAGTTTTTTCTCGGTTTTTTATATCGCATATTTTATGATTTTCAGTCTTCGTTGACTGGACTAATTTATTAGGTGGCAATTTGTTGTTTTGCAAGATCTTGTTATGCTATCTTATAATATCCGTTTTGTTATCTTGCCGTTGAGCTATCCAGCCATTTTCGTATCTGGCCGTTTAGTTACCTTGCCGTTATGCAGGGGCGGATTAAGCCTAAGGCAATAAAGGCAAATGCCTAGGGGCCCAGCCGGACCATGGGACCCGCGCGTCTTGATTTTTTTTTTTTTTCATAGGTGTATGTCAAATTCTTGTCAACAAAAAATTTGATTATTTTTCCATGCGAAATTCGTTAAATAATAATAAAATGCGTAAGAATAAAAAATGAAATTATAAAATGCGATATAAAAAATTGTTAGTGAAATTAGCAAAAATATGATTTTGCGAAACAATAAGAGAGCGAAATCAGAACTTGCCAAACAAAAATTGGCGAATAATTAAATGCAAAATTAATAAATTGCACAACAATAAATTGCGGAATGATTATTGCGAAATTAAAAACAGCCAAAAATGATTCACCCAGATGACTCCTACCCAATTAATAAATAACCTTCGATTTGAGTATGTAGGTACAAATTATTTTTCAAAAACTTCGCCTTTTGAGAGTTAAAAACAAAAAGCAGATTTTATGACTTTTGACATTTTTTTTAATGTTGTATTTTAAACCGTCACTGTAAGGAGAATAACATTCATGGTTTTTAATGGAAAGTGCATTAATTTGAATATATTTTCAAGAATACGCCGTTTGGAAATTATCCAGAATATCAGGCTACATTCTTGCATGAATTTTTTTGAGGGGGGTACAAAATTTCGTACTAGAGGGGTGTGTGAATCCGCCATTAATATTATTTTCGATTTTTAAAATGCAAAAGTCGATGAAAAATTATACAATTTTGAAAAATGATCTGCGACAAAGATATTTTACCAACCCTCCTCTACAAAGTTGTTATACGTTTTGGTGGATTAAATAACACAGGCTATGCAGGAGGGGTGTCTTAAAGCTAAACATTTCATTCAACCACATTAGATATAGGTGAACTTTGACAAGCTATAACTTAAAGAGGAAAAAACTCCCAGAGATCCTTAACATCTCATTTTGTAGGTATTTTGATTCTCTAAAAGTTCATGAGCCATTTTATTACAAAATAAAATCCAGGCGAGTCCTCTCAGTTTTTTTGTAGCATTAATCGTTAAAAAGTTACAGCAATTAGAAAATTCAAAAAATCTATTACAAGGGAACAATATTCATGAAAATATTTTTAGATCATGAAACTATTTTTATGACAAATTATTTCTTTTTCAATTGCTATAACTTTTTAACGGAAACTACTATATGAATAAAGTTTTCGGCATCATTTCGGTGGTAAATTTCTGCAGCTACAAGGTTGCAGAACAAATGTTTTCACAAAAATAAACCCTTTTTTTTCAGATATTTGGAAAAAACTCCCGCAGGATAAATTTTGTCGACCCGTGTAATGTATTGAAGATTGGTTTTCCACTATAGTTCAACATAAACATCTAGATATGCACTTATATGCTTATAGCCGCAACAACAAGTCCGGTTTATCAGTTGATATCTTGTAACGATAAATAATTCAAAGGATGGGTGGAGATACGTATATTAGAAGCATTTAAGAGATCGCATGTGATTAAACGCAATTCGCCTCAAAATGTCCGCAGATGAAAGGAATTCCATGTCGAACGAGAAATAAGTGATCATTAGGTGATCCGGGTAGCTCAGTGGCATCGCCATTGGGCTGGCTGCGTTTGCATGCAGGTGCACTCTGATATCTTGCCGCGCTGGCTGCTGGCTGATCCTACATCTTTGAGATCAAGCGGCATCTTTAGGACAGGAATAACCATTTTATAATGTGGATATAAAACATGTATTTTTATGTCGATGGTCATCTGATGGAGCCTGTGATTGCCTTTCATTTGATGCCGATCGCGTTTGTGAGTCACATCATTAATGCGAAGTTAGATGAATGTACTATGGCGGGGCTCTGACTGGTAGGTACTTCGATTGGGATAGGCCCCGAGCCCATCAACACACAACCCATAATACTATACTACACTATATGCAGAGGTCGGATGCTTGTAACGTTTAAAATGGGACATTACGCCTTGAGTCTATCCTGATGGGCAGCGTATTATGTATGTACGTTAATTTGTATCGTCATTCTGAAGGATCGTTTGCAATCAAATTTCGAAAGAGAAAAAAATCAAATGCAGTTCATTTTAATTTTATTACTATTCGAACGTAAGTTGTAAATGTGATGCGATATCAATGTCAATGGTTATTGCTTATATACGCGCTTTGGGATCAGCTATAAGAAAATACATTATTTGATTGTTATCAGCATAGGTTTGAAAGATTATTTTAATTAAGTTCGGTGTATATTAAATAGAAATTGATCGTAAACTTTTTGGTTTCGAGTTTTAAATAAGTATTCTGTTAACATATAAATCCTGCTATCTAGGTGTAAGATCTGGGACTATTTTTTTTTTATTTTCAATTTTGTCCACAAAAAGTAAAAATGTATAAGATAAGTTGTATTTGTCGAAGAGCTAAAATTTGTTTTATTAGATTTAAATTAATTTAATTTATCTTAATAAGTAGCCGTACCTACCTTTAGGAAACAAAAATATTTATAAGTTTTTTTGTTTGTTTTTTTTTACATAATTAATTAATTTATATTGCTTTTGAAAATTATGTTCAAAATAAGTAGGTAATTACTGCTACTAAATTATTTAAAAATGGGCATTGCTAAGCAATTAAATTAGGCTTTAAATTTACCCCAAACTATTTAGATTAAGAGTCGATCAAGAACAATTGCGACTTTTTAAGAAAATGTTAATTCAAGATATTAGGAATACTGAAAATAAAAGTGTGTCCCATTAACTTTTAACTTTTCCATAAAATTTTTGATAAAAAGTACTATTTTGGTTCCAAGTAGTAAATGCCTTATTATTTTTTTATCGTAGGCTAAGAAATCGATGGTCCTATCACCTATGTCTTCTAGTTTTTGAGAAAATTGAAAATAACTAAAACTGCTTCCAAAAATAGTTAATTTTTTTTTATTTAAATTAACTTATTTTTGTATCTTAACAAATTTTACTAAAAATAGTGTATTTACCATGTTTTGGGGAAATTTAACCAGTGTGCATCGTTTGAAATGACTTCAAAATAATTCTGGAAAAAATTAAACTAAGTAATCTATAAAGAATACAAAAAGGGAAACATTTACCAAATGTTTACAGTTTTTATTATTAAAATTGTAGTATCAATTTCAATTGTAATAAAAATAGAGACTGGGGTGTAACCCACACTGATAACTTCGCATTAGTGCCCTTTGGAACTCGATACTCGATGCTATTTTGAATAAGAAAAATACCAATTCAAAATCTTCGAAATCCCTGTCAGTTGTGCAATCAAGGGAAGTTGTTATCAATTGCAGCATTGTGTAGAATAAAATTATCTCGCAGTAGATATCATTTTTTGTTTTCCAATGTGCATCAACTTAGCAGGTCACGTTTTCCGTTGCAGATTAAAAATTATATATTAATTAGTTGCTACTTAATTGGTAATTAGTTACGCAAAAAAACATTAATTGTTATTTTGGTTTGCGAGAAAATGGGGTGTCCTGCTAAGTTGACGTCAACTTAGCAGGTCAACTTTCTAAAAACTATAGATAAACGGTCCGGGAGTGGATATATATTGAGAACTACTTAATTAAGTTGAGGGGAATGGCGAATGACTTTGAAAAAATTGAACGGTTGCCAAACTAAGGAGGACCTTAAATGAAAATAGTTTAAATATTTTTTCATTCCCACCTACAATAAAACTAGAACAACCGACTTGATAGGCAGACCGAGGCGAGACATAGCCAGGGTCGTTGCAAGTTTTTCCGGGACCTGATCTCCTTTCTCAACGCAACAAAGTGGCTCTGAGCTAAGCTCGGTAGCGTCTCTACCGTCTTCTAAGTTTTCTTAATCAGTCTCCTGAGAGCACGAGCAAGTGGCTATAGATTACAACTGAAGCCTATAAATTGCGTAGCCTGGTATCAAAATGGCGCACTTCAGCGCTAACTGGATCTCTATAGGCTAGGTTTTGCTCGGGGCCGCCATTCCAGTTTTCACAATTTTCAAATATTTGTAGTTACGAAGGAGTAGGGAAAAGAGTAGGGAATAGTAAATACTCATCTGCAACTTTCTTTATTCTTTCAAATATGAAATGAATAATTTATTTCATGATTTTCAATTTGAATCCTAAATTACCAGCTGCACGTCTTCTCACAAAAAAAAACATATCTTGTACATTTCAAATATGTTTGTAGATATAATGAGTTTTCTTTTTTACTAACATAAAGAAATACAATTTAATAATATCGCAAAAGGCAAAATAAAAGGAAAAAAAAAAAAACATCGTTAAACTTTTTCTGGACTTAATCAAAGCAATAAAAGTATGCCCACTTCATTTTCTCATCGTAAATTTTCCCATAATACCCCAATAATTCTCCCCCTCCAATATTGGTCGACGACGGATGGCGGCACGGCGCGGCAGACTTCGATTGACCACATATACACTTTGGACATGAAACGAATAATAAGTTTCCCCCGCAACTTGTGCCTTTATTCAAACTTCCTCCCCACAAAAGGATTTAACCTAACCTAGCATCCAGCGCTGGAGGGGGAAATGGAAAGTGAAAATGTGTGTTGTATCCGCACAGAATTAATATTTTGTTAAAGCATAAAAAATTCATGTCAGCTATAACAATAACATTTTGCCTTGACCACACTGCTATATGGAAGAAAAAATATTGTGGTTGTGTTGGGTTCGGTGATGAAAGGACATTGTGGTCCAAACCCCCCGAACTGGATGTACAATCAGTACAGAAATAAAAATAGAAAATATTTTCTAAGTTATTGCAGGATTCATTCCCAGGAAGAATATCGAGCCAGAAAAGGTTCAGAAAAATGTTGGAAGAAAATAACTATGTGGCAGTATAATAAGTAATTGCTGAACACGTGAACGGAATAGTCAGCGTAATAGTAGCCAAAGCTATATTGCCTCGTTGAGGAAAGCACGAAGATATAAATTCAGATTTAAGTTCCAGCTAGAAGTGGATGCACAGGCAAATTGCAAATGCAACAGTAACCATCAGATTGGAGCGCTGCGCCGCACCGCACCGCACCGCGGTATAAGGTAACCCAATCCCGCACGAAGTTAATGGAGACATGGGTTGCAAGTGATGCGAACACGATTTGCATAATAAGTGGAGTAAACATTATTTCTATTCGCGACAAACAACATCACATTTTTTCCAATGTGTTCCTGTACATGTACTGGGGCTCGGGCTACCCTCTGTTGCCTGTGATGTGCGTTGTGCTCATTGAACTGTGATTCAGTATTCGGTTCGACTTGCTTAACAGACCGATCTTGATGCAGATGCAGATGCAGAAAATGTTTGACGTGCACTGGTGATGTAAAACCGTCACAGTATGTCTACGAGTATGTATCGAATTTCCCAAAGCAAGTTTTAGCAAAACACTTTTTCTTTTATATTTAACTATGGCTGGTTAGGTATACCATTAGGTATACTGTTACTGTTTGGATCTTTGATTTAATTACATATATTTGCATTAAGAAATAATAATTCCATAATCAACTTGAATTATTCTACAAAGTGATGTTCAATAATTTTTTATGTATACAGTCGGGTTCCCCTAATTCGTGCAGAATTTTGGGAGATGATTCCTGAAGTCAATCTGAGGAAAAAAATTGTATTGGAGAAAAATTTTCCCTTTTTTTGTAAGTTGATTTTTTTTTTCAATATTTTGCGTGTTTTGAAATGTGCCAATTTTGTTTTCTAATATTTCATGCTTTTATCAATATTTAGTTAAATACTACTTATTTTTAGCTTTTGAGGCTCTCAACAAGAAAACAAATTGTACTTTTTCCTAAAATTGTTTTGTTATGTTTTTCGAAGCAAAAACAGTACCATTTATCAATTAAACCATATTTTTAGTTCTTTAGGGAAAAGGTGTTTTTTTTTCAATTTCTCAAAAACATCTGGTTTTCAGTATTTGACGAAAAATTGATAGTATTAATATTAGAAAAAACAGTGGCTCTTAATTACGAAAAAATTAACTAAAATATTGAAAAAAATCAACTTAAAAAAAATAGAGTGTGTTGATTACACTTGCTTTAAAACTTTAGACTAAGAGCCCATACAGCAATTTTTGGGTGTGAAGTATAGCAAAAATTTATTGATGCAGTTCGATAGGTCTTTACTTTCTTATCTCAAATATGCAAGTCTTGCAAGCTGTGGTTGGGGCGTTGCTGCAATAAAAATGCATTTCTTTCTGAAATCTGGGCTTTCAGAAAAAAATGCATTTTCAATGCAGCATTATTTGCAAACGCCCCAAGTACGGCTTACAAGACTTGCATATTTGCAAATAAAAAGTAAGTACCTATCTTATCGCATCATTGAATTTTTGCTATATTTCACACCCAAAAATAGCTGTGGGCTCTCGGTCTACTTCTAACAATTTTTTAAAAGATGACATTGACACTAAAATCTCAAAAAATTTTCTTGCAATTCTGAAACTTACCATCAGATTGAGTTGAAACTTACACCATATAATCGGAATGCAATTAAAAGTGTAATATAATGAAGCCAAAAGTTTTTCATTATGCATGGTGCTGTGCACCAAAATATAAAAATAGCATAGGACGGGCTGTAGTTGAATTTGGAAATTTTATTTTTCCTTGTAGTGAATCTTAATTTGTAAATGTAATATTTTTCATTCTGTAGGAAAATTGCAGCAAATACACAAAGGAATAACAGCTGAAAGTATAGGTACAGTAATAATCTAAATATAAAATTTCTCCGCTAGAGGTCAAATTCAATTTTCATCTCTTTTTAATCAATTGCGACAAAAAATCATTAAGCAAGCGAATTAAAAAAATATCAGTGTCAGGTTTTTGACAGCAAAAGCGAAGAATCTCACAGAGGAATTACGTTCAGATTTCTGAGATTGCTGAGGTCTCTGAGATCTCAGAGATCTTGAGAAACCTGAACGGGCTAATTTATATTGCGCAGGTTGTCAAAATTGAAACTGTCAGAAATTAAAAAATGGTTGTTCGAGTGCTCCCAAAAACTTTACAATACATTAGTAAAAAAACAATGACAAATACCAAAATTTGACAAGTAAAGGGGCACTGGATCCATAATTTTCTATAGATTTTGTTCAATGTCAGTAATTTGATATTTTGTTCAAAAAAATTAACTGATTATTTTTCGTTTAGTGTTTTTGTCACAAAATATTATGACAATTCACTTGGATTTCATTTTCGATTCAAACTATTAACCTTTTAACTCAAAATTCTTGCCAAAATTTTCAAGATATGTGATTTAGAAATTTATCATTGAAAAAATTCTTGCAAAATATAGTTATAGTACAGTCGTTTTCTATTCTACTTCCACAGAAAACATGCATTTATCAACGGCAAAACCGGGACGGTTGGTAAATTATTTAATGTGTCAGCATGATTCTTTGATTGGATTTTGAAGTGTGTGACCCCCTTCCCCCTGGCTCTAAGTCTGTACCCGCCCTAGGGCGTCATCTTTATCTGCACCTAAAAGAAAGTTCATTTGAAATTGATAAAAAAACACAATTTTGTACAAAGAACGGCAAAAAGTAAACTTATAGAGATAATTTTAATTTAAAACAGAGTGTCTTAAATGTTGCGGATTATTCCAAATTCTTTTTGCAAAATATTTAAAAATTAAGGTTTTAGAGCCCGATATTATAATTTTGAACATGTTTCCAGACTTTTTAGTTGTTTTTATTAAGCAGTGTTGAAAACTTCATACATTTTCAAAATTTCAAATGTTGTGAAATTGAAAATTTTGACTTATCTCGACGTTTCGAGGTCTCTGGAGTCGGATTACATTGTTTTTAGAGAGATGCGTCTGTGTACGTACGTTGGTACGTTCGGAAGCTTTTTTTCGTTCACGATATCTCGAGAACGCATTAAGATATCGACTTAAAATAAATTTTATTTTACATATAATAAGGCCATAACATGAAGAACGGATTTTCGGTAAAATTCAATTAGCGTTTTTTTTATTACAGTAATTTTTAAAAAAATTGTAAAATGGCTTGTTTCTCGAATATCTCTAGAACAAGAAATGCTATCGACTTCGGCCTGGTTTTAATCTATGCATAATGATGTAGTGAAAAATTGGTAATACTTAACAAAAAATTAACGCATAGTTTTTCTTTTTAATTAAAATAAAATTTAAAATTGTTAAAAAATATCGAATATCTTGAGAACACTTGTGTGTTATTTAAAAGATATTAACTTCGGGTTAATTTTATTTAACACACAAAGTTATTGTTGATAATCGGTAGAGTTTGTAAAAAAAATCAATTAACGGTTTTTTTTTCTGGGCCAAAAAACTGTAGAAAAAAATGTTAAAAAATGTTTTCCGGCTTGAATATCTCGAGAACAATCAATGATATCAACTCCGGGATAATTTTAGTCTACACACAATGGCATAATTAGTATTTGATAAGGTTTTTAAAAAAATTCAATCGACAGTTTTTTTTCTAAGCCAAAAAAACTACAAAAGAAACTGCTAATAATTGTTGGAATTTTTCGTGTCGCATATATTTAGAGCAAACAGCCTTCCCTTGATTGCACAACTGATAAGTTTTTCGAAGATTTTAAATTGGTAATTTTCTTATAAATAAATAAAAATAATGTCGATTTTCAAAGGGAACTAATGGGAAGTTATCAGTGTGGGTCAACCCTAGCCTCTTTTTTTGTTTATTTTTCTTCTTCTTTCTCCTCAAACATCAATGTTTTGTTTATCAACATAAATATAATCGATAATTCTGTCAATAACGTGTTAAATCATTTGTGATAAGTTTCCTGAGGACTCCTCATCAACTAATCTCAAAAATACCCCAACCATATTAAAGAAGCTTATACCTACTCAAAATAATTGCCACATTGAGCAGAGCATATTAAAACAATCATTTCGCATAAAGCTTGAACGTGTCTGACTCTGAACATCACGATTCGAATAGGCGCAATCTGTATTCTAGACTCGAACCACACACAACAAACTCTCTGCCTGTTCTCGCCTTTTATTAAGATATTCAAATCGCTCAATATACAACCAAGATTTTATACATAGGTACTTACATCGTCTCCCCGAACGCAACCCTGAGTCAAATGCACCAGCAAACCAAGTGATTCGTCCTAGTTCTTCAGTAGGTACATAAACGTATCTACTCTCTAATAGCATCAGCCAACAGCCACCATGATATGGAATCCTCACGCAGAATTGCAGGAGCAGATAAGAGTGGGAAGTCAAGCTAAGATTATGGGGTAAAATAACGAGCATGTTGCAATTGCATGTTGTGTACACCATTTAAAGATTTTAAGGAGAGGTGTGATAAGTATTGAAAACCATGTTGAACCTTAGCCAGAGACAGGGGCAGATGCAATTCACCACGCAGGTGATTCTGGCCCCACAATCACACAGTTATCGCACACAGTTCACAGTTTACCTTATACCAACTTTTGGAAAGCCATCACAGAGTCACCGCGCACCGGCCAGCACTTCAGTGGTCTGGTCACAATCGTCCTGGCGGATACTCTCTAAGTCAGTTGCACACGCGAGCACTGGGCAAGGGCTTCCCCTTGCGTCATTTCTCCGCGTATCCTCGCCTTGAAATCCATGTTCAAGTCCCAATCTATCGGATCGCAGTCGAAAGCAGTATAAGAGTAGCGGCGCACACCGTATCCATGGAACACGTAGACGGTGGTCATAAGTTTGTTCGATATCGTGTAACATGAGTTTCTACTTAACCAGCTTGAGGCTGCTACTCTGCTGCTGCTGCTGTTGTTGCTGCTGCTGCGGGCAGTGTATCGCTCGTATCTGGTGTATCTACAGCATGGCGATGATGCCAAGAAGGCTCTTCCTCAGAACTCTAGTCCTGCCTGATGCCTGGTGCGTAATTTTCTCATCCATTTCGAGGCCGATAATTTTTCACTTATGTAAATGATTAAATATCGTGTTCGGCGTGGATGTGTGTAGGTTAGGTTATAGGAGAGACAACGACAACATCTACGACGACGCGACGACAACACTCTTGGATTGGATGGCATACCTCCATAATAGGTGAGGTTGTGAGTTTGTGACTATGAAGCTTGACATTCTGATGTATAGTTAATTTTTAAAGAGCAAGTATAGGTTTGATGAAAAAAATATTTACCAAAAAGAATATCACATGCTTACAGCTTTTATTTAAAAACTAAATTCGTAATTGAATTTGGAATTTAATCTAACTGATTTAAAATATTTTATCATTATAACATTAGTCCCTTTTCCTTACATATTGAGACCATAGGGAAAATATACGTTTACAAGGAAAAAATTAGTTAGAGGCTGAAATTTGGCATGAGGATTGGTAATGGTCAAAGGTCATAAAAATTAGTTATTAGAAAATATCTCAAAAACGATTTATTTTAGAGAAAAATTTTGCTCTGCAATCTTGTATCCACCGAAATGATGCCGAACATTTTTTTTGTGGCATTTAAGAAATTACAGCAATTCAAAGTCAGTTACAAGGGGTCAGTGGTAATGAAAATGAGTTTTTCTTTTTGCAAATATCTCAAATACTATTTGTTTTAAGGAAATATTGTTTTCTACAAAATAATTCGAACACCAAGATAAATAATTTTCTTTTATTTTTGTTGATTATCTTCTTCGTAAAATAATTTGCGATAAAAATAGTTTCATGATCAACAAATTTTTTCATGACCTTTAACCCCTTGTAACAGAATTGTTGATTTTCGAATTGCAATAACTTTTTAAGGTTAATCATTACTATTATATAAAGACGAAACAAATATTTTGTTTGTCCTCGCTTTTCTCAGAAAGTATTCAACGGATTTACTTGAAAAAAATTTTATAATTTTTCTTATTCTTTGAAGCATGTAAATAGATATTTTTTATTTGTTAAATATATTTGTTGAATTAGATTATTAACGTTTAAGAAAATTTCGTACACTTTTTTGTCGAAGTTGACCAACATATTCAATTGTGCTTTTAAACCTGCTTGATATTTTACAAAAATGGGATTTTTTGTATAAAGTCAATAGTTTTATGCAAATTTTAAGCTCTAAATCATTTTGTAACTGTACTTACGAGCTGAGAAATAAATTTATTTACAAATTATAGATTTATCAACTTTTTGTATTTTTGCATCTATGAATTCGATTCAATCGCAATGACTGCTGCTTTGTTCCATTTCATTATTGTTCCGTGTTATGTGTATCTGCTTCTGAATCTCTGTCCACTCAATTGTTCGCTCATCCACTCATTTACATTTTTATTCCTCCTTTCATTCCACTCAATTGTTGACTTTTTGTAACGACGACGGCCAATGCGTAGTGTGTTTGTTTTTTCTTTCTTCTAAAGCGAACTAAAATGTTTCATACATACCTAATACCTACATATTTTAAGTATGGGCACCACTGCCGTGCGCAGTGTGTTTATTTTTTGCTTATTCTGCAGTGAACCGAAGTGGCCGAAAACAGATGTGCAGCTTTTTTCAATGCAGCGAAAATAAATTTACACAGAGGTTCTTATGGAGAGCTGACATATTCCAGGCTCTGCATGCAGCCTTTGCTGCACGATATTTCTAATTTCGCTGCATGGGAAAAAGCTGCACATCTGTTTTGGGCTTTACATTTTGAGAGGAAAATGGGCAGGGCATTCAGTAGGAAGCAGCATGAAAAAGGTTTACTGAAAGTAGTTAAAGATCATGAAAATGAAACATTACTGATTTCAATTGAGTGGAGTAAGGAATAAAATACAGTGCAAGCTCCCATAGCCGGACAGTGACGGTCGCAACACTGTTGTCCGTCTAAGGGAAAAAATAAAAAAAAATTATAAAAGGAAATGTATAGTTGGCATCAAGAAACTGTTTCAGTGAGAAAAAATAAAATTATTTATTTGGTTACGGAAATCATAAAATTTTTGTTAATAATAAAGTAGAAATTGCGGTTAGTCTCATGAAGCATTTGATATACTTTTAACTACTCATATTAATAAGTATATTTAAAGCTTGCGAAGCAACGCGAGCACGGGTCGGCTAGTCCTACATAAAGACCGGGAAGACCATTTTTTGTGGAAAATTGGCTCACCTACAAGATTGCAGGACAAACATTTTTGGCTAAAATAAACCGTTTTTCATGTCAAACTTTTGGCTCCTTGTAACTGACCTAGCGGTCATCGGATTGGTGAGGAAATTTTCCAGTTTGTAAAGAAACTCATATACCAATATTCATGAAAAATTTCAGCCAATTACTAATTTTTTTTTCTTTCCTTGCCGTTTTTTCGCCTATTCTTACTGGACTAATTGAGTTTGGACGAAAGACAAAAGACGCCGCGCTGCGCTAGTGACCTACAACATAACGCTTAATTTCATAAGTACGCAGCATTTGAAAACATTTTGAATACATTGATTTTATTTTAAAGAAAGTGGCAATTATTAACAGTTAGGTGAATTAGTTATACCAACAGTTTTTCGTCATTAAATGTATAAAATATTCACTGCTAAGTTGCCGTCAACTTAGCAGGACACACAATTTTTCGCAAAGCAAAACGGCCGGCGACGATTAATTTTTTTTTTTTTGCGTAACTAATTAGCAATTACCTAAGTAGCAGCTAATTAATAGATATATACTTTTTAATATGCAACGAAAAGGATGATATACATGCCAAGGCGAGTGCTATCGGCAGCGCGAAAGATTTATTGAATTGTGTGTGGTACACTCAGGCGTATACGTACTTTTTTTTTAATTTTCGAAATTTCTTATTATTTTTACCCCTTAAGTTAATTTTCGAAATTTCTTATTATTTTTACCCCTTAAGTGGTAGCCGTGGCATGATGGTTAGTACGATGGATTGTCATGCCGGAGGTCTAAGGTTCGATCCCCAGCCTCGCCACCTATTTATTTAAAAAAAGAAAAAACGGCTACTGCCTCTTGCGAGGAATTGACAAATCCTCCAAGAGTATCACAGAAAAGTGCCGCTCGTTAGCCGTTCGGATTCGGCAATAAACTGTAGGTCCACTCCATTCCTGCAGACACGCACACAGGAATGGTTGAGAGTTGTAAGTCACTAGGCCCTAGTTCTTCATGACCTGTTGTGCCATCAAATTTATTTTATTTTTTTTAAGTTAATGTTGGTAATGTAAATTATGAATTCAATTTATACATTTATTTCTGTAGAATATATTGGAATAAATTCATTGTTTACGAATAAAAAAAATACTTAGGAAAAATAGAAGACATAAGCGGTTAAAATGGCACGTTTTTATTGCTATTTTCAGTGCTACGGGACATGATAGGAATTTTTAATAAAGTTTGCAGTTCAGAAAAGCCCTGCGGCGCCACAAAAAGTCCTTTCGGATTGGCTTAAAATATCATCAGTTTGGAAGAAAAACGACACAACTCAACAAATCTTATCAAAATAGGCAACATAAAATCGCATGAAAATTTGAATTTCAATTACGTTATCTGTTAAAAGATTAGGACTATACGCAATAGCCCATTAATTTCAAAACATTGTTGGTAGTTTAGAGTGTGGTCTTATTCCAATAGAAAGTATTTTTCTTTTATTCACAAAAATGCAATGTTATAGCTCAAAAATTTAATTTGTTGAGTTGTATCGTTTTTCTTTTGCACCGACGATATGCCAATGTCGTGTGATCGTCAAGACAAAAAATTAAAATGGTTATGTTCTCTTCAACACGGTATGATCCGGGTTTTATGTGCCAGAGCTTGACGTGTCAACATCCCTAAAAACATAGATTATAGGCACGTACATTATTAATGTTTATTCTATTCAAGTTCAAGGTAGCATAAGCTGGAATAAGTTTTTATTTTACGATACAAGAACTAGATATCCAGATTCTGAATAAATCAAAACAAATGCTTCCACCTCAACATTACATGACATTCTTTTAAGCAATTTCCTTCGACCCATTGGTGCATTTAATTAATATTTGTTATATTCATTGCTAAAAAGAAAAGTAACATACAATTTTTGGTACCTACATCTCGCACCAGACACAGACCGGAAGCGTGCAAACATCATCAATTGTCACACCTTGCCACCCTCAAAAATTGCAAATTCGCTATATGATTTATATGCATTCGCACTCCACACAATGCCCGGACAATTAATCAATGTGGCCTGCTACAGCACCAGCATCAAGCACGCATCTGAAGGAACATATTATAAACAGATCCACACACCGAATGGGGTGAGGTGCCAAAGGGCATAACACTCCTGAGGTATAACGAAAGCAAAATTGATGAAAGTTCCTGTTGAAGTCCATGTAACAAGTTATTCAAGTGAATAGATCATTTATCCTTGTGCCTCCATAGCTCCCTAGAGGACATGATGGAACGCATTACCACACAGACATCACACTCTTATATCCAAATGATGATGACGACGAAGGAACTCTTATAAGACGCAGGATGCATTAGGAGGTTTGGTTGCTCCTCTCTCTGGTGGCCACAAGATACTCGTTGTCGGTCAGCCAAAAACAACCCTTAAACTAGGTCTCCGGACTCGGTCAGCTTGTGGGCATTTTGAATTGGAGTTGGAGTTGGAGATGAAGTTGCGAGAAAGCCCCAAGTGAAAGTCCATTATTTCCCATTAGCAGGCCAGCACCACCACCGGTGTAGTTGACAGCATATGGACAAGATTTTTGACAAATGAGCCAGTAGGCCGGTCAAGTATTTAGACCGACATTATTTTAACCCCAGCACTCATCGTCATTGTTGATTTTGTTCGGCGTTGTTCTTGTTCGTCCTTGGCTTAAGAAGATGAAATTTTCTTGTTTGCTTAATATGTGAGCTGGGTTCTGGCATTAGACATATGAATTCCTCAAGAGGTTTCCAATCATTCCCGATGAGTTATGGCCGAATATATATGTTGAATTCCTGGGGCGTCCGTTTTCTGCTGGACTGGGGTCCCATTGATATAAATAACTTTACCCAGAAGTTAATCGGTGAGGTTTTGATGAAGTTGGAATGTGTAGAAATGGATAAGGAGTTTTTCCATTATGATTTGTGGCCGAAATGGTGGGTGGTCAGGAATAATTGCGAGAAATTACATCGTCTGTGACATGTGAGCTTAATTGATGACTGCATTGGCTTAGTATTTCCACAGAGGGGTTTGTGCTGTAAAAGAATTCAGTTTTGCGTTAAGACCTGTTGAATATATGAAAGAATGCGTAAGGGAATGGAATTAAATAAGTATAAGTATGTTTTCAATGTCATCAGGTTAAGCATACCTATATGGGTCGAAGACTTAGTTTGAACCCTGGAAAAGTCCAAAAGACGCGAGACAATCATCCAAGTTATAAATAATCCGTTTTAATTGTTGTCTAAAGTTATCTAACTTTAGAAAACGGTGATTTTTTACTTGCGATATAGGTATGACATATTTAAGTCAGTGGCAGATCAAGGATTTCATCGTGGAGGGGTGGAGGTGGGGTTGGTTTGGACTCTTGATAATTTTTTTTTCTACTGCCTAGGTCAAATTTAGTAATAATGCACAATCGTAATACCAAAACTAAAATTAAAAAAAGTTGAGCGGGACAGTGATGAGTCGTACATCTACCAACACAAATCTAAGGTATTATGTTGCGTAGGTTGTACAAAGTAAAACTCTCAGAAATTAAAAAATGTTTTTTTTTTGAGAGTCCGCAAAAACTTTACACCGTTTTATTAAAAACAACAAAAAATATTAACATTTGACAAGTAGCAATAGATCCAACTTTTTTATCGATTTTGATAGATGTGCAGAAAACAACAAAAACAAAAACGTTAACTACATTTCCTTTAATATGTACGTAAGTACATAAATATGTGTACTGTGGGTAGGTCTACGACTTACACTGGCTATATACCATTCCTATTGGTGCCCTTGGAAATTAGAGAACCGATGCGATAGTTTGTTAAAAAAATATCGCCAATTCGAAAACTTTATCAAATGTTCAATATTCAATCAATTGAAGACCGTTCGCTCTAACCATGTTTGGGTCAAAAATATTTTTTAAAATTTTTTTAGTAGGATTATGGCATAATCTATGTGCATCAACTTAGCAGGTCACTCTTTCCAGATTAAAAAGTATATAGTAATTAGTTGCTATTTAATTGCTAATCAGTTACGCAAAAACTAAATTACTGTTGGTTTGTGAAAAAAAGGGTGTCCTGCTAAGGTGACGTCAACTTAGAAGGTCAACTTTCTCAAAACTATAGATAAACGGCTCATGAAGAACCAGGGCCTAGTGACTTACAACTTTCAACCATTTCTGTGTGCCTGTCTGCAGGAATGGAGGGGACCTACAGTTTACTGCCGAATCCGAACGGCTTAGGTGAGCGGCACTTTTCTATGACAAGAGTAACTCTTGGACGATTTGTCACTTCCAAGCAAGAGGCAGTAGCCCTGAAAATAATTTAAGGTGGAATCGGCTGGTATTGAACCCAGACCTCTGGCATGATAGTCCAGCCACGGGCTACTGATACACATAGGTACATAGTCTAGAATGACAAAAATCTCGAAAAAAAAACAATTTTTAAATCTAGAATGAAAAAAATCTCAAATGCACAAAAATCTGGGAAGAACAAAAATCTCGAAAGACTAATGTATGCCGAAAAAAATCTCGAAAAAAAAAAATATTCTAGATTTTTTTTTAACTATCCCTACCTACATATTTAGGAAATTTAAACTCAAATAAAACTCATTTGGGTCATTATTTCAAAACATTAATGGATTCCTTAACTCTTTGTAGATATACCGAAAAAAAATTATATACATATATTATATGTATGTATAGCGGAGTCAATTTCGAAAAACTTTTTTTACCGGGTGTAACTTTCAGAAAATAATAAAAAAAAATATCATACCCGTTATCCGGATTTAAACACCGAAAGTGTCAGTCCCCTCACCGAGGTAAAGGTATTAATTCTAGATTTTTGCATTTGAGATTTTTTTCTAGATTTTTGTATTCCTAGATCTTGCTTTCTAGATTTTACTTTCGAGATGTTTGCTATCGTGGTAAAAACAACTATCGGTAATTTTTTTTAAATCCTTTTAAATTCTTGATTATACGTCATTGTGTGTGGAAGAAAAATGAGGCAACTTTGGAGTTTTTTTTTTTTAATTCATTTTTATTTTTCTTCTCAATAACTTAAAACTGACTTACTGGCCCTATGCGGGCGCTCTAAGTTAAACTATATCATAACTTAATTCTAATGCCTTTCAACCTAACCAAACTTGGTACCTTAGGCAACTTTGGAGTTGTTAGAGATGAATGAATTTACCTACCGTTGGTGGATCCACGGGTGTGGTCGGAAGGGGGGGGGGGGGGTCATGGGGTAATGACCTTTGCAAAAATTATGTTGCTTCATTTCGTTTATTGGAATTAAAAAAGTTCATTAAGCCTTTATGCATTTGAAGTGCACGCGAACGACAGTGTGTTATGGTGCACAGCAGAACTTTATTTCCATTACGCTTTAAAACAATTTATGAACGAGAAAAAATTTTGGAATTTGTTATGGTCAAATCCGCCCACTGCCACGCCCACTTTTACTATTTATTGGTCTTTCTCGGAAACGAATTAATCGATTTGATTAAAATTTTCAGGGTGTGTTTTTTGCCAAGAAAAAAATTAAAAAAATATTTTTAATAATATATCAATTTTTGGTTTCTCGGAAATGGCTTCAACGATTTTGGTGAAATTTTCGGAGTTTGTTCTTATGAACGAGAAAAAATTCGAAGTTTGTTTTGATCAAATCCGCCCACTGCCACGCCCACTTTAACTTTTTATTGGTCTTTCTCGGAAACGAATGAATCGATTTGATTAAAATTTTCACAGTTTTTTTTTTTGGGCAAGAAAAAAATTAAAAAAATATTTTTAGTAATATCCGCCCACTTCCACGCCCATTTATATCAATTTTTGGTTTCTCGGAAGCGGCTCTAACAATTTTGATGAAATTTTCGGAGTTTGTTCTTATGAATGAGAAAAAAATTTGGAAATTTGTTTTTGTCAAATCCACCCACTGCCACGCCCACTTTACTATTTATTGGTATTTCTCGAAAACAAGTCAATCGATTTGATTTACATTTTCAGTGTTTTTTTTTTTAAGCAAGAAAAAAATTAAAAAACAATTTTTAGTTCTATCCACCCACCGTCACGCCCACTTTTTGGTTTCTCGGGAACGGTTCTAACGATTTTGAAAAAATTTTCAGAGTTATTTCTTATTGATGGGAAAAAGTTTTCGTAATTTTTTATGGTAAAATCCGCCCACTGCCCCGCCCACTTTTATTAATGTTTGGTTTCTCGGAAACATTTCAATCGAATTTGATAAGATTTTGAGAATATGTTTTTATGAACGAAAAAAATTTCGAAGCTTGGGTAAGATCCGACAATTTTCAGAGTTTTTTCTTTTGAGCAGAAATAAAAAACATTTTTATTTATATCCGCCCACTGGTACGACCCCTTTTATTAATGTTTGGTTTCCCGGAAACGTCCCTAACGAAATTGATGAAGTTTTCAGAGTTTGTTCATGAACGAGAACAAAATTTTGAAATTCGTTTTGGTTAAAATCCGCCAGCTGCCCCACCCACTCTTATTAATAATTGGTCTCACTAGAAAATGTATCAATCGAATTGATTGAAATTTCTAGTTTTTTCTTTTCAACAAACACAAAATTAAAAAAAAAAATATTTTAAGTAATATGCGCCCACTGACACGCTCACTTTTATTAATTTTTGGTTTCTCGGAAATTGTTCTAACGATGAATTTTTTGGCAAAAATATTTTAAACGATTTTAATATTTTGATAAAAAAAATCGAAAAAATTGGACTTCATTTAAAGATGCTGAAGTGGTTGATAACCTATCTTAATGGGCGTTGTCAGTATGTTTGCATAGATTCAATCTACTCAAAGCCTATCTCAGTTTCATCTGGTGTTCCTCAAGGAAGCCACTTAGGTCCAATATTGTTTCTTATATTTATAAATGACTTTTAAATCCACCCAATGCCACACCTACTTACATTATTTATTCGTTTTCCTCAATTTCTCGGCAGCGAATTGATCTACTTAGTTGAATTTTTCTGAGTTTTGTCTTTTGAGCTAGAAAAAAATTTCAATATTAGGCTGAGTTTCGAAGTATAAAAAATGTTTTTGATACGCATCAGCAACGCAAATTTGATGCTTTGTAGAAATATTACACTGCATAAAGTTTGACATTTCGGAACGCAAAAAAAAATATTTTAAATCGAAGCAGCTAAAAAGATTTGGATCCGCCGTTTGCGCAGTAAATGCGTATCTGATCCATTCCGGCCATACTTTTAGTAAAATCCAGCCACTGCCACGCCCACTTTTTATTATTTCTTGGTTTCTCGATAACGGTCCCAACGAGTTGGATTTAATTTTCAGAGTTTGTTCTAATGAACAATAAAAAAATTAAAAATTAGTTTTATTAAAATCCACTCAGTGCGACACGCACTTTTCTTATCACCCCTTCTTTCTCGTAAAATGCTCTTACTCAATTTCTCAGAAACTTCTTACCTAATCGATTTAGATGAAATTTTCATTTTTTTTTTTGAGCAAGGAAAAAAAAGAGAAAGTTTTCTTAGTAAAATACGCCTACTGCCACGTCCACTCTCTAATGATTTGGATGATATTTTCAGTGTTTGGTTCTGTGAGTCGAAAAACAACTCCAATTTTCTTATTTATTAATTTTTGAAAAACTGCTCTATATTTTTTTCGGAAATTTTGAAAGAAAGAAAAAATTTAGAAAATGGATTAAGTAAAATCCGCCCACTGCCATGCTATTTTTTCATTATGTTTTGGTGCTTGGCAATGGCTGCAACGATTTGGATAAAATTTTCAGGGTTTGTTCTTATGAGCGAGACAAAATTTATAAAATGGCTTTGACAAAAACCCACCCAATTTCATAATATCTTGGCTTTTTGGTATTGATTCAAATGATTTGGATGAAATTTTCTTATTAATAATATGAGGAAGAAAAAAAATAGGATGTGGTTTTAAAAAAGTTCACTCAGTGTCATATTGTTCAATGGGATCCACTCTTAATACTTCTCAGATTCTCCTGGTTTCTCTGAAATGACTTATACGGTATCGATGAAGTTTTGTGTGGCTAATATTTTACAACTTGCAATGTATTTAGATAGGTGTTATCATGGACCATATAGCTATGAAGCCATAAAAGGTGCTGTGTTCCGATAAACAATATTCTTTACAATGTCACTGCCCGAAACCCTTATCTACAAAATGTCAGTTATTTTACGCAGGATAGCTCTCATATAGTCATATTTTTACAAAGTATACATCCACTTCCAAATCTTGCTTTCGGCTTTACTTAAATGGGAGCAACTAAAGAAAAGGCTTAAAAATAACTAACTTTTCTTGGGAAAATTGATAAAACTAACATTAAAAAAAGTGCTTTGTATACTAGGAATAAATTGAAAACTCAAACAAAGTGCAAAAAAAATAATAAAACCTTCAGATCATTATTTTACTATATTAATTCTTATTTATAAAAAATAAAGTGAGCATTGCATGTTTTGTCTATTTATCTTATCTGTATTTTATCTATCTAATCAAATGTGTCTGATATTACAAAACCATCAATTCTGCATAGTATAACTCTGTAGTGTATAAGCTACTTATATACCAAACATTTTGCAAGGAAAACTCAAAAATTCCGGTCTCCCAGGTACTAATGTTTTAATTAAGTAAATATTTTTTCTTCAAATATTTTCATTCCGAAGTTTATTAAATTTTATTATAGCAAAGAGCTAGAGCATAAATGTATTTGGTTCAAATTTGCTAAAAAATAATTTTAATGTAATTCCATAGAGAGGGACTTCGTGTTTGTTTTAGATTATTTGACGGGTAGCGATCCTACAACAATTTTAGTCTTCCCAAATTTTTTCGTAAGCGAGTCTCATTATGGTATGTTTCGCCAGAATTGTTTGCCAAAACGATTATTCTACTAGTCTTTCACTAGAGGCGGGGAACCGAGGCCCAAACGATTATTTCTGTGGCTACCCTTCTTCACAGAGTTTACCACAGACGAGCTTGTCGCCGCGGACAAAGCACTGATTTTTCTCAGCCATGCTGCTAGGAGCAAAAAGGTAGCATTGAACCTGATTCGATTTATTCTGCGATCCACTCCTTTTGAGTGTATTGTGGACGAGATCTAGGCTAAACCGCTTTTTCTCTTTTCGGGGGACGAAACCCAAACGATTATATCCGTGGATACCCTTTTTAACTTTAAAGCGTACCTCGGACGAGCCTGTTGTCGCGGACTGTGCACCAATTTCTCCTCTACAACTTTGCTATAGAGGCGGGTAAGTTGTCCCAACCGATATATATGTAATACGATGTTATTTTATAATTAAGATCACTTTTGTAAATTTTATGAAATACTATGTTATGAATTATTATTAAGAATTATAAAAATTGTTAACTCTGTAAAAGCCGAAAAATCTGATAAAATAAAATTGATTCTGAATTGGAGTTTGGAAACTCTTTACCCAAGTTATTTTTTGCTTTTTTAGGTTCGACCATGAAAACCGACGAGCTTACCTCAGCCTTCCATTGACCACAGAAAGCCAATTAAACACTTTATTTCACAATTTTGAAAAAAATTTGTCTAAACTTTTTTTTTTAATTTTTTTTAAATCAACATTTTGAGTTTGCATGCGAATTTTTTAAAAACCATTGCCTTACCTAAATAATTTTATTTAAAAATAGGACTTAAGTACAGATTTATAGCTTTAAAACCTGGTATAGTAATTCATTGTTAGTGTTGCCGTTGTTTTTCAATATTTTTTTTTTTAATTTTAAGTGATTTTTTTTTTTAAATTGCCCCTACCCCCTAAACGGGGCGAGATAGACCCCCTCTCCCATAGTAAAAAAAATGATTTTATTAAACCCCTCTATAAAAATCCGTTATTGTTTTGCGTCGCCTGAGTTATCGTACTCTCCCCCAAAATGTTGTTTTGTTTTTTGTTTCATCTCGATTAGGTATAGGTACCTTACATCTTTAATATCTTCTTAAAAAGCATAGGTACCTACCTACCTATAGTAAAAAAAATTGTTGTTTGTTTAATTTTGTCCGGCAGTGGCGCGGGACCTCTCAAAGTGCGGAGCCGTAGGAATACCGTACACCCCTTGCGCTGTTTCTGAATTATTATCATTAAAATTGAAAAATTTCACTGTAGGTAAGTAGGTAGTTACATATTGATTTCGTACAAGTAGGTAAGACTCATATCGGTATGGTTTCACGTGTGTCAAGTTAGGACTACATTTTTGGAATCTGAAAAAAACTAAGTATGCAATGTAGCTTTTTTGTTATAAATTAGTTGTGGAAAAAAAAATTTGTACCTAGCTCTCATATTTAAGACAAAACATGTACCTATGTAGTGCTACCTTGATATCAAGTAAGCACTACACTTTTGGAAATTAAAAAAAGTAGGTACGCCATTAATTGTAGCTTTTTTGTTGTAAATTAGTTGTGGAAAGAAAAAAATTCCAAAAATTTTTTTGGCTTAGTTATAAAAAAAAACTGGGTAGGTAGTGCTAAGTTGACACTGCGTGAGTCCAGGCATTAAAAAAGGAAATTCGAAAATGTAAACATGCCATTAATTGTAGCTTTTTTGTTGTAAATTAGTTGTGGAAAAAAAATTTGTAGCTCTCATATTTAAGACAAAACAGGTATGTAGTGCTAACTTGATATGAAGTTTACATTTTCGAATTTCCTTTTTTAATGCCTGGACTCACCAGTGCCAACTTAGCACTACCTACCCAGTTTTTTTATAACTATGCACAAAAAAATTTTTGGAATTTTTTTCTTTCCACAACTAATTTACAACAAAAAAGCTACAATTAATGGCGTAGGTACCTCCTTTTTTTAATTTCCAAAAGTGTAGTGCTAACCTGCTAACTTGATATAAAGTTAGCACTACAATCATGTTTTGTCTTAAATATGAGAGCTACAATTTTTTTTCCACAACTAATTTACAACAAAAAAGCTACAATTAATTGCATACTAAGTTTTTTCAAATTCCAAAAATGTAGTGCTAACTTGACACACGTTATGGTTTCCGTCTTGTGGCGTTTTTTGTGGAAGATATAAGGAAGTTGAATTTGAATAGCAGCCGATTAGAAGGTAGGTACCTACATTCAAATTGAAATAAAAAATCAATTTTATTGATAAATTTTTGGAAAAGAGCAAAAGCCAGCTAGACATACGAAATAATCTCCATAAATTAAAGTCATATCACTGTACCTACATATATGGTATCAAACAAATGGATACATATAGGTAGGTACATAGATATACCTACCAACATAGAAATATACCTACCTCCTTCCTACCCGTCTCTTCACTTCGTCAGTGCAAAAATGTTTACCCTGGCTTTAAGTTTACCTTGTTAGAATGAGTGAAGGTTGAAATGTTTCAACAATATTCATCCCTTAACTTTTTTTTTAGGATTGGAAGATAAGAAGAGAACAAACTACACAAAAGCAACTGTTTCTGTTATTATTAATTACAACTATTGCTGATGCCATTACCAACATTTTTGTTGTTAATTTTTCACTGCATACAAAGGAGCACACACAAATAAAACATAAGTATTAAATATTCTCGGCTGCACAAACACGATCATATGCCATGTGAGACAAAACGATGAACAACTAGTAACTCCGACCTCCGCCCGTCGCCGTCGTGTCTTCGTCAACCATTAAGAACAGCACTGCGAAGAAGAAACCAACAATCAATTGGACTTTGTTTCGTTTTTTTTTTTTTTATTTTCTTCATAGAAAAAGTACAAAACATTGAAAAAGAAGGGGTAGCAGCACATTCGCATTGTCTCATTGAATTTTCTAGCAAAGTAGCAGTGGCAGACTCCTATATTGCCTCTCCCCTTCCCGTTTGCGTTTTTCATGATAAAATTGCATTGAAAATAAACACCAGAGTCACATCATCAGAATGAATGAATGGAGGATTCACGAACACGGAACCAGACCGAACAGTATTCGTTTCCATTTCTTTTAGCGTTTTTCCTCCTCCACTTGCCTTTCTTTTACGGTGCATCGTTAGGGCGGAGTTTCCTGCTCATGGCTGTGGATTCTTAACATGGCGCTGGCATACAAATGAACCGTTTCGCAGTTCCCCTTCAACGACGATGGTTGTGTGTGTTGGCATTGCATTTGATATCTAGGCGTGGTTAAATCTAACGCGAATCGGTTATTTTTCCCCTTCGTGTTGGCAAGTGCTTTTATAGGTTTTTTCTTTCCTTGATTTTTTTTTTATTTGTCTCAGCTTTTTTGTATGTAGGTAGGTATGTGTTTGTTTCCTTGGATTTCTTTTTGCCGCCGCTGTCGGTGCACTGTGGTGGGATTAGCAGAGCTTCTCAAACATTAACAAAAATCGATTATTTTTTCTCAGGATGTGAGTAGTGAGCATTGTATCAAACGACTCTGGGGACAAATTTAGTTAGGTATTTAAGGTCACAATTTAAGTGAGAACTGAAAAGAGATTTTTGAAGGTTTAGTTTTGTGGAAAGTGTAGGTACATAGGTAGTATACCTCTTACCTAGACAGATATGCCTACCTACTTAAACCTGTCTAAAGATACAAAGATGAGTTCTTTTTGTCAATGTTTCTATTGTTTTAGGTAGATACATATTACTAAATAGGAAGGTACCTACATAGGTACCTACTAAATGTTCTAGTAAAGGTACATAGGTAGGTATACTTAGGTAACTATATACCTAATTACTTACATTTATTATTATTCATATTAAAGCGTAGATAGTTTAGTAGGTAGGAGCACGAAAAATTTGACATTTGTCTGTTCTTTTAAACTGAAATTTGAGGGAAGTTCTTATGACAGAAATTGAACAAACAGATGGGGAAGAGACGCGCGCCGGTAAAACCTATCCAATTCTCAATCTTTCGATTGATATTGAAAGCAAAATGTTCCTTATGGTTCTCTTAATTGATCTGAATTCATAAAAATTAATGTATATAGGTACCTAATTAGGTTTTAATTTTTAATAATAATAAAAAAAAAAAAAAAAAAATTGATGGCACAACAGCTCATGAAGAACTAGGGCCTAGTGACTTACAACTCTCAACCATTCCTGTGTGCGTGTCTGCAGGAATGGAGGGGACCTACAGTTTATTGCCGAATCCGAACGGCTAACGAGCGGCACTTTTCTGTGACAGGAGATACTCTTGGAGGATTTGTCAATTCCTCGCAAGAGGCAGTAGCCGTTTTTTCTTTTAAATAAATAGGTGGCGAGGCTGGGGATCGAACCTTAGACCTCCGGCATGACAGTCCATCGCACTAACCATCACGCCACAGCTACTACAAAAAAAAAAAAAAATAATAAAAAAATAAACAAACCAAAATAAGGTACGGAGAAAAATGGAGGCGGGACAAGACAGCATACCTACTTAAAGGAGCTTATAAAAATGTTGATGCTCCAAATGCATTTGATAAACAAACAGCACATCTCGACCTGTGGCGTCAGTGGTCATGAGTAGTGGAATGCGTAGTGCAAACGATTTCGAAGACTTAGCAAATCTGATATTCGTGGGCTCAAATCTCATGTGCATGTAAAAAGTTTTTCATATATAATAAAATTGGATAAAAGCTCAGAAGCACTAAAAGGAAACTGATGATAGGGTTTAGCACCCCAAAATAGCTATCTATATCTCCAGCCAAACAAAAATAAAACGAATTAAAATACCTAAAATTAATACGTAAACAATTGGTGGTATCGCCTTTAACTTGTTGTTGTTCAAAAATTCAAAAAAAATTCAAAAAAAAAAATACAGTAAGCGGCCCCTTAATATGCCTATACCTATCTATATTAAAACTGGTCACCTCGGCTCCTGATTTCGGCCACCCAAGTCCAGAGAAGAATTGCTTATTTCACATGTCATTATGCCGAAGTTAGGACACACTCACCCAGTGTTCGGATTTTAATGAATTTCAACGACAGTGTTTTTGCTCTTATGATGATGTAATGGTTCAGTTATTCATATTTTGCATTTTTCTCAGAAAATGTAGAGTTTCCTATCTTCGGCTGGGGGCCGATAAAAGGAAACACGAAGAATATCGGGTTCCATTTCCGGCCCCCTTAAAAACAAAAACAATTATAGGTAGATAAGATTTGTTCACTTTTCAAAGAAAATTTAATTAAAATATAATGATAGGGCTTGGCACCCTTTGAAACAGCTATATCTCCAGCCAAACAAAAATAAAACGAATTAAAAATACCAAAAAAAAATTAATTCGTAAGCAATGTGTGGAGGCGCCCTTAAGTTGTTATTGTTGTTAACAAATTCAATGAAATTGACGGAATAAAGAATGGTCAAGTCTAATAAACTGACATTCTAGTATGAATAATACAATACAAATAATAATAATATATAATAATAATAATAATAACATAATGTTTTTCATTATAAAAACCGCATATAAGCACATTAACCCGAAAACTGTCCTTGAAAATCATTAATTTCTGAGAAAATTGTTGTTAATCAACAGTAAAACAATGGGAAAAAATTCCGACACGTTTGGCCAGTACTGAACAAATTTAACCAAACTTTTGACAGACCATGATGCATTAGGTACCTATGACATATCTTATTGAGACTATAAACAGAAAAGTAGGGCTAAATACAATGGCGCAAAATTTTAAACAGCCTGTTTTAAAGGTAGGTACTTACTTAACAATTTTCTAACTTTAAAGCTCTAAAATGTTCTTACTTTTAAACATTTTTTAACGGCTATGCGAAAATCACCCAAAAACAAAACGCCCAAAACCTAACAATCAGAAATCGCCTAAAATTATTGGGTGAACTTGCATAATGAAAGAAGACCCAAAAATGAATGCAAGATCGCCCAAAAATTTAAATGAATAATCGCCCAATTTCTTTTTTTTTTTTAAATAATAACAAAACGCAAGATCGCCCAAATGTAAAAATGGAAAATCACCCGAAAACCGATTTGGGCGATTCTTCATTTATTTTTGGCCGATTTGATTTTTCATTATGAAAAATCAACCAAAATAAAAAATTCTCCGTGGCGCGGTCGGCTCGGGCGTGTGCGGGTGGCGCTGTCACGTCACGACACGCCCGCGTCACTGCCGACCGCGCTGCCGCCCGCGCCACGCTTTATTTTTATTTCTAGAAATGATGATCTACTAAGTATACTGATTATTTTTAATAATGATGCCGGAACCAAGTGGATGTAGAAAATCAATTTGCAAATTTTTGTTTGTGTTCAATTGAAGAATATTAATGAAAACGAAAAATAGGTAGACTGGCCAGGGGCGATCACAGAACTGAACAAATTCATTACGCATACCTATGTACCTGCAGTGTAGTCTGGATCACGATCATTTCTTGAAAATAAAACGATACGGATCATGTTGACAGTAGTTACTTACGTTTTGTTAATTTTCGTTTATTTCCTGTCTTTTTTCTTTACACTGCAATTGAAACTTTACCATACCATAAAAGCCATCTACCCGCCAAAGTAAGAATTCATTTTTGGATCTTCGAAATAGATCCAGATAGAGAGCAAGATCCCGAATTGTTTTTGTATTACGTGTTGTAAAATGATCCTGATCCAGATCCAGATGTAGGTAATAGAGCACAATTTTCTGCGTGATAAAAGTAACTATCGATGTGATATATATAGCATAATAAAATTCCTTGAATGAAATATTGATTGCATATAAAATTTCTTTTTAAAAATCACAAATTGTTTTACTTACTATTTTCCAAAATTGATTTATTCAAATATTTCAGATCGACATCGTATAATATACACCTTTATTGATTTGCTTAAATTATCAAAAATAAAATGCTTTAACATCTGTCCCCAAAAACTGACGTAATTAATTTCTTACGAAGACTCATAAACATCCGTCACGTCGTCGTCATCGTCATCGTCGGTCGTCTTCTTCGAACAATAACAATGGAAGTAATATAACTAACATCTTTCAAAGAAAAGAGAAAAACTTCTTCGATGAGGGAAGAACTGTCGAAGTTATTAATTATGATCAACGGAAAACTCGACCAAAGTAATATTATTATTAATCGCAGGAATTTATCCAACTCATAAGCTCACTAAATCAGTTGGCTTCGAGGAAGAGCTAGGACGATGTTGACTACGACGATAACAATGCGAGGACAACACAAGGGGATGTCACATTCCTTGTCAAATAAACAAAAGAACGAGAATCTATTTATCGACCTATGCAATATTCTTTAGCTCGAGGATAATAAGCATCACTTCACCCTGGATGGATATGAAAAAATCTATATAGGGTCAGAGGGTGAAATGGACATTAACTACCAACAACCACCATGAACATTCAACCGGCAAACAATGACACATCCTGGGGGAGGTCTTGCTTAATTGCTTTTATGTTACCAATTTCCGGCACTTGGTAAAGCTAAGGACCAGCATTTTCGGAAAGCCAGAAAATGACCGTTTAATAAACTTTACTTAATATAAAGTTAACTTTGTATTAAATGTGTGTTTATGGTCAGCATGACAGGAGTTCAAGTACTCGTGGCGTATAGGGTCGATTTTGTTTTAAGATGTTAATTAAAATCTGAAATAAATTATTTACTTCTAATGGGTACAATAAAACATATGGATGAATTCCTCACATCTATCCACTTATAGTTTATAGGTAATGATATAGCAAATAATACGTTTTGAATAGAGAAAATTAGGCTGACTGAAACTTCCGAAATTCGATTTTAAATATGGGTTAACAAATAAAATAAAAAATGAAAATTAAAAATAAAAATAAAAATCAAAATAAAAATAATTGTACAGTCGATTGAGTGCTCATCTGAAACAGATATATTTAAAAATTTTGGGGGCTAATCAGTTAAACATCAGATATTTTACTTAGGCGATATAGACATCATCGGCTGCTCCTAAGGTTTCAATTGGTTCAAAAACTTCTCATTCCTCACGTGTAAGATAAAGTGCATGCTCTCCCAGAAGGCTTATCCTGCGAATTCTGCTTCACGCGCTCCCGGGTGCCGATAAGCCAAAAGGGAGATCTAATACTTGCTTCTTTCGAAAGGAATATTTTTTTATGGATATTTGGTCCTGTGGTACGAGGACGGCGAATGAAAGAGAACCCAACTAACATTTCAGTTTCTATTAGCTTAGAAATATTGATATGCTGCAAGTCTTAATACTTTGAAAAAAAATGACCGTATAGTCAACTTGAAATTGACGTATTGAGGAAAAAAGTAGGACGTTTGAAATGTCAACAATTCGAAGATTATTGACTCGAGATTTCCTTGTTTGCGAATTAGAAGAGCAGAGTCTATGTTTCCGGCTGATTTCAGTTTGTAGCAACTGCGATAGCTTCAGGTTCTTTAAGTGGTGAATTCGTGCATACGTAAAGCTAACCTTTTTGGTCCTAAAAACATTCCGTGGTTACTCTCCTCTCGGTTTAGTGAGTAGTGGGCTGGAGTTAGATTCCTACTGATATTCCCCTCTTGCTTTCGAGTGAGCAGCGTGAAAATCGTAGTTTTCAATATGACAACTGCAGTTATAAAATTGACAACCGTCATTTTCAATTTGACAACTGCTGTTGTCATATTTAAAATCGCAGTTTTCAATTTGATAACCGTGATTTTCAATACGACAACTGCAGTTATCAAATTGACCATCAAAGTTTTCAATTTGACAACCGTGATATTCAATTTTACTACGCAAATCATCATATTGACAAATGCGAATTTTCAATAGAAAATCGTAGTATAGTCAATATGAAAACTATATCATGAATTTTTCACCCTAAATTGTCATATTGACTACTAAAAAAAATTTCTTATAGAAGTCATAATTTTAATAATTGCTTCTTTAAAATTGTTTGAAAGCTAGATGAAGAAACTTAATCGAAGCTCGTACCTCTCGAATAGACCTCTATAAATAAAGTTACAGAACGGGTAAATGAAGCTATATTTGTATAAAGATTGTATAAGATTTATTATATAAGTTACTGTCATATGTCATTCAGTATTTATAGGGTACAATTTTCTGGAAGCTTTATCATATCATATTTGATGAGACATATCATATTGTATGTGGTTTTCCATTCAATCATTTGAGATGGAGGAATACCACAGATCAACCTTGGTGAATGGAACTTCAATCCAGATTGAAATTTTATTTGTAATTGTGTGTGTTTTACTTTATATAACGTTTGCCGACTCAAATCAAAAATTTATCTTGAACTGAATTAATTTACATAAATCTACATCAAA
Source organism: Epistrophella euchroma (assembly GCA_947049315.1). NCBI lineage: Eukaryota > Metazoa > Arthropoda > Insecta > Diptera > Syrphidae > Epistrophella > Epistrophella euchroma. The sequence goes on from OX346247.1 coordinate 46,777,672, forward strand.
TCTTCTTCCTCGCATCAATAGAAAAGTTCTTTTTTTCGAATCTTTGGTTTGTATAAAAATCATTTTGAATTTTCCAAAAAGACTGATGATCAAGCTTTTACATATATTCCTATCCCAATTGTAACTCCGATTGTTGAGTGCGTTGCGTATAGAGTGGTGGACTATTACCCTGAAGTTCCGAGTTTGATTCCTAGAAAGGTATAAAAATCTTTAGGGCTTACCAATAATCAAATTTATTTATGACTTAAATATTGACTTTATATAGCTGAATTTTTGTCGAGATATTTATTTTTGTATTTTAAGTTTTCAAAAACTACCTTAAATTTGGTTGAATTTCAGTTTTTTGCAAATTTCTCAAAAACTGTAAGTATTTATAAAAAAAATGAGATGAAAAAGATTGTAGCTTATGTAATTTTACATTAAAAATGTTATAACACTTCTTATAGACCAGACAAAGATTTTAAAGAGGCCTCTATAGATAACGTTCTCTATTTTATACTTACAGACATTTTATAAATGCCTTAACTAAATTAGAACGCCTATTCAGTTAGGCCTTACCGAAGCTGAATTGTTATCTATAGTTGGAAAGATTCAACAGCAAACTCTATAGACTGTGCCGCAAGATGTGGTTATAATCCAACAACTGAAAACACTTCAACTGCCTTAGTTCTGGGCTCGGCCACTCGAGCAAATGGACAACAATACTCCAGCTAAGAGAATCTTTGAATCCCAGCCTCCCAGGTTCGAGGTGACAAGGAAGACCGAATCTCCGGTTTAAAGACTGAGCCATCGCGAATGCGAGAGCACTTGGCTTGGACACCTGCGGAATAAGCGTGTCAGCGATCGAGGAGGATAAAAAGCTGCCGTATCTCAGGGTGGGATCCTTTTCCTTCATGGGTTGGGAGCCCGTTGAAAGAACTTTGCTATTCTTCAAATAAAGCTGAGATGAATTCTCAGTTTCCGACTAGGTATTTATTTTAAATACATATTGGAAGCACCTTCACCACAAGTCATAGAGGTAAGCAGAGTCATGAGAATGGTTAAATATTCGAAAAATAATTTAATTTATTTCCTAGTCCATATGCTCGCAAACTAAATCCAATGCAATATTTCAAATGAAAATACCCTTTTTGGATTGTACAGTTAATATTAAGAAATGTCAGAAAAACAACACGCCCAACTGTCTAATTTGAAAATGTATACAACTGTTTTGGAAATTACAATGATTTTTAATACATATCAAAATACAAATGAAGCAAGCAAAATGTGAACAAGTCCACTATCATCATCATCTGCTTACTGTCATGTCATTTAAAATGCATGTCTTCAATTAGAAAACATCCCTTTCGAACAAACATAATCCCATTTACAACTGCAAAATGACACATCATGAAAACCTGAAACGGCACTCCTTTTCCTTTCTTAAATTCCCATTACCTCGATCCACTTAACTAATTTAAATCTCATATGGTACGTATAGTATACATATATAGTTGAATTGTCCTCAATCCCCATTCAAATTCAACTACTGACGCGTACATATATTTATATTGCTCTCCTAAACAAAATGGCTTTTAAAATAGCCAAAACATGTTCCGAATTTGTACAACCTGACCCGAAAACATTGCTTAAGGCAACGCACCCCAGGAAATTTAACATCGAACATATACAGATTTTCTCGTCCTTAGAAAATCCCTTAATCCTCTTCTATACGAAAAATCTAAATGATTTCTATAAACTCCTTGAAAAGTGAAACCAACTGTTTTCACCTTGGTCTATATTTTGTGTATAAATGCATAAGTATAGCGCCAATGGACCTGTCAATGAGAATGACAATCGCCGAAAAGACAGTGTTGGCCTTGGCTTCTTAATTGAAATCGAATGCGATGACAATAATTCCAAAAGGGAAAGAGGGTGTACTGCACTATAAGGATATCTATATGTCTAAGGTATTTGATGCGGGACCTCATTTCATTTTGCAGGGTGGGATTGTCTCGCCGAAAGTGACACGACAGGACTCCATGAACAATTCATATCTGCATTTCGAAGTGTTAAACGGTGTAATAGGATTGACATACTAGGCACTACTGCTTGTCACCCTTATCATCATCAGTTTGACATTTCACATCATTTGAAGAAATTATTTTTAATGAAGGAGTATTTCACCAGTATAAATAAAATACAAGACGAGATCTAACTTTTTTTCTTCAAAATTACTTACTACAATATTTTACGGAGTGTTTTAATATGTATTTCAACATGGTATCTACTGCAAGCTGGGGTGGTACATTATTATAAAAAGATTAAACCGTTGCGTTGTTCAACCGGAAAAAAATAATTTGTTAGAAAAATTTGCAATAAACATTACAATTTTCCTTGAACATGTTAACACTCCCAAGTAACATTTTTGCTCTCATAAGACGCTCCAAAAGCTTTATGAGACTTACTTATGGGCGCTAAATGACCTCTTGAAGAGAACTTCAAGACTGTTATTAGACTGCTAAAAGCCTTAAATGGCCTAGTTATGGGAGGCTCTTCATACTTATAGCAGTATATTTATTCTCCTTATGGGATGACAGACGCTGCTTTGTAAAGCTGCTTAAGTTTTGCTAAGAGACTGCGTGTTTTCCTATAGAAGTATCTTGAAAGAGAACGAGTATGCGCAACCTTAAAAAAAAAAAAAATCTCTCACGTTTTATATTTCTTTTTTGTGTGTGTTCGTCATGCTCTCATATAAAAAAAAAAAACATATGTTTTATGATGTGAGTATTTGTCGGGAAAGTAAATTGACATAGGAATATTAATTGCGATAATTGTGGCATAATGTAAACTAAAATCTTGTTGCAATTTAAATTTCATCTACTAATTTGCACATTTTGCTTCGAAAAATAACAACGCGCTTTGAAAAAAATGTGTATTTAAATAGTTTTGTTTCTTATTTTTATCAAAAAAGGGGTTACCATGAATACTTTTTTTCTGTAAAAAACGTTTATGCTTGATTTACCAGGACAGACAAAATTTCATTTTTTTTTCTTTTTTTGTCATTATTGCAGGTATAACAAAAACCAACAAGATAAGAAAAACTGGCTTTAAATAAAATTGCAATTTCTCTTATACTGAGTAAATATTCTGCTGCCTCCATTTAGCAAATAATGACAAAACACAAGAAAATATTAACTTGCATATTTTTTTCAGTATATCTACTTATAGATCTTATCAGAATACTATTATTGCATTATGGGTAAATCCAGTATTAAAGAAATATTCAATATTATTCTAACATGGAGGTTCATTGAATTCTTTATGCAACTAACGTTTCCGAACACCTTTCTAATATAAAACTATAACCATTTTGTGTTTACATAACTTGCACACAATTATCTACACATAATACACTTTTAAGATTTTAGTCGTAACAGAAAACCAAAAAATATTTCATTAAGACCATATTTTTATGTTACGGTAACCCTAAAAATAAAGAGAACACTTTTTATTTGTATTGAAATATGGCTGCTGTTCACCGATACTTCAACTCTTGGTTCAACGTCCTTATGAGACCATTTTTATATTTACACAGTGAGTAAGAGAACAAGAAGACAAAACACTTCTTATGAGCTTTCGAATGCTCTTATGAGACTTCGGTTTGACGTTTAGCAAATAATCGAAACACTTTTTATGAGAATTCAAATGCTCTTATGGGACTACGAAAAACAAATATCTGTGACGCGTTCTTTCTTTTTATACATTTTAACTTTTGCTGATGTATGAAGAAAAAATCTTTAATTCTGTTAGATTTCTATTTTGAAACAATGAAAATACATCATGACATCATAATTTTTGGAAGTAAATTAAATTGATGACACCTACTAACGCAACAGCAATTTTCTAAACAGAATCGAATTTTTTCTTTTAATACAAGGGATTTGTCCAGAAAAGTCGATTTTTTCTTCTGAAAAATCGAGTTTTTTTCAGATTTCAAGAGCTAAGCTCTTGAGAGTTTGTTAGTTGGGCTATCAATACCTACTGCTTAATGCAAGCGTTTGTAAATTTCTTTTTTCGGGTTTTATTCGCCTTCAGATGATGGGAACTAATATCAGAACATTTCCAAATTATAATAGGTATTTCTTATTTAAAGATTTCTAACTAAAATTTGGTAAGTTTACTGGACAAGTTTTCAAAACGTTTTAAATTGTGAGTAATCAGATGGAAAAAAAGAAAACTTGCCAAGTAAACTTACAAAATTTTAATTAAAATCATTAAATAAGAAATTTTCTGTCATAATTTGGAGTTGTTTCAATATTACTCTACTTTAAATATTTGATATTAAACTTTCATAAACTTAAAACTTGGCATACTCTTAGATCTCATTACTTTTCGCGGCTGACTTATTACATATAGGTTTTTTGTATGGAGAACTTGGCTCTTTTTTAAAAATTATGTTTTTAGTGTGATTTCACTCCTGTTTGCAAAGTATTTTTTTTTAGCATAAAATCTTTAATTTTCAATTTTTGCATGCACTTTAGCCCTACCTAAAGCTCCATATAATTAATAATAATTATAAAAAAGTGTGTGGACGCCACGCCCCTGAATGATAAATAAATTATTTTTTCCTTCCTTAGAATTTCATAATTCTACAATAAGCAGAATTGTTTTTTTTATAATTGGTAACCATATTTTAAGAAAGTGGGTGGATGCCACGCCTCCTGAATGATAAATCTTAAATCTCACGCCCCCTATATACAAAACCCAAAATCTTCGATTTTTTACTTTGCATACACCACAAGGCCTACCGTCGGTCATGCGAAATTACAAGATTCTAATTCTACGGCGTCGGTAAGTGCTCCATAATTTTGATGATCTGTCAGTCAGTGAATCAATTAATCAGTGAGTTAAGGATTTTGCAAACCACTAAATTTAAGAAGTTTAAATTTGGTGAGGCGCCTGTGCTTGCCTAGCTTAGCAAATATGGCGAGTTTGAAGTTTCTGACATTATTGGTTCCGATAAGTTATGGGGGTCGAAAATCGCTTGAGTTTATATTCCTGTAAAAAAGGGTATTGTCGAGAACTACTATTGCTGGGAACTACCGTGACCTTTGATTGATGTGTATATATTGTAATCAAGCGGTATTGGACTTTTTTTTACTAAAAAAGGAAATTGAAACTTTCAGAAAAAGATTGTTCTGTGTACACCATTGATAGGAAAAATAAAAGTGGGCCTAGGTGACTACCTTGAGGTACACAAATTATCCTTTTTAGAAGGTCAAATTCTTCCAATCTTCCAATTTTTATAGTTTAAAAGTGCTTCAGAATTTTTCCAGTAATCTGTATTAGAGTTCTAGATAATTGTAATCAAAGGTGAAATAAGTCCATTCATATCAATGTCCCGTGAAGAGATGTAATAGCAAGTTCGTTACGTCTTGCATTGCCCATAGAGCCATAAAAAGGTTCAAGGTTTTTTTTTTAAAGTGTGGCCAAAATCGTAAGCGAGTATAGTTTAATATCTCTAAAGTAATTCTTGTCACAATTTTGGACACTAGTGGCAAGCCGCCATTCTATGGAAGTGAAAAAATGTAAATTCTGCGCGAAAAATAAATTAAATATTTTCCTGAGTGTTGAAACCACCCAAACCTTGCAAGATTTTTATTATAAATGATCATGTCTTTTTCTTTTCATTGCTAAAAAATTTGTTTTCCCTTTTCAACTTTTATTTTGTCACTTAGGATAATTTGGCGGTTAGGGCTTGACGTAATAAGCAATTTCAGCAATTTCAAAACATCGGTATAAACATCACTCGCTGATATTTTTCGCACCAAAAAACATAAGTAGCTGTCAATTTTCAGATGTATGTAGAGCCAAAGAGTAAACTTTTCCATTCCATTCACTCGTTTAATAACGAGGTATTATTACTCTTATACTCGTAAGTATCTCGAAAAAAAGCACTAGGTAAGTTTTGATGCGGATACAAAAAAAAACTCTGAACAAATCTTCAGATATTCTCTTTCTATGTTCTTAAGAGAATTTAAGACTTCCTTGTATTAAAAACCTTTTAATGAGCGCAGTCAGCCCCCGCCTGACTACGTGAATTCCACTTAATAGGCATCATATCAAGTTACCCTTTTTAGGACCCAAAAGAGTGATTGATTATATTTTGTGTATTTAATTAGCCAATAATCTGAACTCTGGAAAGTTTTTGTTCAACGATTTTGTTTTTAGAAAACCCTTACTCTCCAGCGATATACTACCTATTGCTTAAGGCGATGCGATATAGTTCGCAAATTACCCAGAAACACATTTCTCGCCTTTTAAATTCAATACATCAGAGGTCTCTTTTTATCTTATATAAATAAATAAATTTGATGGCACAACAGCTCATGAAGAACTAGGGCCTAGTGATTTACAACTCTCTTCTCAGGAATGGAGGGGACCTACAGTTTATTGACGAATCCGAACGGCTAACGAGTGGCACTTTTCTGTGACAGGAGGATTTGTCAATTTCTCGCAAGAGGCAGTAGCCGTTTTTTCTTTTAAATAAATAGGTGGCAAGGCTGGGGATCGAACCTTAGACCTCCGGCATGACAGTCCATCGCACTAACCATCACGCCACGGCTACTTATCTTATATTTTTCTATATTAAAGACCATTTCGTATACATAGTTCAGCAACAACCATGCTGGCTAAATTCACATAGTATTTTCAAATATGCCTTCAAGTATCCCTCTGACGATGACGGTAAAAGTAATATGAATCAAAAACATCATCAAAATAGCTGTCAACCGCACCAACGCACCCAGCCGCTTATTTTTCTTACAAAGGTATGCAACATATGGCATGGCACCGCGCCACCACCACCGGCGCCATCGCATCACCAGCCGGTCGTCCTGCTGCAGCTATTTAATTACACATTAACTCTGCCCCAAGGATTAGGCAGCTAATTCATTTTGGCTGCGCGATGTAGTGGCGCGAAAAAGTTTATTATAAAAGTTTTAACGAAAAAAGTTTTTGCACTCCTTTATTAGCGGACCGCATCATTTCCATCAACAACGGTTTTCTCATATTTTTGCAACGACCGATGCAATGTTAGTTTTTCGCAATAACGTTTGCAATATGCGCGTCGAATGAAAAACTATGGTCCGTTGGACGATAAAACAGTAGCAGAGCAGGTGGTGGGGGAGGGAGGAAGGGTGTTGATATTTTAGAAAGAACGAGCATAGGACACAGAAATAGACTACTTTACCTAGCCAAGCTCGTTCGGCCAAAGGGCATTGGACCATATCTATATCTGCAAATCCTTGGAGATTGTTTCTGCTATTTTCCTTGTCCTTTCTACTTTTCTTAAAATAAACTTGGATAAGTTTCATTAAAAGCATCAACCCTTTTTTCTTCCTTGATTCCTCTTTTAGCAGGATGTGTGTGTTTAAGGAGGACACAGTGGTTAACAGTGCTTTAGGTATATAAGTATACCGACATACCTATATAAAACATTATTGTTTTATACCCCCTAAAACATAGTTGAAAGCTAAAATAACACACAAATGCCACTCATCCCGGCTGCGTTTAAGAATTCAGTACGTATATTGATTGAACAAACCAGAAACTGGTTTGTATGAAAAAGGTAGAAACTGAATGAAATGGAAGTGAAATGGAGTCGGGGGATTGGGGCCTTTTTTGTTGCAAGGCTGGTGTAGAACGTAAGTTGGTCGGAATCTCAGTTCAGTACATTACGCCATGAACGTATGTACCTACATAAAAACAGTATCGATTGTGTGTGCAAGGATCAAAGCAAGTTTAAGCAAACAGCTGGAATTCGCTATCCTGGTTGGTTTATATGTGAAGGTAGGTGCGTATATACATATGTACTAAGATTAAATGATGCAACCAGCTACAGAAAAGTGGTAAGGGATTTGTTCCTGATGGGTATAGGTGATTGAGGGCTCTAATGTTGTAGGTTGCAGGGATGCCTAACCATGATTGGTATAGGTAGGTTTGGTTCGCTTTTTTTAATAAGTAAATTGGCTTGGTAATTTTAAAACCCAGAGAATTACATAGAAATCCTTGTAAAATCAAAAGTGAAAAAATTTTTGTATTTAACCATAGATAAATACACTGCGGAGATAAAAATTGAAGAAATTAGACCGGAAAAGCTGCAAAGTCGTGATAAAAATAAATTGCATAAATTGCAGTGAAATGTATGAAATCAATTTTAGGTTTAAATGAAGTGTATGGTGAATTCAATTTAATTTTAAAAGAATTTCATTCTTTCAAAGAGAGGCTCGACTTTCTAAAGGAATAAGTATTAATAATTTAATCAATTATAGGTGGAACTAAAGTTCACTGGGTCATTTTCCAATGTTAAAAAAAACTTTGTATTTTTTTCAAAAAGAATCTTAATTTTATTTTAATAATAAGTTCATCAATAGGGCATTTAACAGAATAAATTTTTTACTTCATATTGGATGCGCTTTGTCGACTAACAGGCTGAAAAGAATGGTGACGGAGACGGAACTGGAGCCGGAGCTGGAATAGCTGTCAAAATATTGAATACACGCGAATTCAATATTGCGAACACAACGGAACGTAGCCGCATACGGAGCTGCAGCCGCAGACGGAAGAGTTCACCAACTTTTAACTTTTCACGTACGACACTTTTGACGTTTCAAATTGTATGAAGAAAAAAAAAAACAACTTTTTGGGTCGGAAAAAAATATTTTGGTTATTTGTATCGCGAAAAAAATTATTTATTAAAAGGAAAATTATTGGAAACAAAAAATGTGAATTCTGAGCTTTTACACAAGAATATTCTTTTGTTTTTCTTCAAAATACTTACAAAGCTGTGTAGCTGCATTGTGGACACGTAAAAAAAATAACGTACGACACTTTACGACAGCTCTGCCAGTTCCGTCTGCGGCTCTAGTTCCGTCATTCTATTCTGTTCAGCCAGTAACGCACCGTGACGCAAACGTCTTAACTCTTTTCAAAGATAAAACATAATTTATTGAAAAATATGCACTTAAAATTTGAATTTATTGTGAAATATGCATTTATTATGAAAATATGCATTTTGCATAAAATAGGCAAAATATGCAGTAACGATAGAATGCCATTTTAAAGGAAATTCCAAGATTAGTAAGTATAATTTGGTCCTAGACTTCTTAGTGTTGTGAGAAAAAACATTAATTAGCATGGAAATCTTAGCCCTACTTATCATTGGCCTATTTAAGTTATAAAAGTATTTTTTTGAATATAAAAAAAGATGTGATTCGAATGTAGGAACCGATGAAAAACCGAGAAATTGTTATAGTTGTTAATAAAAACCATCCCTATAGGATTTAATTTTCAGTTAACACAGAAGTACCTATATGTAGTAGGTATGTATAATTTATATGTACCTTTCTAAATGCAGAATATACCACATAGAGGTGAATAAGTATACCACATAGAGGTGAATTTTTAATTATTTACAAAAAGTTTCTTAACTATATACTAAAAATAAAACTGTTAAATTGAACATCAGTTTAGCCATTTGTCTCACATTAACTTGTAAAGCAAAAGGCAACGAAAATTTGATGACATTTCAAAAGGTTGACATCCTCTCCTTTTCTCTATTGGATAAGACACATAAAAAGAAAACAACTTAACAACCCCTCTAACGAAGACGATAAGGGAAAGGTAAAACAACTGTATACCAAGATCTCGATTTGCTCAAGAACATTTTTACACCACCCCCATCAGAAATGTATACCAACTCGTAGAATGAGCATCAGAAGGAGCTGTCCCAAGTGAAATTGCTGGTTAAATGATGTAGCAGTGTTTTTCAGGGGTGCGGGAAATCACAAACTGCTGACGTGATGAAATTCCAAAACCACCACTTCCAACCCCCAACACATCACAAAACACAGAAGAATAAAAAATAAAAAAAAAATAAGAACAACCAAAAACACCAAAAATGGGGAAAACAAAAACAATGCGGAAAAAATCGCTTTATTATACAACTTCAGATACATATAGGTATACGATTCCACCATATAGATACTGTACTGCTACTGGATCGGAAAACGGAAACAACCACAACTGCTGCATAACGTTATTTTGTGGAGACAAAATGGAAGTAAGGATGCGCAGAAAACATGTACAAGCGAACTCCATGTGATGCAAAACGCAAAAAAGGACACAAAAGATGTTAGCGTGTAGAAAGATGGATAGCTGCTGGGTGGAAGTGAAATCAACCACCAACCACCCACCCACCTACCGACCCTTCCTTCACTTTTATTCCGCACCTTTTGTACACCCTTAATTTTTGCCCATAGGATATAGAAAGTGGCGAATAGCTTTTAGGATTTCATTTCGAAGTATCGAACGAGAATTGGCAGCAAACGAAAATAATAATAATACAAAAAAAAACAGTCCGATAAAAAGAAAAATCGAGCGATAGAACGAAAATTGATTGGGATTTGAGTAGAACACAGGAATAAAACATTATGGAAACACAGGTTCACGTTTAAAAGTATACCTTCGTCGTCCTCGATTCCTGCTGATTCTGGCACATAATGCACACCTATGTTGGGAATTGGTGTGAGTGCGAGTGCCAGCATGGCCATTGAAAGTAGTGTTATACCTACCAAAGGTTTGGCAGAGCTTTCTCGCTCAGGTATAAAACCTTCATCCAAAGGAGAACACATAGGTCGGTTGGTTATAATTTATGACTGGCGTGTGTTCTTGGGGGAACGCCGCCGGTACCCGACCCACAGCCTCGGGGGAATGACGATTGATATTTTTAATGTCTGCTCCCTGAGTAGGATTATTGTCCTACAAGCTCATGCCATAGTTTGCCATCGCGCACATATACAAACTCCTGCGCTACGCTGCTGGCACAAAATAACTCCATGGATAAGTGGTTATTTTTCCAGGGTCGCATTTATAGTTTGAAATAAGGAAAGAAAATAATTCATATTTTTTTTTTTTGGCTAAGAATATTAAGATTTACATTAACAGCATATTAATAAACGTCCAACAACCAACAAGTTCACATTTATAATCTAGTTAACTTTTAATTCTTAATAATAAATTTACCGGGCGCCACTTTTGCGACAGTCATGATTGCTCTTTTTTATTTGAGAAGCAAGTATGTATCTTTCGAAACAATAATAGGCGTGTTTTTTTTTCTTAATCTATATAGTCTTAAAAAATAGTTCAATAACAATTTTCACTATTGAATTTGCAGCAAAATAAATACAGTAGACGCTCGATATAGTGAATCTCGGTAAAGTGAACAGGCCTGGTTTTAGTTACTTCACTATATCGAGCATCTACTGTAATAAAATCTATAGCAAATAAACTATACAGTTTATCATTAAGCCAGAATGCTTATCAATGTAGTAGCCCGTGGGGTAATGGTAAGTGCGATGGACTGTCATGCCAGAGGTCTGGGTTCAATACCAGCCGCTTCCATTTTAAGTTTTTTTCCGGCTAGCTTCTTGCGAGGAAGTGACAAATCCTCCAAGAGTATCTCTTGTCATAGAAAAGTGCCGCTTACCTTAGCCGTTCGGATTCGGCAATAAACTGTAGGTCCCCTCTATTCCTGCAGACACGCACACAGGAATGGTTGAGAGTTGTAAGTCACTAGGCCCTGGTTCTTCATGAGCCGTTGTTCCACCAAATTTATTTATTTATAGAATAATAGATTAAAAATGGGTGAGTCAATGATCTGATGCATGGCGTGTTCGATATTTTCTGAGCCTTAACTCAACCCAAGCTCTATTAATGCGGCCCTGCTTAGGTGCTGGAATCGATGTTTGCATGCAATGCATATGAACGATATAATACCACGATTCCTGACAAAATTAAATTTCGCATAGCAGGACCTGGCGGTGGATATCATGTGTGATCTATGTGTAGGGACATGCAATAACGTTGGGATAAAGTATTGGCGACTTTTTTCTCACGATTGCAAAAAAAAAAAAAAAAAAATACAGGAAACTTTCAAAACTTATAGTATAGGAATACCTATCCAGGAATGCATAGAAGCACAGTCATGCTCCCTTTCGCGCTGGCATCCCTGAAGCTCTATGCTGAAGACCCCAGTTTTGGGAGCATGAATAAAAATCCGCGACATGAGGATACTAGGAAAACTAAAAAAATAAAATAAAAATCAATGGCATTTTGGGAATAGAAAAAGCGACCACACCAAAAGCAGTTCGGGTACCGTTTTTCGATGATGCGGTATGGGAGGCTTTCGATTTGGCACAGCCAATATGCTGCCTCCATACTACTCTCTCCACATTTCCCGATAAAAGTTCGGAAATTGTTCCAGCTTTGGGAGAGAGGTGGGGTGGTGAGGGCAGCACACAGATATTTTATGGGGAAATGTTCGGAATGGCAAGGAAATTGTGATTTAATGGATGATTGCGTTTAGATTAGTGGTCTCTCCATCGTCGAATTTATAAACCTACACCGTCATCAAGTTGCTATTGCTGCCTGTTCGAGCGGTTTTTCTCTTTTTCACTTGCTGCTAGGTATACCACATCCGTATCCAGAGGGGTGGTTGTTGGCTGTACTGTACCGTTATACGCCTACTATCAAGGGATATCTACACGCATACCTTACTACATTCATATACATAATCGCTGGCGATAGAGTATGTTGGAGTTTATGTTTTTCCGCTTTTGGTTTATGATGATATTTTTATTGGATATTTTTGGCAATTTATCTTTTTCGGTTCCCCATGCGGAACGATGTGGTTTTGTATTTTAAGTGGAGGAATCTATAAAGTATGTATATACATATTTCTTTTATACATATGTGCGGTGTGATATATTTAGGGGTTCCTACATTTACCTACCTTGTTTCTAATCTACTATCTGAAACACACATATTTAAGGGTAAGGGTAGGTTGATAAAATACTGAGTGTTTTGTGGAGAAGGCTCCAATTAATTAGATTAAACTTGGCAGGTGGAATTCATTATACGCATGTTCAAATTTTGATTTTATTGCAAAAATTTCATTTTGTACTTTAAGATAAACGATAGGCTTAACTGTACGTTTATGATATATATTTTTAAAATTTTAATGTTTCAAAACATAACTATCTACATATGTATCAGCCTTATTTTTCTAAACGTTCGCGTGAAAGTTCGTATTCTGTTATTCGTCGGAGGGAAATGATTGTTCCAAATTTCGTATGTGTCAATTAAAATAAAATTTTAATACATACATTTCTGGAGAACTTAGAAAATATTGGTTAAAATTTACACTCGAAAGACAGAAGACTTAAAAAAATAATTTAAAGCAAATTGAATGAAACATTCACGTGAATCGAAAGTTTCGATCAAATGGTTTAACAAATTGGGGCTGTAGTGTATGCATAATTGCATACATATGTATGTATGTATAGCGGTTTCATACCACAATATTTCGAGTAGCTTAAACCAATTTATCAAACAACAATTGTAGCAAAATTTTGTTAATGATTTAATAAAATTTAAAAAAAAAAGTGAGTATACGCCCCGGTGCACCACTAATTTAATTGAATGAATTTCTTCTCTTTTAATGGAACATCTTGTTTATTTAATAAATCTCTGAATAGATAACTACTTTTCTTCTTCTTTACAATCCTAGATGGCCACGGCCTTCTAGAAGTCAGAGGCTCTTCCCTTGAAATTGCAGCCACCTTATTTTTTTTATTGAAGAAAACTTTTCAGGCTCACTTTCAAAAAGTATTAAATCAAACCCTATTCATTTTTATTTTATTTATAAATGACTAGGTTTCGATTTGATGTTTGGTTCACAAAAAGAAGTATCTATACTCTTTTTTATTAGCCCATCAGGAAACAAACTTCTAAATGTGGGTAATGTGTGGTTTCATACTTGCATAATATGTTATATACCTAATACAATAATGCAACTTTTTAGAGATATCCCCAACTGTGGGTGTTGAGGAAAATAATAACGGGATTTAAGTGGGAATATTTTTGATTTTTCGGGAAATCTTTATTTTTATTAAAATGGATATATCTTGGAATCTAATTTGCCCAGAAAAAAGTTTTATACACCAAATGATTGACAATTGTTTATATTTAAATAATAAAATATAAAAAATTATATATTTATAGCAGAAGCTTCTTAAAAATTCACATAAATTTAAATATTTAATGAAAAATCATAATGGGGGTTGGTTTAGTTATGTTTTAACGTAAACTATTTAAATAAAAATTAAATAAAAATATGTATACTCTTAAGTTATAAATTCTACAGAAAATCTCATTTTTAGAATTGTGGAGAAAAAATTATTTACCTATGTGGAAGAAGATTTCGAATATAGGTACCTTGTTTTTATAAAAGTCGTAATTATGTGAATTGAGGCTAACGTTGTGGCTATTTCATCTGATTATTTATTTTTAATGGAAATTACCTTATAGGTAGAATATAGTAGGTCTACACATTTGGAACCGATGGTAGTTGCTATAGAAGATTCGGAAATTCTGGTTTTGCTTGATTTTCTATGCTCCGCAGAACATCAGAACATTTGCTTTCCTGCTCGTTCTGCATTGAGTAACCTGCTTCCTCTTATCCATGCCTTTACTTTGATAAGATACCACTTTAGCTTTTTAAAGAAATTTACCGCGGTTACAACAAGGTGATTGCTAACCTGCAGTTACATTCAAAATTTGATATAGTCTATATTCCTCCAGCAAAAGTTGCTACAGATCAGCATTTATATCGCGTTTACCATTAAGTTTAAGCCTGACTGGGAAATTTTTTGGAACCAACAAATTGGGGAAATTATTAAAAAATATTTAATTAACTTATTAATTAAAAACTTATATCTAAGCTCTGGGCAAAAAAAAAATACATACTGACAAAATTAAATGAAATGATAATAAACTTGTAAAGTTATCTCAAATGATGCAAAATAAAATTATAAACACAAAAAATAGTATTCTTGTTTTATTAAGTGCCTTTAACCATTCAACTGTAATAGCAAAAACTGTAAACACTTATTAAATATTTCCCTTTTTCAACTTTTAATTAAAATTTGTCAAGGTTAACACTACTACATAATTCAGTGGCGTGGCGTGGATAATTTCAAATGAGAATGGCAATTCATGTTAATTTTTTATATTTCAAGCCATTAATTTCTAAGTTTACAATGAGCTTAATGAATAATAAACTGAATTTTTAAAACAGAAACCTACCGCTACAAGTCCTGTGAAATATAAACTTGACAGCAACGCATATAGAGATATTTACGTACACACAAAATTCACCAAAAACAGAAGTCGAAGAAAATCGTGTTATTTTTTTTACAAAGGAAAACATTTTCCAAACAGAGAGGAGTCAAATAAAAAGAAGGAATACACACAAATTATGTTTTTTTCATATGAATTCATATTGCTCGTTATTTGATAAACATTGTTGAAAGGTATAGAATTTTAAAGGGTAACTCGGTAGGAATCGCGTTATATGGACGCCACGCCACTGCTACATATATACAAAAAAATGTATGATATAATCTTTAATTGTATTTCATTTTGCAGCATTTAAGATACTTTGGAAGTTTGTACCGTTATTTTTTTTTTGTTGGACATTCAAAAATTTTTTCACGACCCCTTAAGAATTAAATCCAAATTTTTCCACAAATGTGCGCAGAATAAATTTTGGAATTAATTCATATGATGGAAAATTAGATTATGAATAAATTTAATTTACCACTTGGCTAGATTTATTCCTGTTAAAAACTCCATTTAAGCCATAAACACTTTGAAACGATTGTAAAAATTTTCGCTTTTTTTACGTTTGGTAGAAATTTAACAAGTTTTTGCAGAACTCGTATGAAGATTCATATAAATCCACCATCATTTGGCCTTATTTTACGGCACCGAAAAACTTCGTTCTGCGGTACGCTGTTCGATGAGCGAAATTGATAACATTGAAGCAAATTATTTGGAGAGGTCTCTACGCTTTTTTTCGCACAGAATTATTTGCCTAGACCTAGACTACATTGATTGTGTTTTGTGCACGAAAAAGGGACATTTGAGCTTTATTCGTGTATTAATTTTTTGTTTTTTTTCGTTAGAATATGGTTTTCTGTGGGGTAGGGGTTATCTGGCGTATTTTGTTTGGCTGTTTTTCATTTTGCAATAATCATTTCGCAATTTCTTGTTAATTTTTAGCAAATTTTAATTGACACGTTCTCATTTCGCTTTGTTATTGTTTTGCAAAATCATCATTTTGCAAATTTCACATGGTAATATTTATCTAGCATTTCGTAGTTTTTTCTTTGTTTAAACAATCAAATTGTACAAAAATGCAAAAAACACAACAAAACGGCCACATAACAAAACATAAACTAACAGTTAGCGAAGTAAGATCTTGTAAAACAACTATTGCGAGTCGATCAAAATTTATTTTGATATTTGCGAAGTAAGATTTGCGAAACAATTTTCTTACAAACGGCCGGCACCCCTTTCTGTGCGTTTGTGTTTGTTTTTGTTTTTGGAATTGGCATTAGTGGTATTTTTTCGCTGTGGTTTTCGTAAGCATTTAGCTCTCGTGTTGTAGACAAACGAAATATAAACTCTAAGCAAACTATTTTGGAGACTTTTTACGAAAAAAGCTTTTCTATTTATATGTTGCGTGTTTTTTGTTAACATCTCAGAAAAAAAAGTTGTAATGCCAACAATTTTATACTTTGGCTCAACAATTTTCGTTGGTTAAAATGAACCCAAATATCTAAATTCTTGAATCAAGAATGCATTGTTGACAACGCTGTAAGAATAAAAATTTTTAAATTAAAAATAAAATTGTTAAACCCTTAACAACTAAAGTTCTTGCCTCAAAAATTAGTTTTTAAAATAAATTAAAAATTAAGTTTTTGTCCCAACAATTAAAAATTGTCAGATAATTGAGAGCTTTTATTGTTACCCCAAAAATTTAATTGTTGAGAAAATTTAAAATTAATTTGTTGCGCCAACAATAACAATTCTTAAAAGTTTGTTGCAATAAAAATGTATTTTCAATAAAATGTAAACATATACATACATACGTATCTACAAAAAAATCAAGACTGAATTCACTCTTTCATGAAATCTTGACTTTTTTGTAAGTATATTTTTACATTTCTTTGAAAACACATTTATTGCAAAAACTTTTCTTAACAAACATTTGTTCCTGGAAGCAACTGGCTGATTGATTCAGGCGTCAGGGGAGCGGCCTCTTTTGTTTCCAATTGCTAAGAGGAGGGTTTCGTCACTTGGGCAGCATGAAAAGTGTTCACTAAAAAAGAAGTTTTTAAAGATAAAATGAATTTTACTATACTCATTTACTTAACTCTGAATTAAAAACTGATTAAAACTGAAAAGAGAACACTTGTTAAACTTATACGTACTTCTAATTTGCACTCTCCAGTGAAACTACTTGAATCGGCGTCGTCGCGTCGGCGGCCACAAAATGAATGGTGCGTTTTTTTTCATTAAATTTACAGTTCCTACAGTTCAACAACAAGTTTTTGTTGTGCGAAGAACAAATTGTTGATAGTTTGACAATTTTTGTTTCAATATCAAGAATTAGTTCTTGAACATAAGTAATAAATTTAAATACTTAAAGCAACAATTTTCATTGTTGTGCCAAGAAAAATAATTCTTGAAAATAATTTTTACCGCAAGAACTGATTCTTCGACTAACAATTTCATTGTTGATAGGAAAAAATACAAATAAAAATTGTTTCCACAACAAATTTATACTTGGGAGAACAATTTTACATTTTTAATTGCTTTTAACAAACAGAAAATTGTTGTGCCAAGAACCTTGGTTCTTGAACATTCAAAAAATAATTCCTGTAGTAACAACTAGTTCTTAAGGCAACAATTTTAAACTTACAACTTTTTAAAAACGCTAAGTTCTTGTTTTAACAACTTTTTTCACATGTGTGTGAAATTTTCGTAAAATTATAAAAAAGTTAATAACGTATGAATGTTAATTATTTTTTTTATTTTTAAGAACTTCAACTTTAATACGTTTGAGTATATAACATTATTATTTTCATTTAGAGCGCAAATGTATAGATTTATAGGGTTGCCAGATATGCCATGAAAATGTTTTGTACCAAATTTTAAACAAATCGGTCTACCAGTTTTAACCTTAGCTCAAATTACAGTGGACGTACTGACGCACAGGCCGTCTTCTGTTACTATATACATATGTATAGAGCAAGTAAAATATACCTAAACATAATTACTGACCATATGATTTCTCTAATAAAAACTAATGAGAAAGAGTTTGGAGTATGTATAGGTACATACATACATTGGATTAGATACTTTATGGAAAGTTCTAGATTTGAAAACTCAATATTTCGAAAACGACTTGGCTGGTTTTTATCTAACTTGGCACAAAAATTATAGCCAAAACCTAGTCAAAAAGAAAAACGGCTGCAATTTCAACGGAAGAGGCTTCAACTTTTATATAGAGCTGAGGTCATCAAGGATTGCAGAAAAGTAGAGAAGCAGAACACTAGTTATTAAATATGAGATGTATTAAATAAACAAGATGCTCCATAAAATGAGAAGAAATTCAAATTTAATTAAATAAGTGGTAAACTCGGGCGTATATACTTAATTTTATAGTTTTTTAACAGTTTTTGTTTGTTACGTTGGTTTATGCCGCTTCAAATAATGTGGTAGAAAATCACACTGTTTTAAAAAACTTCAATAAGTAGGTGCACCAAATAAGGCCCGCAGCCTAATAAGGCCCAGTGCACAAAAAACGGCATAACCGACAAGTAACGGGCCTTATTTTTTTTATATGTTCTTTGGCCAAATGCTATACTCAATTGTGTTGAATATGAGAAAATAAATAAGTTAGCGAAGGGGAAAATTTGTGGTTTTGATAAAAAGAAGTAAAAGTTGTCATTTTTTCAAGTAATTAATTGAGTACAAAGTACAAGGTTTGTTAGTTGTTCTATTTTTTTGGGATAAAATTCCTTTTTTTGTCAGCAAGAAAATAAAAAAAGAACTGATGAAAATAATTTGTGGGCCTTATTAAGGTTCGGCTTCGAACATTATTTTTTCTGGCAAAATTTAGTGGAGGCTTCATCCTACAGCGGGTACAAACGTCACAATATTGCGCGTGAACTGCATACTGCATACTGCAAAAAAACTGCAGACAAAATTTGTCCTGGGAAAAATTTTGTGTGAAAAGAAAAATTTTTCCCGATCTGCGTACTAGGCTTTAGATTATAAATTGACCAATCATCTTTGGATGTCATTGTTTATAAGTTGTCAGGCTTTTTTTGGTAAAAAAAAAAATTTATTTTATAATTTTCGTTTCGTTCTTAAATCTGGACACAATTTATTGCTTATTACATTATTAAGCTTTGTGCTGCATTGATCTTATCTCCAATGATTTCTTCATTGTCCCAGTATAGACCAAATTGCATGCCCCTCATTTCCTTTTTTAAATTTTTTTTTTCGTTTTTGAGTTTGAAAAATATTTTTGTATACTTATGTTACATTAAAGCCAATGTAACTATGTACTATATAGGCCCATGTATACCTATCTGGAACTTGAAAATCAATAACAATCTGTTTCAAAATAACTTTATACAAATCTATACATACATATCTACGAACCAGCCCAGCACTATAAAAGCCATCATAAAACATTATTTTAAAACTTGTCATTTCAAATAAAACATTCGCCATGCCTTCCTTTAAGCCTTTCGACGACAGCGTCAATAGAAACGTTCTGCTTTGCTTTTTAAATAACTTCAAAATAACAAATGCTACAAATTTTATTGTGTGCTACCCTGCTTAACAGCTTTCATTTGGCAGCATGTTGTTGGGAGAAGGAAGGGAGTTGGGAGTGGGACCCAGTCTGGCACTGGCACACTCCTTTATACAGTTCAATATTGCTACCTTCTGAAGATTTGTTTCTTTTAAATTATTTCCATGTAATATGTCGTCGAACAAATACTCAAGCGACAACTATACACGTACCGACATTGAACGCGGGAACTACCTATACCTAATTCCTCCACCTCCATTCCGTTCTTTGAATCACAACAACCTTCTGACATTTTTGTATGTAGGCATAATAAACACGAGCAAGTCACAACCCTTTAAGTGCTGCAGCAAGCCAAGTTCTGCGATGATATTGCCATACCATTACGACACAGTTGCCACCACTTGTACCGCTGCCTCTGCCACCTGCCCGTCGTCGTTGTCCTACTTTTGAATCCCCTTCTCTCACACCCTGAGAATATATGCTACCATTATTTCTACTACCCAAATAACCCAGCAACAGCAACCCCTTCTTCAATTCAAATCGAATGCGATGGAGAAAGCTTGTAAGTTGCAAGACAAAGAATCTTAAAATACCATCAGACGTTCAATGAGAGACCGAAAAACCTTCCATGTGTAGCTGTCAAAATGTTAAGTAAAAGGATTCGGGCGTCGCGTCGTCGTCGTCGGTCGGGCCTCCTCCATAGCTATAATATTGCTGACGTTGTTCGTTGAACCATTTCCACAATTTTTCAACAAAATCTGTCTGAAAAGGGCTGACGCAGATTTGTATGTACATTGTTAATTAAGTAGTGGTGTTGTTATACATTTCAAATTATTTTATTTTGAAAATTTGCCATTCGACAAATTGTAAAATTTTGTCGGCATCCTGTATATTCATTCCAAAATAAAACGATGGCAAATTGGATTTGATACAATTTAATTTTATAGTTTTACATAGGTACATTATATTCTAGCATGAAATGGATATGTGTCTGAAAAGTTGTAAATCAATAGCAAAACTTTACTCGTGAATGCAAAGCTTTGAAAATAAATTGTCTTTATTATTTCTATTTAAATTTATAGCTACCATCTTTGATTGAAATCTCATTTATTTATAAAGCATTTAATTTAAGCTTTACGCACTTGTATGGGTACATTTTGTACATTAAAAAAAATTGTGGCGCAACAGCTCATGAAAAACTAGGGCCAAATGGCTTAAAACTCTGAACCATTCCTGATGGCACCTCTGCAGAGCGGAACTTTTCTATGACAAGTGATAGGGGAAAGTGGTCCAATCACGGTCAGCGGGCAATGACGGTCAGTGTAGTTTCGGCCTAATTAATGCCTTAATAATGTTAAAATTTGTGTTTACCACTAAGTTTTCTCTTTGAGGATGGCTGAGAAAGACTTGAAAAATGCCCTCAAAGCTAAAAAAAATTTAAAAATTACGGTCAGAAAACACAAAATCCCGTTCTCCCGCTTTCATCAACGCACGTCAAATGGCGCTTGAAAGTCCCCAGCTGTGGGGAGAAACCCTATTTTAACTCAGAAGCAGGAAAAGAAATTACTTACTGATCCGGTAAATTGTTCTAGGCAAAATGTTTTATGGCCTCAGCGCATTGGATCTTGGGAAATACGTTTATGAATATGCGCAACAAAACGGCATCCCAAACAATTTTAGCACAGAATTAGCTGGAGCTGAATAATGCAACAGTATTTCTTGTTTGTGTCAAAAGATATTATTTTTTTTTATAATTTAATTAAAAAATAAATTATTTTTGTTTTAAGTTTCTTGACAATGATGTTTTTGAAGACAATCACTTGACCGTGATTACCCGTGTTCATGACCTTTATTATTTTTGTCATAAAATTAAATGGCAGGTATACCGTTATTTTTGTCCTGAAAAAAAATTTAAAAAACGGTAGAGGGAATGTCCAAAAAACGTTTAAATAAAATCGACCCAGGCGATTAGGTTGTAGGTGAACAGACA
The DNA here is from genome assembly GCA_947049315.1 of Epistrophella euchroma. Taxonomy (NCBI): domain Eukaryota; kingdom Metazoa; phylum Arthropoda; class Insecta; order Diptera; family Syrphidae; genus Epistrophella; species Epistrophella euchroma. The sequence goes on from OX346247.1 coordinate 46,799,439, forward strand.
GACAAACAGACGGGACAGAATTGAGAGATCCTTTTTTTCGTCTTCCCTATGAACATAATGTCAAGTTTGATCAAAATCTCGAGTTCAATTTTTTTATTACGAATACAAAACTTGACAATACAGTGATTATACATACAGGGTGATTGGTATAAGGTGCACCAAAAAACTGGAGCGAGGAGGTTGGGTTAAGACAAGAAAAAATCGTATGGGAGGGGGGTCTATTTCCCCCCGTTACAGAAAAAAAATATTTAAAAACAACGGTACAATTGACAATGCCATAGCTATTCTTTTTTGGAAAGCTAGAAATCTCTTCTTTGAATTTGATTCTAAATTAAGTTGTGTTAGTGAATAGTTTTTGAAAAATTAATTTTCAAACTCGAAATTAAAAAAAAAAAATTAAAACAATTTTCAAACTAATTTTTTTCAAAAATTTATGTAATAAGTATAATTTTTATTTTCAAAATTCAATGCTTTTATTTTTATTAAAAAAACAGAAAACCGATGCTAAAATATCGTTTAGTTTTTGAGAAAATTGAAAATAATATAGAAGGAGCAATTTTCTAAAATAATTGACTTAATACAGAAAAAAAAAAATTAGCATCCGGTCTTCCGTTTTTGACTAAAAACTAATAAAAGCATTGAATTTTGAAAACAAAAAATATACTTAATTTAATAAAGTTATCAGTGTGGGTCAAACCCAGCCTCTTTTTTTGTTATTTTTTTATTTTCATTTTAACACCAGAGCCTAAATAGACTTATGAGAGTTCACGATAATTTAATCTTGCCACCAGTCAGCCGACGCACTTAGACCATAATTTGGTCCATTGTGATACCAAATTGAATCTAGGGCTTGGTTTTAATATTTAAAAAAAAATTGCAAACTAACCGCCATATTATTCACTCGATACATCCAGATTTAAATTTAAATCCAGATGAATTTACATTGAATTTGTATGATTTACATCCGGATTTAAATTTTTAATCTAGATGTATTGAGTGAATAATATGGCGGTAAAAATTAAAAAAAAAAAAAAGATTTTAAATAAAGTACCTAAAATAATTTCGCATTAAAAAAATCAAATCAAATCGATTTTTTAAATTTGTTTGGAGAAAAATGTGTTATAAGTTATACCTATTGGTATTAGTATATTATAGTACTTTTAGATGTCACTACTTTTCTATCTTTGTTGATAATTTAACCTGATTTAAAATCTTAACTTTTATTCCTTTTAAACAAATACTTATATCAATCATTTACTTCTTAGAGTCTTATTTACATATATGATCTCAAGGGATGGGATCAAACACTTCTACGTATAGAGTTTGTATATTGAACAAAGAAAAAATTTAAGTGATATCCAAGTACTGCTTGTCATAAAAGTACTCTCGCTCTGACTTAATGACAATACAATTAATCCCTCTCTCTACCACCGCATCATATCAGTCAGGATTCAGGACAAAACAAGAAGCAAGTTGTATTTTGTTCAACGTAGGTATAAGGTATGTCCTCCTTATGTGCTCGCACAGGATTAAGTATACCTATACCCTATAACGCTCATCTGACAATGGGGGAATTATTGTATTTCACTTCTCACTCTCATTTCACTTCGTTAACATCTTTATTTTTGCCGGCATCATCGTTTGCTTCGCAGCAACGAAATGACGACATCTTGTTATGTTCCACTATACGTACATATATATACGTATAGTATACGTACTTAAAGTTAATTGCATTTTCTCATTGCCTGTCACTCATTTTTATAAGTGTTAATTCACGGATGAAAACAACAAGCCATATTATTAAGTAAGTATATCTATGTAATGTCTATGTGGGGGTATTGTGTATATTTGCGTGCGTCTCGCCCGTCATGTGTCACTTTGGGGAACAAGTGGAATATATTTCCTGCCATAAGGTGAAACCGTGTTAATTGTATAAAATCTGCGAAAAGGGTGGTTTTTTTACACCACTAATCGATTATCTCGACAATCAGGATTAGAGTCTTATTTTGCAAAAAAAAAAGAATCGCGATAACTTCATTTCCAAAACGAGAAGATTTATTAATCTGATGGCAAATACCTCAGTTTCATTCTATAGATAGATACCCTTTCTCCATAACAACAACGATAGTGAAAAACCTGCGAAAAAAAGTCCTTAAAAACTTGGTCCTTTTTTTTTTTTTGGCCCAACAACAGGACAACACAATTCAAACAAACGACATCGACAGCCGAAACAAAATGCAAAAAAAAAAATTTAAATGACAAGTCCTGAAATTGTTAAAAAATAAACGAAAAGGGATTGAAACTTTTTTGTCGTTATTATATTGTTTTTGCCATTGCTGAATCCCTTTTGTCAGTGATTCTACAGATTTCATTTAATGCTCAGTTAACCAAAAATTCATTAATAAACAAAATTAAAATGGACGAACGACCGACGACTATATAACAGAGTCCTGGTATTTTGTTGTCCCAACGCCCCGTTATGGTGGATAATTCACCAGAGAACAAGGACCATTCTTTCGACTGACAACAACACTAAAAAGGTTTTTTACGTCGCGTTTGTGGAGCTTGGGACAAAGCCACGTTAAATGAAGACAAAGAATGGAATGAAGAAAACACAATTAGACGGAGGATCAACGTCCAAAAGATGATATTCAATAGGTGGTTTGGTTATGGGGGGTGTGTATACGTGTCCCATACAGTGGTGGGTTTGTGTAAAAAAAATGGATAAATTCGAGGGCGAATGTATTCTGTATTTCAAAGTTTTATATGATAATTAGTAGCCCGTGCTCTAATGGTTATATTCCATTGGACTGTTATGCCAGAGGTCTGGGTTCGATTGCCATGCCTCTCTCACCTAAAAAAATGATAAAAATGTTTTTTTTCTTTCAGGGCGAGGAACAAATCCTCCAAGAGTATCTCCTGTCATAGAAAAGTGTCGGTAAGTCACTAGACCCTAGTTCGTCATTAGCTGTTGTGCTATCAAATTATTTAATTAATGATACCTAATTATTTGTAGTTTCCTTGGCGTGTGTTAAGCTATACCATATGTCAGAGATCTTGGTTCAAGTCTAACTTATTACACCAAAGCTTTCACATGGAACTTACTGTCCATTGACAAAACCTAATAAAAGCATCTTTGACGTAACTTTAGACGTTCGAACTCGGTAGATAATTGTTGGTCCCATTCATTTCAATTTTGTTGCAAGTCAAAAGAGTTTAGAAAGTTCACAATACCATACTAAGGCCCAGTTATACAGTTGAAAGAAGAGGCACTTAAGTGGCCAATATGAGAGATAAAGGACCGTTATCTAATGGCACGTTACTAACCTAAATGACTCCCACTTAAGTGCCACTTACTCAGGTTATGAAACTGATAATAAAGTCCCAATATTGGAAATTTAAGTAAAACTTATTCCTGTTAGTATATGCACTGTGATATAACTTTTATGATGGAGCAAATCGAACAAAAACATTAAGACAATTTCCGCAGTCTTTTTTACAGTCCTAGACTACAGTAGCTGCAGGTTTGTACTTTCTTTTATACATATTTGATTCCATTTCAGCGGTTTTCATAAAATTTGACGTCCGTGCGATAGAAGTTTATTAATTGAATTTGAATTAACCTTTCATTAAGGCATCAGAGAAAAAGATGAAAATCTCTCGGGGATGGGGATATTTACATGTTACATATTTAATTATATCTGAACAAAGACTGCAGTTCCTTGTTTAAATTTATATTGCTTCCAGACTTGGCTGGGATCACATGTTGTAAACAAAAAATAAACAAATAAAATAAAAAAAAAACTAAATTAATTTAAAACATCTCCATTTCCTGGATTGTTTAAGTTTTCCATGCCGTATATATACCATTGATGAAGTTTGTTGCATGATGTTGTCCTCCACACTCTGTTTGCATTTCATTTGTATAATTACAGACTCGTCCTTAAAAGGGGGTATCAAACAGCAACAGCAGGACCAGAACCAGAACCAGCGCCACCACCCTAGTGCCCTAACCAAACTGTGCACCGCTATCGATGCGAATATCGCAAAAGGTTGAAAATTACTTTTTTCAAGATGACATTTGAAGTTGTTTGTAAACATAGATATCGTTTGATGCTGTGCGATAAAAGAGTTCCACCTGCGAATATTCCTTTTGCAAATTTCCAGTTCTAGCCGAGACTGATGGGTGGACTTTTTTTTTAGCAAAGTATTTTTTTTTTTGTTTTGTTTTTAATTTACGAAAAGTCAAAAAATTTTAATTTCTTATATTGAACTTTTCAGCATGCTGGTGTGTATATAATTCATCACTCGGATGTGGCAATTAATGTGAAAGCATTAATTAAGTTTGGAGCTTCTGTGGAATTCAAATATTGGAAAGTGTACCTACCTACTATTAAATGAGAGAGGAACCGGATTTAGATAATCATTTGAGAGCCGTTGTTTTGAAAGTGGTATATTAGTTCATTTTTTCATGTTTCGAGATATTTAAGAGTTTATGTTTGAATATGTTTAAAAATATAGGAATTCGCGTCATGCATTTTAGATCATAAACATATGGAATTTCAAAATGCAAAAAAAATTATTAAAATTCCCAAAGAAAGTTTACGGTTTTTCAGCCCCGAATGGACCTATTCCACTTTCAATAATAACAAATTATAACAAAAAAAATCGAGAAAATTTAAGTCCATATTTTTATATAGGAAGACATTGTTTTACTAAATGGATTTTTTTAAATGTTAAAATTAGAAATAAATAAAAAAAAATTTATTTTCGTGAATACTCAAGTTTATTAGCATTATTTATTCGTCTTGCGAATATTCACGGGCCTTATCAAAAAGAAAAATCCATAATTCCCTACAAAAAGGAAAAAATTAAACCATTTTCCATATATCAGACGAATTGATTTGTCCCTCATTTTAAAAATAATGAAAAAATTATGTTCAAACGAGTTTTTTTTTTTTTTAATTTTACGTTATTAAGAGCCACTTGCACAGAAGTTTTTTTGACAGCAGTAACTCCTGATTTATAAATATTAAATAATTATATATTTATCCGTTCGTTCTGTGCAAGTGGCCCTTAAGTATAGTATTTTTAACTTCTCATTGGAAGTTATTGTAATCGGTCCGATTTGTGAAATTGAAAATTTTGACATAATCTCGACGGTTTGAGGTCTTTGGAGTCGGATTGCATTGGTTTTAGAGAGATGTCTGTATACGTACGTTCGGAAGCTTTTTTTCACTGACGATATCTCAAATAAATTTAATTTTACATGTAATAAGGCCATAACATGCAGAAATGATGTTCAGAAAAATTTATTACAGTAATTTTAAAAAAAAGTTGTAAAATTGCTTGTTTCTTGAATATCTCTAGAACAAATAACGTTATCGACTTCAGTCTGGTTTTATTCTATGCATAATGACCTAGTGAGAAATTGGAAATACTTAAAAAGAAATCAACCCACAGTTTTTTTTTTTTTAATTAAAAAAACCATTATAAATTTTTAAAAAAATATCGAATATCCTGAGAACAGCCAAATATATTAACTTCAGGTTAATTTTATTTAATACAAAAAGCTATAGCTAATAATCGGTATAAAAGTTTGTAAAAAAAATTCAATAAACGGTTTTTTTTCTAGGTGAACAAAACTGCAAAAAATTGTTAAAAAATGGTGTTTGGCTCAAATATCTCGAGAACAACCAATACCAACTCCGGGATAATTTTAGTTTACACACAATGCTATAATTAGTAATTGATAAGGTTTTTTAAAAAAAAAGAATTTTAATTTGACGGTTTTTTTCTAGACCATAATTTTTGAAATTTTTCGTGTCGCATATATTAAGAGCAAACAGCCTTCCCTTGATTGCATAACTGATAAGTTTTGATTTGATTTTTAATTGGAAATTTTCTTATAAAAAATAACATCGGGTGTCGAGTTTCAAAGGAAACCAATGGGAAGTTATCAGTGGTGGGCCAAACCCAGCCTCTTTTTGTTTTTAATATTCAATGCTTTCGATGTCAAGCCAAACACTGCAAATTAGATGCTCAAGTAGTTTTTTAATTTTTGAAAAAAGTAAAAATAACGAGAGGAGCAATTTACTAAAATAATTGATGAAAAAGAAAAAAAATATTAAAAAAACGATAACCCTTACAACGGCATGCTATACCTTTTTGTAAAGCCAAAATAAAATAAATAAAATTTTCTTTTTAAATTAGTGATAAATTTTTCAAAAATAAATTTTCAAATTTAAATTTTTGAAAAAAAGTTAAAAAATTGTGTTCAAACTAATTCATTTCATTCGGTTTTCAGTCTATGACCAGAAATTGATAGGAGCATCGAATATTAAAAACAAAAATGCTACTCAACGTAAAACTTTGGAAAAATCTTTAGCGTGAACACAATGTTTTTATTATTTTTTTCAAAATTTTGAAAATTTGCAAATAAATTTTTCAAAAACTATTCTCTCAAATAATTTGAATTGAAAACATAATATAAAAGGTCGGACTGCTGGCTTCAAAAAAGGTATAGCATGATATTGTAAGTGTTGCCGTTGTTTATAATGATTTTTTTCTATTTAAGTCGATTTTTTTTATAAAATTGCAACTCCCTCATAAACGGGGGGAAATGAACCTCCATCCTATTACGTTTCTTTTTCTTTACTCTAGGTTCGACTATAGGTTTTTGTTACACTACCTAAGGTAGGTTTATGTTATGCATGTGAAAAAAATAAAGGTACTATTAAAATTAGGCTTTATTTATTCTCTCGGATGAGCTGTGGATCATCAGAGCATAATGTGCATTATACCTACTTATATCAGTCTCGACAAAAAATAAGCAAGGGTTTGAAATACGTCGGTACTAGGTGGTTACGGTTATACATACATATAAGCAAATTCGAATTAGTTACACCAATCTAACTTTATTCATATAACATTACCACTCGAAACATTCGAACTGTAGCATGGGTAGGTGGGTACTTGTACTTGTTTCAAATTCATACTGCAATGTATTTGAACGACACAAATTGAGTGCAGAACTGGTGATATAAAGTTGTCATTACAAAAACACAATCTATGCTCTCAACTCAGACAGACATGACTTGCAATAATTTTTCAGTCAAGAGATTGGGGAGAATTAGTATAGCAGCGGCGATAGCAACGGAGCAGCAATAAGCTGAAAGCATTACGCGACATCTCCTACACAACATCTGCAATACCAACAAATTTTCATTTAGCACACATAATACAGAAAAAAAAGCTTAGAAGCATTGAAGTTAACTCTGATTCTACGGATCTATCGGTCCTGGAATGAAAAACGGAATATGCCACGTCATTATTAGCTGTCTAGCGTGCATAACACACACAAATCCACGTTGCACATATCGCAGCTAATAACAAATTGAATCGTTTCACAAACCCCAACCCTGGCTGGGATATCTGTATAATACACTTTTACGGAACAGCTATTTCGGGTAAGTGGCTGTCACTGATATGGAGGAGCACAAGCACTCGGTGTACACAGAGGCTTGTGCCACGGCTAACGCACGACCTTATCGCTGGCGATTATAGTTTCATTACGGAATATATATTCGTTCAAAAAAGGTTGTCGCGCTAATGCAGCACGTGACTAGCTATGCAAGGGATATGATGATGTGGGAGAGGTTAGAAGTCATATCATTAGAACAGAACAGAGTCCATTCAACGGGTTGTTATGCTTAATGTTTGGAATATAGAAAGTCAAATTTAGCAAATAAACTGGTCTTGACAAACATGACGACTTTTGTTTGAAAAGATTTTGACACTATATGGAGGGCTGAAAATTTGAGTTTAGAAATGGTATAATTCGCGACATAGTGTTAGTTATCATTCTCGCAATTCGATGATTCAATTGAAAATGTCAATTTTAATTTGGTTCGATTGATTCATAGCGGGTTTTGCTTCTAGTGCATTTGAAATGCATAATCCTAATGCTTTTGCAGCGTCATTGGGCATGAAGTGTGAACAGGTTTTTTTTTTTCAAACAAAGCAGCGAAAACTTGGAAATCAGCTCTTAGCAGTAATAACGTAACGTCCAACATTATTTTTCACAGCTTCGGTTATAAGGTACACCAAAAACCTAGAGCAAGTAGGTTGGGTTAAGACAAGAAAAAAATCGTATAGGGTGGGTATATTGCCACCCGTTTAGGCGGGAGGGACGATTTTCTTAAAAATCAACTTGAAATAGAAAAGAAATTATTAAAAAACAACGGTAACACCTACAATGTCATGTTATCCTTTTTTTCAAGCCTGAAATTCATTCTTTTATTTTGTTTTTAATTCGAGTTACAAGAGAGAATAGTTTTTGAAAAATTAATTTTCAAACTCAAAATTTTGAAAAAATAATCAAAAAAATTGTGTTCAAAATAATTTTTTTCCAAATATTACGTAATTAAGTTATATTTTTGTTTTTAATATTTAATGCTCCTATTATTTTCCAGTCAAACACAAAAAACTGGCTGCCTAAATGTTTTTCAGTTTTTGAGAAAATTGAAAATGACGAATTCTACTTTATTACTTAATTAGTAAAAACAAAATCTTTGTACATACATAGCAACAAAATAACCGATGGAAGGCAAATTCAAGAAAATTTACTTTTGTTATTTTCAATTTTCTCAAAAACAGGATTACATTTTGACATCTGGTGTTTAATGTTTGGCTGATAATTGATGGGGGCATTAAATATTAAACACGAAAATATTACTTAATAGACATAAAATTTCGAAAAAAATGTTTGATATTTTTCTTTTTCAAAAATTTAAGTTTGAAAATTAATTTTTGAAAAACTGTTCACTAAAATAATTTATTTTTAAAAAGAAAATAAAAGAAGAGGTTTTTGGTCTTACAAAAAGGTATAACATGCTATTGTAATAGTGAGCGCTCTTTTTTAATAATTTGTTTTATGTCTTAACATTTTTATTTAGAACATTTCCCCTCCCGTTTTTTTTTAATTTTCTCAAAACAGGAAGACACTTGTTTATTTTCTTTTCCGTATGTGACTTTTACAGGAGCATTAAATATTAAAAACAAATTATTACCTAATTACGTAAAATTTTGAAAAAAAAATTAATTTGAATACAATTTTTTTCATTTTTTTTTTCAAAATTTTGAGTTTGAAAATTAATTTTTCAAAAGAATGGATTTCTGGTTTGAAAAAAGTATAATATAATATGTAATTATAATAATAATATAATAATTTTTTTTCTATTTCAAGTCGATTTTTTATAAAATCGCCCCTCCCGACTTAACGGGGGGAAATATACCCCCCTCTAATACGATTTTTTTCTTGTCTAAATCCAACCTACTCGCCCTAGCTTTTTGGTGCACCCTATACCGAACACCCTGTGTAAGTTTACTGTCGATGTTAATTTTAAAATAACATCAATGCCGCAAAGTTTTAGACGATTTAGTATGATGTTAAAGCATTTATAGTATATGATACTAGGCTAAAATAAGGATTTTACAAATTTTAAAGAAGGGGCAAAGTATGTTTTCTAAATCTAACATCTATTTATTAAAATTTTGACATTCACCAGCGCAGGCGATATACAGATAAAATTAAAATAGAATAATTAAATATAAATTACACTGCAGGCCCAAAAGTTCCAAAAATGGTTTTCATATCATGGAATCCCTATTTTTGTGGTAAGACAACATCATGTAAGTGTTCTTTTTCTTACGGACGGATTTTATTTGTGATTCGTAAAAAGTTTATATAATTCGTTTTATTTTACATACATTTTTTATATGTATTGAAATAAATAGCTTTTTCCTGTACTACTTTCATAGACCATTGTATTTTTACTGCCTTAATCATAAACAAAAAATGGTTATTTCAGCTCTCGTGTTAAGGGAAACTACACCATGGAAAAACAATTTTCCGGACTCAAATGGAGCAGTAAGCAATTGCCTTTATTTTGAGTCCGGAAAATTCTTATTCCATGGTGTAGTTTCCCTGAACACGAGAGCTGAAATAACCAATTTTTGTTTATGAATAAGGCAGTTAATGTATTTCTTTTGAAAACTTGAGTCCAACTAACGACAGTGTTACGGGGCGTATACGTACTTTTTTAATTTTTTTTTTTATAAATTAAAAAAAGCTTTCACTTCTTGTTTGGCATAAACTAGGTTTTCCTAAAAAATCACTTTGTACCAAATTTGAAGCAAATCGGTTCACCTGTTAGGCTCTTACTAAAGCTTTATTCTAAAAAATTATGTCATTTCTATCCGATGCGCTACCTCACTTAGACTTGTCTCTTCTACTTGACCTGGCTATGGAGCAAACAAATTTAATTTAAAGATTAAGAATTGTAATCATGTTCGATGTAGTTAACATTGGATTTTTATCACAAAATTCATGTTCGTTAAAAAATGGTGTTGACAAAGAACTCAATAATTAGCTGATGAGCTCAAGTGAGATCGCCAGAACGAATGCCAATATTTGTGGAATAAAAGCTGTAAGCTATTTTGAATCAATGGTTATCTTAAATAAAATGCACGACTGGGTCGCACGAGCTTGCTCTTGTAGTAAAAGTTTTATCGAATTTTAAAAATTGAGTGTAATATAAAACACATAATTATTAATAATATGTATATGTATTTATCCATTTAATAAATTGAAGAATGGAAATTTGAAAATGGAAAAAAAAGCATTAAACACCTAATTTAAATTGATAAAATAGGTACTTGAAATGTTTTAATCTCAGAATGAAGAATGCCATCTAAATTTTTGAAAAAATGTGAATTTTTGCAGACAAATTTTTTGTCTGGAGTGTTGGAGTGTTTTTCTTAAAAAATAATTTTTTATACCTATATAAAATTTAATGATATTTTTTTAGAAAAAAAAAATTGGTTTGCCATTTTTAAGAATATAATAGTATACAGCGAAAACCATAATTTCAAAAATATTCATCAATCCGTTTTCAAAATAATGATTTTTCAAAAAAAAAAATGTTGAACTTTTTTTTTAAAAATCAAAAAAATATTTTTTTTTTTGAAAATATTTGTATGCAGTATTATTCACACTTGATAGGATATCCTCAGTAAAAAAATTGATCAAAATCGGTTAAGTGGCTAACGAGAAAATCGAAAATAAAAAAAAAAAAAAACCGTTCTATGGCAGGTACAGTTAAAAACGGCTTCTTGGTAATTTTTATTTTACCAAAATATAGACCATATTACTGCTAGTGCACACAAAAAATTTAAAAAAAAACGTTAGAGCCGTTTTTGAGATAAATAACTTTTTTTTTTAAATGGTCCTATGGCAAGTAGCGTTATTTTTTGAGCTAAAAAAAAAAGTCTCACCTTGAAATAAAAACTGTCTTCCAATTTTAAATTTTCAAATGCCTTTCCATTCGAGTTTTGCATTTAAAAGTTCAATAATTTATATCAGTTCTTTATAGATCCAATTTTTTCAGTTTTAATTTTTCTTTAAAACAGAATTAAAATTCAAACCGTTGCTGCATAAGTTCTTGAATAAAATTTGCTTAATTTCTTTCACATTATAAAAAGTTGTTTACGGATGTACGAGTATAAGGAATATCTAACCTTAAAAATATTTGACCTTAAAACAAATTAAAACACAATAACAAGTGTTTTAGGTAATTGTTTTTCTGAATAGGTACCTCGTGCACAATTTATAATGAGAAAATTCAAATCAGAGCTAAAACAAAAAATTACATTCGAGTCAACACATAAATTCAAAAAAAAAAAAGCAAAGGTGTTGAATGAATTTTCAATTCAATTATAAATTATTTTGGAATAAGAGAAACAAAAGGCAAATCATTCATAAGAAAGTAGAGAGGTGTTATTCTTATTAAATATGTACATAATATGTTAAGTCACATTATTATTAATGCATTAATGAGGAAACAAAAATAAAGAACTACAACTGAATGATCGCTAAAAATCTATTAACTCTAGCTACCAAGATCTGATTGCATCTGATTGCCCTTTTTATTATCGGGCTGACTGAGGGCTCCAGTTGAGGACAAATAATTTCATTTGACATTTCATTATTTTGTTGCAGTCGATCTATATGTTAAAAGCCTTAAATAAATTTTGTGGTACCATTTTCTCAAAAAGTATTTGACCGATTTCGATATATTGTATATGGTTAGAAAGCCACAAATGCAGAGATGTGCAAAATATACTTAAGAAACGCATTTACACTCTGTGGGTCATTTTTGTTTTTGTACTGTCGATCACTGTGCATTTAAAAAAAAATTTAAAAAAAATGTTTTTTTCCTTCAATATTTTCAAACAAATTGTTTGCGAAATTGAAAGTGTCGACACAGGGCGATACTAGTCATCATTATAATCATCATCATCATATAATAAAACGGCAAACACGATGTTTGTGGTACAAAAGCCCGAACCGTTTGAAAGGTTTTTTTTGCACAGAAGTGCAGAATGCAAATGTATAAAATCAAATTAAACAGTTAAAGCAAATGAATAAAACAAAAGAAAAATACATACATAGGTAATTTCAATTTATATAAATTTTGTTTTTATTTGTTGTTAGTTATAACCTAAATGTGACGTTTTAATTTGCAACCCACCAACCAACCCATTTTCCAACAGTGACTCGAAAGATTATTGGAATGTCCGATGGCAGCGTTCAGTGCTGCAGAAAATAATGATAGTTAGCTCATAAAGTTTTTCTCCACAAAAATTATTCTTACGATTTTTTACTTATAATGTTGGTACATCCAAAAATCGTATGCAAATCTCCTGGCTCATTTTGCTATGGAAAAATTGTATGCAAACTTCAATTTTTGCTATAAGTTTAATTAATTTATAACAAAATAATTAGTTTGCCACATATTGCAAAGCCGTTTTATTATTTTGCTGTTAGATAATTTTGCCGTTAAGTTGCAGCGTATTATGCTTTCCTTAGGCGTATACCTTTTTTCTGAGAATCAATGAATTTCCAGTTTAAACTTAAAAAAATGTATAAAATCAACGTATTAATATTAATTTATGAGACAAAAAATTCAAAAATTGTAGGAGTGGTTTCTTAAGTGCAGTTTTACAAACGTGGTTCAATATCTAATCCGTTTTCAGATAATTTAACTCACCGATTTCGGCGGATTACCTGAGGTTCAACGATGGTTAGAAGTTCAAGTAGGTATGTGATTATAGCGGTGCCGTGACTTAAGGCCAAGTGACATAAGGCCAAATTTGGGTGTTTGGTCTTATGTCACTTTACAAAAGCGACATAAGACCAAATTTACATATTTGGCCTTATGTCGCTTTTGTAAAGTGACATAAGGCCAATTTTCTTTGAGACATAAGGCCAAATATAATTATATAACATTCCCAAAAGCTACCCTTACAGTAAAAGAGGTTTCGGAAATCTTTCAAAAGGAAACTATATCGAATAAATTCGGCCTGTCGCCACGTATATGTATATATTACTGTAATAAGCCGAAATAATGAAATTCTAGAATTTACGGTAAATTTTAGAGCACTCAGCATTACGGCGTATAAATAGAGAGGTATGTATGGGGGGGCATGCTGCCCCCCTGCAACCCCCCTGCTTGGCCCACTATAGGAATTGGGGTAGGTGCGAGTTTGGGTGTATGCAAAGTTTTTTTTTGTATTTTAAGAATCTGAATTTAAAGAAACTTTGAATGTATATCCTATGTATAAACAGTGAGGTAGGATTTACCGATAAATTCTGCAAAAGAAAATATTATACTTGTTTTTTTTTTTTTTTTTAATGTTACGAAAGTATGTACCTATGTATCGGTATAATAGTTTAATAGACCATACTCACGAGTCGATGTTATGGTGGGGGAGTTAGGGCAGCAGATTAAATATGTCTAAACCGTTCAATAGAATGTTAAGCGTATTATTTCGAATCAACTTTGATCAAGTCAAGATGATGGACCTGAAATTGAAAAGCAAGATGGAATAAACCTAGCAATATGGTGAAAATGTTCATTAAGTCATTTGCTGGGTTAAATTAATTCCATTTAATAAATGGATATTTTCCTTATCATTACAACCCTGAAGAATTCACGCAGTCATTTTATTTTGAATGTCAAGGAGTCAAACAACTGCGTGACGCCTTTAAGGATATGCAGATTAAAATCTTCGTATAAAATTTCTTTATTAATATCTCTCCACCATCATCATCATCGTGTCTTTGCCACCAAAACTGAGCATGAGGACGCAGTGAGACATCAAAACCAACGCCATCGACGCACACGGTAGCTACTTCGCGACAGTCTTTTCTGACAACTTGCTTCCAATTTGAGTGACAAGTAGAATTTAGCCGAAATAAAATTAAACAAATCGAAATCTATATGTAAATTTTCCATTAACAGAAAACTTTAGAAGCTTTATTGCGACATTGTTCAAAATCGGTTGGCGGGAAAACAAAATTTTATATCTAGGAATTGGTGTTGAAAAAAAAAAAAAAAAACTTGAAAAAAAGGAAGAAGGACGAACGGAAACACGTATACAGATGTGAAAAGATACTAATCCGAGGGTTGCTGATGGTGAGGACACTCATTCCAATTGCTTTTGTTCGTCATCCTGCCTCTCACCGAAAGATTCCCTTTTTGGCACCGATGTTTCGTGATGTTTTCATTCCGATTGTCTGAAAAATAAATGTCATAAAATCCTTTTTAAATAACCTGCTACCAAAAAAAGAGGACCGAATAAAAAAAAAAAAACAACAGTAGATAAATCTGGAGGTGGAGATGGGGGAGGAGAAAATAACGAAGGACAATATGTCACCCGGATGGCCATCAGTTGCGAGTTGGACTATGTCCGTCCATGCTCTACATTGCCAACGTTTGGAAGGTTGACAAAAAAAAAAACCTAATGGGGGTAGATGAAAAGTGGGGACACGAGAAAAATGATGTGACATTTTCACTGAAAACTCATGTCACACAAGATATATAAAGTGTTGAAAAATCGTATCTGCACATCGTTCCGAATGTTTTCCGGTTGGGATAGTACTTTTTTTTTTTTTTTTTTGAATTTATAAAAAAATACATATAAGTACGGTGGAGTGAGGTAGAAGTGCACATATCATATTAATATATCATAAGCTTATACAATAGTCAAATTGTGACAGTCGTCTTGTATGACTGTGATTTCAAAATAGGTTTTGTGAAGACTTCTCGTTCAACTGTAAGTAACTGCATACACTCCTGGCCAATTGATTGAGGTCTTACAAAAATAAAAGGCACCTCTACTCTTTACCTACTATTTGGCATTTAGGTATTTTTGACAAAAAAATTTAACTAATGGGAGTACCTAGGTACATAATATTTTTTGAAAATGAAGTTTGAAATGATAATTGTAGGAAATTTATCACAGAGTGAATAAATATTTAATAAATAAAAAAAAAGAAAATTTTATTCGCAACTAAAAGCCACGTGATTTCTGATGAAATTAAAAAAAAAGCGCACCAGAAAAACTTAAGATTGAAATACAAAATGATCCATGAAAAATACAAAATTATTTCTGGCGCAACAAATTATCATTTTAAAAGCTTTAAATCATGGTTTAAAAATCTGCAATTTCTGACAAAAGAAAAAAGAATTTGTCTGCCAATTTCTGTTTTATTTTAACTGCACTTTTAGAACTGAATGTTCAAATGAAAAATTAAACCGTAAAATCGACTAAATTAATTTTTGTGCATCATATACAGGGTGTCAGGTAAAGAGTGGATAATCCTGAAGCGACGTATAGCCCACTTTATGACTGTTCCGATACCGAAAATAAAAAGGGGTTATCTCAAAGAGTACTCGAAATATGTGCATTTTTTCATTCAGTGTATTTTTTTTTTACCTATACCTTACGTTTTTGAATACCACGACTACAAATGGATGAATTCGATCGATTTTATTTGGCAGATATTTTTTACACTATTGGTGCCAAAATATAATCGATAGAAAATTTTAATAGCTAATGGACTTTTTTTTATTGAAAAAATTTAAGTTTGTTTTTAATTCCAAAAATTGAGAAATTAAAAAAAATTAAAAGGTTTAAGCATCTCTGGTATAAGAAAATCGTATGGAAACCCTAGTGCAAACTTTTTAAAAAATTGGCGCAACAAAACTTGATTTCAGAATGGTATAGTTTTTTACAGAAGCTGGAGTAAATATACGTCACTATTAGTGGTAATATGCAAAAAGGACGAATTTAATAAAATAATTTACTTCGTTGCATTGTTTTATGTTTTTGAATATTACGAGGAATTGGATCGTTTTTTTTTTTTTTTTTTTGTAAAAATACTCTTCATAAATTGAGCCAAAGTACAAGTTATAAAAACATAAATTTAACAGACCATAAATTAAAACCAAAAACAACAACTATAGATAACTGTCCAGTTTTTAATTTATTTGATTTTCAAAGCAGATGTTCAAATTGCTTTCCACCCACTCTTATGCACAATCTGCACCTCCTAATAAATGATCGTCTTAATGCTGCTCCTAAATTCAGCTCGGTAATTTCTGTACAGCTGCCTTGAAACGCCTTCAGAGCTCCTCTAGGGATCTTATCGGCTTGTTGTACATTTTTTCTTTTATGCAGCCCCAATAAAAAAATGAAATGTATTCAGGTTGGCCTTATTTCATTTTCAATTTGGAAATAATGCCGAATTTTTGATTTGGCTTTATTTCGCTTTAGAAATCGAAATAAATCCAATTTGGCTTTATTTCGATTCTATAATTTAATTTCTAGAATTGAATTGAACTTTACAGTAACATATTTTTGCGGTGCTAACGTATTAAATCCTAATGAAAGAACTCCAAATGAAGAAATTTCTATAACAATAAATGCAATAACCCTTAACGGGAGGTGGTGTGGCGATGTGTGGTGTTGCGGGCGCGGCTGGCTGCACGGCTTGTTATTGTACTGTCGTGCCTGAGCGAAACTCATTGGACCTATGTACGTATTTATGATACTTTGCCTTTTTTAGAAAATATTATATTCAAAAATATGTGCATGAATAACTTCGCTATTTAAGAGTTAAAAGCGAAAATACAGTGACCAATTTTTTTTTAAATATTAACATCTTCAAAACGATGGATGTTAAAAAAAATGTTAATGATTTCTTAATCACTTAAAAAAAAACTTTATAACATTTTTGTTTAAGAAAAATTGTTATTTTTTTCATTTTACCTGTTTTGAAAGGGCCATAACTTCTAAACAGTGTCATCGGAAGAAAAAGGTCAGAACCTATGCCGCTAAGAATAAGAATAACAAAAACAATAGAATACATATCATATTTGTTGTTGTTTTGTGAACTAAACTGAATAAAATTCAAATGGAAGTTTTTTTTTTTTATCTGAAGTCCAATGCGTTCTGTCCAGCACGTCAGTTGAGCTCATCAGTAAGATGCTATCGTATAACCTTCTAAGACGCATAATAATAATAATTATGATATAGATTTTTTAGAAAATCTCATGATAAAGCGTGTACGTTTAAAAAGTAATACCTACCCAAAAATCAGATGTTTTCGGCATTACATATGAAATAAATTTGTATGCAAGCCATATTTTCTGCAATGGAATTTTCAGGCAGTATTTCCGTATGCCAAAATAGAGGTTATTGAATTTATTCCGCATGAAGTTGCCTTCTTTTGTACATTTTTCCGGGCTAAGTCTTCACCTGCGTTTTTTCCGCAGTTAAAGAAAATTTTGGCAGGGCTATGGCTGGTTTTCCACTATAGTTGTCAGGAGTTGCACCACCACTAATTATTTGTAATTATAAAATGCGACTTCAACCAAGTGACGCAAAGTGTATTTTCATTAAAGAACAAAGAATCCATTCCAGACACATTTATCCACTTTTGCTTAATTATTTTACCTTCAAAGTGATAACCAGTTTTTTTTCGTATTAAAGATAATAATTAAACTTATTCTTTCATGGCCCTTCTTCGTTTGTTGCTAATCCAATTATAAATGTGACATTTTTATCAAAACCACGACACGTGCATCTTCAAATATCCAATGAAAATATTAATAACAAAAATATACGCGATGACCTGGTCTGGTCGTGTGGCAGCAGTTTACTTAGGTATCCTCCCACCCCATCACTATAGACTTATATCGGCTTGCATATTTTTGACTAACTCTAACACGTCATACATTGCATGTACATAATATCTTTTAGTTAACGTAACAGTAAACAATGCCATAAACAAATATTAATCTTCTCTAATCTGTCATTTAAAAGTCACACGCGTGAGAACTGTAAACACAAAATTTCTGAATTATTCAAAGTTATTTTGCAAGTGTACGTAGCTATGGTATGTAGATAAACACGTCGAATATCTGTTTATAGTATCTGAGGGATGTTTTACATTGTATGAAGCAAATCAGTAACAATGAATTTTTTTTTATTCAACTGTTTTTAATATATCTAAGCAAGCCTGATCGAGTTCTTGAAGTTAACTTTGGCTATGGATAAAAGTCCAATATCAGTTTAAGCCGCAGCACGTGACCGAATTGATGGTTGATCCTTGAAACTGCTCCGTCCTGAAAAAATGATTTGACTTCAAAGGTTTATACCAAACAGTAGCCATAGCCTAGAATTGCTAGGAATAAGGGATGATACAATTTAACTATCATAACGGCTCACTGAGTAATCCAGTAAAAGGAGCAATCACTTTACTGTACTCTATCCTTCCACCCCGTTAAAGTCAGTAATATACGGCAACTTTGTAATATTAGAAACAAAAACAAATACAAGGCTATTTCCAACAGCTCACAGTATCAGGGGGTACCGTATATAGGTAGTCAAGTTCGGTGAAGGCGGTTTCCAAAAGGAGTTCGGTTCGAGCCCCGGCTAATAGAGTCGTGCACGAGACGTGTGTCGTCGACGCATTGATATTGTAAACAACGGGCGACGTTCATTGTTTATGCAGCGAAGAGCGATATGTTTCCATCATCCAGCAACCAACGAATAACGGTAAGAACTAGGGTTGACTATTCCGTTGCGTTTGCCTGTTATCGTCATACCTACCAAGAGGTGATGGGAATCTCGTTATTTCGGCTGAACGAACGGATTTATCAGTGAGGGGTGATTTGTTATAAGTTGAGTTGTTTAACTAGGTTTACTCACCCGTTTTATGAAAGCCTAAAGTACATAAATAAACATTTTTTTTTTCTG
Organism: Epistrophella euchroma; assembly: GCA_947049315.1. Lineage (NCBI taxonomy): Eukaryota > Metazoa > Arthropoda > Insecta > Diptera > Syrphidae > Epistrophella > Epistrophella euchroma. The sequence goes on from OX346247.1 coordinate 46,818,609, forward strand.
TTGGTTTTGCAACAAAATGTGCAATAAAATATTCATAATGGGAAAACCAACTTTAGCAAATAGTAAATAAGTTTACATCAAGGTTTTTGTGGGAGATTCATTTTTAATAGAGTGGCTTTATTTTAACAAAAGATTTGAAGACACAGAAAAACAGCATATTTTGTGTGTTGTTTTTCTTCAAATGATAAAGAAAAGGCGTTTGTATATTGACTTCTATTATAGGAGCATTTTTCAGATAATTTAACTGCAATTGGGAAAGCTTGAAGCTTTTAAAATGTTGTTTTAAGTAGAAAATGTTTTAATTTGAAATGGAAATGACTCTAGACAAGATAATGTATAACAGTTTTGTTTATAAAAGTACTGGGTCCTGCAGGATCATACATAGTGGCCTTTCATCGATGGGCATATTCAACGGGAACCCAGAGTTTTGTATTCAATTCGGTCGAAGTAGGTACACAACCACTAGCGGATTCAGGGGGGGATTTAGGGGCTAAAGATCCCCCACAGCCGGCTTAAGCTCCCCACTATCCGTTTATCAAAAAAAAAATATTGACAAAATTTTAAACTCTAGGTACAAAGTTTGTGGATAAACGAGAGATATTTTGTTATTTGGTAATAAAGAGGTCTATTGAACGAAAGAAAAACTGTTGACATGTTGTTTTTTCTAGCACCAAACAAATAGTTTCTATTTTTAAGTAAAATATATTGTTAGGTAGATATTAATTAAAACAATATTATTTACTCATGTCGATTATGAAATCCGCAATAGTGGATCCGCAGTGATTCGCAGCATATTGTTCTTTTTTCTTTCCATGGCAAATCGATGATTAGAAAAGAGAGCACTACACTGCGAATAACTGCGGATGCTGATTTGTGGATTCCATAATCGACATGATTATCTACGAAATTACGACCACTACGCAATTTCAGGAAAATGAGATCTCAGAGGATTTCTCAGCAACAAGTTTTTTTTTTTCAAGATACTGGGGATTCAAATTTCGCTTGCTGACTATTTTACGGAGCGAAGTCTCAGAGATCTAATTTTCCTGAACATGCCTAATGGTGCGCTTTGCAACATACAGACAGAATTAGTTTCATCTCATGCATTTTACTGATCCGTATAACTGGCCACTATTTCAAAAACATATGCAGGTGCCGCGGCGTTTAATTGGTAATTTATAGCAAGCGAAACAATTCAAATTTCAATAAGACTTTACTATATTTACTTCACTAAAGGTTCTTTTTTTTCCATCCTGTTCTTTATAAGTACAAGTCTGCAGTCTTTTAGTTAAAAGACTAGAATAAATTAAAAGACTTACAGTTAATTGACTGGTAGTTAAAAGACTTGCTGACTAAAAGTAAAATCATCGCAGTACGAAGACTTTTTACTGACTAAAAAGACTAAAAGCAGTTGAAAAGTACTGCAGTAATTAACTTAAAGTTAATTAACTTTTTTTTTTAACTGCACAGTCGGAATATTAGTTCTGACTGCTTGATTTTAGTTAAAGTATTTTTGTAAGTTAAAAGACTTGATGAAATTAGTCTTTTTAGTCAATTAACTGCAGTACCGAAAAGACTGCAGTTTTTACAACTCTGGTAGAAAATAAAACGCAGCAGATCAAACACAATTTTTTGCACACAGGCATCCCTAGCGCATAATTTTTTTTTTTTTTTCACTTTTTCGCTTTTTACAAAAAGTCTTGAGTCTTGTAGTTAATAAGCCCTACAAGTGCAAAAGTGAAAAAGAATTTTCAGGACTCAAATGGAGTAGTTAGGAATTGCCTTTAGTTTGAGTCCGTATAAATGCCTATTCCATGGTATAGTTACCCTGAACACAAGAGCTGAAATAACCTTTTTTTTTATGAATAAGGCAGTAAATTTTTAAGTTTGTTTCGGAGAAAAAAAATGGATAAAATAGAACTTGTTTTATTTAAATATTTATAAAAATACGTTAATAAAAACTGTATACGTGTAAGTATTTCGAATAGATATGCTTTTTACTTAAAAAAAAAATTTACATGTGTCAAAGTTTTCGAAGACAATTGATTCCGTTGTCTAAAGTAGTTAGACGTAATAAAGTTAGATAACTTTAGACAACAATTAAAAATATTTAATTATAACGTAGATGGCTGTCTAAAGTTCGAAAAAGTTTTTCATCAAAATTGTTTTGGTTTGGCATTAGTTTCACTTGGCTTGGCAAGAAAGAAAATTAGGAGTGAAGAATTAAGGTATGTTAATGATTTAAAAATAAATATCGTCGGTTCGGAAGAAAAACGACACAAATCAACAAATTACATTTTTGAGTATCAAATGGAAAAATACCATATTCTTCTATAATATTTGGAATTAAATGAGCTATTTCTTGGTCTTGTCTTGATATTTTAAGAGATTAATTGAAATTCAAAACGACATTCAATTTTTTGTTGCCTATTTTGAAAAATGAGATTTGTTTTATGTACAAACATAGTGATTAAGGCATTATTTAATATTTAAAAATAGGTATTTAATTTGAGGAAAAAAGTTTTTTGTCATCTTAAATGTTTTTTTCAAACTTTATCCCCCAGCAACCCCCCCTCGCTCCGCAGCCAAATCCTAGACCGCTACTGTGCATAACTACTTATGTACCTAGATATCATCTTAACTAAAACTATGAACGAGACTTGATAAAATGCCAATTTATAACAGTTATAACAGTTTTTGCTATTAAGTGGGTGTTTGGTGCAAAACCGCGAATTAAAAAAAAAAATTTGGTATGTTTTAAGTAAGCCCAGGGAGGGAGGGAGTGGCCACCAATAGTATCTACTTTAATAAACAAAACTTATAAAATAGAGTCACTTCCTAAGGTATCAGTGCAGTAGCAGTCCATATAGTAAACTATGTGTTGACAAAGAAGTTCCTCTTTCTTAAACAAAATTACATTTTAGTTTTAGCCCTAAATTGTTCCTTATTCATTACTCACATATTGTGGCATAAGACTAAGCAATGCTGTTAAAATAGGCAATATACTGAATAATTCAATTAGAGCTGCTATCAAAGTGTGACCCGCCATCAACTCGTGACGTAGAAAATGCATTACAAAGAGTAGTTTGTTGCGTTTCTGTATTTCCGTACACTTATACAAGTTTATTTATTTTTTATTCACATCAGTAACTTGATACTTCCATCATTGCCATACTTGCACTTGCATATTTATTCCTCTTCACAGCATTTCCGGTCACCTATCGTTACATGGAGTGCGAAATAATCTTTTTTTTTACATCTCAAGTCCAACATCAAGACGCTTGCATCTGGGGAAAAAAACATATCTAGTCATAGCGAAACGAAAATGCACAGCAGTTACACTTTGTTGTATGCAAATTAAAGATTCATGTCGACCCCAGAAATGTTTTATGCTTATTTGCGGTTTGGGTTGTTCTGTCAAAACATTCAGAAGTCCATTGAGCCAGGTACATGTAACCATAAGAATTAAGCATTGTTATCGCAGTCGTCGACATTACATCGATGAGTTTATATTTTGTGTGAGAAAAATAATAGGTACGAGTATAAGATTGTTTACATTAAAGTTTGCAAATAGTTGAGTGGATAGGAAATGTGTAGGTAACAGTTGCGGTTGAAATTTATATATCTTGGGCTTTATCTGTAGGTGATTGGGGCTCCATAAGTATATTTTCCCTCCTATAATATACCCTTTACAAAGAGACCTTAAGATTTTGCTGGGATTTTTATTTTATTTTGTGTCAGTTGTGTACAATCGTGGGTTAAATGTTCATCCGCGGTTCAGAAGTTTTAATAATATCAAAATAAGGACAGAATCTTATGTATTCGGCCTATGTGCTCGCTCCTCCTGTACCCATTGCGCATACTTATGGGCCCGTGATGCACATATTGAGAACTAACTAAAATTTGTAGGTTTCATTGGATAGCAGCAGTGGATGTTCCAATTTTACGACAGGCAGCAGCTATACAATTTCTTCTTTATATCTACTAAACAGCCTAATTACTACGTACAAAAGCAGGCCTCCAGATATCTGCATTTTCTATAATATCAAGCAAAGTTACTCCAATTATCAGCAATGATCAACTATGCTAAGTATTCTTGACACCATAAAGCCTTAACTACATTGGCCACTTTTTGCAAAACAAAAGTAAAAATGTGTTGAGTTTGAAAATTTTCACTTTTGTAATTTTTCACTTTTTCGGCCAATCTAGTTAAGGCTTAATTATATCGTTTTTAAAAGAGCTTTTCTGGAGCAGGAATGCTTGAGAGTTGTAAGTCACTAGGCCCTGGTTCTTCATGAGCCGTTGTGCTACTAAATTAATTAATTTTTTTTTTTGCAGCATCAGCGCGTATTATAAGGGCCATTTTTTTCACTATTGCTCAACTTGAGGCAAACTCTTCAGTTGATCAACTCGAGAGTTTACTATAACTCGAGAGTTGAAACAAAAATTTGAATTTCTTTTTATTCACTTGATTTTTTCTCAACTCCCCAGTTGAATAATATCCCTGGGATATTTGTGAAAATAAAATAGAACTGTCATTTTCAATTTTAATTTTGATTTATTGTGTTATTAATTTGAAGTTTTTCAATATTATTTGTGTGTTATTTAGTGTTAAATTGTGTATTGTGGCATTATAACATGAAACGAAACATGGACCAATCGTCGGAGAAAATCGCGAATGCATTTACTGCCCAAAGAAATTGATGGCAAATTTCCAAAAAGAATTGCTTCGGAGCATTTTCTGATTTATTTTGTACCTTTTGTTGTCTGTAATCTGCTTTTGTTACAAAATTTAAATGACTAAACAAATTTTTTCTGTAAACTCTCAAGTTTGCTCGGTCAACTTCTACTTTTTCCGGGAGTTAGAAAATCTAGAGTTGAAAATCGAAAGTTAAAAACGTTAACTTTGTGTGAATAAAAACAAATTCACAAGTTGAGAACAAAACTCCTCAAGTTATGTTCAACTTTAAATGAATAAAATCGGCCTAAATATATTATTGCTTCAGTTTGAATATAATTTATACAGTAGTCCCTCGATAATGTGAATTACCGATAATGTGAATTTCTCTAAAATGTAAGTAAGTAAGTAAGTAAGTAAGTAAGTAATTTCATTTATTTATTTACATTCAGTCTTAACAATTGTGTATAAAATTTTGAAATTTATAAGCTATGGCTATGCCGTCAGCTATGTGAATCGCCAAAATTTTACATTGTCATCTCTATAATGTGAACTTTCGAAATTTTCGGACTCTAAAATGTGAATTTCTTTGGTAAATTTGTTTATATTTTTCTTTTTTCTTTTATTAATTTTGTCTGCTATAATAGAGACTTTAATATTTTGCTATTTGTCTAGACATATTTCAGGGTTTTGAATGCAGCTGCGGTCAAAAAGTGTCACCTGCCAGTTGTGTAGGTACATTATGTTGTTCCAATCAGTTCCTAAGCACTAAAAAAAAATGTTCCAGTAATGTGAATCCCTCTAAAATCCGAAAACTTCTTGTTTTAATTAGTTCACATTATCGAGGGACTACTGTATTTGTTGACTATTTTCTCACACCTTAAATGAATTAAATTTGTGGTGTAAGTATATCTAATTACAGTATTAAAAACAAAAGTTCTTGTACCTTGAATAACAGTAAATAATTTCAGTATAGCTCTCTTAAATACCTACCAAGTCAAAAAAGAAATACATATAATTACCTATTATTTCAGTGATGTTTTTTTTTTTTTTTTTTTTTTGATGAAAAAATGCGAATAATTTTGATCAGTCTTAACATCCTTCCACATCTTTTTACTTCTTTACCAAACCGCCTTCGATTTAATTTAGCTGAAGGTTACTTTGGTTACATAACATACGTCGTTTGATAATAACCTGTGATTAAATCAGCAGACAACAATGCTATTATATCGCATTTCAAGCAAAATGTAAACTGTCTAACAAATTACCAGTTTGCGTCAAATGTCCTAATACAAACTTGTTATTATCGCTGACCCTTGAAGAGATGAAATAACTTCACCACAAAACACGAACTCAATATAATAAGAAGTTTACATCTTAACTAGAGTAATCAAACTGAGTTGACAGGTAGTACTTATCTCCATGAAAACATCGCGGTAAAACGCTTCTTATACACACGCCTTATTATATTCACTGAGCGCACCAGGCCAAGAGTCGCACCTGACAAGCAACAAAACAACAACAAAATAAATACAAAAAAAACTGACCTTACTGCCGCGCAGTGATGTGATAATAAATTCATCATTGCTGCACTTAAAACCATCAACAGATATAATTTTCAACAACTACCTTTCTCGGAAGTCCTATAAAAACGGGGATGCCAGGCCAGGCTAATGCCACGTCCGGAGAGTGTAAGTGTATAACAACACTTAACAGCTCCCAAATTAATCCGATGTCGATGTCGACCGCAGCAAGAAAGGATCTACCTTCGTCTCGGTCCTTATTTGCCTGTCTCCCGCAGGTTGATGATCGTGATGCATCTGTTTCGGTGAGAAATGATTCACGTCAGTTCGCTGCCAATTATTCTTCCTTTTACTGAAGGATCAGATCTTTTTGGTCTTTTATATCTACGATGCAAGAATTCGCTCAGTCACATTCGCAAAAGTCCACCGATAAGTTGTGTTCCTATATACAACATGACTTTTGTGCATAATTTTAAAAATTAATAATGTCAGTGATGAGTGCGCGACTTACATTATTTGTGGGAATTCCTTAATTTAAGTATGAGTGGACCTCGTGTGTATTTTTTAGCTCTCCTCGTGTCCATCCCCGATAAGTGGAATACCTAGTGCGTGCGGTAATTAACATTAACACAGGCACACCTCTGCCTCTGCAGGTGAAGCCTCTCTTTGGCCAACCACCATAAATCATTAAAACCTCGGGATTCGGGAATTCTCATAAAATAAAAACTACAAGTAGCAGCCAAATAAATATACCTTCTATAGGTAGAGGTACCATTGTTTATCGCGATTCGGAGAAAGAACATTAAACAGGGTGGACGAAGTAGGTAGGTACTTATAGATGACATTTTATGACTTCTCTCCCACTTTAAGACATTTTTATGTTTATTTTTATTTGACTATTTTATTACAACTTCACGCAAAAATGTACCGCTGCTGTACGTTTTTTTTACCTTCCGTTGTCGGTTCCTCAGGGTAGAAAAATTATTGCATTTGAATTTCAGTTTCGAGGTTTTTTTTGTTTGGGAATTTTGACCAATCCCTATTTCTTTGGAAACTGTAGGTGGAAGGAAAGTGATCATTTATGTTTACCAAGCCCAATTAAAGGTATGAGTGTTTATTCGTACTTACATAATTCATAGTTTAATTTTTAAAAATATGTATTACACTCTCATCTGATGATTATACTCAAAATAACATTGCTCGACAAAACAAAATTGAAATTGTCACAACTATAATTCGAGACAAACTAACGTCACATTATTAAGCAAAAAACAAATCAGTATCATGAATTTCAACCCATTTCTCGAATTTCATGAAAAACTCACAAAAAAAAACAGAACATATTATATACACAAAAAATCAAATTTTTCAATTGGTGATTTGCTAACGTATATGGACATTGCACGCTCATACGAAGTTTTTGTTAAACATAATATCTTCGGCACAAAGACAGCAGCATGAAGAAAGCAAACGTTTTTTTGGCTGTTTTTACAAGATAATTGAAGGTAATCCTCCATAAAATTTGCATAAGTTCCGTAGGTTTATGTTTTGATTAATTTATATTGAATCCAAACTGCGAATGATAATGTATAGATGTAGGGGATCAATAGGCGTTTTTCTTTTTTAGTTCAGAGCACTGATCTCTATAATACACTGGATAGTGGATTCCCTACAACGTATATTACAGTTTTTCTACTTCCAATTGAAGATGACAAGTACGTAGGCAACTTAACACTTTAGGTACGTTCAGTGAGGCAACTTAACACTTTAGGTACATATGTTCAGCGAGGCTGAGAAGGCCAGTTCAAGTTGCTGAGATCTCAAAAATTCTACTACAACCGAAGAGGGGCAAAAACCAAAGTGGAATTTCTAAGAAAAAAAAGGCAAAACAACCATCACTTGTTTGTAAATTTGATTTTTTGTAATTTAAAATAATTGTAAAAGTGAATTTAAAATATTTTAGTTGCAATTTTGTAAAAAAATTTGCATTTCATTATGTTATACAGTTATACCATTATACAAAAAAATAGGCACTTCAACATTATAACAATTCTCAAATGGCATCAACTTTCTTGTATGGATGCGCTATATCCAGTGTATTATAGAGATCAGTGGTTCAGAGTAGTTCAGAGCTGAGCCCGAACTGTCAAACAAAAATGTTGATTTTCTTGTTGAGTTCAGAGCGCTCAGAGCTTGGATTTTGTGTTTCTTTTTTCCTTCAGAGCGCGTTCAGAGCGTGCTCCGCATGAGCTCAGAATAAAACAACCGAACAGATGGATTAAAAAACTGAGCGCGGCCAACTTCATACAGTTTTCATGTAATTTGACAGATATGACAATTGAGTGCTCAGGTGTTAATTATGTAAATCAGAGTGCTCTGAACATAATCTGCTCAGAGTTTACTCCGTTCGCTCAGAGCCTACTCAATGCTCTGCTCTGAACAAACTCTGAACTAAAAAAGAAAAACGCCTATTATAGTCTCATCAGTGCTGAGAAGAAGCACCAATAAGTACATAATTACCATGTCCCGTCCCGAAAGAGTGCGTTTAGGAAAAGTGATGAAATTTTTGAGGAACACTTGCTTATTGTCTTTTGTATGCACTGGTTTAAACTTTTAAGTTTTTGTTTGAGAAGAGTTTCAATAAGCAGTCGTATAATTATCCATAAAAGTTTATCACAAGGACGTGTACATATGTATGTACATTGTACAATATACATATAAACTATTCACTGAAAACTGAAATATTTTAAATTAGAAGTGTTTTGAGGTATAGTGAAAATTTGTAGTATAGCCTATGGCCTGCCTGGTATTTAGCCCATTAGACTATGATGCCAGAAATTTGGGTTCGATTCCCAACCTCTTCCACCTAAAAAGAAACATTTTTTTTCATTGCTACTGCCTCTTGCGGGGAAGTGACAAATCCTCCAAGAGTATCTGCTGTCACAAAAAAGTGCCGCTCACCTTAGCCGTTTCGGATTCGGCAATAAACTGTAGGTCCTCTCCATTTCTGCAGACTCGCACAAAGGAATGGTTGAGAGTTGTAAGTCGCTAGACACTGGTTCTTCATGAGCCGTATGCGCCACCAAATTTAATTTGTTTATTTAATTTTACTAAAATATTCTTAGTTTTAAACATTTTCGAAGTAGCATCATACTAAACCTATTTTTCTAGCTGAACACGCATAAAACAGTGACAGTTCAATCACTTTTTGCAATTATGTAGTTGCCAAAGTGAAACTTGGATTTAGTATGATACTAAAAAAATAAAATAAACATTTGGCAATTTTAACTTTAGTATATACATATAAAATGTTAAAAAGATAATACGATGCTAACTCGTCTAAAATTTGGAAAAGCCTGTTTTTAACCTAGCTTTAACACCTATATATAAATAGCCTTAAATAAATTTTGTGGTACCATTTTCTCAAAAAGTATTTGACCGATTTCGATTAATTTTATATAGTTGGAAAGCCACAATTGCGGAGATGTGTAGAATAAACTTGAGACACGCATTTTTGTTTTTGTACTGCTGTACAGCATATTAAAAAAAAAATATAAAAAAAAATGTTTTTTACTTCAATATTTTCAAACAAATTGTTTGCGCAATTGAAAGTGACGAATTTCGACACAGGACGATACCGATCATACTTAGGGCCACTTGCTCCAAACGAATGGATAAATATATAAAACTCAGGATAACTATCCTAGTTTAAATAAATAAATAAGAATTTATCGTTTTTTAATTGCACGAACGGAAAATAAATAACAAGCAGATAAGAATATTTTTTTCAGAATCACCAACACAACAAACACAAAACACATTGAAAAATAAACAAACTTTAACGCTTTGATTTGCTTTCTATATTTATCGAGAGAACGAGGAGAGGATACATTTTTAAACTTAAAATAGAGGCAAAATATTTTGCTACAACATGATTTGATTCAAATCAGTCAGATAATTTAATTTATTTATAAATCAGGAGTTACTGCTGTCAAAAAAACTTCTGTGCAAGTGGCCCTTAATCGTTTTAAATTTTGCGCCAGAATTTTTATTTTCAAAATAATTTTGTTCATAATTTTACGTTATTAAGTACCTATACATTTATATGTACATATGTATAGTCCTTTCGTTTTCAATTTCCAGTCAAATACTAAGAACATCTGGGGCCAAATCATCGCATCAGTGAGCTCTTTAGGCCATTGAATTTTTTCAATTGGCACTACTCTTTACAATGTATTTTAAATGGAGCAGTAATGCCAATGTGAAATATTTCAATGACGTATGGTCCACTCGCCGATGCGGGAATTCGGCCCCTGGTTTTGTCTTTTAGTTTTTGACAAGTAGAATCCTTGAAGAATAAAATATAATGTAGGTATTAAAGATGAATAACGTTTTGAAGATTAATTTACTGGCTGAACAGAATAGAATGACGGAACTGAAGCCGCAGACAGAACTGGAAGAGCTGTCAAAAAGTGTCGTACGTTATTTTTTTTACATGCCCACAATGCAGCTGTACAGCTTTGAAAGTATTTTGAAGAAAAACAAAAGAATATTCTTGTGTACAAGCTCTGAATTCACATTTTTTTGTTTCCAATAATTTTCCTTTTAATAAATAATTTTTTTCACGATACAAATAACCATAATATTTTTTTCCGACCCAAAAAGTTGTTTTTTTTCTTCATACAAATTGAAACGTCAAAAGTGCCGTACTTGAAAAGTTAAAAGTTGGTGAACTCTTTCGTCTGCGTCTGCAGTTCCGTGTGCGTCTACGTTCCGTTGTGTTCACAACATTGAATTTGCGTGTATTCAATATTTTGACAGCTATTCCAGCTCCGGGTCCTTCTCCGTCTGCGTCACCATTCTATTCAGACAGTTAAGGAACATTTACTTTTGTTATTTTAAATTTTCTGAAAAACTAAAAGACATCATGATTTTTAGTGTTTGACTAAAAATTGATATGATCATTTGGTCAGTTTATATTTCAGAGCACTCAGTAATTTTCCTCCTTCACTTTGAAAGAGCAGGAGCATGAAATATAAACAAGATTTCTAAAAAACACAACACAGCACAGCAAATAATTGAATTGAGCAATGAATCCAAAAAAAAATTTGACAGCAAAACTGAGGAAGATTTTTTTTTTTGGATTCATTTTTGTGAAGAATTGTGTTTATATTTCTGAGAATATACGGATTATCTAAAGTCTAAAATATAAACTGGCCAATTGAATTTTAAAAACAAAACTATACTATACTTAGGGCCATTTGCTGAAACGAAACTTAAATATTTATGTCCAACTTAAACGTTTATGTTCTACTTTTTCCTCAGCGTAAACTGTCACATAAAATCTTTTGTTAAACTTAAATACTTAAGTTTCGTTACAGCAAATAGGCCCTAATAGTGGAAAACTAAAAAAAAAAATTGTTTGAGCACAACTTGTCATTTTTCAAAAATTATTCATTGAAACAATTTGATAATTAAAACAGGATATAAGAATGGATTGTTGGCTTTAAAAAAAGGTAAAGCATGACATTGAAGGTGTGTTGCCATTGTTTGAAAAAAATTTCTTACATTAGGTATGTAAGTTGATTTCTGAGAAAAAAAATCTTAATTTTAAGATTGCGGAAGCCGCATACAAGCCAGATTTACCCGCAAACTTAGATTTATACTCAAAATCAACCCCTCTGCGATACTGCATTTAAAATTAGACAACTTTAAAACTTTTTTGCGACGGTCTATAAATAACTCCCTGTTGCTTGCACTATATAGATTTCCGTTTATTGATGACTGAGATAATAATGAGAAAAAGATTCGGTTTGCAGCTCGAAGAACAAGTTTGTATTCCGTTTAAGGATCTAAGATAAGAGGCACTCTTGCATTAAACAAAATTATGTAGGTATTCGAAAATATATGAAATAATATATGAAATAATAACCTTGACGACACAAGCGCCGTGACGTACCAATATAATGTAGTGACTGGACCAGGGTTGCCACTTTGCTGCAATTGCAGTAGATCTACTGCCGTTTTTTCTCATAATAAATCTACTGCCTTTAAATCAAATCTACTGCATTTTTGGTTTTACAAAAAATTGTCCTTTAAACAAATAACCCACAAATAATTTTTTAATTTTGTCATTGATTGCAATCATTATAATTCTTCAGGCAAGGGCGGATCCAGACTTTGAGTCAGGGGGGGGTCACACTTCAAAATACAATCGCACTAAAAATTTATTAATTCACCTTCCGCCTTTTGCAATTGATGACCACAGCACATGTTTTTTATGGACTTAGAGTGAAAAATTACTTTTCTATATGTAACTATACTTTTAGGCAGACCTGTGTAATTTAAGCTTAAGTACAATTACAAGTACAATTACCTTGTATTTTAAAATTTTAAGTACAAGTACAATTCCATGGTAATTGTACTTAAAATTTCCAAGTACCAGTACCGGTACTTGTGCTTGTAATTATAATTCCACAAAAGAATTGAAAATTTTGTACTCATTATTACTTTAGTACTTAAAATTGTTGTACTTATATACTCTTCAAATACTTTTAATTCCTTTTTAATTCCTTAATAAATTGTAATTCCTTTTTTTTTGGCACATGTCAAAAAAGTGGGAAGTAAATCCTGTATTGGAAACAAAATATGAAATTTCATCCCACACGACTTGACAGCCCATCTCACACAATTTGACATGTGTTAATACATGAAAATTTTTAAGAATGGTTCTAAGACCATCACACATTCTTTCCCAGTTGAGGGGTTTGAGGTTATGGTGAATTGATTTTTTGGATGCAAGTGTAGAAGCAATATATGAAAATCGTTTTCTTCACACAAATTTGGCAGTCGTAAGTAATTCTATCACACTTTTTTTTGAGATGTATTAATACTCTTTTCTTTTCTTTTACTGTTTTTTTGGCCTAAAAAAAAACGTTAATTAATTTTTTTACAAAACTTAACAATAACTTATTATGGTAATGTGTGTAGATTAAAATTATCCCGGAGTTTATATCGAGATATTCGAGCCAAAAACCATTTTTCAACAATTTTTAGCAGTTTTTTTACAGTTATTTTGGCATAGAAAAAAATCGTTTATTGATTTTTTTTACAAACTCTAATCGGTAGATTAGGTGTATTAAATAAAATTAACTCGAAGTTAATATCTTTGAGTGTTCTCAAGATATTCGATATTTTGTAACAATTTTAAATGTTTTTTTAATTACAAAAAAACTGTGGGTTGATTTTTTTTTTTAAGGCCATTTTACAACTTTTTTTTAAAAATTACTGTGCTAAAAATAGCACTAATTGAATTTTTCTGAAAGGCCTTTCTGCATGTTATGACCTTATTATCTGTAATATACAATGTATTTGAAGTCGATATCTCTATACGTTCTCGAGATATCGTGAACGAAAAAAAACTTCCGAACGTACGTACACAGACATCTCTCTAAAAACAATGTAATCCGACTCCAGAGACCTTGAAACGTCGAGAAATGTCAAAATTTTCAATTTCACAAATCGGATTACAATAACTTCCAATGGGAAGTTAATAAAAGCAATGTACAGCAGCAGATCTAGATGTGGGTAGTGTTTTTGATATGGCCCAGGGGAGGGTCAAGTTCTGGATATGTTTTATTTGCATGCAAAGTCTCTTTTTCTATGAATGTAATCAGTACTAATAAGCGAATGGATATGGCTCAGGGGGGGGGGTCATGACCCCCACGTCCACCCCCCCCCCCCTGGATCCGCCCTTGTCTTCAGGAAATACTCACATCCTACTTAACTTATTAATATTACTGCTTTCGACTATATCGGCTCTGTTTTGATGAATATTGAAAGCTGACGAAAATCTTGTTCTGTTAATTTGCGTTTTTTTAAATGTTGCAAATTGTCATAATAATATTGGCAAGTTTTTAATAAGATCTGCACAAAAAGGTTAAAATTTTTATTAAGTAAATGAAATTGTACTTTATATGCATTTCCTAAGTAATGATTATTAGTGTTGGTAAAGGCCAAAGTCATGAAAGACGATGGGGAATTTCCCGGTGACCACGCTCAATGCAATTTGATGCGAAACGTTCGGGGTGAGTACAAAAGTGCACTCTCTAAATTTCAAAAACGCGGCTAATCCGAAAATAATAGATATTAATTATGATAAACCACCGCGAAAGCCTAAAAAGTTATAAACTCAAATATCGCTCAAAATTAACTACACAGGAGTTAAAATCATTAGAAAATTTTCGTGTGAGTCGACCTAAAAATTTCAAAATTTTATGCTGACGGAAGGATTTAAAATTACATTTTCTATTCTAAATTTTTGTTTCAACGATTTTTTTCGAAAATGATTAGCATTGAACAATACTTTAGCTATACCATCTGCACAAAACTCCCTATAAAATGTTTAATACATAATAATAACGACCCCCGAACGGCCATTGTTTTTAAACCATTCCGGAAGAAGGTGGTAAAAGTAAAGATACAAATAGAAGAAAGAAAGAAAGTAAAAAGAATATCGGAGTATGTACATTTGTACATCCAATTAATGAGTAGAAGTTAAAAAAAAAAAAACGAAACACCGCTCTCCAAACGCTAAAAGATAAGATAAAGTACCTATTAAATTGTTTTTACACAAAATGTTTATATTTAAGTTTAAGTAGATACCTTTACCATGAGATCCAATAAAAACTTAAAACAAAGAAAAAAAAATAGATTGTGGTGAAGGTAAGGTGCCGTCCACAACAAAGAATATAAAAAATGTAAAAAAAAAAAGTCGTTAATGTTAATGGGTGCTGTTTAGCGCTTGGCAGGAAAATGTAGAGTTGTTGCAACATTTTTGTTAAGGGATCAGATGCAAAATTCAACCACAAGGAAAACTAAACTGAGCTATATATTGAAACAGAAAATTCCAGTCGAATAGGATACTGTTATACTGTTGTATAGTATTGTATAGTATAACCATCAAATATGTTTAAAATAATGTGGGCTATACCGAATAATGCCATGATGTGAAAAGAAAACAAATTGTTATATAAGAAGGACCTTTTTTTATTTCTGCATTTATACCTACTTATACTTAAAATTTATATATGTACAGGGTGTCCCCTAATTCGTGCTTTATATTTCGGGGGAAGTTTCCTGGTATCATTCTAAGCTAAAAATTGTTTAAGGAAAAAACTATCTCACCCCCCCCCCCCCCCCCCTGAGGCGAGAAGGTGCAATTTCTTTAAAATTCACTTAAAATGGAAAAAAAATATTTAAAATTGAAGAAAGCTTTTTGAATGTAAATATTCTATTCCTTCCTTTTTATTTTTAAATTTCTCAAAAACTAGAAAAGATTTGTACATCTGATTTGCAGTATTTGACTAAAAAGTTGATGATGGCATTGAATATTTAAAACTACACTGGCACTTTATAATGCAAAATTTTGAAAAAAAAATCAAGTTTAAAAAAATCACAATTTTTTTTTCGAAACATTTTGATTTTTAAACTTAATGTCTCAAAAAATATTCATTTGAAGTACTTGATTTAAAAACCATACTGAGTTTCCATTAGAGCAAATGAGATAATTTCGTTCAAAATTTCCAAATTCAGTTCGAAATCATCTCATTTCCAAAACAAATTCAAATTTCCAAATGAGGTAATTTCAAACGAATTTGCACGAAATTCTGTAGGAAATTTACGTAAAACTTTTATGAACACACCCAACTGGAATCCATTCAAAGTGCAACCCATTTAAAATGACAGAATTCAATGTAAAAAAAACTACAAAAACATACCAAGTGATTGACAATCTGGACCTTTAAAAAAAATAAGGAAATTTGAAATGTGAACACTTTTTTTGCAATTTGTCAAATTACCTCATTTTAGCTCTAATGAAAGCGCAGTATTAGATACATAAAAGTAAAAATGGAATATTCAGACCTACATATTCTGCTAAAAGGGGGATCGAGCGCATTCGATTCACTTCCGACAGGCAGGTCACTGTAATTTTCGAAGATGCGCAATATATTACCTTCAATATGTGTACTGTGTACTGATGTGAGTATGTGACCTACCTTTATTTCGAAACTTTCGAAAATTCAGTTTCAAATAAAATGTCACATTTTTATTTATATGTACATTTATTTGAAAAAGTAAAAATTATTTTTGTAAACAATACAGTATAGAATTTTATTTAAGTGAGTCTTGCAGATGGATGCGGCCCCATGGAAAAAGTCTTGGAACGTCATTTTGGTGATGAGAAGGGACCACTCTATCATTGCGAACACTATAATTATTTTGCTATCACAATTTTTTGTAAAATTAATTTTTTGCATTTTTTTTAGATGCGTCTTGTATACAGAAGGCCCCATCTAAGAGGTCTTGGACCGCAATATTCATGTCTAGGGTACTCAGCACTTTTATTAAATATAATGTTTCAAGTGCTTTTATTTGGCCTTTCGAAAAAAAACGCATTTTCAATGCACTTTGCACATCTGCAAAGGCCCCAAACACGACATGCAAGACTTGCATATTTGTATATAGAAAGTATTGATCTATTTCTAAACTCCATTGAATTTTTGCTATCATTCACACCCAAAAATTTCTGTAAGCTCTTAGTCTATTTGTTCAGTGTTCAGTTTATTTATGTATTAGAAAAAATAAAAAAAAATTAAAATAGGTAATCTACATTTTTGTCAAAAATTGTTATTTTTTTATAAATATGACAAACGCAACAATTTAATTGCAGATGTAAAAATGAGAATTTTGTACAGAGCTAATCGATTCGCTCGATTATGAAAATTGCAAACTATGTTACCGACGGGGAATGTTTCCCTTCGAAAGTCTTGGAGAGTTCAAATTGTTGATTTTCGAACAATCATTCCCCCCGACTGACGTTTAGCAGAATATAGGTCTGATTTACTTTCAGAAAAGATACAACATATTATTGTATGTATTTTATTCATTTTTAATAATTTATTTTTTAGAAATAGCTAAATCATGACTTGATTCCCCATTACCAGATACCAAAATCAATTCTAAGGTCAGCGTCCTTTATTGCCTGTAGGTATCAACATTTCAACCCCACAGAAATGAAATCATTTCAACAATCAAAATGTTGAAGTTCGCGAAAGTCTGTTTTTGTAAAACTATTTATATCCTCTATTGCAGCGCAGTAGCGCAGCGTTGCAAAATGATTTTTACTTCCGTCAGGCAACAACGATAGAAACACTTCTTGCACCCACAATTAACCCCTGTTTTTACATGCAAAACAGTGTAATTTAGGACCAATGCCGTGATTGATATGTGGCTTGTTTCCGTGCTACTCCTTGGTAAGTTTTCTTATACATTCGTTGCATGCAACGCTAGTTCCGTTTTACCCAAAAAATTGCAGACCGTTGCAAATGGCTTAGCCATCAGTTAAAGCCTGAATATATACTTACGTATACACATCGTCATCACGGTGTAGTTGTTGTTGTTGGTTGAACCTGGAATAAAGTTAACACAAAATAAAATGCAACTAAACTTTCAAGATGACTGACAGCGCCGCGAATTTGCATATTTTTTATGATGTTGCTACAATAACGCTGTTATGTTGTAGCAGGTAATAACAATAATTACCGGCATAAAGTGTCCGTAAAAATACTATAGTAGGGCCCTATTTATATAGTTGGTTTGGTTTGGGTAACGCGCATGCATTGCATATTCACGGTAAGTAGTTCGGTATAGGTATCATAGGTACTTATTTATGAATTCTCTGTGGAGCCCTTTCGACACCGCCTTCGTTTTGTTGAAACGTTTTAGTTTATTGCGCTACTCAATTAAACTTAACGAGTTACTTATGTTGTGAATTTTTTATATTTTTTTATTTTGATTTTTTTTTTTTGTGAATTCAATTCGTTTAATATTCGTCTCTTTATTTCTCAAAATCAAACTCTGTGTGAGAGTGAGAGTTTAATACCCTTTTGATGTTGCTATTGCATGCGATGTCCATGACGTCCAGCTGCAATAAATATAGGACATTATGTTTGATAATAAACTTCTTTTTGTTGTGCATTGATTATCGAACGGTTTATTTTGAAAGTGGAATAAATATTGGTACATTTTTTGACACTTTTTCAATTAAATGATAAAGTAGGTAAAGATAATTTAGCATTTTTTTATTTTTCAAAGAAAAGATGCAGGCTCTGAGATCTTAACACCTCATAATATGGGATATTCTCAAAAAAAGTATGCCATTTAGAATTCTCTGCAGTAAATTTCTTCTTTTACAAAGGCAAAAGTATAATCAGAAGAAATAATATTCTTGCACAAGGTTAATGCATTTTCTGAAGCTTACTACCTGTTGAAGCATGAAATAAGTGCTAATATAAATGAAAGCTAGAAATCATTCAAAAAGTATGTAAGTACACAATTTTCTTTAATTATTGCAGCAACAAATTTAATTAAATGAGCACATAATGTTAATTATAATTAACATTAAAAAAACATAACCTGTAGCTGAAAAACATTGGAAAAAATAAAATCTTTAAATATATGTAGGTAGGTAGGTACTAGTTTTTTTTTTCAAAATTGTATAGCATTTTTGTTTTTAATATTCGATGCTACTACCAATATTTCTAGTTCAACACTGGAAACCAGATGCCTAAATGTCTTTTAGTTTTTGTTACTTTATTAGTAGAAATATGATATTTGGAGCAAAAAATAATGTATATGGAAGTTGAATTTAAGAAAAACTTACTTTTGCTATTTTCAATTTTCTCATTTGACATGTGATTCTTAGTTTTTGACTAAAAATTAATGGGAACATTGAATGCTTAACAAAAAAATAATACTTAATTTAACGTAAAAATTTTGAACAAAATCAGTGATACAATTTTTGAATTTTTTTTTTCAAAAATTTAAGTATTAAAGTTAATTTTTGAAAAATTATTCACTAAAACAAATTCATTTAAAAAGAAAATAAAAGAAAATTTTTGGCTTGCCGTTGTTTTTAATTATTTTTTTTTCTAATCTAAGTCGATTTTGTAGAAAATCGCCCATTCCGCTTGAAACCTTCGAGTATTTAAAGCGGTTACATTACAAAAAATGACATTTTGTCTTCTATACCTTAAAGTACTAATTTTAAATTTCTTTTATGAACTACAAAAGTAAAGAATAAATATATTTCTTTAAGGAGGGGTACTCAGGGCTACGAACATTAAAAAAAAGAGGTACGGCAATGCCAAAAGTTTGGGAAACACTGCCTCAGGTGAATCATCCTGTGTAAGGAGAAGCCTTCGACTTCTAGAAGCCTATAGCCATTGCGTATTATACAAAATAAATACATAAATACTATAGTCTTAACTACGTAAATGAATAAAATTTATTCAGTAAACATATGATGCTCGATGAAGAGATAAAATTCATTTAAATTTGGTTCACTCAGGCGTATACGCACTATTCTTATTTTATTGAATATTTAACAAAATTATAAATTTTATTTTCGTTTATGATCGGTTTATAAATGCTATTTGATAAGAAGATATATACTATACATAATATGAAATATAGATATGTATGTAGGTGTGGAACGAAGTTCGCATATGCAAACGCTAATTAAATTTAAAAAGTTCTTCTTTATAGATAAGTATATTTCTTAAAGCGACCATAGCCGCTGGCACTGGCGTTATTTTAACACCACTTAAAATATTATTCTTATACAATACGAAACAATAGTATGTGCCTATCTGCTTACCACACAACTGCTAAGATAAACACGGTTCGAGTTTCGATAGCATAAACTTGCTTTTGTGGTTAACATAAATACATATAGGTATGGTAACACCATTTTAAAGAAACAAATTTAAAAAATATCAAAAATAGATACCTACCCAAGAAGTATTATTTAATGAGTAGGTACATATATGCATTACATAAAAATAAAAATATTTTTAAATACAATATTTGTTTTCATTATTCAGAAGCAAGGGATTATGCAAAACAACAATATAAAACTATGGAATTAACCATGCTGTCATTAAATAATTGGTTTGGGACATTTTTAAAGAAAATTCAATTTCCTTTAAGAATACTTACGTCTCAATCATTTCGGAACAACAACCGGTTGTAAAGTTATAAAAAAAGAAGCAAACATACAATTTGTATGGAAAAAAGGAACTAGCCATGAGCGACCTCTAAATATTACCATCAGGCTTATTATTTCAATAAAAAGCTATTGGCATTAAAAATCGGAGTAATTTTAATTTTTTTGAATCAGTCTAGTGTGCATACATAGTTTGAATTTCATTTTCCGTCCTTTTTACTTGTATTGGGATAAGTAGGTATTTCATTATCATTTTTGAATTTTAACTGCCTAAAGGTATAATAATAGGTCTACAATTTGTTTTCTCAAAATTTGTTGCGTGTTGATAGTCTATTGAAGAGAGTGTCTTCTCCAGTTTGGCGCCCCCGAAGCTGACGCCCGGGGCACGTGCCCCGGTTTGCCCCCCCCCCCCATAGATCCGGCGCTGCCTTAACGGTTACAGGTTAACGGAAAAGCTATACCTAAGAATACTACAACTTTTTCGGACTTGTCGGCCCACACGAAACCTACATACGAGTAGGTAAGTAGTGAAAATAAAAATCGTCAAGGATGGGGGGAGGGTATATAAATGTCACAGAATTAATGTCAAAAAAAAATCTATTATTTTAACGAAAATTGGTCACCGTCCACAGAAGAATTTTGGTCAAAAAAAGGACTCTATTCTCTATGAATAAATTAAATTCAGAAATTACCGTGAAAGTAGACCGACATCATCTACGCCGCCACCTGGTCATCCAGTGTCAACCTGTCATTCGTCCGAAATGCGACGTGTGTCCATTTTGATACACCACAGCACATTTACAAAAACACATATCATACCTACATATACACTTAGCACAGAGACTCAACGACATCTTGACCCTCTTTGTTCTTTACCGTCCGTCATACGTCATTCATCCTAATGGACTCACATTGTTATAGAAAAAAAAAATAACTTGTAATGTGCCTTTGGTAATAAGGACTTGCGTGGTCAATTGTATGTAATGCTTGCATGACATTTTGTCCAATGTCCATGTCCTAGTGTTGCAAACATATTTAGTACATAAAAATACCTAATGAACACAGCAAGCGGCCATCACGACCCTTTTTGGAAAAAAAAAAGAAATGATTTATTAATGACGTTATTTTTATGAGTTAAAACCAAAAAAAAAATGGCCGAAAGCATTAAAACAAAGAACAACCCTTTGAGTTCCCTCAAAATTGCCCTTTTTACCGCTTAATTGAATTGAAGGACCAAGACCAACCCATTTCAACACAAACGCAAATGGGATTTCACTTAAAGCCTAATCTCAAGTAAAACGAGTATATTTTAAAAGTAGGAACATTTCGTTTAAGCTTAACTGCTAACTGGGCCATTAAACAAGCCATAATGCAGGAATCAGGGCTCCCCCTTTTAATGGGTATGCGTATGATGGTGGATGTGGGTGGCGTTCGTTAATGCGCCCAGGTGAATATTATCTAAAGGTACTGTAAATTAAAAGACCACCCCTTTCTCGTATCGCAGATCTCGAAGGGCTGCGTAAACATTCAAGTTAACTTGGATCTTCTCATCAAAAATCCTTAATAAAAATTTATTTTACGATCCAGAAACATACCCATCAGGCAGATAGAATATCAGGAATCTGGCATGGGGAATGAAGTCCTGGAAATAAAGCTTCTACCTAATTGAGATTTATTTGCCTATTTCTCAGGTTACATTTTTGAAATCCTCGATTTCTCATGGTCTCTTCCGACGGTATGGCGGCGGGTTGGAACGAGTCGGACAAACCCGACCGCTACCAATGTTGGCTCAATCAGTCAAAGTCTTTAAATAAACACAAATGGCTGCTACCCCGCATTCAGGTCGTCCTTATACATTCGTTGGAGAAGTAATTATTATATTGCCTTCGAGTGGCTTCCGTATACACATGCAAATAGATCAGGTTACAATTACCCAATGATTAAGTACCTCCTAGGAAAACATATAGGTATACATGCCACCACTATTGCCACCACTGAACGACATATACGTATATGTATATGTATCTATACCTAAAATGTCCTGTATGTCCTTATTGCGCAGCCAACAGTGGTAAAATGTGAATAAAACAAAGTCGACATGAGTAGAACAACCTGTTCGTGTGCTTCTACACTCCCGTTTCCGTGTCCCGTTTGCTATGTTGTTCTCCCCGTTTAAGGGCGACTACGCCCCCTTTTGGCTAAATCACACATAAGTCAAACACTTCAAAGTCAATGCGAAGAGGCACATTCGTACGTATACGGTACGTGACGAATTCTATAGTCCTTTCCCTGGGGATGGTTGTGTTTACATAAACACAACAGGACCACGACTAAGAGCGAGTTGTGGGTGGACGCGGGCCGAAAGGCATAGCAAGGGAAGAAAATCAAATAAAAACCGGAAGCACACTGCAAACATTAGATGGGCTTAGGGAGTTTGCTGCGAATACGAATAATACCTTTATAGAAAACCAGATATGCCCAATGCCCATTAAATGTATCGTTTATTGATATCTATAAGAGAAAAAGCTGTACGGCTGAGCTGGCACCGGCATCTATACATGCCGACCCCTGAGGTTTATCCTGGGAGTAATAACAGCAGGAAACAGGAATAAAGAGTCTTCTGTTTCCTAGCCAAAGAATCACTCGAGAAGCTCTCCGCAGAGATAACAGCAACAAAAAAGTTCAATATCTACATTATGTACACTTAAAGCAGGGTGAATTTTTTCAGGGCCATCATTCTGTTATTATGTGTTGGATACTAATGATAAAGCTGATGGGTTTTACAAAGCACTGAATTGAAATTTACTGTACATATGATCCGGCAATGCCCTCCGCAGGGCATCATGGGTCGGATGAACACAGTGGAAGGCAGCTTAGTATAATAGAAATCGATGTTGGGGGTCAACTCTTAGTAATCATAATGCTTATAAATACACTCTTCGTGATGCCGTAAAATAAAAACTAAAGCCGAAAACAGATGTGCAGCTTTTTCCCATGCAGCGAAATTAGAAATAAGCCGAAAACAGATCTGCAGCTTTTTCCAATGTAGCGAAAATAAATTTACACAGGTTCTTATGAGAGCTGACATAATTCAGGCTCTCCATGCAGCCTTCGCTGCACGATATCTCTATTTATAATTTCGCTGCATGGGAAAAAGCTGCACATCTGTTTTCGGCTATAGAGATATCGTGCAGCAAAGGCTGCATGCAGAGTCTGGAATATGTCGATCATGCTGCTGCTGCTTTCGATCATCCTTTGATCCCGGGTATGCTACTTCCACTTCCATGTCATCCACATCATGCGCTTTGACATCCTTTTCGTTTCCAACCTGGAGGACTACAAGTTGGGACTTCTAGATATTGAAGCCATTAATTCATTTTTTTTTAATAGAATAATAGATGAAAGTGAGCCCTTTTCTGCTAAGCGATTGGATTGAAACTTTCGGTTCACCATTCAATTTTTCTTAAACTATTTTTTAAAATCTTCTGTCTCTAGAGTGCAAATCGCAACCTCTATTTATTTTCAAAGTTCACAAGACAATCTAACTGTTCAAATTTTATTTTTGATCGAAATTTACAGAAAATTTGGAACATTCATTTCCCTCCAATGGATAAAGCAGAACAGAGGGCTGAGTATCAGCAGTCGGCAGCGTCTCTTCGGGTATTGTGAAGCTCATGCGATGGAAAACTGTTAATATGATCCCGAATCTCGTTTTCTGTTCGAGTTTCAATCTTGTTTGATACTTCAATTTTTCGTTGGTCTGTTTGTGTTGTTGATTGAAGTCATTCTTCCAATAATGATTGTTTTTATAAATTGCTCTGGTTTGGAAAAAGTTGTTCATTTTCCATGGACTTCTAAGAAATAATAGTTTGAAAAATTTCTATTTCTGGAATTTGTTCCATTTTTCGAAGTTCTCCTTGATATTCTTTCTTTAACAACGATAAGGCCAGACACGTAGGCGTATTGCAGATTTGATTCTTAAAATGCCCTATAAATTTCAAAACTATTTGTATAGTCCTTCACAGATACTTTTGTCATACATTTATTTCATCAATATGAATACTATCAATTTTCTAGTAAGTGTAAGTGTAAGTGTAAGTGTAAGTGTAAGTGTAAGTGTTGTTTAAGCTTTTCGCTGAAAACACTTTCTTCTTCACTTTCTTCAGGATCTTTAATATTGGCATAATCATCGAAGTCAAAAAGGACAAACCTCGTGAAATGTTGTCAACATCAAATCCAAATCCGTAATTAAACGATGGATGAAGAACGATGGATGAAGCTGTTTCATTTAAAACTGGATTAAAAAAAAAAGGTTATCAACAGAAGTATCTACATATTTCTTTCAAATAGACGTTACTTACTTTGGCAGATATTTGTAGCGGAATCGAGAAATTTTAATACATACCTGAATTTGTAGCTAACAAATTAGTTGCGCCGGAATCTAAAATAATACGAATTTTAAATAATGGTTGACACCCAAATTTGTAGCTTTTAAATGCTCTTGAGTCGCTAAAACCGCGGTTTTGTAGCTTAAATAGTGTATTACAATATTATAGTTTCCGCTAAAATAAGTCTGAAGTTAGTGGACGAAGGTAAAGACACGAAAATAATAATTCTCTTGGTGTCCTTTTTAAATTCTAATTTGTTTCGTATTTTTTTTGCCACAAATTTTAGCTTTTTAAATGCTAAGTTTTTAAACAAGAATTAATTTTGTAGCTAACATGGATTATTTTTTATTTCAATTTTAAGTTTAAAAAAAGCATTTTCGCAACAAATTAGCATTTAAAAAGTAAACAAAAAAATTAATTCTTTTTTTTCAATCATAGACAACATCGTACGATAAAATTGCAACTGTCGCAATTAGTAAATTCAGTTATTCAGTACTGAATAACGTCAATTTATTGAAAAAAAAAAATAAACCATTCAAGAAGTTTTTACCCTTTTTCCAAGGGTTCCTCGCTGAATTGGTACCATTTTAAAAATTAAAAAAAAAAAAAAAAAACATAGAAAACATCGAACGACAAATTCAAAGTTGTCACAACTAATTCACTACTAATTAACGGTTTAGTATAAAGCAGTTAAACATTCACAATAAGTAGTTTTTATACCTTTTTCAGAGGCTGCTTCGATAAGCTGACATCAAGTTAGCAAAGCAGCGGAAAAAAAACATAGACAAAATTGCACGACAAAATTAAAATTGTCACAACTAATTCAGAACTGCTGAACTGCTAATTATTTATTAACCAATAAACTATTCGATATAAGACGTTTTTACACCTTTTTGAAGGGCTGCTTCGCTTAGTTGATATCCATTTAGCAAAGCAGCGAAAAAAAAACATACATCGAACGAAATATTCGAAATTACAACAACTAATTCGCGATTAATTTTAACAGCTTATTATCCAATTAATAATTTTTTGATCGACGAATGTGTTGTTCCGCTAACTTGAAACTTAGATTTACTTATGTCGACATTATAAGCTTATTTTTACTTATAACCACGGTAATAATAATCGAAATCCCTGTCTGAGGTTGTGTTAACTTGTTACTTAGTGAAATTCTCCTAAAATTCAATCCTATAAAAATGATGTGATGTCCTTTAGCACAGAAGCAATCACAAATCGCGCGACGTATGTTTCAATATTCGCTCAAAAGGACCGACCACCACTACAGATCATCGTCCTTTTTAGATTGAATCTCTTCTGTTTACACATGTCCGAGTCCCCATTGGGTTCGAATATCGTTACTCTATTGCTGCTATATTGAAAGTGATGTCCATCAGATAAGTGTATGGTGGAGGCAAGGCGGTATACTAGAGAGAGATACCATTCAGTTTATAACTTAAAAAACAAAAAAAAATAAGAAAAAGTGACTATACCCGGGTATACAAGGGATTCTTGCAAAACACAATGGTACTGTATCCAGGCAGCTAAAGGATAAATCATTTTTGTTGCTCATTTCAGATGAGAGCCACACTTAGGGGGATGCTGTATTTGCTATTTCGTTCGTTTTTGTCGATTGGCATCTTCTTTAGATAGAAAAAGTGATTTTAATGGCGATTTTAATGTTAGGATTGTGCGGTCACATCGTTTTTTATGTTTTCTTCTCCCCCCAACTCTCGAGCGAACCCGTATATGAGAATTGGGGTTCATCCTGTTTTGGATTGCCAAAGGGATATTATCCTAGAGCAAGATGCTTTTTTTCTTGTTTATATTTGTTTTGCCTTTTTTATGTTTGGGGCGCGTACGTAGAATTGTGTTTTGTATATAAATATGTTTAGTTATTTTTTTAAGGATGGGATATTGGTTGAAAGCTAAAAAAAAATAGGAATATGAATTCAAATTACATAAACGAGAAGACGTGTTACGGATTTAAAGGAACATGAATTTGATTTGTAGTCCTTCTTAAAGGTATATTATTTCTTGATTTAATATGTGCTCTTTTTCCTAAAGGCATTGTGATTCTATTTAATTTATGAACTGTCGGTTTTGTGTTAAAAAATAATGTTCTATTTTCATATTAAGGAAGGCAAATAAAATTATTCGAAGCTATGGAAGTAGACACGCACCTAACGTAGAAATAAAGAGTGAAAATTTTTTAAAGTTGAAGTGTTCTAATTTAGTGCAAGTAGAGTACCTTTATATTTTAATTTAATTAATTCACATAGCTTAAGAATATAGCTCAAAATACATGAGTACCTTAAGGTTTTTTAATACAATTAAATAATTGAATACAAATTTTATATAAATTTAGTTGAACATTTTACTGATTGGCCAGAAAGTAAGTAAATCAAATAATTAAAAAACTTGTTTTTAAGATAAAATTGTTTATAATTATAGTACAACAGTTTGAAACATTTAAATGCAGTTGAATATATTTCTAGAGCTTCTCTGAGAAATATTGAAATTTATTCGGGACAAAAGGTAAAAGGAGGTTATATTAATAGTTTTAGCAATAAAATAAAACTTGAATAAAAGTGTCCGTTCTCCAAATTTGGCAAGTCAATAATTTTTAGTCTATTATGATGTATGCGGGGTGTTCGTAGAGATTTACCTATAGGCTAAGCCTCTTAAGACAAACCTCAGAAATCTTTTTCTGACACATAACGTTCCAGTCTTGCTACATAGCACTTATAATAGGGTGACCAAACCTTACAATTATATTCAATAACCGGTCGGACAAAAGTTATTAAGGACTGTTTTTTTGTGAAATAGGGATCTGAAAATTGCCGTGACTCTCGCGCTTAATCAAAACACAAGACAAACACTTACGTTTAGGTACACACCGCAGTCAAGAAATGAATTAAAATCACATTGTAACATTTCAGAATCTCGAATATCTACCTACTAGGAACAGTTTTAAAAATTGTAACATCACTCGCATTATTAATATGAAATAAATAAATTTGGTGGCGCAATGGCTCATGGCTAGCGACTTTCAACTCTCAACCATTCTTGTGTGCGTGTCTGCAGGAATGGAGGGGGACCTACAGTTTATTTCCGAATCCGAACGGCTGGTGAGCGGCACTTTTCTATGACAGGAGATACTCTTGGAGGATTTGTCACTTCCTCGCAAGAGGTAGTAGCCCTTAAAAAAACTTAAGGTGGAAGCGGCTGGTATTGAGCCCAGACATCGCATGACAGTCCAACGTACTAACCATTACGCCACGGGCATTATTAATAAAAAAATAAATAAAAGAGGGCCTAAATGTCTGCCCTGTGGTATTCCAGAATTTACAGCAAAATAGTTTGATGGGCAACTATTAAACAACACTGCGTTAGATCTATGTATTTACAAAATACATTTTTCGCCTAAAACAAGATTTCTTAATGTGCGTGAAGTAAGCACCGCCATTTTTGATTTTCATAAAAAAAAATGGTTGTGCTGCGATGTGCCCAACTTGTGTTGTAATGTGCCGTATTATATTTATATGATTTTTAGAGGCTATACCCATGTTTTTTCGCGTGAAGTTAGCACTGCCATTTTCGATTTTCAAAAAAAAAATGTTTGGCTGTACTGTACTCAACATTTTGCAAATTCGCAAATTTTTTAAATTTTTTTTAAAATAAGTTTTTTCTAAAAACTTATGTGTTTGTGCTCAAAAAATGATACTAACAACCGAAGAGGTATAAACAAAAAATTGGAATATTTGGAACTATTACGACCAAACGCAAATATTGCGAAGCACCTTAGCGCGAAGTTAGCACCACCATTTTCATTAATGCAAAGTTAAGTTAACTCAATAAGAAATGTCACTGTAGCGCAAACTTTTGTAAAGCCATGTTAATTCGGGACAATGACTTATTTTGCATACCTAGAAACACAAAACAACAGCTTCGAAGAGTTTCGGAAAATAGCCGTAAGTTATACATATGTACATAGTTTACCTATTTTTGCTTACAACTATTTTTTTTTTTTATTTATTTTTTTTTTTTTTTTTTTTTTTTTTTCAATTTTAAATTTATTTTTTCATGTAGTATGTTACTACTTAATTACCAAAATATTTTTTTGATGAAAAATAAGAGAAAAAGTGGTGATATGGGATCTCAAAATACAGCTAAAAGAATAAAAATTTATTCGTTTTTTCGCCCACCCAATAATTAGCATCAAAAAAGTCGTTGAAAACTAAAAGACATTTTAGTTAGAAAGTAAGGCTACTTTAAATCGAAACACATACAACACAAAACCTCATCTAAAGAAAACTATGAATGTTGTATGAACCTGTCCAAAAAAAAATCCAAAAATTGATTAATAGCTTAAAAGGATTTCATACACCTATTTATTTCAATGAGAAGGTTTTTCAACCCTTTTTTTTCAGTTTTAATTCAATCAATCGCTTTGGCATCAAGATAAACTTACTTCGTCCCGAGGCCTTCCGTTCATAATTTTCAATCAGAAATCTTCGAATAAAAAGGGATGTGGAACGCGCTGCCTCATGTGCTATCATTAAAATTGCTGACGGAATCAATAAATAACCAATTAAGGGCGAGAGCATGTGTTCCCGGAGGCACCACTGTCTATCTGCAGTAAAGATCTTTGTCGGGATCGTCAGTTTGTTTACACTCTCTTTGTTTTTCGTAGAATGGTGTGAAAAAATGTCACCTGAAGGAGTTTTTTTTTTTAACACGCGAGCGTGTATGGATGGTGCGGTTTGGCGGCAACACAACGGTGTCCTGGGTTAACGCAGAAATTTGGAGCTGTAAGGGCTAATTTTAAGTTTATTTTTAATGGAAGCCAGATGGTTGGTAAATGTTGGCTGATCCAAAGAGGATATTGAGAAAATACAACGAAATTCGTGTTAAGTCCTGGTAAAGAATGAAGAAGGAATTCACTAATGGTGATAAGGTGCGGACTAACAAACGATGGTGCAATATTAAACTAATTGGCAAAGCGATAAATCTAACGAATATTTCTTATGTCTCAGTTGTTGCAGGTGGAATTTAAGTAGCGTTTGCAAAAAAATCTAACTTTGGAAGCAGGGTACTGACAGAATACCATTTTAATACATGCTAATGCTAACGGGAACTAATTTTTGTGTACAGGATATTAAGATTGTAATAACAATGAGGAATGTTTACGACCCAGTATATTTATGTACTTAATAATATTATATTACCAATAAAATTAGTAAATATTTTGGCAAAAAAATGCAACTATGGCGATGGCGAACTATCTATATATTTGTTTACACTATCGTCATCATGTTCTATCAATTGAGGCTGATGAAGTTTCAAAGATGATGCAGGTTGATTTACCTCAGAAGAAAGTTGCCTTTATGGTTTCTTAACGAGTATACTAACCTTTGTCAAGGCAACTGGCAAACAAAACAGTGAAGCTGATTTTTATTTTTTTTTTATTTTTTGCAGTACTTAAAGCAAAATTTCAGTTTCTTATTTTCTCTCAAAATATTAGCTTAAATTCCATGGCCTTGTCAATACGCAATTTCTATCAAGTTCAGTTCATCTTAAATAGATTACCATGATGAATACTTAGTGTGAACTATATCCAACCTGATTAGAATTCCTAATCATTAGAACTGGAAGATTTTTTGTACCCGTGGCCTGGTAATGCTTATATACGAAGATTTTTTAATAATTCTAATCTGGTTGGATATAGTTCACATTAGGTATTCATCCTAAAATCTATGTAAGATGAACTGAACTTGATAGAAATTGCGTATTGACAGGCACAGGGCCCTCACTAATGAAACTGATGAGTAAATTAATATTTCTTGATGTATATAAATAAGTTAGTAGGACACTTTCTCCAAAAACCACTCTCCACCCCTCCACGTGTTAGTCATCCATCCCTTATTGCCTGACCAGAATAAAATGCTGACACCGGATCTGCAGACGGAACTGGAAGAGCTATAAAAAAGTGTCGTAAGTTATTTTTTTTACGTGTCCACAATTCAGCTGTACAGCTTTAAAAGTATTTTGAAGAAAAACAAAACAATATTTTTAAGATCAGAATTCAAATTTTTTGTTTCCAATACATTTTAATTAAATAATTTTTTTTGCGGTACAAATACAAACCACAATATTTTCTTCCGACCCAAAAAGTTGTTTTTTTTTTTCATACAATTTGAAACTTCAAAAGTGCCGTACGTGAAAAGTTAAAAGTTGGTGAACTCAACTCTTCCGTCTGCGGCTGCAGCTCCGTATGTGGCTACGTTCTGTTGTGTTCGCAACATTGAATTTGTGTGTATTTAATATTTTGACAGCTATTTCCAGTTCTGGCTTCGGCTCCGTCTCCGTCTTCATTCTGTTTAGGCAGTTAAACGCCAAATTTTGCGAGTTAAAGTTATCCACTCACTATCACATGTCACAGACAAATACATATTATTTATTAATACATATTACAAGTTAACGGTTGTGTAAGGGTGGGCGATGCGATGTGAGAAGCGTTGCGAGTGCGAGAAAAGTGTTAATGTTAATGAAGCTATATTTGGTGCGACAAGTGTGAGTTTCACTTTGGTGTTTATTTTGATCTGTTTTGATTTATTTTGAAGGAAATTTTTTTTCTCAAATTTAAACGATTCACATAACTTCTCGCACTACTGTGTGTGCAGCCTAAGGCCGCTCTCTGACTTGTCGGCGCGGTATCTGTAATCGGTATTTAGCACTTTATCGAACGAATACCGATGTCGTCGTCGTTTCCTCACTTATTATGGTACGTTCTCGGTATAGATTAAAACAAAATTGTTTTTTACGTTCCAATAAATCAGAATTTTTTCATCAGAAGTATAGGTTTACTTAACGAAACAATACTGCTTCCTTGTACCGAGGATCGGTATGACACTTTTTTACCGCACCGATTCCGCACTTACCGCACAAGTCAGGTGGTACTCATTGAAATGTATGTATTCAGTAAGATATCGGTACCGAATGTATACCGAGCAAACTGACCAAAACGATACCGCACCGACAAGTTAGGAAGCGGTCTAAGTCTTATCTTTACCTTGTTTTTCGTTTGTTAATACGGAGGTAAAGTATATATGATAATTTTTATTCTGAATTTATTTAAGTTAGAAATGCAGAACGGACGAAACCACATTGATACAAAAATGGACCTATTTTTATTAATTCGTTCATACGAGTAATTGATATTTATTACATAATTATCTCGCCGATGTTATGGACTTTTCTAATCATTCAATTACGTTTCTAATCAAAATCCATTTGCCTAACAAATTTAATACTTTTCGATGGCAAATGTGCGTACTCATTAGCTGTATGCGTTGCGTATACATAAACTTTTTTTCAAAATTTAATAAATCAATTTTTTGACAAATAGAAATTAGAAATTTCGTTTTAGCTCATTAACAAAAATGTCTACTTCTACGCACACACCTCATTCAATATATCTACCACTACCACCATCAAACAAAATTTCATACACCCTATATATAAATGAGGTGACACCCCATTAATAAATATATGCACACGCACAAATTTATAAATTTACACTTTGCATTAAAAGATTATTAAGAATATCATTTTTTGTGTAGCAAAAAAATCTCATCGTTCACTTCTTGTATAATAATGTGTTTCAAATTTTTAAAGGAAGCGAATGCCGACGATTCATTACGCTAATACCGCCACGTGTCATCTTGATAAATTGAGAAGTTTGATTAAAAACTTGGGCGTTATGCATCCACAGTAATGCTGGTTTTAAAATAAAGGGATAACCGCACTAAGGGAGGATGTCTGACTCTGCAGTCCTATCACACCACTTCGTTAAACCGGGTTGGGAATTTTATTTTACACTTCTCCTTTTTTTTGGAAAAACCAAGTTAAACAATGTTAACAGCTTTGGTGCTATAATTCGCACCCCCATAACTTCTGGGCTCTCTATGAGAAGCTCATATTGCTTTCATGTTTCTTTAATCAACAAGTTTAGCTTTTGTGTATAGTAACCGAATGACGGGTGATTACTCATATTAATGTGTTTGGTCCTTGAGTTTTGATGAATGGTGTTTTTGTGTGTTCCTGTGTCAAATATATAGGGAACAGAACCAAAAGATTTTTTATGTTATATTCCGGAAGTCTAATTAGAAATTTCTTTGTTGTACAAAAAAGACTTTGGAGTATTACAGAAAAAGAATAAGCTACACTTACTTGAAATGGGTTGGGTATAATTAGGATTTATGATATTTTATTATTTTTATAGGTAAATGGTTTTTTATATTTATATTAATTCTTTAAAAATTTTTGATAGGTAAGTATACCTTAACTTTATATGAAAAATAACTCAAGTGACTAACGGAACATGAAAGCTGACCTGGAAAACTTTCGAAGTTTAAACCATTAGCGTTTGACTTTAAAAACAGCAAAAAGGTTCTTTATTTCTTAAACACTCAAAAAAAACCGGTCATAAGGAACGCAATTTAAAACACTGTGGCGCAAAATTTTAGACGATTTAGTATGCAGTTAAAGCATTTTTAGGATGATGCTACGTTAAAACAGGATTTTCCAAATTTTCAACGAGTTAGCATCGCATTATCTTTTTAACATTTTACTAAAGTTAAAATAGCCATATGCCTATTTTATATTTTTAATATCACACTAAATCCAAGTGTCACTTTGGCAGCTAAAATTGCAAAAAAGGGTTGAACTGTCACTGTTTTAGCTAAAAAAAAAGGTTTAGTATACTAGTTAGAAAATTTTTTAAACTAAGAATATTTTAATAAAGAGTTTTAAAGTTAGAAAATTGTTTAGTAGTATCGTGCTATTACCCTAATTTTTTAAAACTTTATTTTATTATTTGCAGAATTTTGTAAAATGAAATTTTGAAAAGCAAAATATTGAAAAACAAAATTTTGAAAAGCAAAATTTTGTAATTTTGACAAAAGAATTTTCACTCAGGCAGATGGAATAATATGGAAATGAAAAAGAAGTTTCTTTTTTGCCTTCAAGAGAGTAGAGTATCTTAAATCCAAGTTTTCAACCGGCACTTCTTTCAGGGTTCCCGTTAGTATTTTTTGAAATCGGTTTTTTGCTATAAGTAGGTATTCCTAAACAAATTTTTCTTGGTAATCAATAGATTTTATAAATATAAGAACGTCTTAAAAATAAAACAAACACTTCGGAAAGAGACGTTCTAAAAATAATAATTTGCAATAAATCATGATGTTTTTTGATAGTGTTAAATTTCATATTTTTGGAAATTTAATACAAAAATATTACCAGCCACGTTAAATTAATTTTCAATGTATGTTATTTCAGTAGAGAATTGGTTGTGAATCTCACATTCTCTCGGGATCAATAATTAAAATCATCAAAAACTATTAGGGTTGCAGCTTGCAGCCTCTACGAATTAAAGAATCAACTAGTTTTTTGTAAAGTAAAACAGAGTTTTTAATTTTTGCCAGTAAAATTGAGTTTTACATTTACGAAAACATGATATCTATTATTTCAAATATTACAGTTTAAAGAAAATAATACATTTTGACATTTTTTTCTCCAAAAAAAGTGGAAAGGTTACAAAGCGATAAAAAGATGAATTGACAAAACAAAAAATTAGCAAAGCGACAAAGGGATTAAGCAACAAAGTGGCAAAGCCGCAAATCCATTTTTTGGCAAAGCGAAAATTCAGCAAAGTGAAAAAGTAACGACAAAATGACGAATTAGCAAGGCAGAAACTAACAATGTGGCAAAGCGAAAAAGTGGCAGCAAAGCGACAAA
The DNA here is from genome assembly GCA_947049315.1 of Epistrophella euchroma. Classification (NCBI taxonomy): domain Eukaryota; kingdom Metazoa; phylum Arthropoda; class Insecta; order Diptera; family Syrphidae; genus Epistrophella; species Epistrophella euchroma. The sequence goes on from OX346247.1 coordinate 46,853,064, forward strand.
ACAATAAATAAGCGAAAAATCTGCAAATCGCCCAATGGACAATATTGAAAAGTTGTAAAGCGGAAAAGTGCTTTATTTATTCACTCAGAGAATTCATTTTTTTTTTTCGTTTGTGGGTAACGGATTTCATTTGCACTAATTGTAATGCATTTGCTGGAAAGTTATTACAATCCCTACAAAAGTATTCTATTCGTTATAACTGTAATACAATTGGCACAAAAATTAGTTCCATCACACCTAATATATTGTCAAAGAACCGATTCGTTTGCAGCTCAATTTGCATGAGTTGATTGCGGCAAACGAAAATGTTCCCCAAATTCAAACTCCATGTTGTTAGGCAGGAAACTAAGTTTTTTACAGCAAACGAATGGATCGATTGCAAAGTACCCTTTTACAATATTGTTTCCTGCAAAAGGTTTTACGTTTATTATAAACTTTTCAATTCGTTTGCAACAAATGAATTTTAAAATTAAGACGGTACTTTTCATCGTGCAAAAGAAAATAATTTGTAACAAACGAATGACTGATTGCAGGGTGCTATTTTATAATTTTATTTTTGAAAATGAATTAAATGTTTGCGGTAAACGTTCCATACTTTTGCGGCAAATAAATCTTCGATTGAGTTCGATTCATGTTGGATAAGCGTGCCTTCCATAACGAATTTCATATTTCGTTCACGTTTTACGATTTACACTTACTTTCTTCAGAGATATTCATAAAGGGAGGTGGAAATTCCGTGCAAAGTGTCTTCTGCCTTTACGTTGTTGTGTACCAATAGCGTTTCAAACTAACGCCTATTCATATGCCATAACCACGAAAATTGTTTGCATGAAACGCCCAATTCATTTGCAACAAACGCTCTTTTCGTTCGTCGCAAACGCCAGATTTGTTTACAAATCCTAATTATTCGTTTTACACAAATATTCAATTCGTTTGCAGTAAACGTTCAAATGTTTGCTACAATAGTATAAACCGCTTGCCCCAACAGAATTTAAGAATTTGCTGCAAACGAAGTCGGTAAACTCGGCAGCAAACGAATAAGTCGTTTGGCCAATTTTTTGTTTGCAGCAAACGATTCGTTCTCTCAGTGTTTTAAGGTTATTTTCTGAATCTAAAAGTTAAATGTCACAGTACTTGCTAGCAAACCGGTGAACTATAAAATAATCATGGGAGATAAACGTGAAATGCGGAAATTACAAATTCTAGAATTTAACTTTTCGCACTTTTACAGTAAATATAAGTACATATGTACGTTATAAACTTTAATATACGTAAAATGAATATGTGTGTTGGTTATCTTATATACATTGAAATATTTTATTTATACAACTAAAGCAACATGTCTATTTCTTTCATTAATTTTGTATATCTAAGCATAAAACATTATTGATCAACTAATGAAATTTGCTTTATCTTGGCAGAACAATTAATTTGATCAAAACATTCTTCACGAGTGGCATAATGTTACTTTGTACATCAAAACGAAAACAAATGAATCATTTTCCTATGAGCCCCCGACGACGCCTGCCATCATATAAAAAATACAAAGGATAATTAAATGAAATTGCGTTTGAAAAGCGTATCATATATGATTACATTATACAATATACATACATACATACGATATACATACATATACCTCCCTATCTAAAGACAGGACGTTGGCGTTACTATAAAAGCTGATACAGATATAACCGCCAATTAAAAATATAGGGCTCCGTCTGCCTCTTGCTGAACGCACATATAATTGTATTCGAATCGATAAAACATAAATCAACAGCTCTGATAACACAAATCGTTAAAATCCCCCATAAAAAAGAATGAGTAACTAAATAAAGCCCCGGCGGCGCCCCTCCTGCCATACAATACTCGCATCGCAACGCTGCATGCAGTGCCAGAAATCCAAGTCAACACCATTTTTAGCCCATGTCGGTCGTCGGCCCTTCGACCCTACCCTGATGCCCATCCTCAAACACACTCGAAACCAATTATTACATTATCCTTGTTTATAGATAAGCGCTTAATGAAAGCTGCTATATAAGCGTTAAACTATGTGCGGAGCTAATTAACAAGTGTGTGTACACAATGAGCGAAAATTCGTGTAGATAATACAGTGCAGATATCTGACGGATGTGTATATTAAACGCTTACGCTTCAGGCTTTGTTCGAAGAAGAGCTGTTGCAGTGTAAACACGACCTCAAAATCGAAATTTATGTGCGAAGGATTTATGGAGGGAGATTTCACTGGGCCTAATTGTATTATATTTGATATAGCAACAACCGAAAGCATATGGTTACGCCGACTATTATAAACAATTCAAGCGATAATCGTAATTAGAAGATAAGTGATGACAACTGGTATTATTTTTTTTAAATAAGCTTAATTACAGATTATTATACAAAAATGGTTTTTTATTGTTTCACATTAATTTAAAATAAATAAATAACAAAAATACTCAGAGAATATTTATGAAGATAAAACTTTTAAAAAGATCAATGACTTTATAAGTAATTTTTTGTTACCATAATCATGCGCGTAGTTAGAGGGGGGCAAGAGAGGGCAATGCCCCTCACCCTCTGGAAAAATTCTTACCCGCCTGGAAAAATCGACAAAACTTAACTTGTGTATTTGGACGCAGTAACACCTGACTGAATTTTTCCTTGATAAAAAAGTATCTTACTATATTGACAAACAAATACCAAACCCGCACATTAAACTAATTGTCCACCTTAGAAAAATCGAAAATTCTTAATATTTGTTTATTTCCTTACCCAAACTACCAATTTTACTTTGAAGTTACAAATGTCAAAGTTCATTTAAATAAAAAAGAATTAAATTAGACAACAAAATTAGTAATTTCGGGAATTCAACGATAATCCGACATTAAATTTATTTTTTCGCCCTGACATCTAGGAAAAGTTCATGAAGAGTAAAGACAAACAGTAACCAAATATTATAAACAGTACGCTCGTAGAGTATCTAGTTTGGGATAAGTTTGCGCACTTTTGACTTTAAAACCGGATTCAAAGTTTAATTGAAGAAATTTTAATTGGATTGTAAAGATATCTACATGTTTTATTTACTTATATGTTTAAAGAATTAAAAAATAATCAATATCGACAAATTTATTAGGTGAGTATAAGCAGTCTATGGCTTAAGGCCGCATAGGGTTTTAGATCACCGTTTTTAAAATTAAATTAATTTGAAAGCCCAGTTTTTATATTAAACTATTTTTACTTCTTCTTCTTTTTCTTCTTCTTCTTCTTCTTCTTCTTCTTCTTCTTCTTCTTCTTCTTCTTCTTCTTCTTCTTCTTCTTCTTCTTCTCCATTTTCGACGACAGTCATGATCTCGAATGGGATCACAGCTCTCCCACTTTATTGTTTCATACTACGGCTCCACATGTGGGGTTCGCCGGGTTGACCTCAGGAAACGTCGGCAGGCCTCCCTGTTTTGAATGGTTCCATGTCTAATGCCAACTGAATGCATTTGTCTTCTCCATGAGTTCTTAGGCCTGCCTCTTCTTCGCGATTGCGTTGGAACGTCGTATGCGATCGCCTTTTGAACTGGGTTCTCAGGGTTTCTTCTTTGTACATGACAGTACCAGCTTAAACGGTCATGCTGTATTTTATCCAAGACGGTATTTTTGACGTGAAGGCTTCCTCAGATTTTCTTGATTCTGATTCGATCAAGCTTTGTTACTCCTGCTGTCATGCGAAGCATCTTCATCTCAGCTGCTGTCAATTTACTCTCATACGTTTTGTACATTGTCCAACATTGTGAATCTATCTAAGTGATGGGCTTTCTTTTCAGTTTAGGGGGCACCCATACCCAAGTGCTCGTTGCAAGGATGTTGGATTTTCACTTATGATGGCTCCATCATCAGCAAAGAATAACTGATTCACTTTTGGATCCGTCACTTTTCCTTCAAGCAGAAAGTCAAGGACTGTGATAAAGAGCAAAGGACTCAGAACGCTTCCCTGGTGCACACCGACTATTTTTACAATCCATAAATAAATATTATTTCGAATTAACCAAAAAAAAAAAATATTTCAAAGAAACCTAAATACTTTTTAATTGTCTCTCATCATCACTTTAAATGAAATATCTGCTTAACTACAATGATATCGAGGGTTGAAAACCTCCTTGATTGTGCATTTTTACAAATATTAACTTCACCTCTCTCCCTATTTTTTTTAGTTGAAGGTATTTGCTTTTTTATGCAATAAATAATTTTCGATAGTAAATTACGTAAAAACAAGTGAGCTTCAACACCGCATAAACATGGTACTTATAAATATAAAGTAGGTACACAGAAGCTAACAGAAGATAATGTTGAAAATCCAACAAAAATTTGGTTACGTTTGCAAAAACACCCCGTAGGGTCCGCTGGCTGGTTGCCCCCCTTAGGGAAAATCTCTAACTACGCCAATGACCATAATCCTTAATATCATAAATGCGAAAGTTTGTCTGTCTGTCTGTTTATTCCTCTTAATCTCCAAAAATACCTAATTGATTGTTATGAGAAGTAGTAGAGCGAGAGCTTATGGAACATTAGTTTACCAAAAAAAAAAAAAAACAATATAAAAGAAAACTGATAAATTGTTTAAAATGTCAGATATCCAAATATAAAAATATCAAACGAAATAAAATAAAATTGACGTTAAAATTATAATATTAATCAAGTAATTTTCGAAATAGTTAGCAACTTTATACATAATTGGCATGTTAAAGAAAATGAGATCTCAGAGCCCTTAGCAATATCTAAGAGCCCTCAGCAATCTCAGTTACATGAACAGAATTCCTCAGCCAAATTTCTCAGTTTTGTTGTCAAAACTTTGAGGAAAAAAAATGTTGGATTCGCTTGCTCACTTTTTGACGTGGAGATATCTCCGAGATCCTAAACACGTTAAATATGTATGCAACGTTAAATATGTACATAATATGTAGTATTTGTACTAGCCCGTGGCGTAATGGTTAGTGCGATGGACTGTCACGCCAGAGGTCTGGGTTCAATACCAGCCGCTTCCACCTTAAGTTTTTTCCGGGCTACTACCTCTTGCGAAGAATTGACAAATCCTCCAAGAGTATCTCTTGTCATAGAAAAGTGCCGCTCACCTTAGCCGTTCAGATTCGGCAATGTAGCTTCCCTACATTCCTGCAGACACGCAGGCAGGAATTTTTGAGAGTCACTAGGCCCATGCTTCTTCATGAGCCGTTGTGCCACCAAATTTATTTATTTTTTTTAATATGTAGTATTTCTCTTCAAAAAATTATCATTAAAATACATATATTTTTCTTACTAATAATACAATGATAAAGTTATTTAACAATGCAAAGCAAGGCGCCCACGGGCCTGCTAGTATAAAGTAAAAGAATTTCACTTATCGATTTTTTTTTCGCTAGTAAATGATCTAGGTATAGTTTTTAATATAATCAAAAAATATTATTAAAGTCATTTCAAGAACATCAATCCGTAGTTCAGGCTCCTTTTAATAGTAATTCCTTACTGCCTATAGTCTATACTTATGATTTTTACTTGCGATATAGGTACTAAAGGCAAGTTACATCGTACATTAGCTCCAAATGTCGCACCGCTGCCGCTTTATTAATTCTAAGTAATTCTTGTGACGCGTCGGGATTTCTTTGGTTGTCTCTGTCATTGATAAAACTTTAATGCAATGTATTTCTTCTTCTGCAATGGCAGTAGAAGATGAGAAAAAATTAAATTCTATTGCAAGACAAAGACAATTTTTAAAGCTTTGTAGCTGTTTTAAAACATGGAATAAGTTCTGATAGACACGAAAGCTTAAAACTGTTTGAAAGGTATGTACACAATGTTCTTCATTTATTGGAGAAATAAACGAAATCAAAGTATTTTATTTTTAATTTTTATTTACTATTAACATTATACGAAATTAACTGCAACAGAACATTTAACATTGAAAAAAATTGAATAAATAATAGCTGTAATTAAAAAATTGTAATACCAAAATTCAAAGTAATTTCAAACTATGAGAGCCTTCGACTTCTAGAAGACTGCAGCCATCAAAGATTATAAAAGATTATAAAAAATAAAAGTAAATAAGTTCATTATAGGTTATGTTGTCTTAGCCACAGACGAAAATGAAATTTATTTCATGAGCATGAACAGAGATGAAATTCATTCAAATGTGGTCTACCTGGGCGTATACGCACTTTTCTCGTTTTACTGAATCTTTAACAAAGCTTACTAAAACTTTTATTTTTGCACGTTAAATTAGTTTATGTCGATTGAAAAAGGTATTTTGATAAATTACTTTGTGGTGTGGTAGGGAGTTCGCGAGCAAATGCTAATTCAATTTTAAAAGTTTTCCTTTCAATATAAGTGACCAAAAAAAGCAGCAAACTATCAATCTCAAAGCCGCTGGTGCTATAAGCAGCTATGATTATGATATTAATTCTATTCTCTTCAGACAAACGATAACCCTTTTCTAAATCAGCGGGGAGAACCACAATCTAAGTCAATCTCTGTATTACCATTTTCTTTGCTTAATATTTTATGTCAAAGATGGGTATGGTATGTTTCGCCAGAATTGTTTGGCAAATTAACGTTTCGCGGTGGTACACTTCGCCGTTTCTCGTTTCGCATTTTTTTTATTTAGCATTTTGTTATTTCGCAATTTTCGTTTTGCAAAAAACGTTTGGTTTTTTATATGATATGACAAACCATCATTTCGCAATTTTCACTTAATATTTTGTTTAATTGGCACTTTTAGATTTGACAATTTTTTATTTGGCATTTTGTTATTTGGCTTTTTCTTATTTGGCATTTTATTATTTTGCTATTTTTCATTCAGCATTTTGTTATTTCGCTTTTTTTTATTTGGCAATTCGTTATTCAGCTTTTTTTTATTTGGCATTCAATTGTTTGGCAATGTTTTGGCTTCCATTAAATTACATGCCTTAAAATTTCGCGCGAAGTTTTAAGGCATGTAATTTAATGGAAGCCAAAACATTGCCAAATAATTGAATTCCAAGTAAAAAAAAGCTGAACAACAAATTGCCAAATAAAAAAAGCGAAAAAACACTGAATAGAGAATATAAAAAATATAATGCACCTACGAAAATAACTGCCCTGTTATGTACTTACCTAAACACTTTAAACGATAAAAGGGATGTCAAAAATTTTAAACAAAAGATTTTACTTAATTTCATTTTTATTTCAAAATAAAATAAAAAAAATTATATACACTTCTCAAATAAAAAACAAAATTAATCTTGAAAAGAGACGATGGTAATGATTGGTCAAACGATCGAAACAACTAAACGGCGAAATGATCTTTTAGCGAAATAATAAAACGGCTTGACGATATTTCTCGAAATGATTAAACGGCGAAGCGTTATTTCGCAAAATAATGAAACGGCGAAACAACATTTTGCGAAAAAACACTTGGCCAAATAATAAAAAATTTAACAAAGAAAAACTGAGGAATAATTTGCCAAATGAATTTTGCGAAATGATTGAAAATATTTTTAACAAAAAGCGAAATATAAAACCGCCGAATGATAATTGCAGAATGATTGAAAAACGTAATGAATAAAAAGCAAAATGTAAATTGCCAATTAAGAATTGCGAATTAAACAAAATATTTAACGACTAAGGCGAAACAAGAAATGCCAAATGAATTTTGCCAAACAATGGTGACCCGTCAAAGATGTAGTATTACGAACGGGCGGCAAATTTGAAATAGACCAGGGTGGAAGAAAAACTTAATATGCTACTGGGAGTCTTTGGGATAGAGTCTATAGTCTATGGTTACATTCTAAATTTTACAAGAAATTAAAATCGTTGTAGGTACATATGTATATAATATAAAGTTCTTAGGAAGATCTTATATACAAAAGCCGTTAGCTGAAAGTGAACGAATATATGTATGTGATGTTCTATTGCGGTAGATACTAAATGCAGGTATATGTACTTTTCTTAATTTAAGTCACTTCAGAGTCAATTTAAATTGTATAGTCTTTTTAAAAGTCAATAAATCATTTGACTGCAGTCCTTTAACTTAAGTCAATTGATTTGTTTTTATTATTTTTACTGTCCAAAGCTTTTTGAAAAAAAAAAATATTTTTTTTTGTGTATAATGATGCAATAATTACGACCTAATTAGGTGCTAATTAAGTGCTGCAATATTGAATTAAGTGCTCTTCGATTTGACCTTGAAATCGAATGCAACAGTTGCATGCAATTCTTGATTTTTTTTAATGGACCTTTTTTTTTTAAGAAATTTTAACAAAGGCTTAAAGATACTATTATGTGCTCTTAAAAAAGTCAAATTTTATTTTTCTACCTCAAACCATTCTCTTTCCACAGACCAAAATGCAATTTTTGATGACGTCACTTCCGTCAAGATAGCGCCGCCACAGAAGGAATTCAAGAATCTAATGATGCAAGAATTAGGACCTAATTAGGTGCAAGAATTAGATAAGATTCTTGAATTCTGTAGTAACGCTATCATGACGTTAAAATAGCGCCGCCACAAGTTCCACAAGATCCACTAATGTTCCACAATCCAATTTGGACACGAAGGGGTGAGGGTAAAAGGTTGAATTGTACATTTTTGAAAAGGACTTGGCAAGCCCTTTAATTTGATAACATTCTTTTCACTGTGCGTTTTAGGATTTTCGGGTAAACTGTTAAGGTCAAATCAAAGAGCACTTTAATTAATATTGCGGCACTTAACTTGCACCTAATTAGGTCCTTCATACTGCATCATTAGATTCTTGAATTCTTTGTATAAGTATAGTTGGTAATTATTATATTATGAGCTACTTGTACAAACGTAGTTTAGTTTTCAATCCATGGTTCAACAATTTTAACTCACCAATTTCGGCTATTACACATACTTCGCTAAAATCGGAGCTGAAACATGCATTAATATTATGAACCACGTTTTACTTACTTACATCCAGTTTAATTTTAATATTATTATTATACAATACATATTTAAGTTAAAAGACTTAAAGAACCCATTTAAGTGGGTAAGAAAAGACCAGCAGTCAAATGACTTTTTGCGACTTTTAAAAAAGACTATGGTTTCAAGTGACTTAAAGACTGAAACCTTTCGAAAAGTAATGCAGTCAATTAGCTGTTAATCAATTGACTGCCCTAATTAACTTATAAGTCAAAATATTGAAAATGACTGCATCAAAATTTTCTTCGGACCTCACTAAGTATGGAGCTTTTTCTAAAGTGCGAAATAAGTCTACACTTCTCATGTTGCAGGACGTACACTTGATGGCATATCTAGAGCAAAAACCTTGAATTGTTTTTTGTGAGGCTCCTTTTCAAAATACTATTAGAAGTGACTTACTAGCGTACAGTCATACACTGGAATTAAGATCAAGAAGCTAGACACTAGACAGATCATTCTTCCATCAAAATATCAACTTGGTTTATTTTGTTATAGACCTTGAAATATTTGAAAAATCTAAAGCAAAAAAAAAAATAATTACGATATTGTTTGTATTAAAAAAAAAAAAAAACAAAATCCAAATGGTCTGCTAACCACATCATCAAAGCTGATACCCTATCAACATCAAAAACATACTTGTACAGTACACTTTATTGAAATACATTATTACAAACGAAACAAGAAGACTTATTTTGATATAGTATTGAAATGTAGACTTTCATCCGCATTAACCTTGGGCTAAAACATGCTCCTTTCTATGTTACTGACTGGTGTTTATTTTAATGAAGCAACAAAATCATGCAAACAAACGCAAAATTACATAGTCCTTGCCTCAGGGGGATGCGTCGAACAAATTCATGAACAAACTTAACAAACATGCAGAACATCATCATCATTGGCGAATACAACTACCGCCACCTCACCAATATGGTCGAGCATGTCATTTATATTAAAACAAAAACCATTACAACACAAAGTTAATATACACCACCTACACCCACAACTGCGCCACTTCCACTTCTTCCCAGCACAATCCTCATCAGTCATTGAGTTTTGCATCACGCACCGTATACACCTATTGTAACGCTTCCGGCCATCCAGCAAACTACACAGGATACAAACACAGGATCCTCTCTGATTCTGTGTTTTCCGGTCGCAGCTGAGTACACAGGCGGCCATCATATAGGTATATACGAACGGGCGGAAAGCATTATAGTTGCCGCTGCCGACCGGTCGCCATGATGGGTGGCGACTGGCGATGCTGCAAAAACATCATGTTACATCTATTTATCATGTTCCAGTCCCATAATTGTTGAATTTATAATTAAAATTTCATTGAGGTCCTTCCAGCCTACCAAAGCGATAGCACATCACACAACAACCACCAACCGCATCCAACTATACCTACTGTGATAGAAAACTACATAATTATCCTGTCGCCTCGCTTCGCCTGTTGTGTGCGTAGAGGCGTGAATTCAACTGTGGTCCAGGTCCAGGATCCTGACTTTAGTGCGAGTGGCCAAGAGAAAAAAAAAATACAAGCGTTTGAGTGGTATTAAAATTGTGTTTGCATATAGAGGAGTGATTATGGTGTAAACATTGCTTAAATATGAAGCTTTTTTTTTATTCATTGCTTTATAATGGCTGCAGGTAATGTTTATGACAATTTTTGGATCACATCTATTAACATCTGATTTAAGTAGGAACATGTATCAGGAATCTATCGACTTAAGAAGGCATGTTTCATATTGGAACATTTCCAATTTAACTAAGTGTTAAGTGTGTTTCATTAAAATAATCATAGGTACCTTCCTAATATTCTAAAATAAAAATTAAATCGTACTGATACTTTCCCTCATACCTTGAACTCATATAAATTAGATAGTTATGAATACATGTATGACGTTGACGACCCAAATTACTTTAACATCAAAATTTAAACTAATTCGACCTTCAGAACCGAAGCCGCTGACGCACTTCTGTGTGAAGTTGGTGTAAGAATTTTTACCTCCTTGCTAAGACCACATCCACGACAAGAATTTGCAGTTCTTTTCAAATTTATAATCCGGATTTTACAGTTCATCAAATAGTACCTCTTTTTGGCAGTTTGGCCTTCAGGAAATACAATCAGGAAATACTGACATAACCATAGCCCTCAAAAGTGATTGCCTCACCGTGTCGTCGGATGCCTGTCGGATGTTGAGAAAGTATTCGACAGCGTATGGTTTAACAACTTCAATCTTCAATCAATCATATTTTATTATGAAATTTATTTTTTCCCGTGTTTCCTACATCCATGAATCACATCATATATAGAATAGTTTCTACGTCTCAATACAAACTAGTCAAAAACATCTCTACGTTCATATTTTTTGTTTAGAAAAGAAACCATCAATATCACGTTCTATGAATCACATTTGGTACATATGATTTTTTTGTACCGTACTTACAGCGTCCATGAATCACATTTGATTTAAGAACTTATCTTTTATATATCGGGTATATTATGTATATAGAAAATGTATTTTAAGAACACGCAGAGTTTTGTAAGAAAATTTTAATCTATCTCTAATGAATCCCTTTTTCCCTTGGTCGCGCCATAACTTGAGAACGGCTTAACCGATTTCATTCATCTTTTTTTTTTTTAAGTTTTCTAATAGGTACATACTTTGTTGGAATGTTGGCTGAGTTCTTCCAAAATGTAGAAAATGTTTTGATGCAGAAGTAATGCCTACATTTTTAATACACATCAGCAACGCAAACTTGATGCTTTGTAGAAATATTACATTGCATAAGCCTGACGTTTCGGATTGCAAAAAAAATTAAATCAAAGCGGCTTAAAAATTTTTGGATGCGAATCTAATTAATTTCGGAACTCAGCCGTTCTAACGGAAAGAAAAATCAAGAAAATTCAGAAAATTAACATTGAAATTTTTTTAAGGATTTTTGAACACTCGTTACTAAATTATTGTTTCAATACAAAAATATTTTTTTTGTTGTTTGAAATATACTTAGAGGATATAGCTTTAAAGAAACAGGCAAACGCGAAAAAATTGTTTCCGATCCTCAAAAATTATTTGGTCTTTGAAAGGTGACATTTGGGGAATTGACTTTGGGGATTGCATTCCAGCAGTTAATTAAAAATCAGTTCAGCAGTTTTGAAAATATAACAGAAATTGGTTTGTTACGGTTAGAAAATAAGGGGATTGAATTGTTGATGTTTATGTGGTCTGGCATGGAGAAGTTAAAAGAGCCACGCTTAGCAGGCGGCTTATTAGGAAACGGAGGGGACTTTCGTTTGAGGGGGAAAAGAGAAGATGTTAGTGATATTAGACTTAGATTTAGTGAGACTTCTCTTCCACTTGAACAGCGTCATGTTGTCGAGTTGAGATGATCCAGAAGGTTGATGGAATAACCAGTCGTACTTTGAAGGAAATCCGACGACAATCAGTTATAAGAATGGAAAATCTACGCCCCAAAATAGGACTTTACCCAGGATTCATTGGCATAGGACGGAGTGTTTTGAGGCAAAAGTAGTCATTATTGGCAGCAGATTCAAGCTTGCTTAATCTTTTATTCCAATTAAGTAGGCTCCATAGGTGACCGAGTTTGACAATAGTTTCTGAAGAGGCCCTTTTAGGAGGTTCCTGACTTTGTTTGGGAGGTGTAGATGTAGAAGGTACAGTAGGTGTTGGTTGGACATGCGGTACCACACGATTAGAAGGAGAAAAGCTTTCAACAACAATTTGCGTGAGTGTAGGAGGCACGGTGTTCCTTTCAGTGTTTAAGAGTTCTTCCAAAACAGATAAATTATTAAACACCGTTACGGATTCGGGTGAGGGATATCTAGGTTCATCCAAGATGTCATTGATTTGCAGCCGTAATTCTCGGGAATTCTTGTTCAACCCGCTCATGTCCCTATCTTAATTTCCATCGTCCGTCGACCATTACTGCTAACGTCATACCCGATAGATATCAGCTCTGCAGAGACTCTCGATAGCATAGATTTAGCACTTTGAACTTCAACTCAAATTCCGTCGACCAAGGGTTGGTCCGGTGAAGAAAGGGGGGATACAATTTTAGAGGATGTACTTTGGAAGTGGACCTCAAAGGCTGATTGAATTGATTTCAAGTTAGTCGAAATATTATTGTTAAGCACAACAAACGAATCATTTATAGAGTCCGACAGTTTTTGAAAGGAGTTGAGACGTTTATCAATGTCCGAAAGTTTAAAGACATTGAAAAGTATTTTGTTGACACTGTTGGTGAAGTTCTTCAACGCTATTAACCAACCATATCAAATTTCTTGGACACATTCTGGATTTTATTAAGGCAGTCAGTGTTATTGCTAGCTGTTAAGTCACTAAGGCATTTAGTGGCAAGCATACTTAGGCCAAAGACTGGCTACTGCAACATTCCTATAAAATACATGGATGTGCATACATTTTGAATTTTTTGCATTTGAAGTTATATTTGTAGTAGGTTACATATATTAAAACAGGCATTGACATATTTTGTATGTGGTGGTATGTAGGTAGTTTTTGAAAATTAGGCTCAGAAAGCTTTTAAATAATCAAAAAAATTGCACGTATTTTTGATTATCTACATTTTAAGACAATTTGAAATTGTTGAATAATTAAGTTTTTTAAAAATTCTCTGCAAATAATAAAAAAGACGCGCAAAGCTTTCTAAAATAAGTTTTAAAAATATTGAAAAATTTAGTTTTAGAAAATTCAGCTTTCAAAGCTCTGCAAGTAATTTATATAATTGGGCGATTTTTTCATTAATTGCTTAAGTTCCAAAGCAAAAACACAGGATTGAAAAAAAAATAAAATGCACGATTGGACTGGGTCGCACGAACTTGCTCTTGTAGTAAAAGTTTCTTCGAATTTTAAAGATCAAATCGTAATATAAAACACAAAATCAATAATTATATGTACAAATATGTATTTATCCATTTAATAAATTGAAAAATGGAAATTTGAATATAAAAAAAAAGAATGAAACAGTTCTTTAAATTGATAAATCAAATACTTCAAATATTTTAATCTCAGAATGAAGAACGCCATCTCAATTCTCGAAAAAATGTAAAAAATAATTTTTTTATACAGGGTGTCCCGAAACTAAACGTCAAGCGGGCACCGGTTGATAGGGCAGGCTGTGCCCGTTCTTTGAAAAGAACAGAACGCCTTACAAAAAAAATTTTGCACATTTTTGTATAAAATTGAATTCTGTACAATAAATGTTAAGGCACTTTTTATAGTTAAATTGAAAACAAAAAAGGTTAAAACTAAAAACAGACGAAAGTTTTAAGAAAATTATCATTTAAGGGATATAAAATGCCAGGTTACTATGTAACTTTCAATGGACTAATATGGATGTTTTCATATTCTTGAGCCATGAACAAATACGCTTTTTGCGAAAAGCTTTTATTACGAACTACCAGGTAATAACTAACATAATTTTCACAAGTTCCTACCATTAGTTTTTGAGCTAAAAAAAATATCAATTTCCCTTTTAGGGAATCACCCAAAAATCTTTTGCTCCAAGTTTGAAGAAAATCGCTTCAGTTGTTTAGGCTGTAGGCTGAGGTACAGGCACTCAACAGACAGACAGACATCATAATGTCATTTTCATTTCATTGTTATCTCCAGTTCGATTTTTTTACGAGTCCAAAACTTGGCCTATATAAAGTATCAATACAAAAGAATTTTGAAGAGCAACATATTTTGTTTAGTAAAATTTAAAAACAGAGTTTAGATAAACTACATTATATAAGTTATTTCGAAAGCAGATTTTTTTTTAATTATTTTTTAAACTGTTTTCAAAATTCAGCGTTTGAAAAACCTGATCAAAGCACATATTTCTTATCTCCATATTTCCACGCTTTAAAGCGTTCTTATTACATTTTGAATGTGGCCATATTTGTTCAGGCATTATTTAACGTCACTTTAAGCATTTAATATGAATAAAATTATTTGTAAGAAATTTTGACTTGTTTGAGGCATCAGTGAGGTTTGCTAGAATCGAGTTGTTGCTTTCATTTTGTATAGTGTAGACTTTTCCGCAAAAACTATTGTACTGCAAAATATTTACAAGAAAATATAAAAGGGGACCTTTAACCCCCTCCTGTCTTAAGCTCGCGGTCCTGAGCTAAGACTCGAGAATATTAGCAAGTTGTACTGAGCATAGTACACATATTGAAGGTACACTCAGAGAATTAATATTTTTTTTTTCGTTTGTGGGTAACGGATTTCATTTGCACTAATTGTAATGCATTTGCTGGAAAGTTATTACAATCCCTACAAAAGTATTCCATTCGTTATAACTGTAATACAATTGGCACAAAAATTAGTTCCATCACACCAAATATATTGTCAAAGAACCGATTCGTTTGCAGCTCAATTTGCATGAGTTGATTGCGGCAAACGAAAATGTTCCCCAAATTCAAACTCCATGTTGTTAGGCAGGAAACTAAGTTTTTTACAGTAAACGAATGGATCGATTGCAAAGTACCCTTTCACACTGTTGTTTCCTGCAAAAGGTTTTACGTTTATTATAAACTTATCAATTCGTTTGCAACAAATTAATTTTAAAATTGAGACTGTACTTTTCAACGTGCAAAAGAAAATAATTTGTAACAAACGAATGACTGATTGCAGGGTGCTATTTTATAATTTTATTTTTGAAAATGAATTGAATGTTTGCGGTAAACGTTCCATACTTTAACGGCAAATAAATCTTCGATTGAGTTCGATTGATTACAAGCGTGCCTTTGATGACGAATTTCATATTTCGTTCACGTTTTCACGATTTACACTTACTTTCTTCAGAGATATTCATAAAGGGAGGTGGAAATTCCGTGCAAAGTGTCTTCTGCCTTTACGTTGTTGTGTACCAATATAGAGTACATAAAGGAAAAAGACCACACTCTTTAAATTTAATTAGAATTCATTTAGCAAAGCGAGGCACGCTTTTGGGTACGAAGTGTACCAAGAGAACAGAAGCTTCGATGCGTTTCAAACTAACGCCTATTCATATGCCATAACCACAAAAACTGTTTGCATGAAACGCCCAATTCATTTGCAACAAACGCTCTATTCGTTCGTCGAAAACGCCAGATTTGTTTACAAATCCTAATTATTCGTTTTACACAAATACTCAATTCATTTGCAGTAAACATTCAAATGTTTGCTACAATAGTATAAACCGCTTGCCCCAAAAGAATTTAAGAATTTGCTGCAAACGAAGTCGGTAAATTCGGCAGCAAACGAATAAGTCGTTTGGGCAATTTTTTCGTTTGCAGCAAACGATTTGTTCTCTCAGTGTAATATATTGCGCATCTTCGAAAATTACAGTGACCTGCCTGTCAAAATTTACAAAAACTAAACACAAGTGCTTCCGAATCGCAGTGCCCCTCGTCCACAATTCACAAAAACAAAATACAAGACATGCGCAGAACTGAACAAAAATGAAAACTCGGAAGATATTACCTTCTATATGTGTACTGTGGTACTGAGGGCCTTCCCACTTAAAATAATAACCCAGACTAGGTGCATGTACATGATTCTTTTCATTTATTTTATGATATTGGGTCTTCATTGACTGGACTATGTATTTTTTTTTTTGTATTTAATTAATTAAGATGAAAGATTCTGGTCTCATTAAAAATACAAAAATTCGTCCATTCAATTCATTATTTTCTTAAATAAATGAAAAAGGACATGTTCTAGATCTAGAGACTAATGATTTTTTTGTATTTAGTTAAAAATTAGATGTTTGAGTCGCTTAGGGCATCAATTATAATTACCTACAAAACATGGAATTCTTCTTTTCGAACCCTTTTATGTACCTAAACCATTTGCCAAATGATGAAAAATATCCATTAATTAGCTGCGAAATGTCCGTTTTCTATTTAATAATTAGACCGTTTTGAGAACATTGAAAGCTGTCAATCAATTAATTTCCTTTTTTGGGGCCTTAAGTGCCTTATATCGTTCTGAGTCACTTTGTGAAGAAGAATTAAAATGCCTGGTTTTTTTTTTTTTTATTTCGATTCATTATTTCATCCTTCGCTTTTGGAAATATCATATGACCAGAAATCGACACAAAACTATATCAAAACTGGCCAATTAGAGTGTAAAGCTGAAGGTATATATGTATAGATATGGATTTACAGGTATATTCAATTTGAAAGCTTTTAATCTAAAATCTATGTCGATTGTCATGTTGTTCGGCACATCAAGGATATTTGCTTTGCAAAATGACTTGCACTTAATTAGTGTTTTGTGGTGGATGTGGTCACTTATGTACATTTATATATTTATAGGTATATGTTTGCGTTTGTTTTCCTCTATGAGATATATTGTGATGAGGATTAATCCTAAGGATTTGTCCATCATTTTACTGCCGTCATTCAATATTGGGAATTCTAATTCTAATTATATTTTGATTACAGATTCAAGTGCTTCGGCGTGGCATGTTGACAGATAGATACTTAATAGAAAGCAATTAAAATCACTTGGTCCTTAATTAGTCCTGGAAGAAAATTAAGCTTAACAAATATATACTTAAATACATAAGTATTAGGGGGAAAAACTTACATTTCATTTTATTTTTTTAAAATAGACCGAATTCGTGCTATTTTAAAATGCCTAATATTTTTTTCTTTTCTGTTCTCTGCTTCTCTCCATTTAATGGCTATCCAGCTTTGATAGCAAATAAGGGCTTTTCTTACTGGTTGAACAGAATGGTGACGCAGACGGAGACGGAGCCGGAGCTGGAATAGCTGTCAAAATATTGAATACACGCAAATTCAATGTTGCGAACACAACGGAACGTAGACGCATACGGAACTGCAGACGCAGACGGAAGAGTTCACCAACTTTTAACTTTTCACGTACGGCACTTTTGACGTTTAAAATTGTATGGAGAATAAAAACAACTTTTTGGGTCGGAAAAAAATATTGTGGTTATTTGTATCGCGAAAAAAATTATTTATTAAAAGGAAAATTAGTGGAAACAAAAAATGTGAATTCTGAGCTTGTACACAATAATATTCTTTTGTTTTTCTTCAAAATACTTTCAAAGCTGTACAGCTCCATTGTGGACATCTAAAAAAAATAACTTACGACACTTTTTGACAGCTCTTCCAGTTCCGTCTGCGGCTTCAGTTCCGTCATTCTATTCTGTTTAGGCAGTTATTGAGATTAAAAAAACTTCATTATCTACATGGTTCCGAAACCAACACTTTTAAGCGACGTTAACATACTTCTTCAATTCTTGTTCGTTTCAGAAAATGATTCTGTTTTTTGTTTGAGCTAACAGAATAAAATTATAAAAAAAAAATGAAAAAATTAAATTTGTTCTGTTAAAAAATATACAATGTAATAGCAATTTTAAAAATTACAAAACACTGTTTTATACTACGTTTTTATTAGGGGTGAAATGAGGTAATTTCGAAAAGTAAGTACAGAAAAAGTGTTTACATCTCAAATTTCCTAATTTCGTTTGATAGTCTAGACATGTAAAACGATTGTTTTTGTTGTTTTATACGCATTGAATTCTGTCATTTTAAATGCGTTCCACTTTGAATGGATTTCAATTGGATGTATTCATAAAGTTTTTACGTAATTTCATACCGAATTTTGTGCAAATTTGGTTGAAATTACCTTATTTGGAAATGTGAATTTCTATGGGAAATGAGATGATTTTGAATCGAATTTGGAAATTTTCAACCAAATTACCTCATTTGCTCTAATGAAAACGTAGTATTAAAAAAAATTATGCAATTTTTTTTTAATTTTTCAAAACTTTTTATTTGTTTATTATCAAAGTTTTGTAAAAAAAGAATTTTGAAAAGCAGAATATTGAAAAACAGAATTTTGAAAAGCAGAATTGAAAGCAAAATTTTGAAAAGCAGAATTTTGACTGAAAGATACATTTTAACAGCTCGCCTGCATGCATATTAGGGTGTCCGTTATTTCCAAAACTCATTTTTTGTTTAGATTAGACACCCGATACAAAAACTTTATGCCCACTACAGTAAATTTATGGAACATAAAAAAACTTGGCCGAGCTCACTAACCCGTGCCTCGCTGAAGCCCTAGATTTCCTTTTACCTAATTCTTTTTCTCCTGAACAACTGCAGGTATTTTTTTTTTCTTGTTGATTTTTATTACAAGATCATCCCTTTTAAAAACATCATTCAAAGTTTATGGAAAAAAAATCTACAAACAATATTTTCAAAATTATTTATTTTTTTTTACGGAAGAGGCTTATGGGGCATATAATTTTTATTTTGGGGGGTGTCTGATCAAAAAAATTAGTTTGGGAAATAACGGACATGACATATTTTTTAAAGACTGTTGTGATAATGACCACAAATGGGATGAAAAGCCGCTAGTAAAACGGTCATATTATTTATTTAAAAAAAATCGAAATATACCGTTTCTTCAGTTTGTTCCGCATACAGTTTTAAAACCACGCCGTCACTTCATATGTGACCAAAAAATCTTAATCGAAATAGAATCTAACGATTTTTGAGATAATCAATTTTTTTCAAAACGGTTGTTTATTTTAAGAGCTAAAAACAAATTTTGATTTCCTCTCTAGGGAATCGCCTAAAACTCTTAACTTCCAAATTTGAAGAAAATTGCTACTAGTGTAACTTAATGCCTTTTTTCAATTTCTCAAAAACTAAGAAAGAGTTTAAGATGTGGTTTGAATTTTCATCCCACCAAATATTCTGCATGAATTAGGGGACACCCTATGTAAAATAAATTTATTGCCTACAAATAGGTATAATAATGTATGTATTCTTCTTGCATATCAGGGATAAAGTACCCATCAATTTCTCCCATTAAACTTTCTTTTAACGACGATATAATTTATAATAGGTAAATTTCTTCTCATATTATGTATGATAATTGCTTATTTTTTTATCTCCTACAAGTAAAGAAATAAAAGTAATCCTCTTTAAAAAATGTGTAACCTAACCGAGGACATACTTATATGTAGGTACTTACATAAATGTAGAACGAGTTTCTTTTGTAATAAAAAAAATGCAAGTTTTCATATAAAAATGCCCGCAGATTTCCTTATGTATCCGGTTGAATGAGTGGAATTTATGTTTTAATCAATGCAAACTTTCAAAGAGGAATTCCTGCCAACATGGCTTGCAGATAAATTATATAAAAAATCGGAAGACTTATATGACTTATAATTAGCCTCAATTAAAATAAAAGAGTAATGAAGATAGTCAATTGCCACAACAGTATGTTTTCCTTTAAACATGTTTCTATCCTTGGAATTTTCCTTATACGAAGGACGAAGACTCAGTTTTCTGCAGAAATTTTTCCGGATGGGTAATCTAGGCTCTTTTGTATTTTGAAATAAGAATACTTGCTTTGTTTTAATATCTAAAACAAACATTGAACCGGGCGCGCTGGAAAAAAAAATTGCTATAGCATATCAAAAGATATGTGCTGTGCAGGTTGTTTTGCGTTTTTAGAATGGAATAGAATAATAATAAAAATGGAATAAAACAAATTTTAATTACGATGGTATTGGCTTTATTAAAAAGATAATTTTCTAGCTCCAAGGAAAGAAATCTTTCAAAAGCCATATTTAGCACTTTCAGGACCCATGTTGCAAACATGGCATACAGATAACCATTTTTCATATTCTTTATTTTAGCATCTTTATTGAAGCATCTATATAATGAATTCTATAAGTTTGGGTTTGCATTTCGATATAAGATTGCCTTTTACTTCTATTATTTACTATACACAACAAAACTTCACAAAAATTTCAGAAATCTATGCAAATATTTGTGTAAAACTTCAAAAATGTTTTCTATTTTTGAGGAAAAACTTCTTCAAAAATAAAAACAACACACCCACGCTTTAGGCAGACTTCTATAACGACACGACTAAGATCAACGCCAAAAAAAAAAACTTTGTCATGTGTGTTGTCGTCAGATTTGCATTGTTCTATATAACCCAACACCCAGATTCATATAGCACTGAAGTTTAGCGGTATGGCATGATAGCAACACCAACGACGACACATTTTGCCCATGCTATTGTTCACAGTACAGTCTACGAGCTCCAGAATTCCTTTCTTCCATGAAACAAATAAGGTGCCTAATTGTGTGGTATACATTGTTCCCGAGTTATTTCTTCCAGTTCCCAGACCCCAGCTTCCATGTTGTTGAGATTTTAAACATTTGAAATTATCATCAAACTTCTGTTCACACACACATTCGTATAAGAGTGCTGCCTCTGGATTAGACATAAGCGCAAGCATAGTCGCGTCCTCGTTCGTTGGAAATGTATTTTTTTTGGAATAAGTCCTGTCTTGTCAAGACAGTAGCCAGATCAAGGGGATTAGAGGTGTTTAAACCCTTCAATTTTGTTAAAGGTGCGATAAGTTCAGCGAATAATGAGAGATGTAGTAGCCTGTGGCGTAATAGTTAGTACGTTAAACTGTCATGCCAGAGGTTTGGGTTCTTGACGACCCTTTATGCCACCAAATTTATTAAATTTATTTTTGCTAATGAGAAAATATTGAAGAATATTAAATCCAAAACCTTTCGATATAAAAAGGATAGGCCTATATTTACAAACGTTAGTTGATTTAGCTAACATTGAAAGCAGTTTATGAAAAAAAGAAACATTTCTGTTTAAGTGGGGTACACATTATCGATCACGTATGACAGTCGGCTGACTGTCAGTCAATATCAAAAAGTTTTGTGAGCATGAGCTTGCCTGACAAACCATCAAACAGAATGTACACACTATCAGTTGTGAGCAAAACTGTCATACGTGATCGATAATGTGTACCCCGGTTAAAAATTACAAATTTATAGATACTTAATTAAATGGTTACAATATCTGGCAAAAAAAAATTTGTTTTGGATTTATAACCTGTTTTGGTGAGCCAAGAATGTTTTTGTCTGTGAACTTATGGCCATATGCGTCGAGCAATCAGACATTGTGAAACATGGCTTACCTACATTAAGTATATAAAAAACCATTGATATTCCTCATAACCCCTTGAAATATATGTCTGGGTACGTGCTTGTGTATTGTAGGTACATATTATATCCTGACACAAACACCCTCCAACAAAAAGCTATACGAAAAAATCTATTTAACGAAATATTTCATTTCGGTTTTCTGCTGTTTTTGAATTTTAAAAAGGAAAACGGAACTCCAATTGAATTTCTCGCCCCCTACTTTATACCATACCATATACCTTCACTTATTACATATAATTAAGTCCTGATGCTGACGTTCAAGCTACTCGAATGGAGGAGGGTATATTTTTCAGAACAGGACCTTTGTGCAAAATTTAAATAAAATACTAAAAATGTGTATTATCTGTGAATGCAAAAGGGAAAAACTTTTGCTCGATGCAAAGTTAACCAAACAAAACACAGCTCCAAATAATTTAGTTTAATTTTTTTTTTGTCGGGCGGTGGATGGTGGGGGGGGGGGGTAGAGTTGAGACTTGGGAGGGTTACGTCTCCTACATGTGTGTGCATTTCGTTTGTTTTGTCTTTACATTTGTCCCCCAGCCACTTTAAATTATTTTACTTCCATTAGCATGGTTGGATAAGGACATTGTATTAGGTATGAATTTTTATATATAGATACATGCATGCATACAAATATAAATGTAGGTAGGTGTTTTATATTTTCGAAGGATGTTCTATTGTTTTGCTCAAACAAAGAATAGTGAGAATACAAAACTGTATTGTTTATGATGTTATAGAGAAACTCAGAGGACGCATTGCGACTAAATGCATGTGAGATAATTTTAATTATAATGATATATATAGATATAACTTCTTTTCTTTTTCTACATAGACTTAAAAAAATATATTTGATTTTTACCGTATTTTCAAAAACACCCAAAAAATAATGAAAAATCGCCCAAAAATGAAAACAGAAAAAAAATGTATTTTGATGTATAATAAATGAAAAAATCTATAAAAAATATCGCCTTAACTAAAGAAATAAAAAAGAATATCTAGTATTTTTGTAAACTGATTTATTTATCAAAAATAATTTAATTGTTTACCTAAATACTTGGAGTGTACAAGGTGATGTAATCGCTGTAAGCGGAATTCGTTCTGCTAAACGAACCGTAGAGAAGTAATAATTACACTGGTCGACAAGGTTTTTGTTACAGAAACCAAACTATACTTTTCCAAAGGTTTTTGGTGTGCTGAATTCGAATCTGAAGTCAGAAATATTCTATCACGTCACGTTTTTGAGATATTCTTGTTGGGTGAGTGATTTTAAAAGATTTCGATTTGTTGACATAATTCACAATGTCTATTGAGATACGATAGGTTTAAAGAGACATAATTCTAAAACCTAATTTTTTTTTAGAACAGTCATGGTGTCGCGATTTTTAATGATAATGATTTTACTAATTTTATAAAACAAAGTTTTGACCGCAGCGGGCGGCGCACAGTGTGTGGGATTCTGGCAATCTAGCGGAATTTTATTATAAAAATCATTCGCATGAACCAAAGCAAAAATTGGTTTAATATATAGCTAATACCTCCCTGTAAGCAAGTATACCAACATTTTTAGGTGGAGAGCATGTTTTACTGAGAGAATTGATTTTAAAGTGAGAGTTTGTGATTTATTCGAGTCAAGTTTGCGGTGCGAAGGTGTTCGGGGATTTTCACTTTTAAACGTCTTTTGTGAGTCTTAATTGAAGTTTTTATTTTTTATTTATTTAATAAAATATAAGAGAATAAGAAAGGGAGTAAAATTATATTTAAAAGGGTGTTCAATTTTTTGTTGTTGTGTTTTTAAGTGAAAAAAATGTGTTTTTTTTGTTAATTTTTACATTTAATGGAGAAAATTTTAATGTATTCAGGGTTATTCAGGAGGGAAACTATATACGTCTTAAAGGCGACGAAAGACATTTCACCTTTCATATTGCGTTTTAAGTTGCTGCGCATATCTGCGCACTTGAAAAATTTGCTAATTTTTCTAAACGCTTACTTTCCAAAAAATCATGTTCTGTTTTTCTTTTTCTAATATTATTTGTTCTTATATTTTTTTTAACTTTGAGAAATGTGTTCTCTCTTTGCAAACACAATATTAGAGAGAGAGATATTTTGCATACTACAACTTACAGGGTGTTTTATGTTTCAATTAATATATATTTAATACAAAAATTTAACATTTTACTTTAAAAAAATATGTATTAATAAAATAATACACAATATCAAATAGAGGTATTTTGTATACATATATTGTATATGTATTACAACTTACAGGGTGTTTCAGTCAATTATTTATTTAATACAAAAATTTAACATGATACTTAAAAAAAATATTTTTTTATAAAACAATACTTATAATATAATAAATATTATAAAATAAAAGCAATACAAATTTACAGGGTGCTATTTACGAGAAAAACATCCAGTTTGGAAACAATGAGAGATCTTTTTAACAGGCTTTTGATATCTTCAGACCCTTTCTAAACAAGTCTAAGGTGCATTCCGAAAAGAAAAAAAAAGTCCAATTGAACAAGAAATTTTGGAACTTCTTGATGTTCCATATTAAATTAAAAAATCTGTTCATGTACTTTTTTTTGTTATTAAATGTATTATTATTATTATTATTATTATAAATTCTTTATTTAATAAATCTCGAGATATTAACAATAAATTTTTGAAAAGAACATTAGCATGGCAAAAAAACTTGCCGTCTGCCTGAAATTGACATTTTCGAGAGTAACAAAGAATGTATTATTTTTAAAGTTGAATTAAAATGTATTAAATGTTGATGTCGATTTATTTATTACATTTATATTTATGGCAATAAAAAATAAGACTGACAAATAAAACTTATTGTTGCAGATAAGTTCAGATATGTTAATATATATAAAATACTTGTTTTATTTAACTTACTTGTTTTATGTGTTTACTTTTTTTTTGAATTTAGGAGAAAAAAGTGTATAAAAAGTTTAACATGCGACATGCTATTAATATTTTTCTTGTTGGTAAGGTTAAAACCCTCCCGCCCCTTTTGCCACACATTTTGACCTATTCCAATTGTAATTTATTTTTTTAACATTACATCTAGGCATATTTGTTGCAAAAAGTTATCAAAAAACCAACCCATGTTTTGTTTTATGCGTGGTAGTGATTTTCAGAAAATTAATATTTTTTCATATGAGAGATCGGTCACTTCAAAGCTCGTTTTAAAAAAAACTTTGAAGAGATATGACAAAAATTTAAATTGTATTTGATTCTACGAGCCATTTATATTATATAAGCAGAAAAAAATATAAGAAAAAGTTTAATGCACGAGCGCTATTAATTTAATTCCGCTAGATTTCTAAATTCCCACACTGTGCGGCGGCGCGGGGCGGGCGTGTGCGGGTGGCGCACTTGAATAATTATTACTTCTCTACGGCTCGCTTGAAAGCAGAACGAATTCCGCTTACAGCGTTCACATCAAAATTATGTGTGGAGAATTTTTTATTTTGGTCGATTTTTCATTATAAAAAAAATCAACCAAAAACAAAAATGAAAAATCGCCCAAAAATAAATGAAGAATCGCCCAAATTGGTTTTTGGGTGATTTTTCATTTTTACATTTTGGCGATCTTGCGTTTTGTTATTATTAAAAAAAAAAAAAAAGAAATTGAGCGATTATTCATTTTAATTTTTGGGGGATCTTGCATTCATTTTTTGGGTCTTCTTTCATTATGCAGGTTCACCCAATAATTTTGGGCGATTAATGATTTTTAGGTTTAGGGCGTTTTGTTTTTGGGCGATTTTTCGCATAGCCTATACACACGTTGGACCGCATCATAGTGCTATGTGAAATTTATTCTGCGATATCTTAAGCCCCAGGAATGGATGGATGGATGATACCACGCGAATCCTATAAAAACGCAACCCCGTATTGAAATTCATAAGTTATTTGCTGAAATATTTGAAACTGCAACTGTTCCAGATTCATTTCAAAAATCGATTTTCATCCACTGTTTAAGAAAGAAGATCCAAACGTGGTATCTAATTATAAAGGACTGTCGTTTCATGACATATGCTCTATAAACTATTTACCACTGTTCGTCCCAATAGACTAACGGCATGGTTAAAGAAAAATAACATAATAAATGAATTTCGAGCTGCTTATAGATATAACTATTCTACTTTTGACCAAGTTTATAACCTTATCTTTCTTATAAAAATTCAACACAATCAAAAAAAGAAGCTCGATGTGTTTTTTATCGATCTTAAAGCTGCTTTTGGTAACGTTAATAGAAAGGCATTATTTTATAAATGTTCTACATTGAGAATATCTATGTTTATTGCTTAATAATTTTCCCATAGGTAATCTCTAATAATTGTGACTGTTTCAACTTTGTCATATTTTTTTTTTCCAAAAATAGAAAATTAATAAAACACATACGTCTCTTACTATGGCGTTGATTCACTCATATCATACTCATTTAGCGATAAAACATGAAAAAACATAGAAACCATGCAAGAAAATTAAAAATTGAGATCATAATTAAATATAGACTAACCTAATGGCAAATTACTAAGCAATAAACTTTATATGAACTATGAAAATAGAAAGCATGGCACAACAAAATTGAAAAGGTCACAGCTAATTAAGGATTAATAAACCGCAAATTATTTAGCAACAAATCGTTCAATATAAGAAGCTTTTACAGCTAGCTTTTACCCCTTTCTCAGGCACTTCGCTTAGTTGATGAACATAGAAAACATAGAAAGACAAATTCGAAATTATCACAACTAATTAACATTTTAAAAATGACAAATTATCCACCTAACCATTTTTCGAATAATTTTAAATACTAATGTATATCTTATGGCAAAATTTGTGATAAATTTAAATTTTTTTTCATCAAATATTTATTTTTAAATTATATAATATTCAGTGTTAATGTTTGTTTGTTTGTATTTTCCCATTTAACTTCCGTTGACGTGGTGCTAGTTTAATATTAGTGATAGTAAAAGCTAGACATTTACATTTTTACTTGCGATATATGCACTATAGGGCAAGTTATGGATTCGTACAAAAATAACAATCAAATTTTAAATTACGATAATAGAGAACACGAAAAAAGTGGTTCCCGTAATTGCGTTTGTCTGTATGCCTGTAGTATACCTATGCCTGTATGTCTGTCTGTACCTTGGCCTACAGCCTAAGCCACTGAAGCGATTTTCTTTAAACTTGCAGCATAAGACTTTTGAGTGATTCCCTAGAGGGGAAATCAAGATATATTTTTTAGCTCAAAAAATAACGGTACTTGCCATACAACCATTTTGAGAAAGGTTATTTGTCTCTCTTATTTGCGTATTTGGTAAAAAAAGAAATAACCAAAAACCGTTATTAACGGTACATGCCATAAAACCAGTTCTTTATTTTCAACTTTCTCGTTAGAGGCTTAACCGATTTTGATCAAAATTTTTAATCTGAAGCTCCGTTCGAATGTTAATCATACTGCTTATACAAATATTTTCAAAAAAAAAATATTTTTTGGAATAAAACAAAAAGGTTTTTTTTGAAAACTTATTTTTTTAAAAACGGATTGATAAATTTTTTTGAAAGTATGATTTTAGGTGTATATTAATAAATTTTTAAAAATGGCTTACAAAATTTTGTTTTTAAAAAATTTTAAGAAATCTTATACATAATACAAAATTATTTTTTATGAAAACTGCTCCAACAAATATGTGTAACAAATTAACAGGTCACTTTTTTGATTGCAGATACAAAAATAGGTATATGGTAATTAGCTGCTACTTAGTTGTTAATTAGCTATACGCAAAAAAAAATAATCGCTGTTTTGGTTTGCGAGAAAATGGGTGTCCTGCTAAGTTGATGTCAACTGATGTCAAGACACCCATTTTTTACAAACCAATAGAGCAATTCATTTTTTTTGCAACTAAATGTTTATCAAGACTTGTTTTATATTACTAGCCAGGATAGCATATATTCAAGTTAAGAACATTAGCCACGACATGTTATTTTTATTGGTACTCAAAAACAACACACCTTCTAATTCCAATCATACAAATTGATGTGTATCAACTTAGCAGGTCACTTTTTCCGTTGCAGATTAAAAAGTATATAGTAATTAGTTGCTACTTCATTGCTAATTAGTTATGCAAAAAAAAATTGATTGCTCTGTTTGTTTGTGAAAAAATGGGTGTCCTGCTAAGTTGACGTCAACTTAGAAAGTCAACTTTCTCAAAACTATAGATAAACGGTCCGAAAGTGGATATGAATTGAGAACTACTTAATTTCTAATTAGTTACGTAAACACAATTTGAATCACTTTTTTCATTTTCGCATAAAAATAGGGATGACGTCATAATATAAGGACACCCATTTTCTCGCAAGCCAACAGAGCAATTAATTTGTTTTTTGCGTAACTAATTAGAAATTAAGTACTTAGTTCTTATATCCACTCCCGTTACTATATACTTTTTAATCTGCAACGGAAGAAGTGACCTGCTAAGTTGATGCACGTTACAAATTGATCAGTATATTTTTGCAAAAAAAAAAAAAAAAAAAAAACCTAACCTCTGCCGAATGGCCTAGTTTTGAACCTTTTGAACTCTTTTTCTTCTGGTGTGATAATTAATTTAAAATTCTTGTAGACTTTATTTGAATTTAAAGAAGAAGGTAAAGAAGGTATGCCTAACAAACATTTTAACCAACGTCTTATTTTTATAGAATTTTAATCATCTCTTAAAATAAATCCTGTATAAGCTTTTTAAGTATTTATATATGTATCTATAGATAAAACCGGAAAAAAACAGTTAGTTCCCTCAAACATACAAGTCAACATTCTTATGTAAATATACAATACATCACACCCTTTATTCTTATAATTTTTTAAAAATTCTCTTAGGTATGCAGGTATGTATGTATATCTATTTCCAAGTATATGATTTCAATCTCTCACCTCCCTAAATATATCTACAATAAAAAAGTGTGCATATTAAACTGCTCACGCATCTAATTTCGTTTTAAACCGACCACCAATGAATAAATCGGATATGTCCAATGTCCAAATCAGCAATTGCTGCATCGTCCTACACTCAAATAATAACGCAATTTGCATCATGATATAAATACCATATAATGTAACCGCACAACTTGCTCATCATGCACCCATCATTAATCGTCCAGGTGCGGCAATTAAAATGCATTTATCGGGAATTAACGTGACAGCCATATCAATGGTTGCGCCTTACGCGACATCCATAAATCAATAATTATCAACGACAAAAAAAAAGAACTCCGAAGTCTCGAATATATAAATAGCTTACTCCAATTTCAACACCCGACGACGACGCGATTATTATAAACCAATCGCGATGCCAATCAATCAGTGCGGCTATCAATTTCAACTATTCTTGCCACTTCCTGTGGCGGGCGGTTGCTGAATAAGACACCGCGCCACTACCGTGCTAGGCTTACGAATTAATCAATGAACCATGCGCTCTGCGACCAAAGTCCAGTCCTTGAATTACCACGATCCTTTTGCTGCTGCACTGCATGATGGCTTTCCCCATTGATAAACTTTTAAGCCGCACCATAACAAGTGCTGAGCACTCATATAGTGATGGTTCACGGGCAGCAGCAGGAGGCAGAGCTTGGGCCACTCATATTCCACGACAACCAACGTCTACACAATATTCTCCGCTGGAGGTCTGTCGGTCGGTGCAACAACAAACAAAAACGACGAAATCGCGACTAGAATTATTATCATATCATTTCTTGCTAAACACCTCGTTAGATGATTGCATTCGTCTTGCTATTCGACTGCGACAGCAATAGCAACCGCGACCGCGACGCCCTGGTCCACAATCTAAATGCAAGCAAACAAGGAAGAAATATTGGATACGATTTCCGAACGTTTAAGCGAACGAATTGTGACATTGTGGGTGGTCGCTGGTTTATTAAAACATTTGTCGGCGCATTATCCAAGTCTATTCGAGTGTGTGTACTTGGCAAAATGAATTGCATTTGAAGAAAATATGAAAAGGCATCAACTCAACTCCGTGGACGACCTGGTCCAGCACTATAGCTGCCATTTACTCAGGCCCCAGTGCACACGAAATCACAATAAAGTATCATATTCTATACTTACTATCGTGGAAATCTCAGGGCGGTATAATACGCGTGCAGTGTTCGGCGACTATATCCGCTAAACAAATCGCAATGGTCATTAGTTGTTGCCATGAGAGAACAGATCCAGCATCAGGCACTTGGAAACTTGCAACGACCCTGGTGCACAATTCAATCTACGTCTATCGCAGTCGTCGTCGTAATGGGTGGCATTAAGCGGTGTACCATGGTGTACTCGTGTAACGATTCCGGTGGTAGCCGTAGTCGCTGTATACTGACTGCTGAGTGCTGGGAGCTGGACCAGGGATCACAATTCACAATAGCCTGTGTGTCTTTACAACAGTATTTTTGAGCATCGTACAACATAAAAAAACACACAACCAAATCCATTTCGATCGAGAAAAAACAAATTTCCGAACAATGAAGTCGTGCGAGCACGTACGAGATTATGTAAAATCGCATTATCGGTCCTGACATTCGGCAAGGGAATGAAAGGGTATATGAAAGAGAGGAGAGGGGTGAGTAGGGATATCTCATTCTGGTGGTTCTTCCTTAAGAGCGGAAGCAGCGCTATCTGACATTGTGCGATATACAATTGAGTATCATCGTCCATATTTATAACAATAAAGCAATAAAGGCTGCGAGTGCAAGCTTTGAATCTACCTACCTACCAGCTCTGTAACGGATCGAGTAGCGAGGTCTAGGATGGTCTTATTGACGTGGGTGGTATATTGGCGCATTCAATGGATATGATTATTAGCTACTGTGTGCTGACTACACGATCTTCGAGTTGTTGTACCTTTTGCAAGATGATGTGGTATTGTTAGATGAATTTTGATCCTCTAAGGATTCTAGTTACATGTGTTGGTTTATGTTAAAGGTTTTCGTTGAGATTTTCCTTTAGGTATGGATCAGATTTAGAAAGCTACGGTGGCAAAGGTTAAAAGTTGTCCCTGTCTGCTCTATTATTTATTATTGAGGCTTTGTACTAATTTAATGGCAATGGAATTTAGAATGATGCGCTGCATTAGGATTATAGTGAAATAAGAAAAAATCGATTACTGAGAATAATGAAGTCACAAAACTCAAATAAAAATACATTTACAATTTTTGACGAGGAATAAAAAAGAAATCGACACATTTTATATTACGACTTTTTTTTTATAGAAATTTAGTTTATAATCTAAAAATCGTTCTTAATCACGGACGAAAATTTTCAATTCAAATTCTAAAGTGACACAGATGTTTCATTATCATTTCTATGAAAAACAAATACAGCTTCCCTGTGACTGAACCATATGCGATTTCGAATATCTTTATAACTCAAAACTGACGTTGTTGAGTTGTGTCGTTATTATTCTCAACATGAAAAATATTACAATACCTTCTTTTAAAAGTAAAGAAGAACCACCATAGATGAAAAAAAAACGTTTAAACTTCAGTGTTTTTAATTTTGACGTTTTTTGATAGTAAATAAATAAAATTTTATAAATAATTTAACATGTTTATATTGGACTATTGATTTTGAACGGAAAAACTGTAATTAATTAATTTATGATGAATTAAATTAAATTACATATTAAATTACTGTTTTAAGCATGTAAATTAAACTAATTAAGGGCCGATCGGCATTTTGATTTAAGGGCAGCGAATTTCGAAAACTGAAAACTTCCTCTGTTACCTATTCTTTTGGAACTTTAAAGATCTAGCAATGTGTGTAAAAGATTTGAAAATCTCCAAAAAAAAAAAAAAAA
Source organism: Epistrophella euchroma (assembly GCA_947049315.1). Classification (NCBI taxonomy): domain Eukaryota; kingdom Metazoa; phylum Arthropoda; class Insecta; order Diptera; family Syrphidae; genus Epistrophella; species Epistrophella euchroma. The sequence continues at coordinate 46,884,934 of OX346247.1, forward strand.
TTGCTGGCGCAATAGTTCGTGAAGAACTAAAAGGCCTCCAAGAGTGACTTACAACTCTCAATCATTCCTCTGTGCCTGTCTGCAGGAATGGAGTGGACCTATACCTTATTTCCAAATGCGAACGGCTAAGGTGACAGGAGATACTCTTGGAGGATTTGTCACTTCCTCGGAGGATGCAGTAGACTCTGAAAAAAATGTTTTTTGTTTTTAGGTGGCAGAAGCTCAGGGCTACCAGAGATCATGATTTATCATGGTTTTTATGTTTTTTAGACTCAAAAAATTATTTTATGTTTTTCTTAATTTAAAAAAAAAAAATTGTATAACTGCTATGTAAAAAACATGTCTAATTTACGCTACAATCTAAACAACACGAACACGGCTATTCTATTTTAAAATATAAACATAGCTAAAATGGTACTTTGACTCAAATGCAGGACTAAATTTGTATGTCTGTAATTTAATTTCTGGTGTGCAGATGTGAATTCACCATACAAAAATTCATGAAGAAAGGAACACATACTATTATATACAATTCATCATTTTAGCAACTACCCAGTGCTGGGGGATCTTGGGAAAAATCACTTTCTCTGTGAATTTTGACCTGTAAAGGGGCAAAGGGGAAAACCGACCTATTATGTGGGAATTCTTTGATTTTTCAAAAGTGGTATTTTCTGAAAAGTTGACATAAAATGGAAAAGTTAGTAAAAATCATTGGACTTTTTGAAGGCGAATTTTATAAACAACTAATTTACAAAATAATTAAAAGAATTTTGTAAATCAAAAATAGTTTTTGAAAAAATTAATTTCGAATTATAAATTTTCGATTTTATTATTCTATTTCCATGACCTTTTGAGATTTAAATCCTATAATCCTAAGTGGGCTTTAGGTCTTTTTTAATTTTTTTCTTTTTTGAAATAGACGACGTTTCGTACGTGATTACGTACTTCTTCAGGTCTCTAAATAAATTTGAATTAATATTTATTTTTATCGAAAATATAACATTACTTACATATTCAATTGGTCTATCAAATTTTGTAACTAAAATTCGATATATATTGGTGTTTTAATATAATTTTTAGTATTATTGTTTACTTTTTTGAAGTCTTTAGAAAGACGTTCAAATTATCAAAATTTAAACAATAATAAAATTTCCTCTCAAATATTATATTTAAAAATAATTTCAAAATAAAATATACTTTCAAAATACTTTCAACCAAAACAAGTTAAACATAATATTATTTTATTGTCTATTAATAAATTGACCATACATAGTGCTAAGTCCTTCACAGTCCGAATGATAATAGAAATGCTACATATTTTAAATACTGAAAATACAGTTAATAGACGTTCGGACTGTGAAGGACTTAGCACTATGTATGGTCAATTTACTATTTTCCAACTGTGGATCATCTTTTTAGAACTCAAATCATGTTTTTAAATTATGTTTTATTTTTTTTTAATTTCTGAGTGGCAGCGCTGCGAGAGGCTGGGAATCGAATCCAGACCTCTGGCATGACAGTCCAACGCTCATGCCACGAGCTACTGCAAACGTGAGAAACGGGAGTAATAAATTGATATAGGGTTGCGGTCAATGAAGAAATTTAATTAAGGTTTTACTTTGTACAGCGTCTATCGACAAAATACAATTTAAATCTCGCAATCTCATGAAAAAAAAGAACGCATGCAGTTAAGGATTTTTTTAGCTTTCACTGGCTTTAAGATTAAATCAATTAAAAATTGCTTGTACTATAGAAAATAAAATTTAAAGAATTTTGTCTTAATAATAAAATAAATAAAAAAATATAATATAATTGCGTTCTAATGTATATCTATAGTCTAAGAAAACAGTTAAATAATGCAAAAAAGCAATAGATGAGCAAGGAATATTCAATGTATTCTCTATTAAAATGAAGCAACATGAAAATGGTTCTGAAACAAATAAAAAAAGGAAATATATTTACACTGTTCAAATTGCATCAGTTAATGTTAGCTTTCACAGTATTGTATTCAATTTTATTTCCATGTTTTTAAATTGTGTTAAAAATAAGTTAAAAATAAGCTTTAACGGACATTTTGAATTATGTTTATTTATAAAAACAGTATCAGTAAAAGTATTCTATTTAGCAATGATGATAATAATAAACGCATTGGACGCGGTTTACTCGTTTTTTAAAACATTAATCTTTTTATATAAAATAAATTTTGTTAACATTTTTAAGAAAACAATTGGTACTCCACTTTTTGGTACCTATTTAGTAATGTGAAATTTAAAATTCAATGTCGAAAAAAAATCATCTCTAACTATTTTTGAACTATTGAATTTACAAAATAAAAATATTGTTTTTTTAAATCCACAAAAAAAATTTGGTATGCAATATAATATAAATTCAACTCATTAGAAGCATTTGTATAAAATTTTTAATTTAAATTGTTTAAACAGGTAATGAGATATTGTCAAAAATTTCAATGAAAATCATAGGAGTCATTTAGAGAAAATTTAGATGTAACGGTTTTTAAACATTGGCAAAATCATTATTACTAGAATGTCAGTTTATTAGACTTGACCATTCTTTATTCCGCCAATTTCATTGAATTTTCAACAACAACAGCAACTTAAAGGTGCTACCACCAATTGCTTACGAATTAATTTTAGGTATTTTAATTCGTTTTATTTTTGTTTGGCTGGATGGAGGCGGAACAAGACAGCATACTTAAAGGCGCTTATAAAAATGCTGATGCTCCAAATGCATTTGATAAACAAAACAGCACATCTCGACCTGTGACGTCGGTGGTCAGCAGTAGCAGAGTACGTAGTGTACACAGTTTCGAAGACTGAGCAAATCTGATGCGCGGGTTCAAATACCGCATGATGTGTAGAAAGTTTTTCAAATAAAATTGGATTAAAGCTCAGCACCACTATAAAGGAGACTGATGGTAGGGCTTGGCTTAGAATAAAGAAAAACAAACAATATCTACTTTTTGAACTTTTTACAGAATTCTCCATACAAAAATTATAAAAACCAACTGATTTGCTTTCACGAAAACGGAAATAAAAAAATTGTTCTATAGGAGGTACTATTTAAAATCTTTTTTTCGGAAATTTTGTTTTCGCCATCAGAAGGTTGTTAAAATTAATTGAATCTGAGGAGTTTTAAGAAAAATAAGATTTAAAAAAAATTAGTTAAAATATAATGCAAGACTGGGTTGCAGGAACTTGCGCTCTTAGGTTTAAATTGCTTAGATTTTTCAAGCCTTTGGTTAAGCCGTTAACGAGAAAGTCAAAAATAAAAAAAAAATCCCTCTATGGCAGGTACCGTTATTGCTATATTTTTTTCCACCATAATGCACGCCATCATACCTGCAATACTAGGTAGGTAAGTACAGTGCCCCGGGTGGCACTTTTAGGGGATGGCTAAATTTCATAATAATAATAATATACATACTTAATAATAGACGTTTTTTACCAAAATTTTAAACCACAACAAAGGAATAGTGTCGACAATTTAGTCAGTATATTTAGTTAATATAATAGTTAAGATAAAGTTTTGGAATGCGTGCAATAGTTTCACACTCCAAATATTTTTTTTTTTTGGGAAGGTAGGCAGGACTCGAATAAATAGTTTAGGATACGTTCACCTTTTTAATAGGAAATTTAACTATCTTTCATTTTCTCATAGAACATTTTTTTTATAGGACTTACTTTCAGATTTAAGGCGCCTTAAAGTAAGCTGTAGGATCTTAGCACCTCATATATGGGATTTTCGCAAAAAGAGTATGCAGTCTAAAAGGTCAGTAATTGGTCATTTGAAAACTGTGGCTAAAAATGGATTTATTTAAAAATAATATAAATTAAGAGATTTCTGGCTTTACAAAAAGATATATCAAGATATTGTAAGCGTAACCGTTGGTTTTAATAATTTTTTTTTTCAGCTTTAAGTCAATTTTTTTTAAATTGTCCCTCCCTGCTAAACGGGGGGAAATAGACCCCTCCCCTCCCTCCCATACGATCTTTTTCTTATTTCAACCCAACCTACACGCTTTAGCTTTTTGTCAGGTCGGGTGAATCACCCTGTCAGGTGAATTACCCTGTATAAGTAGGCCAATTATGTAGTCAATGTTTAAAGTTCGTCGGCTACCGGTTAGCAGTGTTGCCAGAAACACCGATATATCGTATTTCTCCCGATTTTCAGAGGTATTTCCGATACACCGATTTTTTAAAATATATTTTCCACTTTTGAATTTACATTATTTATAAATTTATTAAAAAGAAGCATCTATATCTTAACCTTTCTGTACCTAACTTAAAACATCCCATTTGTCATTTAATCGCAATTATCATGAAATCGGTTCTCTTCTTTCAAACGCAGCGTATTAATCTGTACATTTTTCCCATGGTTGTCACTGTCGCCGTCGTCTTTTTTTTATGTGTTGGTAGTTTAGCTCTACTTTATCTCCCTTATTATTAATTGATGTTTTATTCATTTAGGGCTACTTGCACAAAAGTTTTCTAACAGCACTTACCACTGATTTAATAAATAATTGAGAGTTTTTTCACTGATTATGTAGAATCAAGTCACGTTGTGTTTTGTGTTTTGTTGATTGTGAAAAAATATTCTTATCCACTTGTTAAGTATTTTTCATTTTTGTAATAAAAAATCGAGAAGCATTTATTTATATAAACATGAATTTGTATCTTCTGTTTGTTTCGTGCGAGTGGGCCTTAGAAGACAAACTAAACTTCTAACCAAATGTCAACTGTGTTTAAACACGATTATTGCTTTCAAAAATGAAAAAGAATTTAAATGAAACTAAAAAAACATAAACGTATGTATATTTAATCTTAAGGTGCATGGTCTGTGTCTGAACGATTTCAATTTAAACAAAAGAAAATAAATTAAAAAAAAAGTAAAATGAAACAATGAATACTGATACTTATATATCTTTAAAAAAAATAGCGATTTGCTTAAAATTTGTTTAAACTAATTCCCCGATTAACCCCGATTTTCGATGTGCCAATCTCCCGATTTCCAAAGATATTTTATGGCAACACTGCTGGTTAGGAAAAAGCAACGCTTCTCACAGAAATAACCGAGTTATCATTCCGAGCGAAAAAAGTTTGCACATTTATACTGCTGGCAAGTTTTTATAATTTCTCCCATTTTTTTAAGATGTCAAAAACTGACAAATGCAATTGACGTTTAATCTACACATAGTTAACACTATAGCATCGCGTCGGGGAAATATTGTTATGCCAATAATCTTTTTCATTCTTTTTTGACTTCGGGTAAATAAATGATGATGACTGCCCTTGCCAAAAAGTTGTTCAGAATAACTGTATACTACCTGTAGTTTTTTTAAATTGAAATACCTAAATAAGAGGGCGGCAAAATTTTCTTCCGCCCGGGCGGCTGATACCCACGCTACGCCACTGACCTACACGTAAATTGTTTTCAGGAACTCTTTTTAAATTAAAAACTTTTCTTTTATATTTCTTGTACCTATCCGTATTCCTTTTTATTTACTTGCGAAATAGGTACTATAGGGCAAGTTATGGAAACTTGACATTACGATGATAGAGAACACGAAAAAATTGGGTCCCGCAATTCCGTCTGTCTGCTTGTGTGAATGTCTGTATGTCTGCCTGTACCTCGGCCTAGAGCCTAAACCACTAAAGCCATTTTCTTCAAACTTGGAGCCTAAGATTTTTGGATGATTCCCTAGAGGGTAAATCGAGATTTTTTTTTAGCTCAAAAAATAACGGTACTTGCCATAGGACCATTTTAAAAAAAGTTATTTATACAAAAAAGGCTCTAACGATTTTTTTTTTTTTAATTTATCAAAAACCGTTATTAACGGTACCTGCCATAGAACCGTTTTTTTTTTATTTTCGATTTTCTCGTTAGCCGCTGAACCGATTGTGATCAAAATTTTTACTTAAGAGGTCCTATCAAGTGTGAATAATTCTGCTTACAAATATTTTCAAAATTTTGTTTTGGATTTAAAAAAAAAAAGTTAATTTTTTTTTTTTTTAAATTAGTTTTTTGAATATTATTATATTCTTAAAAATTGAAAACAAATTTTTTTTCTAAAAAAATTTCAAGAAATTTTAAATATAAAAAAATATTTTTTAAGAAAACCGCTCCAACGATTTTTAAAATTTTGTCTACAAAAATTCAATTTTTTTCAAAAATTGAGATGGCGTTCTTTATTCTGAGACTAAACTTTAAGTATACTTGTTTTATCAATTTAAAGAACGTGTTTCATGCTTTTTTTTCCATATTCAAATTTCCATTCTTCAATTTATTAAATGGATAAATACATATACATATAATTGTTAAAATGATGTGTTTTACATTAGGTACACTTAATCTTTAAAATTCGTAGAAACTTTTACTACAAGAGCAATTTTACGAAACATTACGAGAAATTCTTCCGCTTTCATAAGCGTCAATTCAACGGATAAAAGAGCTTCGTTAAATAATTCTTCAATGAAATAACCCTCGAACAAGAAATGAGGAATCCATCCATCGTTTTTTTTTTTACTTTGTGTGTTATTTTTTTTATTTAAAAACTAACTTTTAATATTTGCACCACTGTCCCAATTTAATGCCATCTATTTTAAAGCAAGCGAAGCGCATATCATAACAACCATAGACCCAAACCCATCAACGTGCTGCCATCGTTCGTCGGTAATTTGAAGCAATAATTACATATTCGAACATTTAAGTTCAGAATCAAGTTTATTTATTTTTGACCTTGACTGCAAAATAGCTCACATGGAATAAAAACATCGAACTTTTATTTCGAATAAAGTATTTCATTGATAAAAAAAAATCTCTGCGCAAAATCACCTCTCCTTCTTCTCCTTCCAACGATTTTGTTTAGCGTGGTGTGTTTGTTTATTTTTATCTTCGTTTCTCATTTTCATTTTATTTCTTAAAAAAAAAAACAAATTTAAAACACCCGACCAGGCACACACAAAAGGAAACGTATCGAAGATAAGAAATAAAAACAACACATTGAAGATGAAGTTGTTTGTTTTGGGAACAATGTTTTATCAGTGATTCAGTATTTTGTGCAACTCGAGTCGGCAGGAAGCAATACGCGTCTCAATTAGCAAGTAGAGTAGGGCCCTGTCGCTGTCAGTATTAATTTATTTTTTGATATTTATCTGAAGTATCATCGACCAAAGTATAGACAATTGAACTCTCAACACCCGTGTTATCAGTCATTTAGTGAAGTACCAAAACATACACGTCGCTTCGCATTCGCAGTGTTCTATACCTAGTTCATCTGCCAAAGTGGCAATTTGTCTGCTGTCAACGAGTCAAGTCATACTACCTCCTAGAACGACGATTCAGTTCATAGTGTGCTAGTGTGGTAGATTCCGTGCAGTGCAGTTATTTACCTGAAGCTGTGTTTTGATTTCTAGATTATTTGCATTTGTCGATTCTCTTGAGTTGTGTTTTAACGTTCTGGCTGTCCGAAGAGTGGTATTCCAAACCGGTTTTAAAGTAATTGAGTGCATAATCTGTAATGTATTAATTTTCGATTCAATTGCTTGACAGATAAATAAACGTCATATATTATGAGTGAAAATACTGCCACCTGTGTTACAGTTAAAGAATTGTACGAGTCACACGGGTGCTATTCTCGACTACAAGAACTTCGAAAATTCTATGTTAAAGAGTTCGATGAAGAGCCAAAGTTCTATGTCCGAGTTCCAGGGAGGTACATTTTGAAATTTAACAGGTTTTTTAATAACCGAGTAGGTATTTAAAATACAACGTTCTTTTTTTAGAGTTAACATTATTGGAGAACATGTAGACTATTGCGGATATCCGGTTCTACCGATGGCAATAGAGCAATCTATTTTACTTGCAGTTGGATATACCAGGGCTAATAATTTCTTGTACTTGCGAAATATTGATGTTAATTTCGATAATTACAAATGTGACCTTACATCGTTCAGGTATTTTAAATATTGTAAAATTGTGAATACAAATTATTTTATTTTTTAAATGAAAAATCGAAAGTTGTTAAATTTACATTTGAATTTTTAATTTTTGATCGTTATATATGTAGTTTGTGTGCATGGTGCAGTTTGAAGTTTCAGTTTGAAGTTATTTGTATTAGGTAATGACTGTTATGTCGTCACTCTGATTTGAATTTGTACTATGTAGGTTAGCTTAAAAAAACAAGCACATAAGGTAAAAATATTGTTCAACACAAGGAGTCTCTTAAGTTGAATGGATTAAGTAAAATATTAATAAATTTAAAAATCCATAAGTAGTGTTAAGAGAAAAGGAAGATAAAGGAAAGTATTTGTAAATTGTCTTTGTAACTCGAAATCAGTCGATGGTCTTTCGAAAAAAAATTCGTGTATGTAAGCGTGTAAAAACTTATAAATGGACCTTGATAATTATCCCTTACTGCAGTGTTTCAGCTAAAGAAATTGTTTCGTCAGGGATAAAGCAATAAGGCTAAGGCTTTTAGCATAGAAACAGCAACAATTTCTTTTATAAACAATAAGCACGAACTTGATCTTGTAGTTAAAAACTATAATGAAGCTTCTACAATCAATCTGAAATTAAGTTTTGTTACAAATGCTATGGTCATGACAGGAAGGAAGTTTAATCAAAAATTCGAGGATCATGAGATTGTCTACAAAATAGGTTTTGACATTTTTCTTAATTCGACATACGGCTTAGAACATCGCCTTGTGACACAAGAACGTAAATTTATTTTTTATGATTTTGGACTGGGTCAACTTCAGGCCCGTCGCCTGTATTTTGCTTCGGAGGGGGCTTGCTTTATAGCTTTACTTAAAACTTGACATTTCACCCTGAATTTTGTCGACTAGAGCTGTTTTGAATCAATTATTTAATAAGACCATTTAAATTTGGCTGATTTTTTCATTAGCAAACATAGAATTTTTTTATAAAAAAAATTTAAAACTATAAGCACATTATCGGAATTTTTTGAATATCTTATACAACGCAATCATTAATCAACGAAAAAAAGTTTCCAAAATAAATGCTGATAATGTTTGTTAAAAATGCTAATCATGTCGATTATGGAATCCGTAAAACTGCATCCGCAGTGAATCGCAGTGTGTGATTTTACGTGGAAAGAAAAGAGAACAATGTACAGCGAATCACTGCGGATCCACTGTTGCGGATTTCATAATCGACATGAATATCTTGGGTTCTATTAATCTGATGGTGTCTGTAAGCTAAGATAACATTACTGGAGCATCTTTTTCTTATTTAAAAAATGCCTGAGTAGATTACGTTTGTAGATTATAATGTGTTGTTTGTTTTTTACGAAATTCAGTTTAAAATAAGTAAAGTTGCAATGCGGATTAAAAAAAAAACATTTCTGAAAACATTTTGTCTTATTTCATTAAGAGAAATAAGGATTTCCTTATATTAAAATCATTTCAGAAGGGGCTTCTTCCCCTCAAGCCCTCCCTCTGACTACGTGCCTGGTCAACTTTATTAAAATTATAAGGTATATTTCATGCAGGGCTGGCGAAAGGTATACATATTAGTGGGCCCAAAATTTTACCAGGTAGTGAATTCAATACCCGAAAATCCGAAACCAAAGTTTCATCTTAGTCAGAATTTACACTAAGCAAATAACAAAAGTTTTTTTTTTTCATTTTTTAGTGTTTGTTTTTACGTTTAAAATGAAAAGTTAACGATTCGCAAAAATACAGAAACGCATTTTTCAGGGTTACCTTTGGGGACATTTTAGTGTCAATTTGACACTTTTTTGGCACTCAGACACCAGCACACCTCTTCTTAAAAAATTTAAAAACATTTTTGACATTACCTATTTTAAATAAACATACAATTTGCTAGTAAAATTGTATTTTCAGTTTAAAATTGGATTTTTTGAATACAAAACAAAAATATGAAAGAAGTAATGTGACCGTTACTTATAAAGCTTTTTTCTGTAAATAAACACTGAATGGTATGCAAACAGGATTATCTCATTTTCATTATAGGGTCAAAAAATATTTTTTTTTTGTATTAAAAATTTACAAAAAATTTCTCATAACAATGTTACCTGAATGTACGCTATTGGAAGCAATATTCTTTTGATTTAATTTTTCAACTACTGGAATCGTTTTTTAATTGAAATTAAGTATGCGACACTTTTTTTCTTCTCGGAAACTATTTCTGAAACCTTTTAAAGGCAAGGTAACGCTGGGCTAAGTTATAGAAACCCGTTAGGAAGTGAATTTCTTTTCAATTGCCATCATTTTCGACTATTTTTATCGATGTGAAAGTTATAGTACATGGGCCCTGTATCTCTGTAATTTAATTTTTTTTTCGTCGTTCTACTATTTTTTCCCCAACAAAATATCTGGATTTGAATGAAAAATGAAAGTTTCCACTCACCAAAATCTCAGCAACGAATGAAGACACAGACAGGACCATGGGCAAAAAACAACGGTAAAACTCTCAATACCATGCGGTAACTTTTTGGAAAGCCAGATATCTCTTCTTTAATTTTCATTTTAAGTTAAGTTGTGTTAGTAAATAGTTTTTGAAAAAATAATTTTTTAAACTCGAAATTTTGAAAAATAAAAATTAAAAAATTGTGTTCAAACTGATTTCGTTCATAATTGTACGTTATTAGGAGATATTTTTGTGTTCCGTATTCGATCAAATTTTAGTCAAACACTAAAAACCAGATGTCAAAATATTTTCTAGATTTTGAAAACATTGAATATAAAAAAAGTAAGTTTTCCGTTGAATTCGACTTCCATCAATTATTTTGTCGCTCCAAAAATCCTATTTTTACTAATAAAGTAGTAAAGTGAATTTTATTATTTTCAATTTTCTCAAAAACTAAAAGACTTTTAGGCATCCGGTTTTCAGTGATTGACTAGAATACTAAAAACAAAAATATTACCTAATTATGTAAGAAGTTTGAACACAATTTTTCTGATTATTTTTCCAAAATTTTGAGTTTAAAAATTAATTTTTCAAAAACTGTTTTCTCAAATAATTTGAATCGAAAACATAATCACATAACGAACTTTTTACTTTAAAATACAGTATAGCATGACGTTGTAAGTGTTGCCGTTGTTTATTACTGATTTTTTTTCTATTTTAAGTCCCGCACCCAACCTACTCGCTCTAGCTTTTTGGGGCACCTTATACCGATCACCCTGTATAAGATGGATGTAAAAGGTTTCTTACTATTAGGGCAAGTTACTTTTCCCATGATTTGGCAAAAATGTTTTCTTAGCTTTTTAACATCGCTTTGTCATGTTTTATAGAAACGTTAAGCGTAGTTTTGCCTTTTAAGTAGGCACCTTCACAATCTTCAAAGACTAGTTTTATTTTTTTTACTGATAACCTTCTTAAAATCTAATTTTAGAATTGATATCCCTGATAAGGGAGGACCAGAATGGTACAAATATTACTTATGTGGAGTAAAAGGCATTTTTGAAAACATGAACAAAAAAGACGAAGGCTCCATTGGTATGTCTGTTGCATTGAGTGGAAACATTCCACATGGTTCAGGACTGTCTAGCTCGAGTGCATTAGTTAGCTCAGCAACCCTTGCAACTTCTTTTGCCTACAAGTCCTCACTCGATCGTAAAATGCTTGCATCTGTGTCAGCAAGTTGTGAACGTTATATTGGAACTCAAGGAGGAGGAATGGACCAGGCTATTGCCTACTTGGCTGAGGCAGGATGTGCGCAATTTATTGAATTTTATCCCGAATTGAAAACTTCATCGATACAATTGCCGCCAAATGCGTGTTTTGTCGTAGCCAACAGTCTTGCCGAAATCAATAAAGCTGCTTCATCAGACTTTAATGAGAGAGTTGTAGAATGCCGTTTGAGTTGCCGCATCATAGCCAGACAAATGAATTTCAAAAACTGGAAGAACTTGTTAAGATTTGCCGAACTACAAAATGCACTGAATTGTCAACTGGATGATCTCGAAACAATGGCTTCAAAGATATTATCCAAAGATATTTATACCAGAGAAGATATTTTAAGGGAGCTTGATATATCTGAAACCGAATTTGAAAAAGATTTTCTTACACCAAATACACGTAAAATGAGCAACTTTAAATTACGACAAAGGGCTCTTCATGTAATCCAAGGTACATATAAAATATTGTATACATACCTACATATGCAGTTCTTTTGAAGGATTAATACTCCCAACTTAACCTCTAGAATCCATCAGAGTGCAGCTGTTCCGTTCCATTTGTGAGGAGGCAACAATAAAGTGCGGAAAAATAGAAACTCTTTCCAAACTCATGCAACAATCACATCACAGCTTAAAACACCTCTATGAATGCTCACATCCGAGTTTAGACAGATTAATTGAAATCTCGGAGGAAGCTGGCGTTGGAGCTCGTTTGACAGGCGCGGGGTAAGTTTATATAAATTAACGGTTATTTAATAAATTGAACATGACTTTTTCTTTGCAGTTGGGGAGGATGCATTGTTGCATTGTGTGATACTATTGAGTCATCCAATAAGTACATAGAACTACTCAAGAAGAAATATTATTCAAAGTTGTCGAAAGTTCAACAAAGCAATTTGGAAAACATAGTTTTCGCAACATTCCCACAAAATGGTGCTGAGATATTAGTGGCATGTGAAAATGATATTCCCTCGAAAATATAGAATATACGAAAAGAATAATTAGATACTAAATATAAGGATATTAAAAATGGTATTAAATAATTATTAAATTTGTTTAAAAATTAATATGTAACATACATACATTTATGCATGCACTCAAACTAAAAATAAAATATTAACAGTTTGTAATTTTTATTCGTTTAAGTTTTTTCCAGAAGTTAGGGCATCTTTTTCTATACAAAGCATATCTTTGCAATAACGTAGCTACAGTCCTTTTAAATAGGTTATATAGCCCCCCCCCCCCCCCATACATACAGGGGCCCCCGATATACATATAAAGGACTGGAGGTGTGCAAGAAACTTATCGTTGAGATATATGATAAAATGAAAATGTAATGTTCTCAATAGTAATCTTTTGAATAGACTGAGAGAAATGAGAAATCAAAATTCATTATAGTTTTCTTAATGAGTCCAGAAATCTGATAAAAAAAACATTCCATAAAGGAACTCTCAAATTATTGCTGATTGAATTTCATATATTCTTTATTTCATTTATTTTTATAATGGAAATAGTTTTAAATACTATATGTACGTAATTTGTTAATGCGAGCATTTTATTAATTTTATAAACAAAACAGCACCCTTATTTTATGCAGGGCGCTCACTGAAGTGGAGACGAAGTGGAGTGGTAGTGGAGTAGTGAGTGGCAGTTGAATAGTGAACATTTGGATTGTTGATGGAGTGGTGGCGAAGTGATATGAAAGTGATCTAACGCGCACTGAGGTAGCAAACTACTTATGGTGCCATCCTCATACTTAAGTCAATAATCACAAGCATCTTCTAGAATTAAAAAAAATCTACTTCGTCACCACTCGCTTGCCATTTAAAAATTAAACATTTTTTTGGTACCACACCACCTTCAAAATATCTTGCCACCACCACTCCACTTTGATGAGCGCGTCTTCATTTGTTTTATTAATTCCACATGCCACTTAGTCACCACTTTACTTCCACTCCACTTCGTCATCATTTCAGTGAGTGCCCTGCCTTAGGCTTCATTCAAGTTGGGGAAAAAAGGACCCCAACAAATTTTTCGACACGGATCCCATTAAGACTTAGCTTCGCCATTGAACAATAATAGACGTTATGAAATAAAATTAATGCCAGGGTGGGATTAACGTCGTTGGAGGGAATCGGGGTAAACACCCCGGGGCTCCCATATGTAATTAAAAGCTTACATTAACGGGGATTCAAAAATCCTTGAAATTCAATGTAAAAGTATTTAAACACTTAATCAAAATTATTTTATAATATCCTATCGACTTCAATGTTAATATAATGGTGCGATAGCTTTGCAGCCTACACTGCGCGTGTTATCACACAAAAACCCTATATCGACTTATTTGTTACCAATTGTTTTTAATCATTTTTATTCTATTTACTGGTCTTAATTGTTTTTCTGAAAACTTAAAGATTTCAATAATTTTCTTTTTTTCTTAGGCATTTGTTTAATTAGTGTATTTACTTTCTATTGTATTTTCTTTATTAATTCATATGAAATGTCATATCAGTCAGACGGCAGAATTGCCATGTCTTTATTCTTAAGAAAACTCTTTGTAAACTATGTTAATTAAATAAAGAATTTATCTATCTATCTATCTAGTGTAGTATTTTATTTTACTGAGCTTGTTTTCTAAAAACATTTTTAAAAAATGAAAAAAAATATTTATGTGATAAATTTTTTTGTCAAATTAATGTCAAAATAAAATTATCAATAAATACACCAGACAAAAAGAAGTAAGGGAACAAAAGATTCTTCAAAAACAATTCTACAACAAAAAAAATTGAATTCGAAATTGAAAATTTCACTGTCGAATTTCTTGTTTGTTTTTTTTTTTTTCAAACCTTAGCAAATGCAATACTGTACAAAAAAAATGGACGATTTTTTTTCATTTTGATGATAGCTTTAAAATGTCTTTTGATAGTCCTCTGATTTACAAAAAGTCTGTAAAAACTCGGCTTTTGTGCTATATTTGACTAACGGTGAAAGGTAAGCAAAAATAATCGTAATTAAGTTTTGAAAAGGCCTGTGTAGGTAAATAATTAGTTCTGGACTACCCTTAGAGTTGTCTGTTTCCTTATTTTTTGCCCAAATTCAAAAGCCTTTTGTTTTCATTCAAAACCCGATTTAGTCTAAGATCCCGCCATAGAACGACCTACCCTCATCCAGGTACCAGATAAGAAGTATACCAGTTTTGTAGGTAGTATCTAAAAACAAACATTTTGCGCAAGGGTTGCCTAACGTCAAGGTGGTGAAGGCATAGGGTTGCCACGCCTTAAAGGTAATTTTTCGGGTTCATACAATTATCTGACACGGCTCAGATGGTATGTCTTAAAAACATAAACAAAATACTATATAAAAGGAAATTTTATTTAAAAAATTTCAAATACATGCTTCCTTAAAAATCGCAATTTTAATAGGTAAACAAATATATAAGTCTAGAATTAATTTCTAAAGGAATAATGATAGAGAGCTGGCTATTTTTGCAGTCGATAAATTCTTTTAATATAAAAAAGTCATGTATATATGCAAGAAATGTGAAAAATCTACAACTCGAGATATGAACGTTTAAAAGCAAAAATGTGAAAAAAAGACGTTTAAGAAAAAATTACCATAAATCAGGGTTATGTTTCCTGGAAATAATTGTTTATATTTTCGACGTAACCTCACTTTTTTGCTAGTTGAATTTTTGAATAATATAAATTTTTTTCATCAATTTGTTGTGGTTTTTGGGTTAGAGGAAAAAACTTTGATAGTCTCAGAGAGGTGACAGCAAATTTTGAGAGGTAAAGTATAATAAAAATGTAATTAAGTTGGTAAATAGGAACAAAAGTCATGATATCTAATGCTACAATCTGGAAGTTTTTGGTGCATATGGGGAGTTGAAAATGGCTATTTTTTCAATTATTTTGTCAGGAATATTACTACTTTTATTTATATATTAAAAGCACGGAATGGTGGTATGTCATTTTTCCTAAGCCTCAAGACCTTAACATTGATATAAGCTTTCAAAGCGAACCATATAAGCTTCTTTGGAAATTTTTTATAAAACAAACAACTGAAAACAAAATCAACAAAAAGGAGTCCATATAGTTCACTTAAAATCCTTATATCTTGAGTTCTATTGATCCGATGGTCAAGGTTGAGATCTTAAGGCTTAGGAAAAATGACAGAGCACCATTTTGTGTTTTTAATGTATAAATATAAGATGGTTATACTCCCGAAAAAATAATTGGAAAAACCGCTAATTTCAACTCCCCAACTACGCTAGTAGTGTTTTTAATGGAACTCTCTATCATTTTTCCTTTAAAAAATAAATTCTAGACTTTTATCTTTGTTTACCCTATGGTACCCTATTAAAATTGCGATTTTAAAAAAATCACGTATTTGAGATTTTTTAAATAAAATTTCCTTTTATACGGAGCTACTACCTCTTGCGAGGAAGTGACAAATCCTCCAAGAGTATCTCTTGTCATAGAAAAGTGCCGCTAACCTTAGCCGTTCGGATTCGGCAATAAACTGTAGGTCCCCTCCATTCCTGCAGACACGCACACAGGAATGTTTGAGAGTTGTAAGTCACTAGGCCCTGGTTCTTCATGAGCCGTTTGTGCCACCAAATTTATTTTTTTATGGTATTTTGTTTATGGCCTTAAGACATACCATCTGAGCTATGTCAGATAATTGCATGAACCCGAAAAATTACCTTTAAGGCGTGGCAACCCTATGCCTTCACCACCTTGACGTTTAGGCAACCCTTGCGCAAAATGTTTGTTTTTAGACACTACCTACAAAACTGTATACTTCTTATCTGGTACCTCGATGAGGGTAGGTAGTGAATGAAGAAAAAGACAAAATTAATAATAAATAAACATGATATCGAACCAAAACATTAACAAATCCATTAACGTTCAAGTTATTGATAATAGCCAAGTACATGCCTGAACATGAACAATCGGTAAACCTCAGTTAATCCGCCGAAATGGGTGAATTAAAAATCCTCAACCATGGATCAGTTGTACAGTTGTGGGTTAAATCACAACTGTACAACTGGGCCTAAGGTTAAGGTTGCGCAATAACGGTATCTTAAAAAAAAATCATGTGATTAAATTTTTCAATACCAAAAATACAAAACTTTAGAATGATTTCTGTTTCATCTTTATTCGACCAATTTTCACATTTATACATAGATACAGCTCTTCAAAAAACACTTTAAAAAAACTGATAAAAACTGTGTTCCCTTAAATTTTGTACACGTGTATGTAAGTGTTTATTATTTGATAGTAAATTATATCCTTATTTTGATGCTATAGATCAGTTTTTAATCCTTTTTAATAAAAGTTGATTGTGACGTTTTAATAATAATTTAATTTAAAAAAAATAAAGGTCTGAAGAAGGGTGTCAACAAACCTGAAACGTCACAATCAGCTTTTATTAAAAGGGACCAAAAACTGATCTATAGCCCACTAGAGGTTTATACATAATATTTGAAATTGTAATATGTACATACATACATTGAACAAAAAAATCGTTAGTAAACAGAATTTTGAAATACCCAAACAATAATTCAAACACGTGGATTACACTATCGAAACTCTTATTTTTACTATTGCAACTTTGTATGGTCATGCGCACAATAATTTGTGCAACTAGGGTTCAGGCACACATCAGTCCCTAAAGTAGGTACCTGATTGACTACTTCAATAAGAGCAATTCAGTTGTAAGTGAAAGTTGGATATTGCAAGTCCTTTGAATAAGGACATTAGAGTCGGTGTAACATAACATAATATATTTTTATTTGTATAAAAGCAGTTTACGAAACTTCGAGTTTAAGTTATTTTAAATTCATTTCGAGCATAATTAAAGACTATATTGTTTCTTGGTTCGAGCTCATAAAAATATTAAACAAATAGTTTTCTGACAATCACAGGTTGTGAATGAACTTGCCATGTTCGTTCCATAAAACTATCGGGTTTAATGTTATTTCCATTTCTGTATCCATTATAGTGAACCATTTCCGAATTCATGAAACAATTACGTTGACAATAACTATTACAAATATATCGTGTCCTGCTAGTTAGCTTGTTCCAGCTTATTTGCTGCACCTGGTGTCTTCTCTCTTGGATTGCATTCTATTTTATTGCATTGGACACGTAATTGCATATACATAGATATGGCCATTTTGCACTCCTGCTGCTTTTGGAAGACGGTTCGCAAGGGAAGTTATGCGAGTGCAACTTATACATTGGTAAGCTAATGGAAATACCAAAGGGATAAGCGGATAACATTTGAGAATTTAAGCTTAAATTGGATGAATGAGTTAATTTTGATGTTTCGCTGTTTTAAATGTAGTACCCACCTACTCCTTGGTGGGTTGTAGGGCTTTTACTGCGACTTTTTTTTAATAATCGAACACCCAACCCCTACTTTCTAATATTAAAGTAAGTTTCGGTTTGAACAGCCATGCATGGGTTTTGTGTCGAATGAGAATGAGAATGTTTGTGCACGTGGAATTGCCTTCTGAAAACAGAGTTTAGGTGCAGTTTCTACATGAGTAAATTTGGTATTTTTTATACTGTTTTGATAATGCATTGTGGGCGCATCTGGGAATAAACTTAATTGATACATACCTGTATTTTTATTTATCAGAGTGGAACAGTTTTAGTGTGTAATGTGAAACAAAATAGAAAATACATATATGAATGTACATAAGCAAACTTGATACATTTTAAAGTGTTTCGAAAATTGTATTAGATTTGCATTTAAGCTGGAGATTATTGAGTTTTTAAAGCTTCTTCATCCTGACTATATTTAGCATTTTTTGCGATTAAGAACAGTTCATATTCACTGCCTCTTAAAAACTTCCTAATTATGCATCTCTAAATGAGTTAGGGTCAAAAATATGCAAATCCGAATGCAAAGCAAAATATAAGAACACTGGGGCGTATGAGTACTATAAAATGCAAATAATATATGATTTAATATTTTGAAGTTTTATTTTTAAATATGTTGTTGGAAATAAATATAAGATCGATGTAAAGAAAATTTTGATAATGTAGCCTTATTCTTTGGGGTATATAATTTAAGAATGTACAAAACGAATACATTCCCAAAATCCTTATAAACTGAGTAAAGTCACGCTCAACTTTTTATGAGCTAGATCTCATGTAAATCAATCCCCAGTACAATTAATCCAAAATTAACTGTTATTTAAAAAAAAAATAAAGAATAAAGATTGAAATGTTTATAAATCTTGATCTAAGATTGTTTATACTAAGTTACCTTTTGGGGAAAGTTTTTCAAAAAGATGACCATAATTTCAGGTTACTTAGTTATTTCTAGCCACTGGCACTGGTTCGAATTCGAAGCATGAGGCTGGGACAACCAATAACTAATATATATAAGTGACGCATATTCTAAACTTTATCTGGTCGGCCCGCCGATCTGCCCAGGATATGGGGTGTAAAACCAAAGCTTTTCTCTTTTACATAATGATTATACATAGGTAGGTATATATGGTTAGATACATTAGCAAAATTTTCTTTATATCGATGGGTAGTAATTTAGTATAGCTGCCTTCCGGACTATATATGGATATAAAATATAAGCGAGTATATCTAAAGTTGAGAACTTTTATTAAATACATATTTAGATAGACTTATAATTATTTTATTTCAGATTTATTTCGGATGCTCAAGTTGTATGCTGTTACAATATATTAAAGAAGAACAGGAATATCTGACAGGAAAAATTAAAACACCAATCGGAGAAAGTATTCTAGAACAAGGTGATATTTCGCCAAGTAAGTCAAAAAGCAAATGAATCTTAAGTTATAAGTCTTGAAAATTATTTTGATATACCTACCTATACTTATGTAGCCTCCGCTTCAGATTTTCCTCTGATTTTTCGACATTGTTTATGTTTTTGACCAATTATTTTATGAGTACATGATAAGATTTTTTTTAGTTAGGAATTAAATAAGTGTTTTATTTGCATTCAGAAACCAAAAAGACTAAAAGAGCCTACTTAAAAAAAACCTTTTCGACATTTATTTGGAACTTTTTCAACCTCTGTCACTAACAAATAAGAGAGTCGTAAAAATTTTTGAAAAGGTGTAATAATAAAATTGAAATAAAGACTACGACAACCCTGTGAGAGCTTTAATAAAAGATAGATTAATGCAATCCACTTTAGCCAGAATTAGAGGCAAAGGTCCTATCTTGCCTATACTGCCTATTTTAGTTGGATAAAGTATAATAAATAAAGGGTACCAGTTTAAAATGAACCGGCAACTTTATCAAGTTTATATTTCTCTTCTAAAAGTAAATCGAGGGATGAAGATTTTTTTGAAATATTGACATAGAAGCTATAATAGCGCACAAATACATTGACAAAAATAAATCAATTTGAAATTGTGTTCCATTTGCCACGAAATAAATCAATTTTTTCATTGAAATCTAAATTTACCAATGGAAAACTCCATAAGGTTCGTTTTCCAATTTTTCCAAACCTTGTGCGTTAATGCATCATCTGATGATACTTATTGTTGGCTATGGCTTATGATGTTGAGAAAATAAATCAGAAAGAATAATTCAAAAAGTATAAAGCGTTCCATATGGAAAAATCCAGATTTTTTTGCGTCAACTGAATAGACACAAATATTGAAATTAGGAATAAAAATAAATGGAATGAAATGAAAGAAGTTTTACTTGAATAAGTTTTTTATTGGTTACATGCCTGCTCCACAGGCCATGAAAGGTATCAGGATTATGAACATGTCTACAAAAAATGCAATGGAGGCACAAAAATCATGCCCATGTCATGAACATGCTGACGAAAACTACTTTTTGAACAAGACATGAGCCCTGTTCAAAGCTTGGCCATGAGATTTGACGTTCCATGTGCGTGAGAGAGGTAGAAGTTGTACTGAAAGAAATTTTTGTGTGTTTCTGTTGCTCTGATTTATTAGTGGAATTTATCTACTTAACTAACAACATGACATAAAATGCCCAGTGCGAAAAAACAAGCTGATTGTTGATTGGATTGTGGTTTGGATGTTGGACAGCTGTATGTCTTGTTGAGTCGGCGTGTTAATTCTAGTTGTGGGCACTGCCACCTATGTCCATCCTCATGTTCCAAGCTCTCGCTGTACCAATTCTCATTAGGCCGGCCGCACATTGGATGCGTCAACATACGAATTCATATCGTACTTAAACGTGTGAATACTGGTCGCACGAATCGAGTGCGCACACTGAATACATTTTTCTCCGTCAAATACGCAGTGTCCCGATGACTCATCGCTTTCGCGAAGTCCTCTTTCCATACATTTCAATGTTTCAACGTACGAACGTGTATAAAAATCCCAACAAGTTCGGATTCATTTCGTACGTCGGAAGTAAACGTACGTATACGTATGACTCACTCGCACCCAGTGTGCGCACTCCCATAGTACTTAGAAGGTTGGGATTGTTCGTGCGTGTTTGTACGTATTCGCACGAGTGAAATCCGTACGATAACGCATCCAATGTGCGGCCGGCCTAAGACCTATTTTGAACAAACTATACCTAAGATTTCCTGTAATTTTTTTCAAAATCTTACCGTGTTATTTGAAATTAATTCGAAAATGCAAGCGCTGTTGCGCCGCGTTTGCAAAATGCAAGACC
Organism: Epistrophella euchroma; assembly: GCA_947049315.1. Classification (NCBI taxonomy): domain Eukaryota; kingdom Metazoa; phylum Arthropoda; class Insecta; order Diptera; family Syrphidae; genus Epistrophella; species Epistrophella euchroma. Next base: position 46,906,280 of record OX346247.1, read on the forward strand.
AATTTTTAACAAAGATACACTTAAGATTTTCTTAGTTAGGACGAAAATGCATACGATGCTGCATTGTTGGCCAACTGATAGACAAATTTTGACCAATAACGTACAGGAACACTTTTTTAATTTCCAATTAACATTTTGTCAAATTTTCAAATTAGGTATACCGAAAATGAATGCACTGGCGCACTTTTCTTTGCAAACTGCTATACTGACTACTGACATTTACCAACGCGGCGGTCAAATTTTGTTTGTAAATGTATACACAGATCGCCGGACCGCGCTCTGTTTGACCAGGCCTTAAGACATTCAAGCAAGATTTTCTGAAATTTTGGACCGAATCGGTATGGTGGTTTCGGAGTCGATAAAAACATACATCCATTTCGAATATAGAAGATTATAATATTCATAAATTCCATATTATTTACATATAATACAATTTTAATATTAATTACATTTATATTTATGCAGCGACGGTAATATTCAACATACTCTTTCTTGTTTGTTCCTTGTGCTTGGTACTTTCTTCGATATTGGTATTTGTTGGGCTTTGGAAAGTAAGTATGACAGTGAGTAGTGTTATTTAATTTTATATTTCGCATTTACCAAAAAACCTAAATAATTAAATTATTCAAGGACAGGCGCCATCTTCTTCTGCCGTGGACATTTTTCATGTTTGCCGATATTTTTATTGAATTTTTCCATTTAATTTACTTGATTAAGCTCAAAAGGTTGATTTTTGCGCCTTTGGTCAGCGTGGTTTTGACTCTAGATTTCTTCATCATGTGTCTTAATGTAAATTTAATGTTTTTTGTAATATCTACACACATATATGTACGGTTCTTCAATCATTTAATTTTAGGTTTATTGTTTATTGTGCATTTTATCCCAATATCAGGAATTCAAAAGTGAAAGATTGAATGTAAGTAAAAAACAAACTCAATTAATTATTTATACGTATATGTACATAAGTTCTCAGAGTAGGTTTTCTTTAATTTACTAAATTTTTTATATAGAAGAAAATAGGTCCATTCCTTTACTTTGAAATTCTTTGATTTTCAATACCTACTTTTTAGTACAATTCAATTTTTTTTTTATGAACTTTGACAGAACTTTGGACTGAAATTCACACAAATGTACAGAAAAAAATCACAGAGTTTTAAAGTGAAGAAACATTTGAAACATTTCAAAAACCTTTTTTTATTGAACAAATTAAACTTTTTAAAAATCCATTATGTAGGTACGGCTTGCAAGACTTGCATATTTGCAAATAAAAAGTAAAGACTATTATGTGGTTTTCGATTCAACCAAAAAAAGTTGACCTTTATGGGGATAAGTTGATCTTTTTCAGATTTCGCCTTCGATTCAACTCACTTTACGCGGTGTCTATATTTTTTTTTCAATTGATCTTTTAAATCTCGATTTTATGGCAGATTTACACAGATTCTCACACGTACTTGCACACACACCAAATTAATGACATAACTAAACGTCAGTTTGAAAAGGTATTCAATTTTGCATACGCAAGAATTTCTGTCCGTGTTAATAATAAAATAAAATCGAAATAAAAAATAAAATAAAATGTACTCGATTAATTAGTGCAATTAGTGAAGTTTTTTTTAATTTTTATTACGAAAAAACATGTTTTGACTACCTTCCAATCTTCACACGAAGTCCACGAAGTACTCACACAGTTAAATAACAAAAACAATCTATAGATTCGTTCGATTCACCACAATCGACATGTGTTTTGACCCCCTTATCTGAAATGGTTGAATCGAAAACCACATTAGTACATCATTCAATGTTTGCTATCATTCAAACCCGAAAATTGCTGTGGGCTCTTAGGCCTGGCCAGACAGAGCGCGGGTCGACGGGACGGTCAATACTTTACTATAAAGAAAAAAGAACGCGGCGGTCAAATTTTGTTTGTAAATACAAAGCCCGCCGGACCGCGTTCTGTCTGACCAGGCCTTTAGTCTACATATTTTGACTTGTTTAATATTTTTTCATCAAAATGTAGTAAATGTTGTATGTAATTGATAAAAATGGCATTTTTGTGTAGTTAACGAACAGAATGTTGACAGCATTTTTCACAATTTAAAACTCACAATTTTCTAAATTTAAGATCTATATAATGTACCTATTTGATATTTCTAGCATAATACATAAGACCCTGTATAGATTGGGAAAATTGAGTGCGGACTGGTGAGGGTCGTCGTGCTTAGATTATAAACTTTGCGGGGCCTCAAAATACATTGATACAACAACAATTTCGAAATTTCGGCCATTGAAACAACAACAAATGATACTCATTAGTCCGGTTTTTTTGTTTTCTTCGCGCTTCACGTCACGAAACCCTTCACCCCGCACTTCTCTTTCCCACAAACTGTCATGATACCGGCTTCAATCTTCCCAATCTAAACAGGATCTAAGGCCTTTTGCAGACGAAGCGTCTCGTCATAGACGGGTGCAACGAATGTTTGCGGCTTGTGTGGAGCTTGTGTGTATCTCACGTTTGTTTCAGTAAACAACTGCAGATGAGGCGTAAGCTGCATGTTTTCTTCGCAGCACACAAACTTCAAATCACCGGGCGTACAACAACGTTAGTCGCCAGGCGTATACAGCTTGAAGTATATAACGTCGGATTCAGAAAACATACCAACATTGTGAAATTGATTGAAAATATGTAGTGATTTATCAATGACGTGACGTTCAGTGTACAGACTAGCCGTAGTTGAATCGTCGCTACATTACGAATCTTGTACGCGTCTATGACACGGCGATTCGTGTGCAGAAGGCCTAACTCGAAAAATTCGGAGCGGAGACAAAACTTATTCCCGTTTTTGAATTTATTTACATGGCTGTGTAGCCCAGGAAAATTAGACAAAAAAATGGAAAATCTACGAAAAAATTCCGACAAAGCTGAATTTTGGTGGAGATGTTTGTTTTTGTACCTTAAGCATTTTCCAAAAAGTACCCTCAATTTGGACCGGGGCTAAAATTTTTACGGGGGGGTGACAGAGGTAGAATTTCAGTTTTTTTGCTAATTTCTCAAAAACTATCAGTTTTTTTAAAAAAATTTGAAGGCAAAAGTTGTAGCCTATGTAATTTTACATCAAAAATGTTATATGTAACACTTTTTTTCGTACAATCATTAGGTTTTGAGAAAAACGTGCACAAACTTATAGTGTACTGGATTTATTGAAAAAAATTTACTGAAGTTGCATGTTTTAACGGGCAAATATTTTTGTATGGTATGTATTTGGGAACATCTCCACATTATAAAAAAAAATTGTCGGGGTGGTAGGGGCTAGGAAAAAGCAGCCATATTGAAACAGCTCGCCATTTTGTTTTCATTTGATAACACGCCTGGATTTTTTTCTGTAATAAAATGGCCAGTGAAAAACTTTTAGAGAATAAAAATACCTACAAAATGAGGTATTAACGATCTCTGGGACTTTTTTCATCTTTAAGTTATAGCTTGTCAAAGTTCACCTGCATGTAATGCGGTTCAAAAGTGTGTTTAGCTTTAAGACACCCCTCCTGCCTCTTCTGTGGCACTTACTCCATCAAAATCTATGACAACTTTGTAGAGGAGGGTTGGTGAAATATCTTTGTCGAAGATAATTTCTTAAAATTGTAAAATTATGCATCAACCCCTTTCACCCCTCGTAAAAATTTTAGCCCCGGTCCAAATTTAGGGTAGGTACTTTTTGGAAAATGCTTAAAGTATAAAAATAAATATCTCCACCAAAATTCAGCTTGGTTGGAATTTTTTCGTAGTGAAAGTTTAATTTTCCTCTGCTATGTGGTGATTATTGAGAAAGCCCACACTGCACTGGCGCGATGCTATTCTTGGAACATGTTTTCGCTCCGAATTTTTCGCACTGGTCTGAGAGAGCCTTAAAGCTTTAATCATAAAATATTTATTTGTTAATTTATTTTCAGTCTGACGTGATTTATTGTATTACTCCAAATGAAATCGGCCCTCAGAACAATAGCCGCAATGGAATTGCACAATTTCAATTGGCAGTCAGTCCTTACCCCTACCAGCATACGAATTTCTCAGTAATTCCTGAGGAATCACAAACAAATCAAAGTTTTCATGATGGAGGTCTTTGAATGAATTTTTAAAGTAATAATTCATTCACTATGGCACATATCAACATTTATGTACCTATGTACAAATGTACATGTACATATCTATTTATAATCTTGAAGCTCAAGTCTTACACTTATGTACTCATGTAGCTTACCGCCATATTATTCACTCGATACATCCAGATTTAAAATTAAATCCAGATGAATTTACATTGAATTTGTATGATTTACATCCAGATTTAAGTTTTAATCTGGATGTATTGAGTGAATAATATGGCCGTTAGAGTTTTTCAAATTAATGAAATTAAATACATATACATATTTAATATTAAAGAAAAAATACTAACATTTTTTGTTGTTGATAATTTAAATTTAAATTTAAACCAAAATAATTCTAATAAATAATGTCTTAAAATTCATTAAAATCCACTTTTAAATTAGCAAGAGTTTAAGAATTACTATGAATACAAAATATTTAACAAAAGTATAAAAAAAAATAAAACACACGACCCTTTAAGCAAAAAAACAAACAAAAAAAAAATACGTTTTGGATCCGCTCCGCACACGTAGTCAACAACGTATGGAGAGGACTCCGCGTATGGATCCGCAAAACTGCGTTTGTATTCAAACTAGAATCACCACTGACCCACTTGCGCATGTATTGTGAGAGTGAGAGTTTACCATACTCAGCGAAAACCGAAACCTAAACGGATACACAACGAATCGCAAAAAAAGTACTTCCCCACTTGAGTTCTACAGAGAGATGAACTAAATAAAGGTGTGGGGAAAATGCCTGTAGATACAAAGAATTTTTGAAGGTGTGCGTGAGACACTCAATTTAGCAAAGATCCAAGAAAGAACGAGAAAGTTGGGTCAGTGATTTTGCATGAAGGATACTAGGCTATAAACTTTAAATTCACTGGAAAGTGACAATCACATTTTTGTGGTGATAGGTAGAAGCCCTTCCACACTATACCACTGCCCTTCAAGCTAATTCACTGACCCAACTTTCTTAGTTTTTTGGATCTTTGCGAAGCTGAGTGTTTCATGCACACCTCCAAAAATTCTGTTTCTACAGGCATTTTCCCCACACCTTTGTTTAATTCATCTTTGCAAATGAAAAATTATGAAAAATTGAGAAATGGTCGGTTCATAAATAAAATGTTACTATTTTCAATTACTTTTTTTTCCAGTGCAATTTTGTAAATTATATCTATACAATTGTTAAGAAAATATAAGTGTCTTGAAATGAAAAAAAAAGCTTTGTTTGTTTGATGTAGGTAGTTAAACTCGATTGGAGAACCTTGGAATGAAAAAAGCTTTGTTGTAGGTACTTTGTTTGTGGTTCGTTTTGGTTTCGGTTTTTACTTAGTATTGCCGGATTTACACGAGTGACAAAATGTCATTAAATTGATCATTTTATACCAATTAACTGTCATAAACCGGGATAATGACAATTTATTGGTATAAAATGACAAATTTAATGACATTTTGTCACTCGTGTAAATCCGGCATATGGTTAGCTCTCCCTCTCACAATACATGCGCAAGTGGGTCAGTATGGTGATTTTTGTTTCCATACTAATTTGAGCCGAGAAACCACTGATCTCTATAATACACTGGATAGCGCATCCATACAAGAAAGTTGATGCCATTTGAGAATTGTTATAATGTTGAGTTGCCTATTTTTTTGTATAACGGTATAACTGTATAACATAATGAAATGCAAATTTTTTTATAAAACTGCAACTAAAATATTTTAAATTCACTTTTACAATTATTTTAAGTTACAAAAAATCAAATTTACAAACAAGTGACGTTTCTTTTGCTTTTTTTTCTTAAAAATTCCACTTTGGTTTTTGCCAAAGCCTCACTGAACATACCTAAAGTGTTGAGTTGCCTCACTGAACATACCTAAAGTGTTGAGTTGCCTTCGTACTTGTCATCTTCAATTGGAAGTAGAAAAGCTGTTATACTTTGTAGGGAATCCACTATCCAGTGTATTATAGAGATCAGTGCGAGAAACACAGTTTTGCGGATCCGTATTTGGATCCATACGCGGAGTCCTGCATAGGTTGTTGACTACAATGAGCGGATCCAAAACGGACTCTTTTGCTTAAAGGGTAAGTATTAACCAAAGAAACTGAATATGAAGAAATGAATCCTCGGCTGTCATTTGAGTTTGCCTACAAGCTCTATCAGATAAGAAATGAGAAGGTATGTGTAAAAATGGCGGTATAAAACTCATACATTCACAGTATTTATCTTCACAACTTACACATTCACAGTACTTATCTTCACACCACCCTGCTATATTGTTGTTGGATTTCACATCTATTCATCGACACAAAATTAAATTACAAATACAACAATGTAAACAAATGGGTTTTGGAGGGTGAAACGTACGAAGGATTCATTTCTTCATATTCAGTTTCTTTGGTATTAACACATGTCAAAAAAGTGGGAAGTAAATCATGTATAATAGTGTGGAAACAAAATATGAAGTTTCATCCCACACGACTTTTCAGCGCATCTCATACAATTTTATATGTGTTAATACAAGATAATTTTTAGCTCTTTCTTTCTGTCAAAAGTTGTAATCTATGAACTATGTCTAACTTTAGACAGCCGTCCAAGTTTTACAAAAACCTCTCTAATTGTTGCTAAAGTTATCTAACTTTGTATCTCTCTTTAGATTACATAAATCTGTTTGGTGTTTCCACCACACAAAAAGATTAAAAAGAAGATTTATTTTGACAGTATGAAGAAGTTGTTTCACTTTTTCTAATGGAGTTGAAGTGAGGCAGATAGTTTCATGCAAAGATACTGAATATAAAGATATGAATCCTCGCCTGTCATTTGCGTCTGCCTAAAGCTCTATCAGATAAAAAATGAGAAAGTATGTGTAATAATGGCGGTATAAAACTCACACATTCACAGTACTTATCTTCACGCCTACCTGCTATATTTTTGTTGGATTTCACATCCATTCATCGACACAAAATTAAATTACAAATACAAACAACAATGGCCGCGTTCGGGGGGTACACAGATAGGCTATCTGAGATACTTAAGTATCGCATATGTTTTCGAACGAACCGGATAGGTTACCTATCAAAAATCAAAACAGCTGAAAAAAGTTCAAGTAAGTACCAAAAATTATTTTTTCCCAGATCTCTGCTGTGTCTTCAAAATCGTATGTTGTGTCCTTCCAATTGACAGATATCTTCCTTTTGTTTATTTTTGCAACAATTTGTATATGTATTTTTATGTTTAAAAGCCAAAAACAAACAACAAACAATAAAAACAAACAACTACTCAAGCGTCACCCGAAAACCAAAAGTCAGCTGTAATCAGCTGTTCCTCAAATTGCGCATAGGATAGTTTAGTATCCCGAAAATTTTAGGATAGCTTTAGATTTGTTTTTGACAACAGCTGTTTGGTTCATCAGCTGAATTTTCCTATGGGATTACAACAACACAAACCTATCCGGATAGGTTTGGCTTGCCCCCCGAACGCGGCCAATGTAAACAAATGAGTTTTGGAGGGTGAAACGTACGAAAGATTCATATCTTTATATTCAGTATTTTTGGTCTCATGTATTACCCCTAACACACGCCACGAACTACTTCACCGAAGCATATTGTCGGTAAGGTTTTTGGTCGTGTGAAATGAAAATTGTGTCGACATTGCAGTGCGATCTCTGGCAGTCGAAGCAGTATGCCGATAAGCCGATATGGCGTGTGAAAAGGAGCGAACTAGTTCGTCGACACAGTTTTTTATGTTGTTATTCGGTTTTTGTTGTCAAATAGTGTTTTTGGTCCCGTTAATCTTAGATTTACTGAATAGTTTTTTGATAATTTCATTAAAAGTATCTTAAACACAAATAATAATGGAAAATGATCAAGAAAAATGTATTTGGACTCATAACGAAATAATTATTTTATTGGAAATAATTAAAGACAGCTGATTTTGGCATATACTTCTACATCGACGTATTGGCGTGTAAATGCCCATACAAAAACGAAATACTTTGTCGATGTGGTTGTTCGATGTGGCGTGTGAGGGGTATATGTCCCCTTTCCAATGAATGCATTCAGTGTGAGAAAATATAGGCCAGTTCGAGTTTTAAAACTATGAAGATTTAACAAGATTTATTTAAAATCTTCGAGATTTAGGAAATAAATTTGTATGGTAAATCTTCGGGATTTGAAGAAGATTGAAGTAAATCTACTTAAATCTCGGTTTTGTGGTCGGTGGAAAGGTAGTATTAGACAATGTAACCACTTGTCCAAACCTTGGCAAAATGTAATATTATTTTCATTAAATAAAACATTTTTCCGACTGTTTCGAAATACTTAGACATAGTTTAAATAGTCAAAATCTAATAAATACGACCACCGGTGCTATGAAGATAATAAGACCTTGTTTTAGTTTTGGTGTGAAAGTGCGCTATTACACGTTGACTCCTTTAGAGTCATGACTCTCGAAATGGAATGAGTGCGAAGGTGAAATCCGATCTTTTTTCTCCTTCGCACTCATTCAATTTCGAGAGTCATGACCAAAAATACTGAATATAAAGATATGAATCCTCGGCTGTCAGTTCAGTTTGCCTACAAGCTCTATCAGATAAAAAATTAGAAAGTATATGTAAAAATGGCGGTATAAAACTCACACATTCACAGTACTTATCTCACACAATCACAGTATTTATCTTCACATCAATCTGCTATGTTGTTGTTGGATTTCACATATATTCATCGTCACAAAATTAAATTACAAATACCACAATGTAAAAAAATGGGTTTTGGAGGGTGAAACGTACGAAAGATTCATATATTTATATTCAGTATTTTTGATCATGACTCTAATACTACATTTCCACCGACCAAAAACCCGAGATTTAAGTAGATTTACCTAAATCTTCATCAAATCCCGAAGATTAACCATACAAATTTACTTCCTAAATCTCGAAGATTTGAAATAAATCTTGTTAAATCTTCATAAGGCCCAATAGTTTTAAAACTCGAACTGGCCTATATTTTTTCACACTGAATACATTCATTGGAAAGTGGACATACATGAAATTTTCTGCCTCACTTCAACATCATTAGAAAGAACGAAACAACATTTGCAAACTGTCAAAATAAATCTACTTTTTAATCTTTTTGTGCGGTGGAAACACCAAATAGATTTACTTATACTATGTTTTCACCGAAGGTTTATCTCAGTTTAGATTAAATAAATCTATTTGGTGTTTCCACCGCACAAAAAGATTGCAAAGTAGATTTATTTTTACAGTTTGCAGATGTTGTTTCGTTCTTTCTAATGACGTTGAAGTGAGGCAGCAAATTTCATGTATGTCCACCTAGCAATGAATGTATTCAGTGTGAGAAAATATAGGCCAGTTCGAGATTTAAAACTATTGGACCTATGAAGATTTAACAAGATTTATTTCAAATCTTCGAGATTTAGGAAATAAATTTGTATGGTAAATCTTCGGGATTTGAAGAAGATTTAAGGTAAATCTTCCTAAATCTTGGTTTTGTTGTCGGTGGAAACGTAGTTTTAATTTAAACTGAGATAAAACCTTCGGTGGAAACATAAGTATAAAAGAGTCAACGTGTAATAGGGCACAAAAGGCTATAAAATTCGAAAGTATTGCAGCGGCCTTATCTTTCAGACTGAACGTAATCATTTGCATTTGTACGGTTTGAAATCAACTGCGACACCTGTGTATGAAATATAAAATCTAGTATTCATTTTGACGTTTGACGTTTCATTTATAAAAAAAAAAGATAAAAGGAATTCGAGAAAGAAAATTCTAGGTTGAAAAAAGTTTATTCTTGGGAAAAAGTAATTTTGCTTTAAATATTTCACTAAAAAGATCTTTTTTATAAAAATCTAATTGCATAGATTGAAAAACCAAAGTTATTTTGAGCCAATAAGCAGAAAATACAAGTATAATAATGGTGGACTACAGCAAATGGAAGGATATTGAAGTAAGTTACTTTTCTATTTTGTGTTCGGATTTTGATACGTTTCTTTTCCTATTTTAAATAAAAATATCCTTGTAAATAAGTTGTAAATGTATCAGTCATTTAGAAATTCAGGTACAAATTTCTGTAGAAATTATGAGTCACTACATGCAGACATAGGTTGCTTCATTGAAACGCCCGGCATAATCATAAAAAGCCAAATAAATAAAAGTTCAAGATTTCAGTACAAATAAATCTCACAAAATGAATTTAATTCTTTTCTGTACATAACGTACCATCTGTTTTAGTAAAAATACACCTACAATAATTTTGTTTACGGCATTAGGGCAAAAGCATATACCTATGTGATAATCCGCTGATTCTTTGGAAAGCCATGATTCAATCTGACAATAAGACAAAAAGTTGAGTCAGATATATTTACTATGTTGATGTACAATTTAAGAAAGTAATTTATTATAATTTATCTGAGGGTAGGTCTGCAACTAAAGTTATTCTGTCTCTAGTTCAATTCAAACAGAAAGTCGTTTCCTTAGGTGGTCCAACTTGTCATCATAAGATTACATTCAGAAAACGTGACAACAAGTTTAACAGGTCCAATTCAATAGTGATTAAGCCAAATTTTCAAAGATGGTTAAATCTGTTTCAGTAGCCACAGATTTAAAGTAAAGGGTTAAGAAAAGGTATATAAGTTATGGTAACCAATAATGGCCCGATAGGAAACTTTAGGAATCTTTCAACGCCGTAATTGACAGCCATTAGTTTATGGGAACTGGCAGATGCGAAATTGCAAAACGAAGTTTATGGGCGAATTTTAATATTTAAAATTGTGATTTTAATTAGATAATCTTGCTAATTTTTATTTTAATATCGCACAAAATACCTGAATTTATTTGCTTTCAAAAAAATATAAACAAATTTCAGTTCAATGATGATTTTGACGGTGGTTAAAATACAAGAGAGGTGTGTAGGTATTGCTATTTGGTAAAGAGCTCTATTGCGGTTGACGTTTTTCTGATAGCTGAACGACTTTTTTCGATTATCGATCTTCGATCTCTGTATTTTGTATTGTGATTGTCGTTTCTGATCAAACTCTGTCGATTTCACAATCGTTTGTTGTCGATTGCATTTTTCTGAGTATGTGCAGTAGGGTGACCGATAAAAATCGATTTTCGAAATTGGGTGGGGGAACCCCATAAAATGATCAGCCTTTGCAGATTTTTAGATAGCCAAAATTTCAGCTCGCTCAAAGTTTCAAAAATCTCATTGACATTAAAAAAAAAAAAACAGAACTGAGTTACATTAAAAATGTTTTTGTAATCTTCAATTCACCCACGTACATCCCACCACACCTTATCTGATCCGAGGAGACTGATCTCAAATTTTGCCGTGTAAAAATTTAAATGTTAAAAAAAATTGTTTTCGTTTTATATTTTTCTGTTTACATATTTTTGTTTTTGTTGTGTAACTGCATTTTTACTTTTGTTAAGCATAAAAAAAGTTAAAATGCAGTTACACAATATATTGTTTTTTTTTTTTTTTTTTTGTTGGAAAAATTAACCTTGTTAAAGCTTTCGAGTTTCAAAAGGCACTTTATGTAAATTTTTGGATTAGATTATAGGTACTGTTTTTAGTATTTATGTCTTTTATTATGTATTAGTAATGTAAAACATCAATGCCATAGTAATTTTGTTCAAGAAAACTATTATATGTTTTGTTCTTTCAAATACACAAAATTTAAACACAGTACCCACCTGTCTATCAATTTCCCATGAATTTTCTTTTTTCAACGTAAATTACTTCATAATATTTTAATGGAATATTGACGAAAGTACTGCCTTTTATTTAATACATAAATAGTGAGTATTGAGTCAGGTGTTTGGGAGCTAGAGCTATTTTTCTTCGAAAAAACAAGGAAAAAACATAGATTTTTTAAACTTTGATTTAATTTAATTTATAAGTTTATTTGGCTCAATGGCGATTAAGTTTTGTACATTTTTTTTTTTACATAAATGTTGATTGGAATACATTCAAAATTTGTTTCTAGGAATTTGCATTATATAATGTTAGATTTTGCATATAAAATAATTTCATTTTTAAAACAATTTATACTATTTATGTTTCTTATGTGCAGTCTTTTGCAATATGATTATAACCACAACAATTAAAGCACTTAGTAACTCGTATATATTGGTAGACGGGATACCTCTTCCAGCTTATATATAAACTTCCCATGCTCATAATATGTTTGTTGGTATCCCTATCCACTTCAACAATAGCATTATATTTTTTTGTTCTATGCGATAAATATATCTTGATACATTTAATTTCGCAATCACTTTCATTAAATTTGTTTTGGTCCATTATTGCTTCTTTCAATTTATCCTCACTAATTGTCTCTTTCATTCCCACAATATGAATACGCGGCTTTCTGTGCTCTTGTATTTTCGCATCGTAGTCACACAATTTTGTTTTTATTTCTGTTTCTATTACTTTCACAGATTCTTTATCACACTTTATCAAAACAGCACCGTTTTGTACGTTCTTTACATCGTCTATTTTTAATTTCATGCTGGTCGGATTAATAACACTTTTAATATCTTCTCTTGTTTTTGAATTGTTTTGGTCACTCTTAGGTTTAATCACTATAACTTCACTTTTTTCTTTTAGTGCTTGTGCATACGATAGCTTGTGTTGTGTTTGTGCTACGTTTGTACATGTTGGTTGGTTGTTGTTGTTATCCAGAAGGTTTTTTATTTCCACATTATTTTTTGCGAAAGCTTCAATTTGTTTGCTCATTGCCATCATAACATTTGGGCAATCAGAGCACATGAATTTTATTCTTGGATTTTTATTTAAAAGGCTTAAGTCAAATTGACTAAGATCAGCACATTTAATGTGAAATTTTCTTCCACACATACCACTGCATAATACAAACTCATCACTCCTGTTTATTCTTTTTTTCCCACAGTTAACTTCACTACACTCGCCTTCCATATTTCACTTAATTTTTAATTTTATATATATATGTATGTAAATTTCTGACTTTTTATTTGTTTAATAATTGGCAATTTCACTGATATATTTTACTAATTAAATTTGTTTATGTTGTTATTTAACTACTATCTAATCAAATTAATTAAGTTTTGTATTTTTATTTCCAATAAAATACACTATATTAACAAATTTCCTAGGAGATGTTATTTGAATGATCCGTTCACTAGAGAGTCACTTTGAGTGAGTGTCGGCAGCATTTAGCGTTATCCAATCGAGCTGAAATTTTGGGTATCTAAAAATCTGCAAAGGCTGATCATTTTATGGGGTTCCCCCGTAAAGAATTCGAAAAAAAAATTTTTCTTCGAGCGTTGCGGTCACCCTAATGTGCAGTATGTGATGTCTGCGAGTGTTTTTGCGTGTACCTACCTGTCTGCCTGATTATTTAATATGAAATAATAGTAGTAGCCGTAGCGTGATGTTTAGTGCGATGAACTGTCATGCCGAAGGTCCAAGTTTGATCCCCAGCCTCGCCACCTAATAATTTTTAAAAATAAAACGACTACTGCCTCTTGCAAGGAATTGACAAAACGTCCAAGTGTATCTCTTGTCATGGAAAAGTCCGCTCACATTAGCCGTTCGGATTCGGCAATAAACTGTAGGTTTCTCCATTCCTGCAGACACGCACACGGGAATGGTTGAGAGTTGTAAGTCACTTGGCCCTAGCTCATGAGCTGTTGTGCCATCAGATTTATTTATTATTCTTTATTTATACATATATGAAATAATATTCAAATGTTAATGCAATTCAAATTTTATAACAAATTAAAGGCAAATTTAAAAGGCAGAAGGAAATCCGGACAAAGCCACATGTGGCTTTCCATTTCGCGCGATTTTTTTTTTGATTATTTGCAGAGCTTTCTAAGCTGAATTTACAAAAATTGAACTATTCAAAATTTGTAAAGCTCATTTAAAGCTCAGTTTTGTAATTTAGCATAAAAAGCTCAAAAAAAAAAAAGAAGAAAAGATGTTTCTAAAGCTAAGTTTTAAAAGCAGATTTTTGAAAATCTGTTTTAAATTTGTACCTACTCTTCAAAATTCAGATTTTTGCAAATCTGATAGTAAAGCACTGCAAAAAATTAAAATAATGGGCACTTTATCATCTTCATATACATATTTTGTTCTCCATATGGCATGAGCTGTATTGTCATAAATGTGGCCATGTTTCCATACTTGAATGCGGTCTTATTTCTATGATTCGTTAGAAATAACACCCACCGGGCGTTATTTCAGTTTTTCCATGGAAATATGGCCACATTTTGAATGTAGTCTAATTTCGTCGGGCGTTATTTCACGTCACCGTTTGCATCTTCGAAAGACCTGAGCTAACTACGTGGTGCTCGAGAAACCCCAAAATATTGGTCCTTTTTTCAGTTTTCGGAAAACAACTTTGCTGTATAATATAGGACCATATTTTACAAAAGTGATTGAACTCGCTCCCATTAAACACCAAAAGTCTGACCACTGGATTTTTAAAGAGGCATTCTTACCTATCATTTGATACCCCATTCATAGAAATACCTCATGGAATAAGTATATGTATTTTTAAAAAATCCAACTCGAAGAGTAAATTTTCTAACCGAACCAAGCATAAAACCGACCAGTGGTTTGACTAATCTTTGAATTAAAGTTTTTGGTTGGTATACTCTTTATTTAAAGGCCGCGATGACATAAATAATTTTACTTGAACTATCAGCCCTATTCTGCTAAATGCTTGGGTGAAAGTTTGTATTCTGCTAACCGTACGATGTTAATCAAAAATAAATGGAAACTGTTTTGTTGGGAACTTCAAAAATAAATATCGGTTAAAATGTGCACTCTAAAGACAGAATAGTTTAAAAAAATATATTAAGACAAATTTAATGCAACATTCACGTTTCGATCGAATCGTTTAGCAGAATAAGGCTGTATAAAGCATTTGTTTCTTGTTTTAATTTAGTTCATTATATTTTGTTCAAGATTTCCGATGATGAGGACGAAACTCACCCAAACATCGACACACCATCGTTATTTAGATGGCGTCATCAGGCCCGCATAGAGCGAATGGAAGAAATGGACCGCGAAAAGAATGAATTTGAAAAACGTAAAAACTCCCAAAAGTCACGTCTTTTAGAAGTTAAACAAAAAATTAAAGAAAAAGGTGAATTGGATGATCTAAAGGTAAATACAAAATAAAAATAAATTAAATATTGAGAAGACATTTAAGGTTTAAAAAAAAAATCCTCCTCATTTTCAGAAAGAGCTTGAAAAAATTGAACAAGAAGGAAAAGAAATCGCGAGAATAGAGGACGATTTAAGAAAAAAGGAGAAAAAAACACCATGGAATGTCGATACCATTAGCAAACCGGGCTTCCAAAAGACCGTCATCAACAAAAAACCTACAAAAGCTGATTTAGAAGGTCTCTCGGAGGAAGAACGTGAAAACAGGATGAAGAATTTCGTCAAAGAAAACGAGAAACTTCTCAAACAGTTTGGAATGCTTCGCAAATATGATGACTCTAAGAGATTCCTTCAAGAACATCATCAATTAGTTTGTGAAGATACCGGAAATTATTTGGTGATCTGGTCGATTAATTTAGAAATGGAAGAGAAGCACGAGTTGATGTCACACGTGGCTCATCAATGCATTTGTATGCAATACATTTTGGAGTTGTCTAAGCAATTGGATGTCGACCCTCGTGCATGCGTTGGTTCGTTCTTCTCGAAAATTCAAGATTGTATACCGGAATATCGTCAGCAATTTGAAAGTGAAATCGAAGGATTCAAAGAGCGCGTTCGTAAGCGGGCACAAGAAAAAATAGCTGAAGCACTTGCCGAGCAGGAAGAAGAAGAGCGGAAGGCTCGTCTCGGACCAGGTGGATTGGATCCTGTAGAGGTGTTTGAATCACTACCCGACGTAAGTTTTTCTTTGTAATATAAAAATTGTTATTTTTTTTCATGAAAACTTCATTGCAGGAACTGAAAGTTTGCTTTGAATCGAGAGACATTGCCCTACTTCAGGCTACAATTGCAAAAATGCCAGAAAATGAAGCACGACTTCACATAAAAAGATGTGTTGATTCGGGCCTTTGGCTCCCAGAGGGTGGCAAAAAAGATGGCGAAACGGAAGAGACTGAAGCAAAATTCGCAGAGGCCAAAGATAAAAAAGAATCCGCAGAGGAACCGACATATGCAGGAGTGACTACAGATGATTTGGACTGATTGCATTCGATGAGAAACCGCAATTTTTTGCTTTTGAGTTGATAAATACTTCCTTCATAAGAACTTAAGAACTACTGTTCTATCCGAGCAAAAACTACTCAAAAAATAAAAATAAAATACTAAATCAGAATAAGAAAAATTATCAAGCAAACCCTTTCATTTTTAAGTCTATTTTGTATTTTCTTCAATTTATTTTCTTTGTAAATAGTAATAAGAAGCTTCTCTAAAAAGATCGAAATAAATCATAATTATTCATTTGAAAGTTATTTCAGAAAATATATTGATTCTTTTTGTTTTGTATCTTTTTACACCACGGTGCGGTGATAGAATCCAATAACTTTCTTGGATCAAGGTTTTGAGTGTTCACACAGTATAGGCGACTTTATATCAGACGTTTAGTGCAGTTGTCGTTTATCAAGTAATTTGATGGACTGCCAGAGTACATAATTGAAATTTGGTAGAAATCGTCACAGCGAAAGAAATTACATGTGCATATTATATTATCAGACACAATTCAACAGATTACAAAATTCATAATCGCCAAATTTATCAATTAAATTAAAATGTATAATTTACCTTTTATGTATTCACTAAAGTTCAATGAAATATGCAAGAATATTCTTGTGAAGAGAAGCTACAAATTTGGTCAAGGTCAATATAAAACGACTAGACTAATTAATCGGCCCTGCGGAATTCTCTCCGATTTCCTACGAATCGGAGACATTTTGCTTCGAGGTAGTTCTCCGACCAGCAAAATGTCTCCGATTCGTAGAAAATCGGAGAGAATTCCGCTCCGACGGTTACCTCGATAAGGCCGAATGATAAGTAAATGATTTGTTGATGAAAAGAAAGCTTTCAAGCATTTTTTGTATTTTAGAATCTACCTATCTTTTTAACAACGCAATCAACTGATAAACCGTAACACGTGCCATGTACAACATCTGTGCTGATATGGAATAACAGAACACCACAATCTTTCAGACTTATTTAAACAACTTTATTTTGTTTTTAGTTCACAGATTATTTATTAATTGTTTACGTATTGATAGACAGCAGCTATGCTTGTATACCTTTGATTTGACAAGACAACCATTTTTCACAGAAAAATAATGAGTTAAGTTAAACAAACATTTCGAATTTAAAGCTTTAAAAAGGAGTTTTACTTTTAAATAAAAGTACATAATAATTAAGGAATGCGAACAAAATTTCTATTTCTTCTCTTCACTCTTGTTCTTATGCATTGTCTGAGCTCTGCCAGATGGATCTTCAGGACATCCCCAATCTTGACGTGGCACCCATCGCTTTACCGTTCTGGCAGCATCATCACCAGGAAATAGCTCTTCAAATATTTCTCGATAGTAGAAGGCCTCTTTCGTTGTGGGTGTATTGATAGGGTAGACATCAGCTGCCTTGGAAAATTCTTCATCGTTTATTTGAGCAGAAGCGTGTTCGCGAATTGTATCGATCCAGTTGTAGCCAACTCCATCGGAGAATTGCTCCTTCTGACGCCATAACACCTCATCGGGCAAATAACCTTCACCGAAAGCTTTCCGAAGAATATGTTTTTCGATTCGATGCGCTTGGACACCTTCGAAGGAGTTTAGCTTACCGGGTATTTTATCCTCGGGCCGAATGGACATGGCATAGTTGACAAAAGCTGTGTCCAAGAATGGAACTCGAAGCTCAACACCTTTTGCCAGAGAAACTTTGTTGGCCCTCAAACAATCCGAAAGGTAGAGGTTGCCCACTCGAGTGACAAGTTCTTCATGGAACTGCTTTGCATCGGGAGCATTGAAGAAATATAAGTACCCGCCGAAAATCTCATCGGCTCCCTCACCCGATAGAATCATTTTGATGCCAGTACTCTTGATGTAACGTGTCAAGAGGAGCATAGGAATACTACAACGAACCGTAGTCACATCATACGTCTCTAGATGATAGATGATGTCTCGAATGCAATCAATACCTGTTGGAAGTTAAAAACAAGGCATAAGATTCAGTTAAGATTAACTTTTTTTTTTAGTTGATAATACAAAAGAAATGGAACAAAATAAAGACAACGCAACAATGATAAGAAGTTCAATGACTTTATTAATCAATATGGTAATGGTCAAGACAGGTTTAATACAATGAAAACATCAAAAATTCAAAAACTCTGTAAAGATAGAAGAAGGATATTTTTACGGAAGTCAACTTTAAATCAGAGCATTGGGGCAAAAAAAATATTAAATGAAACAAAAAACAATTCGTGCCAAAATGACATTTTTAAACTTTTCAAATGTTGTAGACTTTAGATAAAATTAAAATGTGTGGGTACCTACCTTGTTCTATTGTGAAGAAAACATCAGTGTGGTCACTGTCTATATAGTCTGCTACCATTCTACTGTACTTAAAGTCTGGAGCGCCCTCAAGACCAACGGAAAATGTCTTTAATCGGAAACTGGGATCAGTCTCACGGATAATCTTTGTGGCAATCGATGCCACAAGACTTGAATCAACTCCTCCCGACAGAAGAGCTCCATAGAGACAATCACAATGAAGATGACTTCTTACAGCCGAGATAAACGTTTGTCGCAGAACTGACAAATCAGTTGGATCTCTTGGAATACTAGTCTGCCAATCTTGTTGGAAGAATTTTTTCTCTTTTAGAGCTCCGGCTTTGCCGAATCTCATGACACCAGGTGGAAAGTTTTCCACCTTGCGACACACGCCAACTAAACACTTCATTTCACTCGATACCCAAATGTTGCCATATTCGTCCTCTCCATAGTACATCGAGATAATTCCAAATGGATCACGAGCCAATAGGATGGTTTTTGTTTTCGTGTCATACAGAGCAATGGCAAACATTCCAGTGATGTATTCAAAGAGATTCTCTCCGTATTCCTCGTACAACTCAATGATGACATTGCAGTCACTCTTGGGCTGGTAGGATCCTCGTTTTTTTGCAATTTCAGCCGACTGCTCCAGATAGTTGTAGATTTCGCCATTGGCAATCATTAGGACAGTTCCATCTTGAGATCTAAAGGGCTGATGGCCGGTATGAACACCGACTATGCATACTCGTTCGTGTACCATGGCCACTCCATGGTTTTCTATGATTTCTACTCCAGTGTAATCTGGGCCGCGATGGCGTTGCTTTTGACTTTGTCGAGTAGCAACTTGACGTAGACTTTCAGGCCGAGTGTTGAACTTCTTGGGCAAAATCGGTTGACCATCTTTCGAGAAAATAGCAAATATTCCACACATAATGGGTTTTTTTTTTTTATTATTATTTCTTTTTTTTTTTAAATAATGCTAATTAATTCCGTTGTCCCTACTTTCTTGGGACGTGCACTATAAGGGAATTAAATTATTTTTCTGCCGGCAAGCACTTTTTATGAGGTGCCACGATGCACAATTATTTATTAATGAAATGGATGGAAATATTCTGCACTGATTACATCAGAAAACAATTCAGTCAGTGAATTCAATTCACTCTCATCATCTCATCTCTCTACTCTACCAAAAGCCAAAACATCATTTTTTCACCACACCAAACCATTATTCAGAATTCACCATTAGGAGGGTCCCATTCAGATGGAGCAGCACGTTTGACAACATGGTTGGATGAATTGAATATGCTTTTGTTCGAATATGAGATGAAAAAGATAAATTAATTTTATTCCATTGTTCTTATTTGTTTTTTTTTTTTCATACATATGTACATACATATATGAATCCTCGGCTGTCATTCCGGTTTGCCTACAAAGTGCCCTATTACACGTTGTAAAAATAATCGAAGTAAAGCCTTAATTACATTGGCCAAAAAAATGAAAATTTTTAAACTCATTTTGGGATAGTGTTTCTCACTGTAAAACTTATAAAAATGATGCAGAAAGCTTAAATTTTTGTTTAAACAAAATTTCACCAAAAAACTGCGCCAGCGAAAAAAAAAATATATTTTTACTTCTGTAATTTTGCAAAAAGTGGCCCATGTAGTTAAGGCTTTAAGTTTTAGAAGAATCTTTTAGAAAATTATTCTAGTTTTCAAAACTGTTTTTAAATTTTCCGTACTGGCATTCCTTGATGAGATATTGGTAACTAAAGTCAAAAGTCTCTATTTTCGTTCAAAGCCAGATATTTTTTCCGGAAAAAAAATTGTGCAACGACGAAAAAAGACGAAATTTAAGCTAAATAAAGAAGTAATAGAATCAATACATTTAATTGGCCCGAAAAAAAATATTCAAAGGAAATTAAACTCTTCAAAAAAAAATTAAAATGTTTGGCTCGTGCTGCTTCTTAGGATTGCGCAATAACGGTACTCAAAAAAATCATTTGCTAAAATTTCTCAACACAAAAAAACATAAAGATGTAGAAGGCTTTTTGTTTCATCTAAATACAACCACTTTCCACAAAAAGTACAGCTCTTTTTAAAAATAAAAACACTAAAAAAATTTATTTTTTTGTTCCCTTAATTTTTTTTTGACTAGGTGTAGGTATATAAAAAAATACGTATACGACACAGTGAACCAAACATACGTTAGCTTTATAGAGCGTTTTTTGGGCATGTGTCTGTGCGTTTTTGCGTCCTTGCGTCCAAGCGTCCACTGTTATTTGAGCTAGAGACAAAACTGGTGGACGGTTTGCTTCAAATAAGGTACGCAGGCACTTGTATGTGATCCCGTAGAGAATAAATTCAAATTTTCGCTCAAACAAAAGATAATGGTTTTAGTAATGTTATTTCACTCTTTGTAACTGTAATCATCAAAGTGATTTAGGGAATACTGCGCGTTTCTAGTTTTTGTCAATAAATTCACATAAAAACAGGGTTTTAAAGTTTTTGGAATTACAGGACTAATTTTATTTAGATTTTGTAATATGATAGACTTTTTGTAAAATAAACATTTAAACATTAATTTATTTTATAAGCAACAAAAAATTGAAGAAAAACGTAAGTTTTTTGGTACCTTTGATTTTTTTTAAGCTTTAGCCTGCATGGTACGCTGCTGATACGAAATAAAATTTTTCATTGGTCTCAAACATGAAAACGAAATGCTTACGAAAACCACAACGAAAAATTACCCCTTGAAAGTGTCACCATTTGCAAAAACAAAAAACAAACGCATAAAATTCACAGATAGCCATAATGTCGTGATGAAAGAAACAGTAAATATAAACAAGAATAGAGACCAAATATAACTTTTCCGCACGCAATTAATGGTACAGGAAATTGATTTCGTGCAAAAAAAGAGGGTAGTGATCTCCAAATAATCGGCTAAAATCATCAATTTCGCTCATCGAACAGCGTACCACAGAACGAAATTTTTCGTTTGTAATTTTGTTGTGTCACTTTTGTATGGGATTTTTCGTTTCGCATTAGCAGCAGGTTTGTATATGAAATATCTAGCCACATTATTGTTTTGAATCACAAGAGGAAGTTTGTGTTATCAAGCCGTCCTTTCCGAGCCATTTTTACAACCATCTGATTTCTTTAATAAATTTAAAATTATGAGAACAAATTTTGAAAGTTAGATTAGGTTAGGTTAGCGTGGCTGTCAGCACAAGTGCTTGATACACTTAGACCATAAGTTGGTGTCATTTAGATACCATATGAATCAAGTAGAAGTTTTTCCTACTCATTGAACCACTTAGAGCTTCTTACGAAGCTTGGCGAGACGACTAATGTCTATATGTTTACCAAATCGCTTGGATCATTATAGTAGAACTTTCCTTGATGGAGCCTACATCTTTGAGAGAGAGCAGGGCATGTACAGAGAAGATGAAGAATGGATTCTTCCTCTTCTTCGTCCATACAGCTTTTGCAGAAATTGTTCGACTATAGGTCGAGCCTCGTCGCAAGTTTGCTTTTTAGACAGTGTCCGGTTATGACACCTATTACGGAGCCGATATGTGATCTGCTTATAGAGATAACAAACACTTAGAACGCTTCAGATCTAGTTGTGGCTAGATTTGTTTTGTCGCCACACAAGTGGTGATATTGTTCCAGTTAAGGTTTGTTTTTGCAACAACATCTTGTTTCAGCAGTTTGCATGTAGCGATATGTATACCTACCAGTAGCGTGGCGTGGATGATTTCAAATGGTAAATCGAAGAAAAATTAGTCACCCGAAAACGTATAGGTAACTAAATTATGAATGTCTACCTTAAACTGTCTATATCGCTTTCCACGCCATGATATAAGTTTTGATTTACAAATTTTGTATAGAAAGAGTAATAAAAGTTTAATTTTACAATAAAATAAAAAGATGTATGAACTGTATTTCTTAAAAATAAAACCTACATGACCTCCACAGCAAACTTCACACAGCAAACTTCACACAGCAACGCAGCGAGACACATACAAAGTTATTGAAATAAGACGAAGAAAAGCGTGTTATTTTTTTCGAATTAAAATTAACTTTTTGCACAGAATACTAAATTCTCTCTTCTATAACTCCATACCCCACAAGAAACACGAATAGAACTTTTAAAATTTTTCGCTGGATAGAACAAGCTTGTTCTCTGTGCTCTTGCTCATTTATTTGTATTAAAACTCCCAAAATAAGACGGAGAAAACCGAGTTATTTTTTTGCTTTCTTATTGAAAAAAATAACACGGTTTTCTTCGACATATTTAGGGAATTTTCTATTAATTTAGATTAATGTTGCTCGTTTTTTAATAAACATGATTGAGATTTTCAAAGGGTAACTCGATAGGAATCGTGTTATATGGACGCCACGCCACTGATACCTACATATATTTGCTCTATAAGGAAAAGTTGAACCTACATCAACTTAGCAGGTCACTTTTTCCGTTGCATATTAAAAAGTATATAGTAATTAGTTGCTACTTAGTTGCTAATTAGTTACGCAAAAAAAAAAATTAATTGCTGTTTTGGTTTGCGAGGGTGTCCTGCTAGGTTGACGTCAACTTAGCAAGTCAACTCTTTCAAAAACATAGATAAACGGTCAAAGAGTGGATATATATTGAAAACTACTTAATTGCTAATTAGTTACGCAAAATAAAATTTAATTGCTGTTTTGGTTTTCGAAATAATGGGTGTCCTACTTGGCGTCAACTTAGCAAGTCAATAACTCTTTCAAAAACATAGATAACCGGCCCGAGGGTGAATATATATTGAAAACAACTTAATTACTAATTAGTTACGCAAAAAAAAAAATTTAATTGCTGTTTTGGTTTGCCAGAAAATGGGTGTCCTTATATGATGACGTCATCCCTGTTTATTCGAAAACGAAAAAAGTGATTAAATTTTTTTTTGCGTAACTAATTAGCAATTAAGTAGTTTTCAATATATATCCACTCCACTCTCGGGCCGTTTATCTATGTTTTTGAAAGAGTTGACTTGCTAAGTTGACGTCAACTTAGTAGGACACCCATTTTTAGACAAACCAACAGAGCAATTAATTTTCTTTTTGCGTAACTAATTAGCAACTAAGTTGCAACTAATTACTATATACTTTTTAATATGCAACGGAAAAAGTGACCTGCTAAGTTGATGCACATAAAAGTTGATAGTGTTGTTCTTCTTTTTTTGAGTTCATAAGCTTTATAGTTACCTGGAATGTCTCTATGGACCGGCACCCAGCATAGGTGAATATTGAACTCTGTATGACATCTCCATCACAACTCATCTTCGAGTAGCAGTGCTGGGGGATCGTAGGAAAAATCCCGTTTTGTGCAAATTTTGACCACTAAAGGGACAAAGGGAAAACCGACCAAACATAGTTATAATAAATTTTTTAGATTAATTCGTAGCAAGTGAAAATAAAGTTCAAGAAATGTCAGAACTATTTCTTAGAAGATTTTATAACACCTGATAAATAACACAATAGGTACAAATCGCGGTCTTGAATATAGTAGGTACTATCAACGACTAGATATTTATGTATATGTTTAGTTTTTAGAAAAAGAAAAAAATGATATATCCACAAAAAAATTGCTTCTTCACTTCCACAGTTAACAGAGCATAAGCGCTTGGACCGATTCGCTTCAAATTTGATACTTGTTACTTGTGTGCACTTAATAATATACAGGGTGTCATCTACTTCGTGCAATACATTTTGGGGGGATGATTGTTGAGTCATTCTAGGAAATAATGGTATGGTGGAACAATTTTATCTCTTCTTCCCCACCCCTGAGGCTGGAGGTGGTATTTTTTGAAAGTTAACTTATATCTAGTAGCCGTGGCGTGATGGTTAGTGCGATGGACTGTCATGCCGGAGGTCTAAGGTTCGATCCCCAGCCTCGCCACCTATTTATTTAAAAAAGAAAAAACGGCTACTGCCTCTTGCGAGGAATTGACAAATCCTCCAAGAGTATCTCCTGTCACAGAAAAGTGCCGCTCGTTAGCCGTTCGGATTCGGCAATAAACTGTAGGTCCCCTCCATTCCTGCGGACACGCACACAGGAATGGTTGAGAGTTGTAAGTCACTAGGCCCTAGTTCTTCATGAGCTGTTGTGCCATCAAATTTATTTATTTATTTTTAACTTATATCTTTTGGAAAAAATTATTAAAAATAAATGGATTTTTTGAGGGCTGATATTTCATTCTTTTAGTAATTTTTTAAAATCAAGTTGTTTTAAATAATTTAAAAAAAAATTAATTTCATATTCAAAATGTTCGTCTTTTTGTTTATTAATTTCTCAAAAATTAAAATTAAACATTATTTATGTGCTTTATTGGTTTTTAATATTTTTTTATTTTTTATTTAAAGGTAAAGGAACGGCGAATCATCGCCGCCGTACCGACATGGGAAAGAGACAGACAACGTCATCGTCGTACTGCCGGGAGGGGAATGAGGGTAGGAACGCCGGACAGCGTCAACACCATACCGTCGAGGAGGGATAAAGCAGGAAAGGTTACGTTCGGCAACTATCGTGGGAGGGGATGAGTGGAAAGGAAGGGTAGGGTGAGGGAAGTTTGAACGCCCTTTGGTTTCAGGACTCATCTAGAGACGAACTCAAGAATCATTGACCTTACTCAGCTTCTACAACTCGACAAGTTCGACGCTCGGGTAGAAGAAACTAGTTTTTGAAATATTAATTTTTAAAGCTCAGCATATTTTCTAAGTATACAAATATTTATATACTTATGTACATGCAATAGCCAATAGATCGCAATTAAAAAAATTGCTTAGTGTGTGCTATCTCACAAAATTTGAGAGTACAACTATCCACATTGTTATTATGTAACAATTATTTAAATAAATAAGAAAGTAAGTTTCAAATTAAAAAAAATAATTAGCACTTCGGTGCTTTTTAAGTGCAAAAATACATGTGTATATGGATTTTGAACAAATGTTTCTACACACAATATTACTGCAAATAGAATAAATGTTTGAAAGGACATCAAGAATTCAAAGGGTCTGAAGCAATAAAAACAACAATCCCTTTTACATAATTTCAGATTATTATCAGACACATAAGGGTACACTTTTACAAAAAATTGTACGCATAATATTTTGTCATAGAAAAATAATACAAAAGAAGTAGGCTATGGCCAGGCCATGCTATACCCATGATGACCCTTTCGAATCGCGACCCATAATCTAAGTCAAAGACGGTCCCACAAAACGTCCAGAAACAATTGAAACTCAATTGAGGATGAAACCGAAATTGCTTGCCTTGACCGCATCTTATCTTTATGGGATCCGCATTTAAATGACCAGAAGCATTTAGAAGCTCATTCATATTGATCCACATATAAGGACCGGGCGAATTGCGATTATAGAAAAATTATGCGAGAATATCCTGTCTTATTAAATCCTTGAGAGTCATTTCAAACTCTAGCCTAGAAGAGAATGGGACACAAATTCTTAAATGTTACTATGGGAGATGTAAAGGAGACTATGTGGCACAATGTCGTTATACAGTTTGTTGTTTTGTTTCTAAAAAGGGGTGTCTTTTTCAGGGCCAGAAGAAATTTGTTCCGGTTGAAATTCGATCAGGACTATTTGATTTTATGACTTTGGTTTATTATTGGGAGCATGGTGGTGGTTAAGAGTCTCATGAAGCGAAGGCAATGGTTAACTTGCTAAACAAGAAACTATAATAGTCCTTATCGTAATGAATGTAGATTGGTATTTTATTTTGACGACTGTTTTGAAGGTGTCGCTGGGGATTTACGCGAATAAAGGTTTCTTATGGGTATTCTTTTAATTAGAGATAAATTTGGATGTTAAACGGGATGGGGTGACATATTTGACTTAAATTTAGCATGTTATCAATATCTTCACAGTACGAAAATAAAATCTTTTCATAAATACATATATTTAACGTATTTTACATTAACAACAATTTTATAGAGCATAAAGGTATATAGAGGCAAAGAAAAGAAGAAAATGAAAATAACAAAATGCTAACCGTTTGAGTTTTTAACTGGTGGCTGGCAATAATATAACATTTTAGTCTGATTTAAATTTTTCGCATTATAAGTTTTAAAAATATAAAATGCATTATATTGGGTCGGACGCACTTGCTCTGAAGTAAAAAGTATTTTAAAAGATTTAATATTATAACACGGATGCAGGGAGTTAAAGAAAAATGTTCAGAAGCATGCATTGATCAAATTGGTAAAACTATTACGAGGTCGATATACAAGAATGAATAAATTCAGGTCAATTGAAGGAAAGAAAATTTTTTTTTTTTTTTCAAATGTAATTTTTTTATATTTTATTTTTATTTTTAAGGGTTTAAAGGCTCTCCCAAACCAACGCGATTAATCGCTGCGACAAACGATTACAATAACAACAACGTGTTGTTTTGTTTGACAACCAAGTGTTGTTATTTTTGTTTTCGTTTGTCGCAGCGATTAATCGCCTTGGTTTGGGAGAGCCTTAAGGCCATATGATTGATTCTCTTCAAAGCTAGTTGTATAGAAAAACTAGTTCTATAGGAGGGGTTTAGAGTTTTAAATTTTTCAAAAACAATTATTGATTGGATTTAGATGTCAGAATATGTATATGAATAATTTGATTAAGGTGTCAAAGTAATAAAAATTTGTGAAAAACTTAAAACTGGAAGCCTCAATAGAACTAGTTTTTCCGTAAAACTATAACTTTAAAGAACATCAACAATATGGCCGTTAGTTAGATATTTTTAAAATGACATATTTTGTATAGAACAGACGTCACTTAATGATATAACTTTTAAGGTTTTCGCGGTTGTTAGACATTATTTTATGTTTTTTCGGTTTAACATATACATATGTATATTTTTATAGCTTTATAGCTTGTCTAAAGTTAGACAACCGTTTGTTAATACGGCCAAGGAATTTTAAAATTTATTTCATCTGTGTCAACAAAATTTATTGAAATAAATTAAATTTTTTATTAAAAAAAAATTTAAAAACTGCTTTATTTTAAAAGAAAGAATGAAAACACCAAATTTTTTTTGAAAGTGTAGTAGTAGGTTATTTTATGGCGATTTCCAGGCAACAAAAAAATCGGATCTGCTTAGAAAAAAATCAGTTTGCTTAGAAGAAAAAATCGAATTTTCGGGACAAATGAAATCTTTCGTTTTTAGCAAGATTTACACGGATTTGCACACACACTACGAAGATTTGACATTTCTCAGGAGTTAAAAGTTTTTTGCTGCAGTGTTTAACAAATATTCACAGTGTTCGTCGTGTGTTTAAAAAGATTTAAAACAAATATATCTATAAAAATGTGTTTTATTTATCAAATAAGTGTGGATAATGAATTAAAAGTGATCAGCAGGTTTATTTAACTGTGAAATTAAGTGCCCAAAGTCCATTCATCCCAGCTTGCCGATGCGTTCCTTGATTGATGATTTTCGTGTTGGAATTTGTTTGTTTTTTGTACTTGTATGAACGCACAACTATTTTCGTTTTATTTTGTAACCAATTCCTGATATATATATTTACTTTAAAACGTACAAAACCACACGTAAAATTGAGTGCACTTTAAATAATTGTAAAACTTTTTGTGCGTGCAATAATTGTTTACCTTTTTGCTTCAAAACTGCTGTCAAATGGTACACACACAATCACAAAAAAAAAATCGAATTTTTTATTGATTCCTTGCAGCTAAAAAAAATAATCGATTTGAAATTGTTACATGGAATTCGACATTAGTGTTCTCCGTTTACATATAATGCGCATAATTTCAAATGTTTCCAAAAACCTCCAGCCCTTTGGTATCCGTCTGCAATGAATTACATTCTGTGTTGTAAAAAATCTTTATTTTGTATTTCTTGAACTAAAAAAAAATTTATGAATACATACGTAATTGAAATTACTTTTTAGCGAAGTCAATATTGTGTAAAATATACATACATAAGTACTCGTATTTTTGATAGATCCTTTCGTGTTTAATGTTGAATTCCTTTTAACAAAAACTTCGATTTTTTTCTAAACAGAATCGATTTTTTTTCTTCAATACAAGGACTTTGTCCAGAAAAATCGATTTTTTTCTTCTAAACAAATCGAATATTTTGTTAAAAGGAATTCTACATTAGTTTAAATAAGTTTTAACACAACCATTTTCGAAGAGTAGCGATTGATTTTTTTTTTAAATTTTCAAGTACCCATACTATGTTCCAGGATGGAGCGAATTTTGTTTGTAGAAATTAAAAAAACATACCATCGGGAAAAGTTGCGTATGGTTCTGAAATACAATCTGAAATACAATTTAAAACCGAACTCGAGATAACAATCAAACTTGACCACACGATACCTAATGGAGAACACGAAAAAAGTGGGTCCCGCAATTCCGTCTGTCTGTCTGTGTATGTCTATATGTCTGTATGTCTGTCTGTACCTCGGGATACAGCCTAAACCACTGAAGTGATTTTCTTCAAACTTGGAGAATAAGATTTTTAAGTAATTCCCTAGGGGGGAAATCGAGATTTTTTTTTTTAGCTAAAAAAATAACGGTAATAGCCATACAACCTTTTTGAAAAATTTTATTCATCTTAAAAACGGCTTTAACGACTTTTTTTTTTAAATTTTTGTGTGTAATAGTGGTCGTATGGTCTGCAATTTGGTAAAAAAAAAATTACAAAGAACCGTTATTAACGGTACCTGTCAGAGAACCGTTTTTTTTATTTTCCATTTTCTGGTTAACGGCTCAACCTATTTTGATCATCATTTTTATTTAGAAGCTCCTATCCTATTTTCAAAAAAATGTGGATTTTAAAAAATCATTGTTTTGAAAACGGTCCCATGAATATTTTTGAAGTTTTGGTTTTAGTTGTATATTATAATATTCTTAAAAATGGTATACCAATTTTTTTTTCTAAAAAATTTCAAGAAATTTTATACATACATATAAAAAATTTTTTTTTAAGAAAACGCTCCAACAATTTTAAAACTTTTTTCTGCATAAATTCATATTTTTTCAAGAATTTAGATGGCGTTCTTTTAAGTATAGGTCGTACTTATTTTATCGGATTAAAGAACGTTTTTCATGCTTTATTTTTAATATTTAAATTTCCATTCTTTAATTTATTAAATAGATAAATACATATAATTATTAAATTTTATGTTTTATATTACACTCAATCTTTAAAATACAATGAAACTTTTACTACAAGAGCAAGTTCATATGCGACCCAGTCGTGCATTTTATTTAATTTTCACTGCTAGCAGTGGCGCAATGTGAAGGAAAAGGATCAGGTTTTGTTTTTCTTTTATTATTTTTTTTCAGTGTATGTGCTTTCTACAATAACTGAGAAATATATGAAAATGGTTCTTTTTTCTTGTAAAACTTCACTCCGTTATATAACGGTGTGGTAATCTAATACTATAATCTATAAAATTTTCTTTTATTATTTTAGTTCATATAAATGTATAAAATATCAATTGTTGTAGATTTTTTTCCTTTTTCAATGTATTTTAGAAGCTCCTTGAAGATTAAAAGTCTTCCTGATGGTTATTCATAAGCTGTTGTGCCACCAAATTTATGTTTTTTAACCTAGGTTTTCATTCAACACAAGAACATTATTATATTTGAATCTATCAATGGAATAGAAACAAAAAGAAACATAAATTAAAATTGTTTTAAGCTTTCTATTTCAAATTGTGTTGAGTATTTTAATATTTAGGCTACGGTTTCGGTTGCAGCGATTTTCACTTGCGCCATTTAAAAACGAGGCAATTGGCGAGGAATTGGGATGGGATGCAGGGTAAGGAAGGACATGTATCCGGTCTGAAGTTAAGAGATGGGAATGAGAAGGGGACCTACATCCTAAATGCTGAGGAATCTCAACAGGAACAAAACATGTAGTGAGCATTTTGCTTCTTCAGACAAGTAAGTAGAAGTCAGAGAAGAAACATTATATGAGAAATAGGATTTGCGCATTACAGGATATAGTGATAGGTACCGGAAATACCATTAGGAAGGACTCGCTTTGTAAGTAATACATTCTTGGACTTCAATTAATATTTGTTGCTACTGTTCTTATCTTATGTCACTTGTCTTGTCATTTTTATACATAAAAGGCAGCTGTAACAATCTAAAAATCATCAACCCCTGTAGAAGAATTCACGGTTACGTTCATATTTTCTGTTTTATATTTTTTTACCCCATCTTCGTCTACAAAAAAAAAAAAACAAACAAAAAACATCAAAAGGGATTAAAAGTCTCCAAACAGCAATAAAACCAACAAGAGCTAACAAAAATGCTTATGCAAATGAGAAAAAAATTGCTAAAGTCATTTATGTTGACACCTTCTTAAAGGAGCTTGGATTATATAGTATATCTACATTTCTTCACAGTATTATGATTAATTATCATTATCACGCACAAGGATTTTGTGTTTTTGAAAATTTATTTTAATAGCTCCCCTGGTGGAAAGTCGTTGCGAAAAATGAACAAATCTGGTAGATAAATCTCCATCCCCGTTTCCCGTTTACTCCCGCGCTAAGGACACGTCAACATTCATCATTCCAAGGATGTTATGCTCAGTTATAACAGAGTGTTTTAATAATTTGTTTAATTTTGGATGAAAAAATAGCAATTCAGTTTGTACTACAATGGAACCACCTTCATCACAACAAAGACGCATCAAATGGATGATTAATTATGGTCATCATTGATATGGGAAATCCTCGGCACATATGGGGTAATATATGTACTACTAAACGAGACCTTTCTGCCTTTGTGTCCATAATAATTTTGAAGAAAATGCAAAATAATGACAAGATTGACCGCAACAAATGTGCTAAATTGAGTTTTTATGTGTGTTTTATGGAAATCGCTTCATCGAATGTCACTTTATTCGAGGGAATCGAGAAACATTCTGGACATCATTTGTTCGGATTAAATAATAAAAAGTGTATCTATTTAATGCATGCGGTGCGTGTAAGTAAGGAGATATATTTGTTAAGATATGAAGTCAAATCGTCCTATGAATGACATTTGTCATCTTGATCTTTTAGATATGATTTAAGTCTTAAAGTATCATTATATACTTATATAGAAGGTTATATTTGATAAACGACATTCAATCGAAAATCAAATTGGATTTCCGCATCAGTACGCAAACGTGAGTTTAGTTTATTTTGTTTAGAAATTTTCTTATAGCATAAAAGCTTTAAATATATTCGTTGCTCGTCACATGGTCACAATTTATGAATCTTTGTATACTCTACGTACCCCAGCACGCTGCTTACAGTCATCCAGATGAAGTTGTCTGGCATCTGCAAAAGGATGATTTTTTAAACCAGTGGTTGGCCTTCCTTATTGCCTGTTGGCCAATGAAGTCTTTTTAAACTATCAAAGGGCACGGTCAAAGGACACACACTAACTTCGGAACTAATCATGTCAGAAACTTCAAACTCGCCATATTTGCAGCACATTTTAAGCACAAGCGCCTCAACTCCTAAGCATTAGTAGTTCCTGAGATAAAGGACGTCACAAGTCGCAAAAATCGTAAATGATCAACTCACTGATTCGCACTGACTGACTGACTGACCTATCATCAACATTTTGAAACACACCTAAGAATCTTGTTATTTCGCATAACGGTAATCCTTGGGGTGTAAAAGAAAAACTTTGGGGGTTTTCTATATAGAGACGTGGGTATCCGCCTATTTTTTCAGAGTCGGTATCATTTATATGGAGCACTTCTGATTGTTGTAGAATTATGAATTTCGGTAAAGTGGTAGGGTTTATGATGCATGCTGGGGGCGTGGCATTCACCCACTTTCTCAGAATTATTATCAATTATAAAGTAGCCGTAGCATGATGGATAGTGCGTAGGACTGTCATGCCGGAGGTCTAGGTTCAATTTCCAGCCTTGTCCACCTAATAGATAATGTAAAAAAAAAATGGCTACACTGCCTTTTGCGAGGAATTGACAAAACTTCGACGAGTATTTCTTGTCATAGAAAAGTGCTGCTCATATTAGTCATTCGTATTTTAATCCAGTCATATTAGACATAAAAACAGCCTCCTGATGGTGTTCTTAAGAAACTGTAAAGTCCCATCCATCAATAGGAGCGCCGCTATCAATATTACGAGGGGTTTTTCAGAAATATATCCCTAACGGTACCTTGTACAGAAAAGATGTTGATAAAGTTGATAATTTATGCAAATCGACCCAACAAACTTGGAGGATAAAATATAAAACGCATCTGTTCAGTAAATCTCCCACTGAAAAACTGGGTCTAAAAAACTAGATCTTTGATTTTTGAAAAAATATCAAATTCTACTTTACTACTTGCTTTATGGAAATAGGACCTTTGGAGAAACAAAATAATGGATTGAAGTTGTATTTAAGAAAAACTTACTTAATTGTTGGTTTCAACTTTCTTAAATACTAGAAGAGTTTTAAGCATAAAAGACTACGTCTTTATTTGTACCTATCTGTATATACTTGAATAAATTGAATTAAATAAATGGAATTGAAATAAATTGATTTAAAAATTGAATTGGATTAAAGTGTTTGACTAAAATTGAAAGGAACATTTGAATATTAAAAACGAAAATACTATTTAATAACGACAAAATTTTGAATAAAATTAGTTTAAACACAATTTTCTAAATTTTTTTATTCAAAATTTTGAGTTCGGAAATACATTTTTCAAAAACTTTTTACTTAAGCGATTTGAATTAAAAACTTTATAAAAAAAAATTGATTTCTGACCTTAAAAGAAGATTTAGCATGATTTTGTAATCATTGCCGTTTCTTTTTTTTTTGTTTAATGATTCTCGGAAGTGGGTCACAATTCAGCTTGTCTTGCCAAAATTCTGCTTTTCGAAATTATTTTTTTTTTTCGATTCGGTTTTACAAAATTCTGTTTTTCAAAATACTTACAATAAATATTTAATACAAAAAATTCTGTTCATTCTGTTCTTCCAAAAAACATTTATTAGGTACCAACATTTATGCAAAGTAAAAATTTGTAGGCTTACAACAGAAAATAAATAATAGCTAATCTGAGAAAAGCAGAGGATATTTTTAGCTATATTTTCTTAAGAAAACTTATTTGGCTTAATTTTAATTTAATTTTCTATTATTTTTTTTTTTTTCATTCGATTTTATGTTCTCTCCATTTTTGGTTCTATCTGCTTCTGCTTTGATCGTAATAAGATCTTTTCTTATCGAGATTTTAAAAATCTTATCACATGACTCGACCGAGCAATCAACGCTTTTAAGCGACCATTATGCTTCGTCAATTCTTTTTCCAATCTATTATTCCATTTTTGATTTTGAGCTTTTTAACAGAATAAATATACAATTATAAAAACAATTGTAAAACACAGCTCAAATTTATAAAATACGCTGTTTTACAAAATTATCTTTTGTAAAACAGAATTTTGAAAAGCAGAATTTTGAAAAGCATAATTTTGAAAGCAGAATTTTGAAAAGAAAATTTTTGACAAAAGTATTTTGACCCAAGTAGAGTTTTACCTCCTACCCGATTTTCTCAAAAGTATTAACACACCTTTCACTAGAGTTCTCCTAGGTTTAGTGTTCATTTATTTTTTTTTTTGGTTGAGTGTTTTACTTTGAAATCCTTTTTTTTCGCAATGGGAAATATAGGTATACATGCGTGTACACACATTTTAAATGTCTACGTATATATACATAGATATACATATGGTACAGTTTTTTTTTCCAAAATTTGTTACGTGGTAATGGTCTCTTGAAGAGAGTGTCTTCTCGAATTTGGCGCCCCCTCAAGCTGCCGCCCGGGGCACGTGTCCCGGTTTGCCCCCCATAGATCCGGCGCTGGTGAATTGAAGCATAGCATGACTTTTTCTGCAGCATTTTATTTTTGAATTGTCTTCGTTTCGGTATTTAATCGTTCTGTATTATTGTAAAATAAGTAAATTTTTACAAGTTTGGTCCAGAAATCCGATCAACTCTAACCGGATTGTTTCACCATGTCTTCGAGGAGAAACAAACTTACAATTAATCCAAAAAATTCTTTTCATTATAATTATTTCCATAATTGTCGACATGCGTCAGGCGAGGCATGTCTTTCGACACATTTGAAATTGCTTATCATTAATATTTCGCTTCTGAATTTACCGATATTCATTATTGGAATTACAATTATTTTATTGAGAAAAACATCGCTTTAACACACCTACGCATATTAAGTTGCAATCTTAAATGACCACCCTCAGCATAAATGTATGTATTTTCACTAATAACTGCAATCCAATAATCAGCAACTTCATCAAATGCAGAATCAGAAGAATAGAAATTGATGATAGAAGATGCGGCATTCTTGGCATTATTAATGAACCAACAACGGCAGAGAAACCTATATTCTACCCTCATGGGCTGACGTCTAAATTAAGTGTAATCATGATTTACAGCATGAAAGAATTTCTCATCACGGCCCAGAACCAGAACCAGGACCTCATTTACCCACACCAAATCTTGGAATAGTATTAAGTATATGACATGTGGATATAAATAGCAAAGAAGATGCAGAGTTTGTATTGCTTTCCAGCAAGCCAATGTCTTTATATGTGTACATTAAAATCCTCCGCCCCAAACAATGTCAAAGGAAATTAACAAAACTCGCACAAGTCCTGAATTTAAATTAACTCTGCGCGCGTTTCGATTCCATTTCATCAAAGTATATGTATTTGTATTTTGTGGTCGTAAGTAATCCAAGGATATTTATATGGCATTTTAAATTGAATTAAGGACATCATAATATTCTTGGTGGGTTTGAATTCTACAGCCAAAACAGTGCCAGCCAAGAGACTTTCAATTCGTTTGTTAATTGTTTCGATTTGTATTTATTTAGGTGAGTATTGTCATTGTCATTATAGAAGTCCTCTTTGCTTTCCTATTGCGACAATGCACCTTTAAAGCAATTTGTTTATGCAAATTTTTCATCTGCTGGGATTTTAATGTAATTTGTTTTAATAAACTGAACTGGAAGAAATTTTAAGGACTCACCCGAGCAGAAAAAAAAACAACTTTTACAATTAGGTAAGGAAATTTGGATTCCTATCAAATTAAAGCTCCAAATTAATTTCTTCTTTTTATTTCTTCGCCCCAAAATATGAAACTGATAGCAAAAGAACAAAAAAATCCTTGCAGGCTTTATTTAACAAATATTTTCGGATAACTTATCCCGTCATATGACTTTGGGGTGGTATGGCAAAAAAAACAAAAAACTTTTAGGTAATATGATTTATAGACGACATCTTGCCGTTCCCCTTGTTGAATTCTTTTTGTGATGGCCGGGATGTCCTTTTAACATTAATTCGGATAGAACATATTTTCACATATGGGAAAGGGCAATAAATTCGGGGTGTGATTAGGTTATATGACATGACATGACGGGTATGAATTGTGTAGGTATACACTGTATAGTTATATTGAACAAGTGGGTGCGATAAATTGCAGAACTCCCTGAAGTTATTTAGCAGGATGTATGATGATTCTTATTTGTAACTTGAGATGAACAACGACGCATTCAAGAAACCTTAGATATTAGTTGTAGTTGAAAACGCTAATTAAGTGGGCTAGTTAGAAAAAGAATATTAAGTTATTTCTGTTTAAAAACAGCTCGGGGTTTAAATTACACTTATTTAGTTATGAAAACGTATTTTGTTCTTCAGTATATTTATAAAAATTAGCTGCTTAATATCTTTTGATAGGCCTACTCAGTCTTAATTTTAATTTTAATTTTAATTTTAATTTTAATTTTAATTTTAAATTTAATTTTAATTTTAATTTTAATTTTAATTTTAATTTTAATTTTAATTTTAATTTTAATTTTAATTTTAATTTTAATTTTAATTTTAATTTTAATTTTAATTTTAATTTTAATTTTAATTTTAATTTTAATTTTAATTTTAATTTTAATTTTAATTTTAATTTTAATTTTAATTTTAATTTTAATTTTAATTTTAATTTTAATTTTAATTTTAATTTTAATTTTAATTTTAATTTTAATTTTAATTTTAATTTTAATTTTAATTTTAATTTTAATTTTAATTTTAATTTTAATTTTAATTTTAATTTTAATTTTAATTTTAATTTTAATTTTAATTTTAATTTTAATTTTAATTTTAATTTTAATTTTAATTTTAATTTTAATTTTAATTTTAATTTTAATTTTAATTTTAATTTTAATTTTAATTTTAATTTTAATTTTAATTTTAATTTTAATTTTAATTTTAATTTTAATTTTAATTTTAATTTTAATTTTAATTTTAATTTTAATTTTAATTTTAATTAAAAGTCAACATTTTCGATAAAAAAATTGATTTGTTTTTAAAATTGTATACATATGTACCGCTTCTAGAAGCGCTTTTAACCAATTTTTAGTAAAACCTTTAAATACAAAGGAGTTTCTTTTTTTCTAAAATTAATATTTGTTTGTGTATTTCAAACCAAATGCTATTCAATATTACCTTTTTTTGAATAAAATTTGAACTTAAAATTAGATAGATTCCTATTTTTTTTAAATAGATGTAACCCAAACCTGTGTTTAAATTTTATAACTACATTAAAACATTGAAATAACCCCTCAGGTATGGTTCCTTCCAAGAACCATGGCAGGAAATAATAATTTGATTTATCAAGATGTGAATTTGAATACATAATTTCCTTTCCTGTATCCTCTTGTGTGAACGTAAGGATTAACCTATAGAGTTTTCTCAAATCCCCACAGCATCGTATAACACAGAGTTAAATTACTTTTGAAGATTCATGCAACCAAAGTATAAGTTCAAATACTTCAGTTTAATTAAAGCTTGTTTTCTAACATAACAAATGCTCCAGGTAATTTTGAGGAGTTCTTGAGGTAAACAACTTCCATTATCACCCCCATATATTCCATTCAAATAAAAATTCACACTTCATCATCGGGACATTGTTAAATTTCCAATAAAACTCAAATCAAATTCAACAGCAGTAAAAAGGCAACGCGCTTCTTCTATTGTTAGTGACATTTCTATAGAAGAATGAACCAGAAAAAAAAAAAACGGAATCAAAAGGACGAATAAAGATTAAAAAGTGTTTATGGCTTTTGCAAAGGACTTTTTTGTGTAACCTGTCACATTTTTATTTTTTTTTTATAGAGCAGGATATCGGGTATTGGCAAAGACTTCCGAGGGGTGGCTCAAAATTAAAAGATCATAAATCTCTCAAGTGAGCTTATGAGTATGTATATGAAAGGAAGTGCGCCACAAGAAGCATCACCCTCTTAATTCCCATCGAACTGGATTAATTTCAAAAGTAGTGGTGGGTATTAAAACGAACTCATTACAAATTCGAAATTAATTGTTTGAAGTTTTCTTTTGTTTTTTTTTTTTGCAGAAAAAAAACACCCTATTTAAAAGTTTTGATCACAAAGAAAACACTGCAAGCCTTAAAGCAACCTGTAAAAAGAAACAATTTTTAAGACGAAAAAAAAAACAAATCTCTTTTTTATGGTAATTGAAGTTTTTATTGTTTCACCTACCTGACAAGTTGTTTTTGTTTTTTACTTTGTATACGTTTGGAGCTTAACATCGTTTTTCATTTCCTAATAAAAAGAAATTACTTTTCAGTCGATTAATCTTTGAAGCGTATTATTGTCTTTTGAGGTGAATTAGGGTAGGTGATAGTTTTTTTTTTGTATTGTTTCGTTTTACTAGCTCAAAACAACAATTAGGTATAAACAGTAAGATATATGACTGTATGAGTTGAGTAGGTTTTGTTTAGAATTAAATTTCATGAACGATTTCTAATACCTACTACCATTATTGATGGACAAGTTATAAAATGTGTTTGGCGTTTTGTTGTACACATTAGGCCTTACTAATAATAATCAATCACTAATGTCGACTTTTAGTTAAATGTAAGATTAAAATAAAGTGTGGTGGAGCTTAAATAGAATCCTACCAATAAACAATTTAACTTTACCCACACTTTCCATGAATCTACTACAATTTCAATCCAATTTCCAGTCAAATAAAAAAATGCGGAGTGAACTGTGAAAATCTAATCGATACCTGGAACTGGAGCCGCAGACGCAACTGGAAGGGCTGTCACAAAGTGTCGTACGTTATTTTTTTTTACGTGCCCACAATGCAACTGTATAGCTTTAAAAGTATTTTTAAGAAAAACAAAAGAATATTCTTGTGTACAAGCTCAAAATTCACATTTTTTGTTTCCAATAATTTTCCTTTTAATAAATATGTAATTTTTTTAGCGATATACCTAAATAACCACAATATTTTTTTCCGACCCAAAAAGTTGTTTTTTTTTCTTCATACAAATTGAAACGTCAAAAGTGTCGTACGTGAAAAGATAAAAGTTGGTGAACTCTTCCGTCTGCGGCTACAATCCGTTGTTTTCGCAACATTGAATTTGCGTGTATTCAATATTTTGACAGCTATTCCAGATCCGGCTCCAGTTCCGTCTCTGTCACCATTCTGTTCAGCCAGTTAACAGTTACGTTTTCATTATTAAATTAATTATGTAAAGTGTTTGAATGATTTTTATTTTATTTTATTTTTTCTACATCTCATTTAGCAATCACTGCTTTTCTTTAACTAAATTTCATTATTTAATCACATTCGCAACATATCAGTAAGAAAATCCTATAAACAAAAAAATAATTTTCGGTTCCGATAGAAGTCTCCGTGAGAAATTCGGCTGTCAGACGTTTTAGTGCAACCTCATATTGTAGCTTGTTGTTAATCTTTGGAAGAGACATTTGAAGCAGTTTCGATTGTGAAAATATTTAAATAAAAATTGCTATTAAAAATGAAAGCATCTAAATTTTATATTAATAGGGAATAGTAAATTTATACATCTATTAACTTTTTCGATCAAGTGATCGAATACTTTTTACAAAAAAAGTGATAAAAAGTGTAAAAGTGAAAAACAAAACATATTCTAGAGATGCCTGTGTGCGAAAAATTGTGTTTTATCTGTTAAATAAATCGAAAATGACAAATTAAAAACGATTTTCGTACATTTTTTCGCTCGCAAGGTTTTGTTTTTTTTCTTTTTTCCACTTTTCACAAAAAGTCTAGAATAAAATTAAGCCTTAATGGTAAGAGTCAAGCTTAAACCGATTACAATCACTACAGAAAACAATAATTTTTAGACAAAAGCGAACAATCTTCAACTAAACGCCTTCTATAAAGGCGTCGCTTATTCCCCATTTCGATTTTTTCATCAAATTATTCACTAAGTACTTGCAAAAAACATTCCTTATATAGGAGTATATTGAAGTACTTGAATCATAATTACATAACCTGAAACAGCACAACAGACAACACTTGCATTGAAACGCCATTTTTTTTTTAACGTCTTGCTAGTGACTAAGCTGGAGACTAAATTTGTTATTGGTATGTGACTTTTATGAAATCTGGAGATTTTCATTTAACTATTAACTAAATTAGTTTATTAGTAAGGCCCATTAAGTCCAAAAAATACTAAGACATTGGGCAGTTTTGCTTCAGTTTTTGTTTGGCTTATTAAGGTATCCTAAATTAAATTTAATTTAAGGTCAATACTAGAAAAGGTACAAGTTTGGCTGGAAATTAACTTACCTCTTATGTTTTTTTTTTAAAGATATGTTATTTGACAATGACTGAAATAATTTTTATCAAATTTTGGGTATGTTTCTAAATAGTATATACACCTAAAATGCATATAAAACAGTTATAATTTTGTGAAAAAGAACTGATCAATGAACACTTTTAAATGTTAGTCTGGAGTTAGCTATTTCACGAATACGTGAAATCGATCATCTGACTCCTTATTAGTGGTGCTTAGTCTGGTTCTGGGTCATTTTTAATTGAAAAATCTCTTATGACTTAACTGGGAGTCGAACCATGAACTAAGCTCTTCAGAAGCTGGTATCCTATACATCGCGCTACCAAAGCCACTTGATAAGCTCTTTCCCAGTGCAGGAAAGAGCTTATCAAGCATAAGCAGTAGTTTTACAATGGAAGACCGTAACGTACCGAATACGCTTTGACTATTTGTTTATACCCATGGTTAATAACACATTTTTTTAAATTTTAAATGTCTCTTTCAGTACTTCAAACTTCCAATTGGCAGGAAATATACCAGAATGGACACAGTTATGAAATTACTCTCGAAGCAAGTGCGATATTAAAACTACTAAGATAAGCTCACATGTCATTCTCAAGAACAAACTCGCACGTGGACACAGCCTTGAGATTGAGAGTAGCTCGCGGTGTCGATGACAGTGGCAACACCGACATCTCGAACTTCAACTATTTGGCATAACCCATTACAATCTACCAACTGCACCCAACGAAAATTTGGTCGACGTCGTCAAGTTGGGCAGCTGGTGAAAATTTAAATAAAACGATTGGATTTTTTGACGGCACGCAGCAAATGAGCCAAGCCTTAAGACGAAGAAATTAAAATAAGATAAAATAGTTATTTAGTTTGAAAAGATACTAAAAGTAAGTTTAAAAATTATTATAACTCTATGTTGTCTTTATTCATATATGTATTCGTAGGAAATTTGTAGTCCTACTTGGGATTTGTACCCACAATAAAGAGACTGACAAAAATTTGGTTATATTCTTTTCGGACTGATAATTGCCTTGTTGCTCGACGCAACAAATTCTACAAATTTCTTTTATTAAAATAAAAAACACCGAGATGTCTCTAAAGGACAACTATGTTACGCCGAAACCTAGGAGAAGTAGGCGTATAGAGAATAAAAATCGCATCATCAATACAAACGATTGCAGCTGCAGAGTCTGTAACCTGCCGGACACAGACGAAATGGTTCAATGCGACGTTTGCAAGCAATGGTACCATTTCAAGTGTGTCAATGTGACTGCGGCAATTGAAAACGAAGACTGGAAATGTGCCAGTTGCCACAACAAGAGCATTCCCCAAGGAAATGCAGAATCTGCTGTGTCAAGAAAAACGCCGTCGACAACGCGACAAAATAGATTTGAGATAGAACTCCAGATGTTGGAGGAGGCAAGGACTCTGGAAAAGCAGAGAGACGAAGAATACATCAAAAGGAAGTTACTCCTGCTAGTAGAAGGAAGTCAAAGCGAAAGGGACTCGAGTACACGGAAAAGTTCCATACGATCGGTAGAGAAATGGGTACAGCAAGGCCAAAATGTACAATTTGAACAGCAAAACGCACCTGCAGCAACTGCAAAAGCATTACAAGCAACTCAAATTAAATATCATCTTGGTGCAGCAGCACACCCTTCTCACCACACGCACCAGACTGTTCCACGATCAATGCCGATCCCTCAGAAAGCAACAAATGGGTTCGACCAAAACCAACCCTTAGAAGTGTCATCACAACCGAACCACGTGCAGCTGGCCAATCGACATTCAATGTCAAGGGACCTCCCAAATTTTTACGGCAGTCCAGAGGAATGGCCGTTATTTATTAGTTCATATGAGAGGAGTACCAGGTTGTGCGGCTTCAGCAATGAAGAAAATCTCTTGCGTTTGCAAAAGTGCCTGAAGGGCCGCGTTTATGAAGCTATGCGAGGCAGATTGATGATGCCATCAAACGTCCCAAGCATTTTGCACACAATGCGAATTATGTATGGGCGTCCTAAAATTGTCATAAAGGCGCTTCTTCAAAAAATTCAAGCCGAGCCAAAAATAAATGTTGAGAGGGTGGAGACAGTAGTATCATACTCGCTAGCAGTTCAAAACCTTATCTCAACTATGGAAGCAAGTGAACTCCATTCGTATCTGGAGAATGAAGAACTTCTGGACGATCTTGTCGGTAAGTTGCCAACGCAACTGATGTTAAACTGGGCGCTTCACACGGAGAGCATGTCATCTATCAATTTGTTGGACTTCAACGACTGGCTGCTAAGACTCATTGACAACATATGCAGAGTCAACCCAGGTACTTCTTTCGATTCCGATGTGAAAACGCAATCACGTAGGAAAGAAAAGGCACATGTCAATGCCCATACGGAAGACGAAAAGACGCGAACATCTGCCAAGCAGCGGTGCACGGTATGCCAGCAGACATGCAATGGAATTGAATTTTGTACGCGCTTCCAGAGTATGGCCCTAAATGACAAATGGGAAACAGTAAAACAAAATCGACTCTGCCGAACATGCCTGACTTCACATCCTAAGTCTCGTTGCCGAGTGAACAGTTTCTGTGGTGTGAATGGGTGCACATATAGGCATCATCGACTACTGCACAAACACACGGGTGAAACTGAAGCAATGGGGCAAAATGCTAATTCAAATCACCAGCTTACCAAGCAACAATATCCCGTGCAAGGAAACCCCTTCAACTGCAATGCACATGGATCCAATCAAAACATAAAATACCGAGTCGTTCCTGTTATTTTGCACGGCAACCAGAAAATTGTTGAAACATTTGCCTTTTTAGATGACGGCTCGTCGCTTACAATGATGGAAGATTCTTTGGCAACTGAGTTAAATCTCAAAGGTAAACCTCAGCCACTCCTCCTTAAGTGGACGGGAGATGCCCATCGGAATGAAAGCGAATCAAGAATGGTGTCCGTCGAGATTGCAGCAAGCAGCAATCCAGAGAAGAGGTTCCCGATCCCAGTCATCAGGACGGTGAAAACCCTAAATTTGCCACAACAAACGCTAGATGTTTCGCAATTAGTTGCCAGGTATCCTTATCTGCGTGGGTATCCTATTCAATCCTATGAGAAGGCAATTCCACGAATGCTAATTGGCCTAGATAATCTGAGGCTTGCTATTCCACTCAAGGTCATAGAAGGAGGTGAAGGAGATCCAGTGGCAACAAAGACACGCCTGGGATGGATTGCGTATGGACCATCCTCAACTAAAGTCAAAGAAAAGGGTGAGTCAGAACTCAATTTAATTAATTATCATGAATGCGATTGCGTGAGACGTGGCGATGACATCCTTCACTACATGATGAAGGAATACTTTTCTCTGGATAGCCTGGGGGTTGTAGAACCAAAGAAACTGCTTAAATCGAAAGAAGACGAACGGGCGTGTGAAATGCTCAACAATTTAACGATTCGAAATGGCAGCCGATTTGACACCGGTCTTTTGTGGAAATTTAATGATGTCAAACTGCCAAACAGTTTCCCAATGGCACTCCGCCGACACAACTGCCTTATGAAAAAATTGTCTCGGGATGCAGGTTTATCCGAGAACCTCCAACATCAGTTAAGGGACTATGAGGTGAAAAATTACATACGCAAACTCTCAGACAATGAGCTCCAACAACAAAATCCTCGGACATGGTACCTTCCCATATTTGCTGTAACAAATGAAAACAAACCCGGTAAAACCAGGATAGTCTGGGATGCGGCAGCAGAGGTCAATGGGGTTTCATTAAATTCTGTGCTGATGAAAGGACCTGATCAACTGGTTTCGCTACTCTCTGTTCTCTATCGCTTTCAAGAAAGACCAATAGCTTTATGTGCCGACATCCGTGAGATGTTTCTTCAAGTGGGAGTCAAAAGTGAGGACCAACATGCCCAACGGT
Source organism: Epistrophella euchroma (assembly GCA_947049315.1). Lineage (NCBI taxonomy): Eukaryota > Metazoa > Arthropoda > Insecta > Diptera > Syrphidae > Epistrophella > Epistrophella euchroma. The sequence goes on from OX346247.1 coordinate 46,950,543, forward strand.
TTCTTTGGAGCGATGATCTGAAGAGTACGCCAGATGTCTATGTAATGCAGGTGTTGACATTTGGGGCCACTTGTTCTCCCAGCTGTGCCCAATTTGTTAAGAACAAGAATGCACGAGAATTTTCCGAAGAATATCCGAGAGCGGTTGATGCCATCCTCAATAGCCACTACGTGGATGACCTCCTCGACAGTGTCGACACCGAAGAGGAGGCAATAAAATTAGCCCAGGAAGTCAAACACATACACAAAAGGGGAGGTTTCGAGATACGAAATTGGATCTCAAACTCATCAAGTGTTATTGAAGCTGTTGGAGAAAAGCGACCAGAGGCCAAACGAAATTTAGACATGAACCCAGAGAGTTGCGCCGAGAAAGTTTTGGGTATGTGGTGGTGCACCGCCACAGATACTTTTACATACTCCATCTCAACAAAGGCGTCTAGGAATCAGTTGCTCTCTGAAGAAAATAAACCAACTAAACGACAAGTGTTACGGGTTCTGATGAGCATATTCGATCCTCTTGGACTTATTGCGAACTCATTAATTTACTTAAAGATCTTGATGCAAGAAATATGGCGGTCTAAACTTGAATGGGATGAAGTTATTGACGACAAATTACATGAAAGGTGGCGCACATGGGTAAACCATCTGAAGAACATCAGCAAGGTACAAATTCCTAGATGCTATTTAAAGGGCATAAAGTATGGTGAACACGATACATGCCAATTGCATGTCTTTGTAGATGCGAGTATCAATGCATTTGCCGCTGTAGCATATATTCGTGTATCTAAAGGAAACCTTGTGGAATGCAGAATAATTACATCAAAAACTAGAGTCGCACCCCTCAGTTTGACGTCGATACCACGACTTGAGCTCGAAGCCGCAAGGCTAGGAGTAAGATTAGCCAACAGTATAAAGCAATTTCACACCATCAAGTTCTCTGAAGAGATTTACTGGACAGATTCCAAAACAGTGCTTTCTTGGATTCAATCCGATCACCGAAACTACCGACAATATGTTGGATTCAGAGTAAGTGAGATTCTTGAAGCAACCGATACAGAACAGTGGAGATATGTACCTACAAAGGTAAATGTAGCCGATGACGCCACTAAATGGCAGAAGGTACCTGACTTTGACGCCCGTGGTCGGTGGTTCGTAGGTCCTTCCTTTCTTATGCTGACTGAAGACAAGTGGCCAGATAACTTAGAAAACATTCAAGAAACATCAGAAGAACTCAGATCATCAGTTATGTTCCATCACGCTGTAACTAATCGTGCATCAGTTGATCCTGAACGCTTCTCAACTTGGGAAAGACTAGTACGTACTCAAGCATACGTATCTCGTTTCATATGGAACACGACAGCTAAGAAGAGAAACACCACGAAAAGGTATGCTGAATTCATCACTCATGAAGAATATATTGAAGCGGAAATCAACCTATATAGACAAGCCCAGTTGGATTCGTTTCGAGATGAGATAGCGATTTTAAGAAACAATCTCAATCTTCCGATAGAACTGCGCAAGCCTTTCGATAAATCAAGCCAAATTCGTAAGTTATCTCCATACCTGGACCAGCATGGAGTTTTGCTACTTCGTGGGAGAATTGACGCAGTTGTTGGAGTAACTAACGAATCAAAGCGGCCGATAGTATTACCCAAAGAACACAAAATCACGAGTCTAATAATAAATCATTATCATGGAAAATATCACCATCAAAACAATGAAACCGTTGTGAATGAAATACGCCAAAAGTTCTCAATTCCAAATCTACGAGCGGCCGTAAAAAAGGTACGAAAAGATTGTCAAAAATGCAAAAATGAAGGGGCTGGACCCAGACCCCCTGAAATGGGAGATCTACCAGTGGCAAGGCTTTCAACATTCTGTAGACCGTTCACATTCATAGGTATTGACTATTTCGGACCGATGTATGTGACGGTAGGGCGGCGTACCGAGAAAAGATGGGGAGTGATGATAACCTGTATGACAATTCGGGCTATACATTTGGAAGTGGCCAACAGCCTAACAACGGATTCTTGTATCCTCGCAATCAAGCGTTTCATTGCACGACGAGGGATTCCAAAGGAAATACGGTGCGACAATGGCACGAACTTTCATGGAGCGGAAAAAGAATTGCATAATACGTTAAAACAACAACAAGCTGACTTAGCAAAAGAATTTTCAAGTGCAAGCACAAAGTGGATTTTCAATCCCCCCGCCTCACCACATATGGGAGGGAGTTGGGAAAGACTTATACAGTCGGTAAAGAAGACTTTGTATCAAATCATGCCAACCCGAAACCCAACTGATGAATTGTTGCATAGCATGTTGCTGGAAGTTGAACGAGTAGTGAACTCTCGTCCGTTAACGTACATCCCACTAGAAGATGACACCGATGAAGCTTTGACGCCGAATCACTTTTTACTAGGAACATCCAGTGGTGAGAAAACAGATAGCGTCTTAACTGACGACAATCATATCTTGAGGCGAAACTGGATGAAGTCTCAGCAGTATGCAAATTCATTCTGGAAGAGGTGGGTACGGGAGTATCTGCCAACGTTAACTCGCCGATCGAAATGGTTTGAACCTGTGAAGCCGATTGCAGTTGGAGACATCGTAATAGTAACCGACGAAGCAAATCCTCGGAACCTGTGGCCCAAGGGACGTGTGATTGACGTCACGCTCGGGAAAAATGAACAAGTTCGTCGAGCGACTGTCCAGACTACATCAGGGATATATGAAAGACCCGCCGTAAAATTAGCAGTTCTCGATGTTTTGAAGGGTAAGTCGTCTTCAGATAGCCCGCAGGTCGACATACCGGGGGGGAGTGTCGATGACAGTGGCAACACCGACATCTCGAACTTCAACTATTTGGCATAACCCATTACAATCTACCAACTGCACCCAACGAAAATTTGGTCGACGTCGTCAAGTTGGGCAGCTGGTGAAAATTTAAATAAAACGATTGGATTTTTTGACGGCACGCAGCAAATGAGCCAAGCCTTAAGACGAAGAAATTAAAATAAGATAAAATAGTTATTTAGTTTGAAAAGATACTAAAAGTAAGTTTAAAAATTATTATAACTCTATGTTGTCTTTATTCATGTATGTATTCGTAGGAAATTTGTAGTCCTACTTGGGATTTGTACCCACAATAAAGAGACTGACAAAAATTTGGTTATATTCTTTTCGGACTGATAATTGCCTTGTTGCTCGACGCAACACGCGGAGAGTTGACTTTTTACTCTAGACATTCGTACTTTTTGCTTTTTAGAATTATGATTTTCAAAAATTCTGCTTTTCAATATTCTGCTTTTCAAAATTCTTTTTAATAAAATTCTGCTAATAATAATAATAAAAAAAAGTTTTGAAAAATTAAAAAAAAATTTAAACTTTTTTTTATTATTTGCAGAATTTTATAAAACAGTGTTTTAAAATTTTAAAAATTATATTATGTATTTGTTAATAGAAATAATGTTATTTTATATTTTTTAGTAAATAATGTCGTCGCTTAAAAGTGTTGGTTGCTGGAAGTCATAGCCGATAAAGCCATTAAATGGAGATAACATAAATAAAAAAAAAAAAGAAAATTATAAACGGCGCTAAGCATAAGCCAAACAAGATTTCCTAAAAAAATAGCTAAAAATATCCTTTAGTTTTTTTTTCACTAATTATTTTAATTTGTACAAAACAACATCAAATACCAAATAAAATGTGAGGGGGGGTAACCCTAATCGAAATCCTGCGTACGCCCTTGAACTGTGGTTTATCAGAGCAAGGTCAGCTGGAAAAAGTTTTTCTGACATCATCACTAGGGGCTTAATAAATGCCAATTTAGTACCCAACATAAAAATTAAACGCTGCTGTACTTTTGATAAATATTAATGTTCTGCTAACTTGATTTTAAGTAAACGGAGCAACTATCGGAAAACGGTTAAAATCAGTCTCATATTTACGATCTACTCAAATTCTCTCAGAATCCGGAAAAAATTCAATACAATTATGTTTTTTTTACAAAATACAAATATTATAATAATCCGCTAATCCGAACCACCTTTAATCCGGATATCGTGCTTATCCGAACCTTTTTTTTCCATTATGTTCCTTACAATTCGAACTTACCCCGATTTCTGTACGCTGTAATCCAAATTCCAACTTTAAAAAACACTAGTTTTACAGTTCAATTTTTACAGTAATTTTGTTTATATTACTCTTTTATGTTTGAAAAAGAACACAACTGATTTCGCTATGAAGAACAGTACATGTACACATAATGAAGTATGTGAATAACATGAATTTGTTTTGAGTTTTATAGGTGGTGTAAACCAATTTATAATGCAAATTTTCAATTTTTGGCCTTAAAAAGCGGTAAATATGGACTTTTCTCATTAATCCGTCCTGTTCTCATTAATTCGAATAATTTGATAATCCGAATACCCCCTTGCATTAATTAATTCGGATTAGCGAGACATTACTGTATGTAGTTTTATTTTCAATTTTTGTCGACCGAATTCAACGTGACCTAATAATATCTGATCTATTTTGATTTAAGAACCTACTCACCTTAAGAAAGATTTTCCCAGAGGCAAAAAAATTTAATTTCGATACAAATCTGCTCTTGTAACATACATAAATTTAAACTAGACGAGCTTTTAATTAACCAAAAAAATTTGGGCAAACAAAATTGACTTCTTCGAGAAAAATCGAATTTAAGTAAGCAAATCTTAGGGATTTTTTCTGAAATATAGTTTTTTTTTCAAAATTATTAAAATATTATTTTTTTGTTGTGAACTAAAAATATTAATTGCAAGTCAGACATGCACCGTACTCGATTCGACTTCCCCAGTCATCGGCCATGTTTCCTACGAATGATTCATACTGGGTGGTGGAATTGGGTCTTCATTGACATGAAAGTTATTTCTCTTTTGCCCTTACACTCCCATGCCCATTTAAAGCAGCCGCTGAAAATGTTGCTTTAATACCTCTTATTCCCTGTGCTTAGGTGACTAAGTTACCATAATTGTTTCGAAACTTTTCGAAGGAATCTCTATCGTATGTGTTATGGTAAACAGTTCCTTTTTGACTAATGATGCAACTCCCAAATCAATTAAGAATTCACTTGTCGAAAGAAATTCAAAAAAAAGATACAATATATCCCTGGTTCGTATGTTCAAATTGACCAAAGAAAAAAAAAATACTGAAAAGCAAAGAACTGTTTCCGGCAAAGGCCCCCGAGTGACTTTTTGTAAAAGAAAACGTACCGTATCCCCTTGGTGCGAGGGAAGAGTATTACTTTCAATGTGTGAAAATCTTATTTGGCATTGCATAAGACTCACTTGACCATGCATCCCTTAGGGATTGTATCTCAAATTGACAGGAATTGAAAGGGAATTTCTCTTCAATTTAATACATACCACCAACCGTCTTCATGTGACTATACACTTTGAACAAATAAAGACGAAAAAAGGTCTTGGTCGCTACCGCGCCGCTTGCCACCCGAATTGATAAAATTGGATTGAATAACATTATTTGCGTTCTTTTGCGTTTATTCTTTAGGTCTTATTGAGTATAGTGCGAAAAAAGGATAATTTATGCGTGCAATAATATTTTTTTTCCTTAAGATCCTTGAGTTAAATTCTTCCAAATTGCTAAGGTACTTACTTTGTGTTGCTTACAGTAAATAATAAAATTACCCATATTACTACCTGATGGGGGTTAAGTAATTTTTTTTATAAATATTAAGTAATTCTTAAAGTGTTACAAAATAATGTAAATGGACAGCTTTTTGAAGTTTTCTTTTAGCACGCATGTAATTGAATCGCTTGGTTGCATAACTGGCTGAACAGAATGGTGACGGAGACTGAACTGGAGCCGGAGCTGGAATAGCTGTCAAAATATTGAATACACGCAAATTCAATGCTGCGAACTCAACGGAACGTAGCAGCAGACGGAAGAGTTCACCAACTTTTAACTTTTCATGTATGTACGACAGTTTTGACATTTCAATTTATATGAAGAAAAAAAAACAACTTTTTGGGTCGGAAAAAAATGTTGTGGTTGTTTGTATCGCGAAAAAAATTATTTATTAAAAGGAAAATTATTGGAAACAAAAAATTTAAATTCTGAGCTTGTACACAAGAATATTCTTTTATTTTTCTTCAAAATACTTTTAAAGCTGTACAGCTGCATTGTGTGCACGTAAAAAAAATAACTTACGTACGACACTTTTTGACAGCTCTTCCATTTCCGTCTGCGGCTCCAGTTCCAGCATTCTATTCTGTTCAGGCAGTAAAGGGCTATTTTTAAGCTTTGCTTTATAAACAAATGAGTCTTGTATGATTTTATATGAAAACTTCTAGTCACGCAGCTGAAAACACTTGATTGGTCGTTAAAAGGATCATGGATGCTATCTTAATTTTAATGAGTGCACTCCTCAAAAAGTCTCTAAATAAATACAAAAAAAAATCGTCGTGAAACCTCCTGCCCCTATTTTAATTTTAGCAATTAATTTTTTTCCATTTTGTAAGTTTTTTTTTTTTTTTGGCGCAGATAGAATTTGAATTACGAAAAATAAAATGGCGGAATTAATGTGGCGGTCTGAAAAATTTAATTTTTTTGTTATCCTTGACAACTCGTTACTCGGGAGTTTTCTAGGTCTCAAAATAAGAAAATGATATGAACAATAAAATCCAAATATGGATTTTTTTCAGGGGTTTTTAAAATTTGGACAGCATCCATTTAATGACCAATATAGAAGACACATGATACATTACATTGATCTATTAGTGTTCACCTACACAGTGAAGGTTAAGGCCCTAGAACTCGAAAATGAGCAGTATAGACAAACTTGAGGAACATAAAAGAAACCCTTAGGGCTAGTTTTACAATCATGGTTTAAACCCGTGGTTCAGAAAATTTAATACGCCGATTTTGGCGGATTCATTGAGGTTGAACGATAGTTCAAGGTTCAAGTACGTGACGTGATAATAGCTAAGTACATGACTGAAGTAGTCGTGGCGTGATGGTTAGTGCGATGGACTATCATGCCGGAGGTCTAGGTTCGATCCCAAGCCTCGTCACCTCATAATTTTTAAAAAATAAAACGGCTACTGCCTCTTGCGAGGAATTGACAAAACGTCCAAGCAGTGCTGGGGGGCATTTTTAACGGAATTCCCTCCACGCAGTCGGTAAATTCCCTTTTTTCCCACAAATATTTTCTATTTTCCCTTTTTATTTCCCACAGAAAAAAAGTTGAAAAGTGGACTTAAAATGAAAAATGTAAAAAAAAATAAAAACCAACAAAGCACATAAATAATGTTTAATTTGAATTTTTAAGAAATTAAAAAACAAAAAGACGAAAATTTTAAAAATGAAAATAATTTTTTTTAAAAACTTTTTAAAGCCACTTGATTTAAAAAATTATTAAAAAAATGAAAATATTAGCCCTCAAAACATTCTTTTATTTTAAATAATTTTTTCCATTATAAATTAACTTTTCAGAAAATTCCACCTCCAGCCTCAGGGGTGTTCCCTCATAGAATGACCCAAAAATCATCCCCCTAAAATGTATTACACGAAGTAGATGACACCCTGTATATTATTAAATGCATACAAGTACCAAACATGAAACAAATCGGTCCAAGCGTTTATGCTTTATTAACTGTGGAAGTGAAGAAGCAATTTATTTCTGGATATATCATGTTTTTTCTAAACACTAAAGATATATAACTGAACACGAATGTAGAAATAATCACTAAAGATATATGTATATCTAGTCGTTGATAGTACCTACTATATTCACGATCGCGATTTGTACCTATTGTGTAATTTATCAGGTGTTATAAGATCTTCTAAGAAATCATTCTGACATTTCTTGAACTTTATTTTCACTTGTTTCGAATTAATTGATTATAATTTTGTTGATTTACTCTTTTCCGGGTAAAATTTCAAAAATCAAAGAATTCCCACAAAATGGGTCAGTTTTCCCTTTTTCCCTTTAGAGGTTAAAATTCCCACAAAAAGGGATTTTTCCCACGATCCCCCAGCACTGCGTCCAAGTGTATCTCTTGTCATGGAAAAGTGCCGCTCACATAAGCCGTTCGGGTTCGGCAATAAACTGTAGGTCCCCTCCATTCCTGGTTGAGATTTGTAAGTCACTAGGCCCTAGTTCTTTATGAGCTGTTGGCCATCAAATTTATTTTATTTTTACATGCCTGAACCATCGCTTAACCTCAGTTAATACGTCGAAATTAGTGAATTAAAAATCCTGAACCACGGATCTACATCTAACCCACTTAGACATCATGACCTATATGAGTACATCAATCTCAAGATCCGGCAAAAGCATACGAGAACATAATGCTTACCATTATCAGCTGGCTTTATGCATATGCAATTTGATTAATTTCAAGTTCCCTTTTATATTTTTATAAATGTTTACAATACGAACACATATTTCATAAAATAAAGGTATGTATGTACTAAAATCATATATATTTATAGCAAGTCAAACATTTACAATAACGACAGTAGAGGAACCCCAAAATAAGTTTCCAATCAGAGCGTCAAAGAAAAATTAGTCCTATCGCCGTAAAATATTGGAAAATTATTCAAATCGATTGCATCGCCCCCAAATGCCATACGCACCCACATATTAATATTACAACATATTGTTGTATAAATAAATCATAAATAATAAGTAAAACAAGGAAAAGAAAGGACCTTCTTTGCACAGCTTCACAGGACAGAGGGTGAGTTAATAAGATGTCGCCTCAGACAGAATAACTTCATTCTCAATATTCAGATATTGCAATTTGATGAGACTTTTGCTAGAGATAGGCACGATGATGATAATGTCGTGTCGATGGAAAAAAAATAGAGGAATTGAGTAGGAACAAGGACAAAAGAGAGCGCCCGCCGCCGGTAAAAAAATTATAAGCTATTAGCTTTTCTATAGCGAAAGACATTGCACTTGTCTTGTCCTTGCCTTAAAAAAATTCTTTGGCTTTTTTTTTTATTTAAAGGAGAAATGGAGTGGTGGGAGTGTATATTGTATAATGGCAATGTAAAGAAATGAATATAAAATTATGCAAATTATTCTTTTAACATCCTTCAGATTTTTTGCCTCTTGTTATTCATTTTTAATGAAATGAACATAATCGTAACTATCACCGTAGGGGTGTATTGATGTACTTAGCTAGGTGTAGAGAAAAAGGAAAGTCTGAAAATTATTATTTTGGCCATGCTGAGGTAATCTACTAAGGTTAGTAACAGCAATAAAAATAGAAAATTCAAGTACCTAGTTTAGAATCTTAAAGACTTTATGTAAACGTAAAACATAAATGTGAACAGAAAAAATGTAAAAAGGCGTGGAACTCCTTTTTTAAATAAATCATTTTACATTTTGTTTTAAAACTTCAGATTCTTTGTTGTAAGTGAGCTTAGAGCAATCTGCAACATACAATCAGAGGCTCATCATAAGTGCATGTGTTAGTGGTTAGTAAATCTAGAAAAATAAAGCAAACTAACACATGCAAAATATAAAAATACATATTAATAGTATACAACATTAAGCAATATAATGGTGCAAATAAACATTATTATTTAGTTGAAACGCAAGTCAACCTTATTAATGATCCGAATTCCTTTTATCAGTTCGTCAACTATAAAAAAAAATCCGATAGCTACCCTACCTCCCTCTCCTTCAATCAAACCTCAAACGAACCTCAAAATATCGCCAATTTCTTTGCCACTTTTTTCAAGCAATCTTTTACCAACGACTCTTTTGTAACTGATTCCACGTATTTTGATTATTTGCCGAACTTCACTCTTGGTCCATTTCTTCTTGAGTACATCGAACCTAATCTCATCCAAAATAAGTTATCTCAACTTAACGATGAATTTTTTCCTGGTGCTGATGGTATCCCTGCCATATTTCTAAAAAAAATGCTCCTCAACAATTTCTCAATCCCTCTCAAAAATCTTTAATTTATCCCTATCTCAAGGAAAATTCCCTAAGATATGGAAAACCTCTTTTGTAACTTAACTCCTATTCACAAAAAAGTTCCAAAATCTGATGTCAAAAACTATCGCCCCATCGCTAAACTTTCACATATTCCTAAAATATTTGAAAGTATTTTGTATGAACTAATAAGCTTCCGCTGTAAGTCTTTCATTTCCCCTAGCCAACACGGTTTCTTTAAATGTAGATCTACAACCACTAACCTTGTCGAATTTGTATCTTTTACCCTCTCCGCTTTATAGAATGGAAATGAAGTCGACGTTATTCCCACAAATTTCAGTAAGGCTTTTGATAAAATTTCGCATAGACTTATACTCTTTAAATTGTCCTCCCTCGGCTTTGAACCTATGTTTTTGAGAGGGATATCATCTTACTTAGAGAGCTGTTACTACAGCGTACGCTACCTCCGGCGTCCCCCAAGGTAGCCATTTGCGTCCCCTTCATTTTATCCTCACTATTAACGATATTGACATGGTGATCAAGCATTCTTTATCTCACTTTACGCCGACGATACGAAGTTTTTCAAGACCATCTCGTCGTCACGTGATACTGAGCTTATACAACAAGAGCTCGATAATTTTTCAGTCTGGTGTCTGAAAAATTGCTTGGAGCTTTACATTAACAAATGCCAATCAATCACCTTTTCGCGTAAACGCATCAAATCTCCTCCTCGCATCTACTTCCTTCATAACTAACCCATCTCGATCGTAGAGTCCATTCGCGATCTTGAACTGCTATGTGACCAGGAACTTAATTTCCTTGCACATATAGATGACATAATTCTGAAAGCCAACTCAGCTCTCGGCTTTGTCAAAAGGTGGTCTAAAGAATTCTCCAAACCCATGTGTGACAAGGTTGCTGTACATAACATTTGTTCGACCCCTTCTCGAATACGCTTGTCAAGCTTGGTCGCCTTATCAAAATATTCATATATCTAGAATTGAGAGCATTCAACGCCGATTCCTTCGATTTGGTCTTCGAGGCCTTATTTGGAACGATTTAATCCTACCACCCGAAATTTACGAACTTCGCCTCTTCTACTTGCCCACCCACCGCACCTTATATGGATCCAACGAGCCTTTAACTCGAATGTTGCGAAGTGTTAATTTGAATGCAAACTGTTTCGACTTTAACCTAAGCAACTCCAGTCTTAAACTCCGTTTAATCAATCTTACTCCCAATACATCCCTATCTTAGCTATAAGCTTCTTAATTTTTAAGTTAGATTAAGTCCTTAGTTTTAAGTTGTGTTTGTAGCTTGCATTAATCCGAATAAATGGGGGTTTTGCCCCCACCTAAGTTATTATATTATACAAAACATAAAGTGTCCATAGTCCATATTGTACTAAACATTCACGAGCGTGGAGCACTGGTTCTAAACACTTTTTTAAATCCCATTTTACTCGTGTTAAAATCAACACATGAAGCATTTAAATTGAAAAGAGGCTCATGTAAGCCGTAGTTAGTTCTATGAAAATCAACATGTAAAAGTTCAAATCTTCGCAGTGGTGAGATCCTCCACGGTAATTCAATCCAATGCAAGCCAACAAATCGGGAGCGGCGATTTGACCATTAATAAGTTGGTGAAGAAATATTAAATCATTATTAACACGCCTTTAATGTAATGTTTGAACCTGCAGAAGTTAGATCCGATGTTCGTATGGGGGCAGGTTAAATGGATCGGTCCAAGGAAGACCTTTCGAAGCAAAACGTTGTATTCATTCAATTCGACTTTTGTGAATTTCATATAAGGGAGTCCATACTTGTAAGGCGTACTCGAGGTGGGGTCGTACATAACAATTGTATAAAGAAAGAGTAACATACGGATCGTTGAATTCCTTTGCCCAACGTTTTATAAATCCAAGCATAGAGTTTGCTTTACTTACAATGTAGTTTATATGTTCAGTGAATTCCAAATCAGGTTAACTTTAACACCTAAGTCCTTAAAACTAAAGACACGACTAAGTTTGTGCTGCAAAATTGAATATTCAAAAGCACTAGCCACACGTTTTCTTGAGAGCGTAATTGTTTGGCACTTGGAAGTGTTAGTAGAGAGTCCATTTTTAGCACACCAATTGGTAAAACTATCAATATCGGCTTGCAGAAGAACGTGGTCATGGCTAGCCTTTATTGTTTTAAAAATCTTCATATAATCAGCAAAAATAAGAATATCACTGGAACTTATACATACATGATATTACATAATTTATAGCTAGGATAAATAAGAATGAGCCCAAGTGACTTCCTTGAGGAACACCTGAGCGGACATTGAAAGGGTTTGAAAGAGAATTTCGAAATTTTACCTGATAGGATCTATTTTCAAGGTATTATTTTATCCATTCTATAAAATAAAAGGTTGAAAACCGAAGGCTTTTAGATTGTATACAATAATGTTGTGACTAAGTTGATCGAAGGCCTTAGAAAAGTCAGTATAAACGAAGTTCACTTCACTTCAATTTTCTAATGCATTAGAACATTTATGTAAGAATGTTAAGAGGTTTGTCAAAGTTGATTTTTTTCTCATAAACCCATGCTGTTGTTTACAGATTATATTCTTAGTACCCATGGAATGCTAAAGTCTCGCAAACGATTTGCTCAAAGAGCTTTGGAATACATACTACAGGCCGATATCCAGGCCTATAGTTCTAAATATCAGTTTTGTCACCCTTCTTAAAAATTGGAGTGAGAAAAGAGTTTTTCCATACGCAAGGGAATCGGCCTGATTTAATAGATAACTCAAATAAAAATTGAATACATTTTAATAATTTATTTTGATCCGTAAAAAATTGAGTAGGCGAATCCAAAAGTTTTTTCGTTGTTTAAGACAAAAAACTGGGTGATTGTTGAAAACTCGGGCATCTTATAAATTGACTAAATTTCTAAAATTTTATAAATATGTATGATTTTCTTAATTAAAATTAAGATTGTGAGGCTTGTGGTGCACGTAAAATATCAAATGAAATATCAAAATAACTGTTGTTTTCCTGGCATTCGGAAAAAAAAAAAAAAAACAATAAAACCATGCATGCATTGATAAGAAATGGGCTCATAGAACAAAGATTCTAATATTGCCGTTATCTCAGCACAACGGTACTTTAGGAACTCAATTTTAAAATTTAATTTTGGATACATTATGTATATTATCTGTGAAAATTTCAGCAATATATATTGATTATTTACCCACTAAAAAGATAAAAATAAAAAACACAAACAAGAGTCATCTGAAAATTATCTGGAAGCGCGTCCATTTAGACGCTCGTGTGACCATACTAATTTACGACAGTAGCCCTCATGCCGTTTTACAATCTGCGCGGCATGAGATTCAAACAATTGACAAAGTTGGACGCGCGGACGAAACCGATAAGTGGACGCTCGTGTGTCCATTCCTATAAGTTTTCTTGGTTCTCAAGACGTACTTCCAAATGGACGCGCAGAAAAAGACGCTCGTGTGACATTAGCCTTAGGCTCATGAGTTAGATGCTGGCATACCCTTCTAACACGCAATATTTTAGTCAATACCAGAGCTGTTTGTGCCAGCGCCAGCAATTGTGGAGATTGTTAGGAAGTTCACTATAAAAAAAAAAAAAAATATTTTTTACATAGAGAAAGAAAACAAAATAATTAAAACGGCTTTTTACAATGTCGATTGTAAAGACATAAATCAGCTTACCGTGCAAAACTAAAATTGTAGTAAAACTTGTCAAAAAAAGCAATAAAATAAAAAAAAAGTGCGTATACGCCCAAGTGCACCACTATTTGAAATGACTGAATTTCAGCACTTTTTATGAAGCATCTCATTATTTTATAACTGAAAAAAAATAAATGAGGACATTATGTATGTAAGTATTAATTGTACTTATAATCTTTGTAGGCCGCAGATTTCTAGAAATCGAATGCTATTCCCTTTCATTGTTCTCTTATATGTGTCTTTTTTTTGTAATAACAACAACAAAAATGAAATCATGTAGGTATATATTTAATTTAATTTCGTTTGTTCCTGCAATTGTTCAAAGAACATTTCCTTTTCAATATTTTTTAGTTTTCGTTTCTTCAACACTTTTTTTTTGATTCGATGAGATTTTGGCACTTTAAGCTATCGACCTAATACATGCTGCTTCCACTGGACATGAACGATGTCAGGATTATGAACATTTCTACAAAAACAAAAAAAAAAAACAATTGAGGCACAAAAATCCATGTCCATGTCATCAACATGTTGAAGAAAACCACTTTTTGAAGAAGACATGAGCGCTGTTCAAAGCTTAGCCATGAGATTTGACGTTTCATGTGTGTGAGAGAGGTAGAAGTATTGCTGGAAGGAATTTTTGTGTGTTTTTCTGGCTCTGACTTATTAGTGGAATTTATATTTTATACTAACTAAACTAATGACATGACATAATTTGCCCAGTGCGAAAAAATAAGCTGATTTTTGATTGGATTGTGGTTTGGATGTTGGGTATCTATATGTCCTGTGGAGTCGGCGTGTTAGGGAGGTTCACATTTAACGACGTGTCGTCCGAACGTTTCCTCGACATCATTTCGAAAAAATTTCAATAAGAAAACATTACGCGTAGTTAATTTTTTGCACCAATATAAACGCATAAATTTCGTTTTTTGTTTCGCAGTTTTTCTATTGTTTGCTTTTGATTTCAACGCGTGCTCAAAAATTAAAATCGTCTGTCGTTCAACTAGTGTTAACATTACAAACACTCTCGATACATGTTGATCAACATGTCATTGAATTTAAACCCCCCTATTCGTAATAGGTCAAATAATAAATAAATACATATTTATGTAAGTACTAAAAATTAGTTTGACATTTAAATTATTTTTTATCGAATCACTATTCATAATTTTAAAAAATCGAATGTTTGTTCGCGTACTGTCCAAAACTACGAATTTCTACGAAATTGGCAAAAATACTTCAAAATTAAAAAAAAACTATGTAAGTATTCGTAGAGAAATTCTCAGTTTTGTACAGTACGCGAACAGACATCATGTGATTTCGATTATTTAAAATTATGAAAAAGCGATTCGCTTGTAAAAATGAGGGCCTTTAAAACAGGTTTAGCTTTTCAAAAGAACGGTGCAACTGTGTTCAATACCATACATATAATTTCGAAGCGCGTCACGTTGGTCGGTTCAAACCATCATCGAAATAAGTTAGAAAGAAGAAAAATAGTGGATACCTATAGCCACGTACAGCGTACACCCTGCATGCCTTTCTGTCTGTTTTTTGCATTACAAAATGTATTCTAACAATAAGTAACTTTATATTAATGGTAAGAGCTTAAGCGTTTAAGAAATGCAATATATTTTTTTTTGTCCTAGCTGTCATCAAAATCAGCTATGTACAAAGCTTCAAAAAATGTCTTAACCTAGCACAACTGCTGGCATTGCAGAAGAATAATTGAAGCCAACCATTTTTTCGCCATAAAGTGACATCAGTCATTAGTGACAGAGCTTCGAATCGAAACCAAATGTCCCGATGCGCAAAAAGAATTACTCAGCTCACCTAATACAGCACACGATTACTTATTATTTTTGCATGTTTGAATAATTACCGAAATTGTAGATCCTTTCATATATTCGCCAAAAGTATTGTTTATTCCAAAATTGGCATAAATAACAATACACTACCAAGTATATAGTGTGTAAACAAAACCAAACACCCTCCCCGAATACATTCGCCGGCAATGTGTAAAAATCAACAAAAAAAAATAATTTTATGCCACCCCTAAAATGTTACCGTCCTGGGCTATAGCTCATTGTGCCCATAATATGGTAATTATAGCTCGCACTTAGGAAAATTTTAAATTTGGGTGTGAATTAGCAGAAATATTTTTCAGCCTTGCAAACTAAATTTATAAGTAAAACGGCGCTCTTATCAAAAGAAATTTTGAAAGTTTTGTACTTACACTTTGATAGTCGAACATCCAGCATCCCACAGCCCAGGTCGTTGTTCACTTTTCAACTTATTTATCAATTACAAAATGAAACACTCGCTCATGTTATAATTATTATTTAATTATTAATTTCAATGTTTATAGTTTTGCTACCTATAGCGAACTTTCTTTTTTTATAGTAAAAACTTACTCAATAAATTCTACACATAATAATTACCTAGTATAAGATTTTTTCTTAAAAGAACAAAAAAAAAAATATTAAAGCATCACGAATTAACAAATTTTGATAAAGAAATATAATTTTTAAGCTCAATGAAAAAATTAGACTAAATTTAACAAAATTAATCAAAAATTTAACAGAAATAAAATATCCCAGTTGCACTTATACATTACATAAAATACATACACACATTATGTAAGTATATAAAAACTTAAAAGAAAAATTAGATTTTTTGTTTGCTGATATACACAAAATTGTTAAGGATAAAAAAAACTTAAGCTAATTCAGCTGTTAACAACAGTGATATGTTATCTTTTTTTTTTTACTATTTTAGTTATGTATGTGGTTTTATTTTTGACTTTAAAAATTAATTTTAAAACAACTACATCGTAAATAAATTAAATTAAACTTTAAACACAATAAATACAAAAAGGAAAGAGAGAGAGAGAGAGAGAGAGACTGGAATTGTCTTTTTTATTGGCACACTATCTAAGTCTTTAAAATCTTGTTCATTATAGTTTTGCAATATATATATATAACTTAAATAAAACATTTTTAAATTTTTATTACATTTTTTTTTTGTTATTTATTTGAGTATTTGAATATAAGTTGAGTATTAGTTAATCAATATTAGTAGTTTGCTTTTTACAAGAATAAGGAGGTAAATTCTTAAAAATAATTTAACAACATTGAATGTTTATTTTTTTTTAACAAGTTTTGAGTTTTGATTTTAATTTTAAATTTAATTAAAGTAAGTAAAATTTTGTAAAAACTAATTTCATTTCATTTGATATATTTTTTTTTTCTATGTACAATTATGCTTATGTTTGCTTTTTACAGTTATGGTGCTAGATGACTTCTGTCAATTAAGAAAGCAGCACAATCACTAGGGAGTATATGTAATCACATTATCTTTTGACAGTTGCTTTTTCGTACTGTCTGACATTTATTGGATTAATCAATATGTCTCCCTTTTGACAGTGAAACAGAAACTTACCTCAAATCGAATTTCGCACTTGATTTGAACTCATAATGGGTCTGATGAGGATGAGTTTAGAGATAAGTTGTTATAGAACACATTTAGGATGGCGTGCACCCTCAATCTCATTAGTTCTGAGCTGAAGAATAACTAGTGTTTTCTTATGTCACATATCCCCGGCATGAAAATGAGGTTAAGCTCGTCGTCTAGCTATCTGTTTGCGCTCTCGTTACTACAGTGTCTACGATGGAGTTGTATACCAACTTGTAGATGGACCACCTTTATGGTATAAATGAAAGCCGGAGTGCGGGGAGAAGTATTGGGGTTGCTCCAGATTACCGTAGGCTGATGCGGCATCTATTGTATTTGCTGCATGATGATGCATGGCAGCAGCAGCAGCTGAATATGGTTGAGGTTTTAAAGGCAATGGCGGAGCTGAGTTGGAGTCGGTACTGGTTGGAGTATTATATTGGCCACCACGAAGAGGGTCTGCATACTCATAACCACCATTCGATGCGTGTGAAGAATTCTTACCACCCAGATTATTGGATTCTCGCGGGGACACTGAGCTTGGTGGTGTCATGGCATTATGGTAATCTATGGAACTATGGTAACCACCGTACGTTGACACCAGATTTGTGAATGCATCCGTTGATTTTTGGGGCGTGTGTCCATGCAACAGATATTGGTTGTCATAGGAGGATTCACTTCCAGGTGGCGTTGGAAGAGGACCACCTTGGTTGTCACTGTAGAATACGCCAGTTGGTGTCTGTCGAGCTGTTGCCCGTATAACACTTTCTCGATTGGCATACAGCTGACGAAGAAGGGCTGTGGCAGGCATCGGTGGCGGTTGTTGGTAGTGCGGCGTCCCAATCCACTGAATCGTACTACTTTTTTCTTGCTGATGTTGTTGCTGTTGTTGCTGCTGTTGTTTCAAAAGGGCATCGGCACTAAAGTCTGTTGTTGCAGAACTTCCGCCTGGCGAGGGTAAATGTTTGGACATGGCATTTTCGAGATCCTTAACTGAAGTTTCCGCATGTTCCTCAATTACAGAAGGATGGCGGCTACGTGGAGTTTCTCGTTGATCAGGCGATGATATTGCAACTTCGTTGTTTGTAACAATTTCTTCTTCAACTTTGATTTTCCTCTTTTGTCCTCTTTTGGTAGGAGCTGCTACACTGTTAGGTGTGAGTGCTGTCGCAATTGATTCTTCTGCCAACGATGTGCCTGCACCGCTAGTTGATGAATTATCCTTAGCCATTGATATTGATGAATTATTGAGATTTGTTGTGCTATTACGTGCTCTAGTCCGATGATGGCTGTCATTTTCAGTCTTCGGTGAAGATGTTTTCGAATCGGAAGCAGATCCTGGATGACCTTCAGTTGAGGGATCACCGCCGGGTGAACCTGCTCCTTTATCTGTTCCTGATTCTTCATCTTTCACGGAATCTGCAGATGGTTCTAGTTGACAGGTATCCAAGATGAGGTGTTCATTTTCACGACAGCTAGAAGTAAAGATACGCAAAATGGTCAGTTAATTAATTAACATAAATTTTTGTTGGATAAATGAAGCCATCAGAACCATATAGTGGCCTAAGTGATTTTTGCATTTATTGAGATCAAATTTTAAAATTACAAATAATAATAAAACAAAAATCTAACGATTGTCTATAATTTTCATGCGAGTTCACAATTTTGTATTAATTTAAAACCTACCTTATAACGTAATTAACGCAAATGATGTTTTGTTCGTCAGCATTTTTTGTACTGCAAACCACTGTTGCACACGTTTGCAACCAAGTATAACCTCCAGTTTTATTCATCATCCTGTAGTAGGGCGAAAGAACTTGTCCTTTTTCTATTACTGGAAACAATAAATTAAATGACAATTTGAATTAATTTTCAATCTAGTAAAAATTGTAAATTTAATCACTTACAATCCATATGGCTTTTTCTCATTTTGTTAGAATCTTCACCATGAATCAAATTGTACAAATTCTTTCCAACTAACTCGTCTGGGGTGTAATCTAAGAGATCTGACACTCTGTAAATAAAAAAAAAAGATATTTTTTTTGAAAAACTTAATCATACAAAATTGTATTAAAAACAATTATATTTAGAATCAAAAGGGGTCGTCTCTTGGTTAGTTAAAAATTTTTATTTAATTTTCAAAATTGATTAATTTTTATTTTTGCGAAATTTGGATTTATAGTCGCCTCACGTATATTTTTTTCACAAAATCAATTATTCCCAAATTTGACATGGTAACTTGCATTTTCCATTATTTCGCTTTTTACTCTTTCGCATTTTATAGAAACTTTTTTATAGAAACCCCTTTGATACTTGAAAAAGAAGCCATATGCGTATTGGTCCTTTCTTCGCACTTAAATATTTTTTAGGAAAAAGTAGTTTTTTTAAAGTTAACATGAAGTCAGTGGCATTTTGCCAATTATTTTAAAGCCAAGATAACGAACCGCCAGATACCGAAACGACTGTATAATAAAACTAAAATTAACAGTTTGCGAAGTAAATCTAGCAAAATAACAAAATGCCACCTATACCTAACGGACGGCCGGCATCCCAGAAATTGAACACAGACAATTCCAGAGTGAAAATATGCTTGCCGTGAGGCTTTTTTTTTGTGGAATTATCCGAAATCGATTGCTTTTAATAATCGTCTCAGAGCCAAGAGCCTGAAGCTCTAAAAGATTATTTAGGCACTTAAATCGCCCAAATTCCATCCAAAATGCTAGAAGTACTGCACGAAAACTTCGAAAAAAGGCTTTGGCAGTGTATGGAGTGGAGGGTACCATTTGACATCATATTCATTTTTTAAAACCGCATTACACTTGTTTAATGTGGTTCCATTTGCGTTTTCATTTTGTTCAGTACTGCGCATCTGCAAAAATTGAATGAAAAAGTGGATCCGTCATTAGTGCCTTTCACTAACTTGTCAAATATTATAATATTCTGTGTTCACGTGTTGCTTTTTGACATGTCTTTCTCGGACGGTTGGGTGTTTGAAAAAGGGCATTGCTACGCGTATTTCCCATATCGTTAATTCACGTAATAGCACATAAGACATGTAATCCATGTTCGGTAGGTGGCACAAGGGCAATCTACCAAGGGTATTTTTTTTTATATGTAAAAGATTTTTGACGGGTTTTTAATGGTTTAAAAAAAAAAGGAAATATCAAAAAAAAATGTCCAATTGCGATTTTCGGGAACGCTATGCCATTTTTAATTACTTACGCTTTTAATTTTGACAAAACAACGTGCGAAAAATGAATGTGAACTAAAATTGACAATTTTGTATTCCCAATATGGATTCCCAAATTTATATATTTAGGTAGGTATATTTTGTAAAAGCTAATTTTTTTTTCTGTCAGGATATCATTTTTTTAAAAATTATTTCCTTCCTATTGTCCGAATATTTTTAACAATACTAGCTGCCATTTTTGAGTTTTGCATACCAATTCACCTGAGAAATGTAAACTCAGCTTTGAGCAAAATGCGGACTCTTTTAACTTTTACTGCATGAACAGAATAGAATGCTGGAACTGGAGCCGCAGACGGAACTGGAAGAACTGTCAAAAAGTGTCGTACGTTATTTTTTTTACGTACCCTCAATGCAGCTGTACAGCTTTGAAAGTATTTGGAAGAAAAGCAAAAGAATATTTTTGTGTTACAAGCTCACAATTTTTGTTTCCAATAATTTTCCTTTTAATAAATAATTTTTTTCGCGATACAAATAACCACAATATTTCTTTCCGACCCAAAAAGTTGTTTTTGTTTCTTCATACAAATTGAAACGTCAAAAATGTCGTACGTGAAAAGTTGGTGAAGTCTGCCGTCTGCGTCTGTATCTCTGTATGCGTCTACGTTCCGTTGTGTTCGCAACATTAAATTTGCGAGTATTCAATATTTTGACAGCTATTCCAGCTCCGGCCCCATTTCCGTCTCCGTCATCATTCTGTTCAGCCAGTTAATCCTATAGTACGCTGCTAATACGAAACGAAATTTTTAGTTGGGCTCCAACATGACAACGAAATGATTACGAAAAGCACAACGAAAAATTACCCCTTGAAAGTGTCACCGTTTGAAAAAACAAGCACAAACGCATACAAATCACAGAAGGCCATGCCGTGATGAAAGAAACAACAAATACAAATACGAATAGAGACCCAAATGTCACTTTTCCGCACACAATTAATGGTACAGACAATTAATTCCCTGCGAAAAAAGAGGAGAAATCTCTGCAAATAATCTGCTAAAATTATCGATTTCGCTCATTAAACAGGGTACCGCAAAACGAAAAGCAGAACGAAATTTTTTCGTTTGTGATTTCGCTGTGTCATTTTTGTATGGGATTTTTCGTTTCGCATCAGCAGCATACTAGGCTTTAATTTTGAAGCTGTACCTCTTATACATATTGTCGGTTCGGAAGAAAAACAACACAACTCAAAAAATCTCATTTTTTAAAATTTTCTTTTATTCACAAAAAAATACCCTTGGTAGATTGCCCTTGTGGCACCTACCGAACATGGATTACATGCCTTATGTGCTATAACGTGAATTAACCCTTTTTCAAACCCTTTCGAAAGAGATATCAATGACGTCAGTGGCACTTATGTATCCGAAAAAATTGAGCTCAAATTAATTTGAGTACTCCTAATTTTTCTGCAATTTACCCCAAACGCGATGACTCATCACCTGGAACTATGAGGCGATAGCTATAAAACAATTCCTCTATAATCTTTGCGCAATCTTTATCTATCGATTGGTATATTTAGGATGTCTGTAGTGCAAACAGTCACTTAGCAGTAGGGCGCGAGCGGTACATGTTTTCGTGACGGTCCTCATTTCGCTACATCACCCCCAACCGTCTGAGAAAGACATGTAATCCATGTCAAAATCCAATGTTAGCTCAAACATTTTTTTTGTGGAGTTGTATCGTTTTTTTTCCGAACCGATGATATGCATGTTAATATGGCTTTATTGAAACTAATAATAAAATCTGGCGCATTTTGCTGTTTTCGAGTTCTAAATAAAATTAAATCATGTGTAATTATAAATACATAACAAAAGATCTCAAAAAAAGGAAATTTAATTTAAAATTAAATAAAATATAATAAATAAACGAAACAAAGAGAACGAATAAAAATGAAATATTTTGTATGCTGACCTTGGTTCACAATGTGCTATTCGAAAGTCAAAATTGATTCTTGTCACAAACATATCACATTCTAGTCGAATTTCATGCACTGATGGTGGTGGTAATGCTATCGCCAGTGCAACCATACCTAGTAAAGGTGGTGGTGGTTTTTTCGTATGTGAAAATGTGTACTGCGGTCGAATTTTACATAGCAACAGAACAACCTGAAAGTAAATTAAAATGAAAAAAATTAAACTTTAACTATGCACAACTATAGAGCTTGAAATACTTATTTAATTCATATTCTTAACATATAAAATGTAGATATATAGGTATAGTTTGTTTTATAACCGCATAACAATATTATAATATTATAGAAGCCAGAAAAATATTCGATACTGATCAATAAATCAGTTTATATTTTTTTTTTATTAAATTACATATTAAATGAAAAAAATGGTCTCACAGAAGAAGGGCTAGTTTAAATAAAATAAAACAAAAATTATTTCGATTGTCTTTTACCATTAGGAAACTAAAATAAACTTAAAATTAGTATTTATTATTTCAATTTTTTGTTTGTTTTTTCTTGATAAACGAGCTTATATAGAAATTCTTTTCATATGCATGAACTTTGCTAACCAAACTTTGTTTCACTATAAATTAAAAGTATGATTTTAAATTCAACTTTAATATGTATATCAAAACGACTATTATTTATTTTTAACTTTAATTATTCTAACTTTTTGTTGGCTATTTTGTTGACACTGATTTTATTGATACGTACCGAATAATTGGAAGCCGATGTTTTACCAAATTTACCACCGTTGGCGCAACTCTTATCGGAAACATCACCTCCCTGTAGATATATAGGGTACAACATAATGTATACGACACTTAATTAGTGGTTTAGCTTTAATTTTTTCGTTTATATTTTTGTATTGTTTTTCTCAAAAAAAAAAAAATAAGTAAAAACTGAAAACACACATTAAAAATAAAATCACGTTAGAAACGGACTTTAACCATTGAATTGAAAGTAATATAGCTTTATGCGCGGCTCTTTGAATGCAATAAAAAAAACTACCGACTTATAAGATAAAATTAACTTTGATCATTATTATCGTTAACGCCTTATATAATATTTAAATGATAAAAATAAAATAAAAAATATTTTATTGAGAACAAAAAAAAATAGAATTTTATTTATTTTTAATTTGCATCCCATAAAAATAAGTTACCTAATAATTAAAGTCCGCTAACGTTTTTCCTACACATGCAATGTATCCTATCTTATCTAAGCTTAATCTATGTATATATTGATGCAAGTTTATATATTTAATTTCCTCTATTTTAAATGACGTAAATTTACACTCACCCTGTAACCAGAAGATTTGAAATGACAACCACGCTTTGTTAGAGTCGATTTCATTCGAACACAAAAAGATCTTTCGAATCCTTTATACATTGTCGTTGAATTAAAACACATTTGGGCGGAGACTACAAAAAAAAATTTAAAAAAAAACATATTATATAAAAATTCTAAAGGATTTTCATACTTACACTGCCAATCAATAAGACGAGGCCACAAATTTTGCAATCGATTTTCCTGTCGGAAATTTTTTACCCGGAAACATTTACTACCTATAAGTATGTACCTACGTGTTTTTCTCATAAGGAAGTCATAAAATTAAAGGGTTAATTATAAATTACCATTGAAGTTTCCCAAGATAAATTAATGAACTACTTAAAAAGCGTATAAAAAGGTGCGCCACTTGGATGAGGCCATTGGGTATATTCCGTTGCAGGAGTTGACATCAGCGATATTTTTCAAACTTTTGTTTAGAATTTGTTTTAAAAAAATCTTTTTATTTAATTTAAAACATAAATGGGTTCCGGAAAGACGTTGACAACGACAGAAAGAGGAAGAATAGATGCTTTCAAGAATTTCGGACTCAATAGAAGTAAGACTGTTATAAACAATTATCTTGCGGATCCACAAAACAATGGAAAAAATCAAAAAGGACGCACAGCCGTAGCAGAACATCACGAGAAAAGCGGTTAATTCTACGGCTTGCCTCAAATCCTACTCTACCAGCGAATAAAATAACGACCAAATGAATTTTGAATGAATTTCACGAGGGAACATATCGCTTGGAGCAGTGAATGGAAACGCGTTGTCTTTTCGGTTGAAAAAAAGTTTAACCTTGACGGTCCCGATGGATAACTTTTATTTTCATGATTTGGCAAAACATCACAGCCGTAAATCTGGTGTCATATGGTGTGGGAAGCTATCACCTACTATGGCACAATCGAGTTGGAGTTTTTTTTCCACAACAATGAACGGAAATGACTACAAATGTTTGCTGGCTGAAACGGTCATTTCCAAAAGTAAAAATTATTTTGAAACCTCTGCCTTGCATTTTTCAACAAGACAATGCCCCAGTCCAAGAAGTTGGATTCAATCAGAAGGCGTGGAACTTTTGACATGGCCACCCTATTCACCGGACTTAAACATAACTGAAAACGTTTGGACATGGTTGTCTCGTAAAGTTTATGAAGGCAGTAGACAATTTGAAGACAAGGACACCTTAACCGCAGCTATTCGTGATGCCTGTGACCAGAATTTACTTGATTTTGAAAAAAAAAAAAACTTTATGATTCTATTCCAATGCTTATATCCAAAAATGGCGGGCATACTTATTAAAAGTGGAAAATAAATAAAAAAATAAATTAAAACCATAAAATCTAAACATTTCTTTCATTTTTTCCTTTGTTTCTAATATTTTTCTTGTGGCCTCATCAAGTGGCGCACCTCTCAATACCTTTTTCAAGTATAGTTCATTATTTGATCCAAGAAAATTCCAATGATAATTTTAATTAACCCTTTAATTTTATGACTTCCTTATGGGAATAACACGTACCCTTCCAGGTAGTAAAGGTTATTCCGGGTAAAAAATTTCCAACAGGTATAAAGAGCGAAAATCGATTGCAAAATTTGTGGCCTTATCCTAGTGATTGGCAGTGTATATCTGCCAAGGTATGTTTGAAAAAATAAAAACAAAAAACTTACCGTCAGGATTATTGGTACCATGATTGCCACCACCTTCATCAGACGCTCCCGATGAAGGGGATGCCAGACCTGCTCCATTACTCCCACTGCCTCCACTGGTAAGACTTAGTCCAAGCTGTTCGGCTATTTCAGCATGATCAGCTTGATGAATATAATCGAATATACTGCTACCTGTCATTTCAACCTGTGACAGACCTAAATATATGGACACTGTTTCTGATATGTACAGGAATCTACCATCAGCAGCGACAGCTAAAGCGAAGCCATCTAGTGACTATTGATTGTAAAACAAAAATTTATTTTCCAGCTTTAAATAAAAATAACACAACAACAAACCTGAAGGATATGAGTTCCTTGGTGTTGTTCAAAGAGCTCAACTGCAGGACTTCTTCGAATGGCTGCGCCTGAAAAACGGCAAGAAAACACTTTTGAATTTAAAAATCATCAAACAAAAATTGATATGTATAGGAGGCATGTATGTAGGTAAGTATGTAGTAGTCAGGTTTTCCTATTTTCAAATATATAAGGTAGTAAAACTAAATGTTGCAAATGTATTAAATAATGACAAGTTTTCCTTTGTTCTTATTGTTTCTCATTTATTGGAATGATGTACAAATTATTCACGTGGAAATGAGAGAAAAGTTTGCCCATTTTGGTCATAATAAATAATCTAAAATCAATATATCAGGTGTTATTCTATTGAGACTATCAATGTAAAATGAGCAGCATATATACCTATATTTTGATTGTATATATTTCTTTTATTTGTAATCAAATTGAAAAGCATTAAAGTTTTGTTTAATATTTGCCGACCTGCGGAAACCGCCTGTGTCTGTGCCTGGCTTATATGTATTTATTTATTTAGGTTCAATTTATTTATCACTTCCATAAAACACACTTGAGTCCGCTAATATTCAATGAATTCTATGCCAACATCCCTTCGAATCCACTTTGAGTTATGTTTTTAATGTTAATTCAATCGCCCTAAGGATATTTTCACACTGCCCATTGAGATTAGTTTATACTATGAAAATGGACATTCGAACTTGATCCCGCAAAGTATTCAGCTTTCTTCCCTTCGCTTCGGGCCTTCGGGGAAAAAATAAAAAAAAATATATAACTCAGAATAATAACAATATTTTTTCAGCTGAACCGAAACCGTTGGCGTTGTTGGTGTGGTCTGGTCATCCCTTAATTCAATTACCCACTTTTATGATTATTATGACTGACTTCAATCATATATGAGTGCGCCTTATACAGCACGTTCCGGGTGTTGGCCATTGTGGATTGAACTTATGCCTCAAATGGTTATTGGACCCATACTACCACATATGCCGTATGGTTGCAGTAATTTTTTTTTAAGAGCTGGGCGGGAGAGCAAATAAGCCTCCTTCATTTTTTATATGATTTATTTGTGCGAGCACTCACAATCGAATGCATATAGCTTAAAGCTTAATAGCTCTGATTTTAAAGGGGACAATTTTTTTTATTTTTAAACACAAATTATAATGCCTCTAAGAAAAGCAAATATATAAATAGAAGTGGTTCAAGAATGGAATCTTGTGGCTGTCCGTCTCCATTTTTTGTCAAAATATTGTTTATTAAAATAAACGATTAAAATACGTTCTGATTTGAATTAGGAGCAGAAAATAAAATATTTAAATTTTATTTCTATATATGAATGACGAGAATGACTAAGGCAAAATATTCATTTAACCGATAGCTAAGAAGAGACCACAAGAATTTGAAAAGATGATTTTTGCTATTCGTATGCTATTCTGTGTTTTTTATGTGCATCATATCAGAAGTAATTTGGCGAAAGGATTTTAAATGCGTTTTATAGAAAGAAGCGCAAAATTTTAAAATCTAAAATGGTTATTTTATTTTTTTGTCGCTTCGAAATCTTGAATTTTGAGAATTAGCAGATGTCTATTATATTGATTTGGACTGTTGATTAAATTTGATTGCAAATTTTCACCAAATTGAGAAAGCTCTACTTATGGAAATAACCCAACACATTAGGCAAATTTCTTTAAAAACTCAATTTTTCTCAATTGCAGCCGTTTTCGAGAAAATTAAACTAAAAAGAATTTCTCCTCTGTTGAGTTGCATAAACTACTCTATAACAAATTTGAAGGAAATGGTTTAGGGTGCGCTCAAGTTAGTAGAAGTTATGACGAAACCCTTTGATTAAATTCTTGATATTTTTTTCACATGAAACAAATACTTTCGCTATATAGACCAACTAAAAACTATATGCATGACTGGATCGTACGAACTTGTTCTTGTCAGTGTGCTAAAATGTTATGATATCTTTAACAAAAATAAAAAAAAAATAAAAAATACTAAAAATTATAACAAAATCGGTTGACCAATTCTGAAGATATACACGGATAACTCGAAAATAAGGTAGCCACTGTCTAAATATTTGGACAACTCATTATTAATATTCACATTCCAGCAGCTGCCGAAATATGTACGACCTCATATTGCCAATGACATACCTGGAATAATTCATTCTCGAGTGAATTAATGATTTTAGCCGACTTTTTGGCTGGGTTGGGGTCGAAATACTGTAGGGTCAAAATACTGTTTTTAAAATACTGTATTTCAAAATACTGTATTTTAAAATTCTGGTTACACAAAATTCTGTATTTTAAAATTCTGTATGATCAAAATTCTGTATGAGCAAAATTCTGTATTTGAAAAATAATCATTTTGATAATGTAAAAAAGTGCGCACTTTGCCCCTTTCTCGATGAAAATTCAACAACGAAATCACTGGTTTGTTGGAAGTTGCTTTTTTGCCAGCTTGGAAAACGATGAAAAATATGATAATATTAAACAGAGAAAGAATTCCATAATGTAACACGGTTATTCATCTGCTTATTACTATTGATAATAATGTGATGAAAATTCAATAGTGAAAACATTAGGTAACTGGCAGTTATTTATTCAAGGACTTATTATTGTCCGATAAAAAATGTGAGGAATATGCAATAGTGTAAGTAATCACTAAGTGTAAACGAATTGGCTTTTCATCAGTAGAAGGTACCTCCCTCATTGCAATAAAAACTGATTTATTTATTGTAAAAATGTATGTGGTAATTTATTATCTTTTTTTTTTGGATTATTATTAACATACCATATAAATTTAAACGAAAATAATTACGAATCACGACAATACAATCATGACAAAATGAGGTATTGTGGCTTCTCGAATAACCTAGGAATAGAAAAAAATTTTTAGTTTACAATAATTAAAAACTATAAAGAGTAGGTGATATTTAGTTTTTATTACTATGCATTTTTTTCAAAAAAAAAAAAAAAACAACAACAACTAAATTTGGGAAAAACAGTATTTTGGAAAACAGAATTTTACACTTACAGTATTTTGAATATACAGATATTTGCATTTACAGAATTTTGAAATACAGAATTCTGAAAAACAGAATTTTGATCGTACAGTATTTTCAAAAAAAGAAAAAACAGAATTTTGGTCATACAGGATTTTGATAGCCAGAATTCTGACCCGCTCCCTTTTTGGCTACGTTCAAGGGACATTTCTTTCATTTCTACACAAGTTTTCGTTTAGCAACAAAAAAAAAATTGCCTTACTTTGTTCATTGAACGCGCGGACTTTAGAATAGGTTTGGACAGTCAATTTCGGTGTCTAAGTTGGACAACCGATGGAAATGTTTATTAATACGATTTTGGATTTGGACAGTTGTCTAAAGTTAGACAAACTTTGGAATGGGTTTATTAATAAGACTGTATGTATAAGTATATACTAGCTGGATTTTTCATTCATGAATACGGTCTTAAAATTAATTAAATTGTGGAAAATCAAAAAAGGGTTAATTTTTTTAAGTGCATAAACTACCACTACTGTACCTCTCGCTTATTTTGGGTTTAACAGACGGGTATGATTTTATTTAGCTGAGCCTGATTCTGGATAAAACTTTTTAAATATTGTAAGCAGTTATAGCTAGTTAATGTTTAAACACCTCTTTTTCTTCTTTCTCCTTTTATTCGGCGCTGTTATGATCTCGATGTCGAGGGGATCATAACTTTCCCACGTATATGCTTCACTTTAGTGATGCGCCTGTGGAGTTTGCCGGGTTGACCTCAGAAAGCCGCGGTAAGCCTCCCGGTTTTGTATTGTTCCATTTCTGAGGCCAACTGAATGCTGGTGTTTTTGCATTTGCTTGTATCAGGAGTTTTTAGGCCTACCTTTCTTCTCAGTTCGCGGTCGTATCGGAACGTTTATGATATTGCTTTTTTGACGGGGTTCTCAGGGTCTCTCCTTTGAACATGGCAATACCTTCTGAGTCATTCGTGTTCTATTTTTTGAGAGATGGTACATTTAACATGTAGGCTTCCTCGGATCTACGTACTTCGTAATTCGATTAAGCTTTGTAACTCCTGCTATCATACAAACCATCTTCATCTCAGCTGCCGTTAATTTACTCTCATACTTTCTGTACCTTGTCCAACATTCTGAACGGTATGTTAGTGCTGGATGCACAACCGCAGTGTAGAGCCTTCCTTCAGGGGGCATTTTTCGGTCACAGAAGATAGCAGAATTTTCCCGCCACTTCATCCACCCTACGCTTACGCGATGACTGATATCGTCATTACAAGTAGCTTCGCTACTTATATTTAAACTTTTTACACTTGGGAAGCACTACTCCATTCAAATAAATGTCAGGAATAGGCCTGTGTGGATCAGAAAATGGGCAGCATAAGTATTCTGTCTTTTTCGCGCTTATGCGGTACCCACTTCCTTCCAGAACATACACCCATACGTCAAGCGCTCGTTGCAGGGATGTAGGATCTTCACTTATGATTAATTAAATGAATATTTTGAATTCTTCGGTGACTCCAACTGGACATCTTATTTTAGTAACTGCTCCATCATAAATGTCCATAATTATGCGCACAAAGGTTTCTGGAGCTCCTCGTTTGTTTAAACACCTCTACCAAACAAGACAAGCTGTTTTTAAATATCATCTGGCTATTCATCCGATCTACTCAAAGACAATTAAAAAAACTGTCAGAAGTTATTGACATATTGACGTAGCAATTTGTTCTGTATTTTCTATATTATTTATATCATACAATGTCACATTGTCAACACGAAAGTAGGTTTACATAAAACAAAACAATTTCCATTCGAATCACGTTTTATTAAAATTTCGAAAGCTTTCAGCTAAATTTTATTGAAGTCAGTTTATTGAATTTGTGACTCTGTGGTCAGCCATTTTTAAATTTAAAAAAAAAGGCAAACAAAAAACTGTCACTATCGACCAATATAAGATATATGGCGGCATTAAAAATAAAATTTTTTATTATCATTTTATTTGCATTTAGGTAGCCACCCATAATTAATTCTGTGCGCCGCCATTAAATTCTTTTTGGCTCCCTGTTTCGTCGTATACATATTTAGATATATGTATATCGGTAACCGATGATGACGATTTTTGATTTCTCTGAATTTCTTAGCTCAAAAAAAAAAAAAAACACTTCGGTTTCTCTATGTACTGTCGAAATGACATCAGAAGTTTATTTTCTTTTTATTTGACAATCCTAAGGTACGATTGATATGCAAATGGCCATATCACCATTGGCATTTCCTTTATTGTTGACACAACATAATGTGTCGTCGTCCATTAACAGGAAAGGTATAATAAACAAAGACTGATAGAAGCCATTTTTGAACAGGTTCACTTCTAGGGTTTCTCACCTGCCGGACTGTGTTCAAAAAGCATGCATATAGAGGTTTGCGATCAATGTTCTTTCCTGCCTCATAGGTAAAGCATAAGGGACAATGTGGGTCGTGTACTGTTTTCTAAAGGTAAGCTGGGGTGGTGAGTTCAAGCGTTGCACTCACAGAAAGATAATAATTTATTTGAACTTCTTACTCTTCTTGGCTCTGCACTGTTGATAATTTAAAATAGAAATAATA